>JARBWK010000004.1:157149205-157808741 GCA_030556195.1 Anolis apletophallus
TTACTTGGCTGATAATATGTGTGGTAATATGGCAGTGTGGGGAGAAATGGGTGGTGGGATGTATTTTTGCATGCCCCTTTGTTTACCTTGCTGAGTATTAAATGGCCTTGCAGCGCCTCTCTTCTTACTTTCTGGCTGATAATATGTGTGGTAATATGGCAGTGTGGGAGAAATGAGGTGGTTGGATGTATTTTTTTGCATGCCCCTTTGTTTACCTTGCTGAGTATTAAATGGCTTTGCAGTTCAAAAGCCTCTCTTCTTACTTTCTGGCTGATAATATGTGTGGTAATATGGGCGTGTGTGGGAGAAATGGGGTGGTTGGATGTATTTTTGCTTGCCCCTTTGTTTACCTTGCTGAGTATTAAATGGCCTTGCAGTTCAACAGCCTCTCTTCTTACTTTTTCTGGCTGATAATATGTGGTAACTATGGCAGTGTGGGAGAAATGGGGTGGTTGGATGTGTATTTTGCATGCCCCTTTGTTTACCTTGCTGAGTATTAAATGGCCTTGCAGTTCAAAAGCCTTTCTTCTTACTTTCTGGCTGATAATATGTGTGGTAATATGGCAGTGTGGGAGAAATGGGGTGGTTGGATGTATTTTTATGCTCTGTTTTATATTGTTGTTATTAAATTGAAATGTTGATGTTTTATAACTTCATTTATGTAAGCTGCCCTGAGCCTGCTGGAAGGAGCAGTTATAAAAATGAATAATAAATATAAATAAATAAATAATAAGAAAATAGTTATACGTTTTACATTTCTGGGTAGGTGATCTTTGGGACTTGGTTTTTTAATCAGTAGCTCCCATGCTGAAAAAGTGTGAGCACCCCTGCTGTAGAATCCTATGAGTTGTAGTTTGGTGAGACACCAGTAGTACTCTTTGGCAGAGAAGGCTAAAGGTGTGGCACAACTCCAACTCTGGAAGATGGCCCTGCAGGCCGGGAAACTCGCAGCGACCCACTGCCTGCGTTTGTGTCAATACTTCTTTCACCCCCTCCCCCTCCCAGCCTGAAGCCCAGCCTGAAGCCCGCCGCGTGCGTGTTGCCAGCCTCGTTCCCATTGGTGGAGGAATTAAGCCCCGCCCCGTCGAACTTCCAGCTGGCTGCGGGGAAGCCCCTCCCCCTTTCCACACCCCCTTTTCCTTCTCCGAGCGGCCGGAGACTGCCTGGAGACGGAGAAGGATAGAGCTCTTTTCGTATTGGCTGGCCCCGTCCGGCGTCCGCGATTGGTCGGCGGGATTGGTTGGGGGGCGTGGCGGGAGCGTTGTGATTGGCTGCGGCGGGGGGGGGGGTGTGCGCGCGAGGAGGATGGAGGGCAGGCAGCCTTAGCAGCAGCCTTAGCAGCCTCGGCAGCCGCAGTGACAGCCGTCCTTTCCCCGCGTCCTCTTCCATCATGAGCCGGGGAAGCAGCGCTGCTTCCTGCCCGGCCTCGGCGCCCGGAGACGGCCAGGGCAGCGGGCTGGGCCGCCGGGTCTGCAGCAACTGCCGGAAAGTCCTGAGGCAGGTGAGTGAAGAGAGTCTGAGAGGGCCCTTCAACACAGCTGAGGCCCCCAGCCTCTGCTCAAAAGCCTCCAAAGGAGGAGTTTCCCCAAGAGCAGGCCTTGGGCAAACTAGGGCCCTCCAGGTGTTTTGGACTACAACTCCCACAATTCCTAACAGCCGGCAGGCTGTTAGGAATTGTGGGAGTTGTAGTCCAAAACACCTGGAGGGCCCTAGTTTGCCCAAGGCCTGTCCAAGAGTCTAACCCAGTGTTTCCCAACCTTTTTTGAGCTGCGGCACACTTTCGACATTTGCAAAATCCTAGGGGCACACCACCAACCAAAATGACACTCAAACACAGTAATACATATAGTTAATATGTTTTTAAACGTATTTATACACTCAGTGTGAAACCTGGGCCTGTTTCGATGAACTCAACATAGATATCCTGGCAGGAATGGCAGAGAGACACAAACTTCCCAAACACAGAACTCCCATAACCGAGAGAAAATACTATAAGAGTTTGGTGGGCATTGACCTTGGGTTTTGGAGTTGTAGTTCACCTATATCCAGAGAGCATTGAGGACTGAAACAATGTTGGATCAGGACCAAACTTGGCATGAATACTCAATATGCCCAAAATATGAACGCAGATGGAGTTCAGGGGAAATAGACCTTGACATTTGGGAGTTGTAGTTGCTGGGATTCATAGTTCATACAATAGAGAAGACGGACCTGATGCTAAAGTGGATTAAAAATCAAACACAATATAGAGTGCAGTAATTCTTAGTCTTAATTGGATAAATCATATAATAGCATCAGTATAAGAAACCGAGACTTATACAGATGAGTAATTGGCAAACACAGAAATTATTCTTAATCACAATAATCCGTGATAACAGTATACATATACATATTCAAATGAAATAATGTAATCAAGGCAATGGCGCTGATACAATTAGATGCAATGCAACTCAGTTCTCGTAGAGAAAAAGTCAAAATGAAGGGTAATCCCAAAGTTCAAGTTCAATAATATCAAATTAAAGTCAATATTGCAGGCTCAGTGGCCGGGTGAACACGCCGAAGTCGTCGTATCCAAAAGCCGGGAAGGGAGAGACCAAGTAGACAGCGGGTGGGGAGGGGGGTGTTTGTATTTTTGTGCCTTTATCCAGGTAGGGTTCTTAGGGTTTTTAAACTTCAACACACTAGACTCTTCCCCTCCTTCCCCCCCCCCCCTTCCCGGAGATTCCAGTTTCCCACGGCACACCTGATGACCTGTCACGGCACACTAGTGCGCCCTGGCAAACTGGTTGGGAAACACTGCTCTAGATGGCTGACCTTACAGGGTTAGACGAGCACCATCTGCCCGGGTTTTGAAATCAGAGTTTTCCTTCTCTTAGGATGGTTGCCAAAAGGCTAGAGAGCCCATCCTGCCCGTTGACGCTCTTTGTCAGATCCTTCGGTTGTGACCTGTCTGGCATGGGAGGCCCTACCGGTGGCTATTATGCCACCGCCAGCATAGCTCACAACTTCGTTAGGGTACGCAAGCCTCTCCCCCGCGAGAAGGGGGCACCAATTACAGTATACTGGTGTAGTACAATATGGGAATGTATGTTACTAATATTGTGCTATGCTAATAATATATATTGTATTTACATATAACTTGTAAGCCACTCTGAGTCCCATTCAGGGTGAGAAGGGCGGCATATATATATCGTAAATAAATAAACAAACAGTAAGCAACAGGATCAGAGATAAACATGACTAGAGAAAGCTTGATGAAGGCTGTCACCACTTTAACTGCCATATAGCTCAATGCTAGGGAATCAAGGCAGGCCCCTTTCTTCCACACATTGAACTGGATTATATGGCAGTGTGGACTCAGGCCCCTTCCACAAAGCCATATAATCCAGGGCCCTTCCACACAGCCCTATATCCCAGAATATCAAGGTAGAAAATCTCACAATACCTGCTTTGAACTGGATTAGCTGAGTCCACACTGCCATTTATTCCAGTTCACAGCAGATAATGTGGGATTTTATTCAGCTGTGTGGAAGGGGCCTAAGACATACCTCTTTCTCTAAAAACATATCGTGACTCTCTTGTTTTCAATGACCATCTGGAGAAGAAGGGCACACCAAGAATATAGCTGCTATGCTTGCTATGAGCCCTTCCACACAGCTTTGAACTGGGTTATCTGATAATGTGGGATTTCCTGCCTTGTTATTCTGGGATATAGGGCAGTGTAGAAGGGCCCCCAGAATATGGAGGCAGAAAACCCCACAATATCTGCTTTGAACTGGAATATATGACATTGTGGACTCAGGCCCCTTCCACACAACCCTATAAACCAGAATATCAAGGCAGAATATTTATTATTTCCATTTCTATACCGCCCTTTCCTGCAGGTTCGGGGTGGTTTACATAGCCTAAAAAGCACAATCATAATATGCAACAATAAAGCAAATTTAACACAGATTTAAAACAGATTTAAACAGATTTCCGATAGTCAACATGGGTTATCAGAGGTTAAAAGCCTCCCGAAAGAGCATTGTTTTGCAGGCCCTCCAAAAAGAGTATAACTCTCAGAGGGTCCGAACATCCTCCGGTAAGGCGTTCCAAAGGATCGCAGAATATCCCACAATATCTGCTTCAAACTGGGTTAGCTGAGGCCCCTTCCACGCAGCTGAATAAAATCCTACATTATCTGCTTTGAACTGGGATAGATGGCAGTGTGGACTCAGATAACCCAGTTTGAACTGGGATGAGATTCTGGTTATAGGCTGTGTGGAAGCGTCCTGAGTCCACACTGCCTTATCCCAATTCAAAGCAGATATTGTGGGTTTTTCTGCCTTGATATTCCAGGCAGCATCTCTCCTTTCTTGCTTAAGTGGCTGAAGGGGAAAAGGAAGGGGCCTGAGGCTATTAGGAATTGTGGGAGTTGAAATACAACATACCAGAAGGGCCAAAGTTTGCCTATAGCTGATCTAAGATGGTGTATGTGGGGGTGCATGACTCTGCGTATGTGTGACTGTGTGTGTGGGATGTATGACTGTAGGAGAATCACTATATGCCAATATGTGTGTGGGAGGAGGGTTACGGGTCCAGACGCTGGTGTTGTCCTCTCTCCCTTTCCCTTCCAGCTCTCTTGGGCTCCTTGGCTGCGGCCACACCCCCCTGAGCCAACTCTTTTCCAAGGGCAGTGGGAAAGCTCTGATGAAAGTTGTGCAAAGGTTATTATATCTGTGTGGACGCTAGCTAGCAAAGCGGCAATGTTCTCTCTATCTCTCAGTGTGTCTGTATTTGTGGCCTGAATCCAGTTCTTAGTCGTCCCCCCACTAGAGTAGACCCCCTTAATATCCAAGAGTCAGCTCTCATTAGGATTAACCTCTGGATTTAGGCCTAGGGACGTGTAGGTCTTGGTGTCTTGTTTTCTTTCCGTGCGTATGCTGTGTGTGTGTGTCTCTCTCACACACACAGAACGAAATGCATGGGCATTGAGTCCCCTCAGGGAGGTAGAGAGGAATATAAATGCAATTATTATTACAGTGTTCCTTCACTTATTGCTGGGGTTATGTTCCAGGACCTCCTGCAATAAGTGAAAAACCGCAATATAGGGATACTCTATTTATTTTAATATTTATACATTATTTTAGTAGTTATACACGATTTTAAGTCTTTATAAACTTAAAATAAAGTGAAAGGAAGGAAGGAAAGGCCCTTCAAGGCTGGAGGGAGGGAGGACTGAGGAGGGAAAGCACCTTGGAGAGAAGCAGCAGCGAAACCCCACAAAACAGCGAAAATACCATGATATATATTTTAAATTAATATTTTTTGAAACCGCGAGTCTGCAATAAACGAACCATGAAATAGCGAGGGAACACTGTATTATTATTTTAAAAGGGTAAAGGTTTCCCCTTGACATTAAGTTTAGTCATGTCCAACTCTGGGGGGTGGTAGTACCGATTGATATACTTACATTTCCATGTTTTCGAACTGCTAGGTTGGCAGAAACTGGAGCTAACAGTGGGAGCACACCCTGCTCCTTGGATTTGAACCGCTGACCTTTTAGCATGTTCAGCAGCTCAGTGGTTCAACCTGCTGCACCACCGGGTTATGATATTATTACTAATATCACAACAATATGTGGTTCTTTTAAAATGTTTTCCTTGGCTAAAGTTGTGCAAAATAAGATGGAATATATTTTGCAAAGGAAAGGGGAGGGGGAAGATTAGTTTTAGGGCCCTTTCACACTGCCCTTTAGCCTAGGATCTCATCCCAGATTATCTGTTCTAAATGGGAATATGAGACCCCTTCTACACAGCTGAATGAAATCTCACATTTTCTGCTTTGAACTGGAATATATGGCAGTGTGGACTCAGATAACCCAGTTCAAAGCAGATGGGATTTTTTGCCTTGATATTCTGGGTGATCGACCCCCTGGTGGCACAGCGGGTTAGATCGCTGAGCTGCTGAACTTGCTGACCTAAAGGTCGGCAGTTTGAATCTGGGGAGCGGACTGAGCTTCCGTTGTTAGATCCAGCTTCTGTTAATGTAGCAGTTCGAAAACATACAAATGTGAGTAGATCAATAAGTACTACTTCTGTGGGAGGGTAATGGTGCTCCATGCAGTCATGCTGGCCATATGACCTTGGAGGTTTCTATGGACAATGCCAGCTCTTCGGCTTAAAAATGGAGATGAGCACCAACTAGACTTAATGTCAGGGGAAACCTTTACCTTATTCTGGGTTATATGACTGTGTGGAAGGGCCCTGAGTCCCCATTGCCAGATAATCTGGGATAAACACTAATCTGGGATTAGATCCTGAGATAAAGGGGCAGTGTGGAAGGGCCCATAATATGCAAAAAGAACTGCAAGTTCTGTAGCAGCTGAAAGAGTTAACTTGTTTGTGGCATAAGGTTTCATGGGCTTCTGCTGAAGCACTGAATGATTCAGATTAACTTGACTATAGTCCACGGAAGCTTTATGCTGAATATAATGTGTTAGTCTTCAAGACGTCACAATACTTGGCATGGGTGTGAAGTTGTGTGTAAAGGCACGCATGCTGTTACTTGCATGCTCATGATGTCTTTTAAATGTTGCCTTTTCCCAAACTGTGGTCACTGTATAATCATTTTTAAATACCAAATAGTCAATAAAACTACAAACAACAAGATAGAGCTACTGGCAGCAGGAACAGAATAGAAGATTACATCATTGGAACAGCCCTGGCCAAGGAGGGAATAGAACAAGCTTCTAAGGGCGAAAGGTGTATGTGTGTGACCACAAACAATGAGGTATTATGAGTATATACTGTGTGTACGTGACCACATAGATAAAACAAAGTCGTGTTACCCCCCATGCCTCTTTATTCAGGAGCAAATTTTAACTGTTCTATAATTTTTAGTCAAAGCTGTAGTTTGACAAACTTGGATTGCTCTCATACTTTGTAGTCACTGCACTTCGAAAGTATATGATAGAAATGATTTGAAGGCTGAACCCAGTCCCCTCTGAGGAAAGCAAGGCTTTGAAGCTGCATGGCCATTAAATTCTAATCAAGGTGGCCAATTGCAGCATTCACACTTGCCTGAAACAGACAAAAGTTCTTTCTCCCGCCCTGGGCATTATTCCACAGATATATAAACTTCACTTGCCTAGTTTCCAACAGACCTCACAACCTCTGAGGATGCTTGCCATAGATGTGGCTGAAACGTCAGGAGAAAATGCTTCTGGAACACGGCCATACTACCCAGAAAACTCGCAGCAACCCAAAAAAGAAGTTTATATAAGTGCACAAGGTGTGAAGAAAGTGGATAGGGAATAGCTCCCACCCTCTTATAATATCAGAAACTGGGATGATCCATTGGGGGTGGTGTGAGATTCAGGACAGATAAAAGCAAGTACTTATCTGCAAAATGTGTAGCTAAACTGGCATTTGCTACAATATAATGCAATTAAAATAACTAATTTAAATGAATGTAAAGGGAGATTGGATACATTTGTGGATGCTGAGAGCTGGCGGCTACTAGTATGATGGCTGAGGGAGGGATATTCTCTGTATATATGTTGCTAGGAATGCAAACCCACCCTGGATTTTAGTCCAAACTTTAAAAAAGCTTTCTAAGACTTGCTGCACATAGGGTTAAGCACCTTAGATAATTCCTTTAATGTCTTAAATTTAGAGGATTCACTCACTGCAGCTACTGAACAAACAAGTATTTCCTGCTGATGGAAGGACAATGGGGCAGAGGGGGTGGGGGCAGTAAGACACCCATTTTGGTTTCTGGCTGTTGGGAAAATTATCAGCAAAGGAATGCAGGTGGGCCATTTGAATTTATTAGGCTTCATGAGGGAGGGTTTTTTATGACCTCATCACACTAGAGCAGTGTTTCCCAACCTTTTTTGAGCCGCGGCACACTTTTAACATTAAAAAAATCTGGGGGCACACCACCAACCAAAATGACACAAAATGACACTCTAACACAGTAAAGAACGGCTGGGGGTTGGTGGCCTGCTGGGAGCAGCTGCTGGGAGTGCCAAGGCCGGGGAGGGGGCAGAGCCAGGCTGCGCCATGACTCGCCCCCTACCCCCGGCTTCACCTCTCCCAGCAGCTGCTCCAGCCTTGAGGGGGCAGTGCCAAGCCAGCGGTGCCAGAGCCAGCACAATGTTGGCTTGGCACTGTCCCCTCAAGGCTGGAGCAGCTGCTGGGAGTGCCAAAGCCAGGGGAGGGGGCAGAGCCAGGCCGCGCCATGCCCCGCCCCGCCCCTCCCCCCAGCTTCAGCTCTCCTACAGAGGAGGAGCATGAGCGGTGGACGGGCTTCAGTGAGCGGGGCTTCTCCTCCCCGCGACTTCAGCGAGCAAGGGGCGAGAGTAATGGCGAATTGGAGGCTGGCTGGGGAAACGGCCGAAGGAGGCGGCGCCCCGGTCCCTTCTTCTTTTTCTTCACCACCGCCCGGCCCTTCCTCCTCCCCCAAGCAGCAGGAGTTCAGCAGGAGGGGGGAGGAAAGGGGGCAGAGAGCTTTTCTCGCGGCACGCCAGGAGGTCCTTCACGGCACACTAATGTGCCACGGCACACTGGTTGAGAAAGACTGCACTAGAGAATGAATCCACCTCAAATCTGGTTGCTGACTCCTGTAAAATTCTGGGGTTTGTAGTTTAGGGAGGAGCCTTTAACAGCCTCACTAAACTACAAAACCCAGAATTCTTCAGGAGGCAGAAACTGGATGTAAAGTGGATTCATTCTCTAGTGTGACGAAGTAGTTTGATGGTGATGTGTCTTACCTTATTGCAAAATACAGTATTTTAAATCTACTGCTCCTACAACTATTTCCACATCGCCTAAGCCTGAGGAATATAGATGCGGGAAGTGCTGTGGCCCTCATATCTTGCTTATAGACTCCACCTAACATGTCCAGTTGACTGCTGTCTGAACAAAATGGTGGGTTGTCAGGAATGCTTTGGCTAAAAGTTTCTGCCCTGACAGGCAACTGAATTACATGATACATGGAGCTCCTTCCAAGTCTACAATTCAATCTTTCTATGACTGTATAGGTTTTTGGTGTCATCAAGGATGTCTTCTCTGTTATGTTGGATATAAGTGTACCTAAGAAGTCCTTATTGTATGAGTCGTCTTTGGTTGACTACCATTTTGGTAGATCAGACTTTACCCTCTTTTCAACTCTATCTGTACAACAAACAGAGCAGAACTAATCAGAAACTGAACATACTAAAGCAGGGGTGCCCACACTGTTTCAGCTTGCGAGCTACATTTATAACAAACAAGTAAAAAAGATCTACCTGGCACGCTCCCGGTCCTCTGCGCGCGTGCTCCCGCCGCCATTTTCTGCGTGCGCGGGGCTTCTTTCGCCAATGAGGCTTTAGTGGGTGGGCCCTGGCACTCGTCTCTTGACACAGTGTGGTGACGTGACCGCCCATTGGTTGCTCCTGGGGGGGGGGGGACAAGGTGAAGGCGCGGGCAGGGATAGGATGTGAGGCTGTGGGAGTGTGTGTGTGTGTGTTCATCTGAACAAATCTTGCCAAGAAAACACCATAATAGAGTTGCCATATGTTGGAAATGACATGAATGCCACACTTGCTCTGAAATTCAGGAGACTTAGATTCAAATACAAGTTGTATTTCAATCTAAGGCCCCTATCTCCCAACTCTCAATCCCATGAAGTTGTTTTGAAAGTGAACCTTTCCTCGGTGGAGAATGGGCAGATTAAAATGGGAAATCCAAAGAGTAGACAATCCTATCCTATCTTTACACTTGGCTTTAAGATGGAATTCCAGCTGGTCCTAACACAGGGGTGGGCAACCTACGGCCTGCGGGCCGGATGCGGCCAGGCAGTGGATTCTGTCTGGCCTGGGGAGAAGGGGGCGGGGCCAAAAGGAAGGGATGCCGCTGTCGCCATCCCATTCGCGGGCTCTGTGGGGCCTGTGTTGACAGACAGGCCGGAGGAGCGGCGGCTTTGGAGTGCCTGCCATCCCTGGAGGTGATCCGGTCCTGCAGCGGGACACTTGGCGACCTGCGGGGACTTGATCATCTTCCAGGTTGCCAGGGCTATCAGCCGCCTCAGATCGCCGACTGCTCCCCCTGCAGGCCCGGATCGCCTCCAGGGATGGCAGGTACTCCATAGCAGGGCGATCAGCTGGGGACGAGAGCGGCTGGGGTCCTGCAGCCTCCGATCGCCTTCTGCTCTGCTCTGCTCCGGCAGCGGCTGGGTCTGCTTTGCCATCCTCTGGGCTGGGTCCATTGGGCCATTCCATCTTGGTTCGCACCTTGTCTTCTTGAATTTAATTTAATTTTAGTGGTTTTTATTATTATTTTATAATAATAATATAATAAATAATATAATATAATGTTATATTCTATTATAATTTCAATATATTATAATGTCTATATATATACTATAAAATAATAATGATATTAATACTAATAATATATGAATATTTCTTGATATATTAATATGTTAATATTAATGATGTGTAATATATCTCTCTCGGCATTACTTCGCGAACAAAGATTCAGGAAGGACTCATCCCACGGTTTTTACAAGCGCGCTGATGACTAAAAAGGCCAATCTGAGATAAGCAAGTTCGGTTGCAGAAAGCACAGCAGAAAGTCTCCTTGGGTAATGTTGTTTCCAAGTTGCGGTTCTTTCTGCGTTGATGTTTCTCTTCGAGACTCATTCGGCATGTCTTCTCGAAAGAGGCCGCAGCATTGTGGATAGTGCGTCTCCATGCCTCCCGATGTTAGGCCAGGGTGGACCATTGTTGATGATCAATCTGGCCGAGCCTGAGATGTTGTTTCAGGGAGTCCTTATATCTCTTTTTGGGGGCACCTCTCTTGTGCTGACACGTGGCGAGTTCACTATAGAGTAGTATCTTTGGGAGGCGGTGGTCCTCCATCCTAGAGACGTGCCCTGCCCAGCGCAGCTGTGTTCTCAATAGCATGGCCTCAATGCTGGTGATCCCTGCTTGCCCAAGGACAGCACCATTAGTCACATAGTCGGTCCAGTGTATATTATAAATAAATAAATTATGTAGGTTAGAATGTAGTTCTGCCTTTAGGTGCAGCCCTCCATAATATTTTTTGGCTCTTGTGTGGCCCCTTGGAAAAAATAATTGCCCAACCCTGTCCTAACAGGTAGCTCTGACTTCGCATAAACTAGAAAGGAAACTCTTGATATAATACCCAAATGAGAGAGGGATTAAGGAGGAGCACTTGGTCCTAATGCTGGTTCTCAGCTTTGACAATTATTATTCAAGCTTGTTGTTGAACAACCGGACAAGTCCCGCAGACCAACTGCGGGACAGAGACCGCGAGGGTTCGGTTAACCTGGCGAGCCCGGAGCGACTAGGTCCTCGAAGCCTACCCGCCTCCCGTAGATCCAATTATGCTCACCAATGCTGCAAGGTAGATGCCACGAAATTGTTTATTCTGCTCAGCTGAGAGGATGCGAACCGCAATTCCCTGATTCCCGCAAAGTACGCATGCATATACATTCAAAACATTGGTTTTTAAAGGTTACAGAACTGTCAAAACAATTGAATTTCCCGCCCGCCTTCTTCCGGGCCGGCTCCGCTGGTGATTGGTTGGAACGTTGAGGCCAGCTGATGGGTGGGACGCCGGCCAGCTCCAGGGAGCCTATCGGTGCTCGCTCCCATTTGCCGGCTTCGGCCAATCAGAGGTCCGTGGCCATATAAGGAATGTCCGGGAAGAGGAGCTTGGGCGGAGATTACTGTCAGGATGGCATATGAATGAAAACAAAGAGTCCGGGCCAGGTAACGACCTGGGGCAACACCTGGAAGTGATGAAATCATTGAGTTGATGTGTCCCATCCATATGTGAATGAGGGAGAAGAGGAAGAAGGCCTGATGAAGGTGATTCACTCAGACCCTTTGGTGACAAAAGAACTTATTCTGGGGCACACCTTGGTTTCCGAGGCCAGATGTGTCACCCGTTGTGAAGAACAAACATTTATTGTCCAGGCTCCAAAGGCTAGTTTAGTTAGACTAGAAATCCGACCGTTAAACCGCCTCTGGACTGATGAAGCGTGGGGCCAAGACAAGAGCTTAGCTTTACCATAACAAGATCTCCATCAGGAAACGCATGCAATATGAATATGGTGATCCATAAAGGTTTTGGAACAGGGCTCAGTCGCATTTCCTCTTGACAAACACAACAAAACACTTTCAAGGCAGTCTTTCTTAACTAACAAGGGCGAGATGGGGAAGGGAAGGGTTACAAGGGGACAAGGAAGGCATGGGGCAACATTGTACAGATGCACAGATACAGAGATGAACCTATATTTATGATTTCTGCTTCCCTGATGTCAGCCCAACACAAACAGATAAGGCCCCCTGCTTCATAGGCCAATTCCTTTCCCAAAACTTTTCCTTCTGAGCCCAGAGACGTCCCAAGAGTGGGGAGAGAAGGGGAAAGATAAGAATAAGGATAAAAGTGCAAAATTAAGAATAAGTTCCTTTCCTCCCTTGGGGGGTCCCGAACCCGGGAACCCCATCCCAAACGACCTTGGCCCTGCCGCTTGAGCTATCGCATCTTTCCCTTGGATGCAGCTCTCCTCGCAGTCTTAAGGCGCCCGGGAAGCAGGAGGAGAGAAAAAAATATATAAAAATTCAGGAGAAATGGGGAGAAGGTCAGAAAATGAAGGAACCTCTTGGACAGGCTCCGGCGGGGCTAAGGGAGAAGACGTGCGGGTTTCCACCCAAGAACAGGCGTGCGTGCTGAAGTTGGGACTTGTTCACTCGCGGAACGACCTGCGGCTTGAAGGCTGTCGGCCTCGACAACAAGCTCAGTCAATGTATGCTTCCTCCTTTAGGGGAAAATAAACCTTAAAGAATCACATGCTATTCTTGGCAATTTCGACAAGCCACCCTTCAGGAATATTCTAATCAGTTTACCTCTTCTTGGTATATCTGATTAACTGGGTGCATTAGTTGAGGTGCCTCTTGTTTGTCCAGTGCACATGAATTGAAACTGCTGAGCTGGGCAAATGCATCATCTTGGAGCAAGGAAGGCAAATGCTGTTGTGCTGTGTGTGTGTGTCTTTGGCAGCCTCCTCCTAATTATATATTTGCAGTGAGGTTGTTCTTGTAAATACTAAGAAAGTATGTAAGTCAGTGAGCTTAAATATTTGCACTCTTTGTCCCAAAGCTGTTTTTCTTTTTCTTCCTCTGTGGGTCAGGCCAAGTGCCAATCAAAGTTGTTTTTCAAGCCATGCGGTGAAATTGTAGAACTCCTACCACCACCAGCAAGAAGAGTTTGGCTCTGGAAAACAGCTGTGGGGGAGGGTGGGGAGGATAATGCACTTTTTAAAAAAGTGGTCAGTGCTGTAAACTTTTGCAAACTGTGTCTTGTGCTAACAAATGTGTATGTTTGGTACGTGCATGTATTTCCCACTCTCCTTCCCCCCACCCTTCCTAAATTCTTGGATCATGTTACACATCTTGTATTTGATGTTTCTTCTCTCTCTCTCTCTCTCTCTCTCTCTCTCTCTCTCTCTCCTTTATAACTTGCGAAGAAAAGTTTCATGAAGCCCAAAGGAGTACAGCTGTTTTTAACTATTTCATGGCTGGCCCAGGTTTTCTTGGCTTGGATGAGTCTCTTCCATGTAATAATCCAAATGTTGCTCCTAGCAACTGTGTCGAAGTCAGATTCCAGCAATGGGCTTGGCTTCCATTCTTCTCTCAAATGGTCTGAAGGGGGTGATGGCAGCTATACCTTCAATATCAAAGGCAAGGCTTCAACCCTTGACAATGTCGACTTCTTGTCACAGTGCCAACTGGAGCATTGAGCTAGGAAAGGTGAAAATAGGGGGTAAGGGAGCGAAGCCAAGCACACTCAGCTCATGTTTAGAGTCTCCTAGCTTCCTCCTTATCCCCTTATGCTGATAGATGGCACAGTAGAGTCTCGCTTATCTGATGCAAACGGATTGGCAGAATGTCGGATGAACAAAAATGTCAGATAACACGGAGTCTCCTACTGTAACTCGTCCGACATGGTGCTAGACACCTAAAAATGCTAACAACAGGGACTCTGAGGGTTAAGGCAAGGGAATGCCTTGGGGCTAGAGTGGCCCAGCAGGAAAGACCGCTTGCTGATGCCTGTCTACTCAAGGACACCGTGGCCAGCAAACAAGAACCTTCTTTGCGTCCCGAGCTTGAAAGAGGCCCACTTGGAGGCCACGAGACGGAGATCGTTCTCCGTTGTGACCCCTGTTCTTTGGAACTCGATGCCACCGGACCAGAGAGCCTCCCTCGACCTGCCCCAGTTCCTGACCGCTCTGAAGACCTGGCTATTTAGGAAAGCCCATGGCTAATGCAGAACCAGGAACTCAACTACCTGAGCCTGGCTCCTGCATTTAACTCCTGAATATTTTAATCTAATTTTAATATTTTAATTGTTTGAATTGCTGTGTGTAAGTCGCCCGGAGCACTAACGTGGAGGGCGACTCAGAAATAATAAAGTCAGTTCAGTTCAGTTCAGAAGTGCCCAGATGTGGAAGAGGAGTGTGGAAATCAGAGGGAAGGAGGGAGGGTGCTTCCGGTCCTGCCTCTTTTCCCCTTTCCTCCTCCTCGTCTTGCCTTTTTATTTATTTCCACCATTTCTACCCTGCATCTTCTCAACCCCCGAGGGGGGGACTCAGAGCGGCCTCACAACGGCAACAATTCGATGCCCAAAACACAGAAAACATATAATAGAAAACCACAGTCAAAAATTAAAATACATTAAATGCAGTTAACATAATAGATTAAAATACAATTAGCATTAAAAATACATCAAATACATTCACATAGGTTAAAAACAGTATTCCGTCCATAATAGAAGCCTTAGGTCATGTCCACCAGTTTGCCATTTCAATCCAATCTAAAGTGCTGTATCGTGCCAATGTGCAAACGCCTGGTCCCATAACCAGGATTTCACTTTTTTCCTGAATGCCAGGAGGGATGAGGTAGATCGTATATCAATAGGGAGCGCATTCCATAGACGGGGAGCCACCGCCGAGAAGGCCCTATCTCTCGTCCCCACCATCCGCATTTGAGAAGTAGGCGGGAGCGAGAGCAGGGCTTCCCCAGATGATCTTAGATTACGAGGTGGGACGTAGCAGCTGATGTGTTCGGACAAGTAAGCTGGGCCAGAACCGTATAGAGCTTTAAAGGTCAAAACCAGCACTTTGAATTGAGCTTGGAATTGGACAGGCAGCCAGTGGAGCTGACACAACAGGGGGGTGGTATGCTCCCTGTATGTAGCTCCCGTTAGTAGTCTGGCTGCCACCCGCTGGACTAATTGCAGTTTCCGAACTGTCTTCAAAGGCAGCCCCACGTAGAGTGCGTTGCAGTAATCTATTCACTTATTGGGAATGGAGAGAAAATAGGACAGCACTCCTTTAATTGACTATCTTTAATTGCTAAGATATTTTGCATGGTGTCTTGAGAGTAAACCACAGAGAACTCTGGGATTGACTTGCACAAATAATAGTATGATTGGACAACATGAATACTGTTAACCATATTAATAATTCCACTGACATTGCAGTTTTTAAATGTCCTTTATGCTCTCACCCTTCCGGAGCACGCGGCTCCTTCCTCCCCTTCCTTCTGTTCTTCCTTTTTTCCTCCCTCTTTCCTTCCTTCTTTTCCTTCTCCTCCTCCTCCTCCCTTCTTTCCTTTCTTCCCTTCCTTCCTTCCTTCCTCACCTCTTTCCTTCCTGTCTCCCTGGCTGGCTTTTCCTCTCTCTCTCCCTCCCTCCCTCCCTCATTCCTTCGTTCCTTTCCTTCTTGTATATTTGCTGGTGGTTGTGGGGGTTCTGTGTGGGGCAGAGCTGGGAGGAGGGCTCCCACATGGGCTGGCTGATCAGGGAGCCTTTGACTCCCAGCACTCGCCCCTTGCCAAGCTCCTCCTCATCGCTCGAGGTCAGTTTGTTTCTGGGTGAACTGCAATTCCCAGAAAGAAAGGTCAGTTCCCTATTCGGTATTTTCTGTTGGTCATGGGAGTTCTGTGTGGGAAGTTTGCCCCAATGATGTTGTTGGGGTTCAGAATGATCTTTGATTGTAGGTGAACTAGAAATCCCAGCAACTACAACTCTCAAACGCCAAGGTCTGCTTCCCCCAAACTCCATGTGTGTTCATAGTTGTGCATATTGAGTATTCATGCCAAGTTTGGTCCAGATCCATCATTGTTTGAATCCACAGTGCTCTCTGGATGTAGGTGAACTACAATTCCCAAACTCAAGGTCAATTCTCACCAAACCTTTCTAGTGTTTTCTGTTGGTCATAGGAGTCCTGTGTGCCTCATTTGGTTCAATTCTATCATTGGTGGGGTTCAGAATGCTCTTGGATTGTAGATTAACCATAAATCCCAGCAACTACAACTCCCAAATGACAAAATCATTTTTTTTGTGATGGTCACTCCTTGTAGGTGTCTTGTGGCCAAATTTGACAGCAATTCGTCCAGTAGTAAGAAATCAGTTTGTGTGTGTCAACTGTAAAATAGGATGTGTGGAAGGGCCCTGGGTTATCTGAGGTCCTTTCCACACAGTTGAATAAAATCCCATGTTATCTGCTTTGAATCAGATTATATGCCAGTGTGGACTCCGAAAACCCAGTTAAAAGCAGATATTGTGGGATTTTCTGCCTTAATATTCAGGGTTATAGGGTTGTGTGGAAGGGCCCTGGCAGAAGGAGGTTGGATTGGATGGCCCTTGGAGGTCTCCTCCTATTCTAGGAATCCATTATTATTATTATCAGAGGCTGAATGGCCATCTGTGAGGAATGCTTTGATTGTGTTTTTCCCTTATGGCAGAAGGAGGTTGGACTGGATGGCCCTTGGAGGTCTCCTTCTACTCTAGGAACCTATTGTTGTTGTTGTTACTATTATTAGCAGAGGCTGAATGAATATTATCATTATTATGAATAAATTTAGGGGCTTATTATACTCACATTTAGTTGAATTCAGTCTTAAAATATATTTTAAAATATAATATATTTTATGTTTTAAAATATATTATATTTTAAAATATAATATATTTTATGTTTTAAAATATATTTTAAAAATATATTATATTTTTGAAGTGGGTAGGTAGATCATTTTGACTTGGTTGTTTTATAAGTAGCTCGCACGCTGAAAAAGTGTGAGCACCCCTGCTGTAAGCTGTAACAAGAATGAAGAACAGCAAGTACCTCAAAGAAGAGGGGTGTTGAACTATTATGCTGCCTCTGACTCAAAAATTGTATCACACATATTGAGCTTGTCTATGTCAACTAGCAACAAACAGGGACAAAATGTGGGAGTAAATTCTATTGAAACTGGGTCTTCCAAACAAAAGTGACAACAACATGATACTCAATATGATCCTGTTGATCAGAGTTAGACAACTAACTTGTGGCCTTCCAGGTATTGTTGGGCTGCATTTCCTTAGTCAGCCTTAATCAGCATGGCCAATGTTGAGTTGGTGTTGCTGCAGTCCAACAACTGGAAAGCCACAAGTTGCCATTTAGTACTGCAGATAGTGTTGGACATATTCATTGGGCTGAATGACGAAACCTGCCTTCAATAAATGACTTGGTGATTTTGAGAAAATTGCTTCTATATTTGGTCTCCCATCAGCAAATTAGCGGTAACTGTGACCTTGCCTGACAGGATTATTGTTAGCATAAAAGGAGGTGATGATATGTTTATGCTCATCATGTTCCTTAGGTGTAAAGCAAGTTAATTGGTGAAATGAGTTTACTTGATCCATAAAACTAGGTCAAGGAGATCAGGATGGATTTGAGGGGAGATGCCAGTTCTTATAAATTGGTGTTTGACACCTATCCAGAATTAATCACATGTTATTAATCCTCACTTCCCCCTTAATGGAATTTATACAGCAGCAGTATTATTTATATGTTTAGTGAGTGGTATCTTGTATAATTATAGTAACAGTTTGTTTCTAATCAAATAATGCTTTGGATAATTTATTAGTCACAGAAAACTACCCAAATTACTGTTGTGCATGTAAGCCATGGAGGGTTATGATTGAAGACTAGATACAGGAGTTTACTCATAGGTACCATGTTACAGGTAGAATTGTGTTGGTTGTACAAGGCTGCATTGAACTGGTATCCAGGCAATAATACTACTGGGTATGTATTTTTGGACATTCATATGTTACAATTGCACTTCATATGCATTGATATAAATTTCAATCCTAGAGGTATACTGTTTCTCAACCTTCCTAATGCTTCGACCCCTTAATACAGTTCCTCAAATTGTGGTGACCCCAAACATCAGGGTATTTTCGTTGCTGCTTCATAACTGTAATTTTGTTACTGTTATGAATTGTCTTGTAAATATCTGATATGTAGGAAGTATTTTCATTCACAGACCAAATTTCGCACAAATACCTGATTCACCCAAATTTGAATAATGTTGGGGTTGATGGGGGGATTGATTTTGTCATTTGGGAGTTGTAGTTGCTGGGATTTATAGTTCACCTACAATCAAAGAGCATTTTGAATTCCACCAACTTGAACCAAACTTGACACACAGGATTCCCATGACCAACAGAAAATACTGGAAAGTTTTCATAGGCATTGACCTTGAGTTATGGAGTTGTCATTCACCTACATTCAGAGAGCACTGTGGACTTAAACAATGATGGATCTGGACCGAACTTGGCACAAATACCCAATATGCTCAAATGTGAACACTGGTGGAGTTTGGGGAAAATAGACTTTAATACTCGGGAGTTGTAGTTACTGGGATTAATAATTCACTTACAATCAAAGAGTATTCTGAACCTCACCAACTATAGAATTGGGCAAAACATCATACACAGAACCCCCATGCCTTGAAGGGACTTGCTGGTGCGAGCTTCCCTCCACTCTCACATGCTCTCCCTTGCCTACATATGCGGACCATACTGCCATGTGCCGAGCATGCCTGCTCTCCCCTTCCCACTTGGAGTGTCTGAGAGACCGGCCAATCAAAGCAGAGGAGGACTTTTGGTAGGAGGTTTCGCCATCGATTTCCAAAAAAGGAAAAGGACAGGCGGAGAGATCTTCAGCCTTCTCTGCCAAAGGGGTTCCTAAGACCATCAGAAATATATGTTTTCTGATGGTCTTTGGTGACTTCTCTGACACCTTCTTGCAACCCGTCCAGGGATCCCAACCCCCAGGTTGAGAAACACTGCCTTAAACCTTGTGGTGAACAAGTATGAAGAGGCGCAGGACAATGAAAAGACATTTTGCCTCATTTTGTTACTATTGGGTTACTATCCTTGATACCTTGCTCCTTTACTCCAAGGATGCAGCAATGTTTGCTGAGGGTGTGGGCTGATTGCTGAGTCTGCCCCTGTTCTCTCTAACTTTTGAACAGTCCAGAGTCCCCCAATCCTTTACAAGGAATTGAGGCACTTCAACTAGCCAAATGTCTCAACAAGTTTTGTTAAAGCAGGCTGGGTATATTGTCTTGAGTTTCTGGAGAAAACAAATGCTCTTTTAGTGATTTATTTGTTTGTTTATTGAAACCACATATAAAAGGGTTATCCTATAGTAGCATATTTGGCATTGTTTAATTATTTCTTAAATGCAACTTTCTTTGAACTTTCAAGTTAAATTGGTTAGTCCCTATGGAATTTCTTATCTTGTTTGATCAATTGCTGATTAAGTCTAGTGAAAAATAGAGGCCACTGTCTCTGCCTATCATACCTATAGTAGTTATAACTGCTAGATGCCTGACACTTACAAAGTTAGCTTGCCAGATTGTATTTACACAGGTAGTGGTTTTAGCAATTCGATGGGTTTGAGATGACATGTGTATTAATACTAGTGGGATTTGCACATGTCATCTCAAACCCTTCTAATTGCTAAAACCACTACCTGTGTAAATACAATCTAGCAAGCTAACTTTGCAAGGCTAGTGGTTTTAAAATAAGTAATATCTTGGGATCCAAGACTGGATACCAGTGCCTTACACTTTTGGAAGTTGGGAATGGGCATCAGAATGCAGAGTTTTGAATTTACAGCCTATCTCCATCCATATACCTATGTTTGACCTCTTACTAAAGACAATAATTTAGGGAAATGAAGCAGTTGGCGTGGTTTAGTAAAAATGCCATATGGCAACCAAAAAAAGTGAAAGCATGAATCCGTTAGAACAAAAACAGGATTACATGGTTAATAATGTATTTTCTTGAAGATGCCATGGTCCAGTTTTTCCTATTCACCTTAAGATATTTCAAATTTGGGGGGTTCCTCTTTTTCCTCATAGCCAGAGTTCTAGATCAGATGCCAAGTGTGAAGTCTGTACTTCTCTGATGGAGCATTCTGAACTCTTATGTTCCTCCTGTATACAGATTGGTGCATTTAGAACATGTGGCTAAAAAGTGTTCTCCCCCCCCCCCCTTTCATATATATATATATATATATATATATAGAGAGAGAGAGAGAGAGAGAGAGAGAGAG
Source organism: Anolis apletophallus (assembly GCA_030556195.1). Lineage (NCBI taxonomy): Eukaryota > Metazoa > Chordata > Lepidosauria > Squamata > Anolidae > Anolis > Anolis apletophallus. The sequence continues at coordinate 157,169,654 of JARBWK010000004.1, forward strand.
AGAGTCTGAATTAAGGTGTATGTGTGTGTGTCTCTCTCTCTCATATATATATATATATATATATAACACACACACACACACACACACACACATGAGACACACACACATACACCTTAATTCAGAAAATCTCAAAATTGCAGGATATAGTGTGCTTTCTTTTAAATAAATAGTATGTTATTCTCACTGAAGCATAGCTAAAGAGCAAGAGTCCTCACTTATACCACTGGTATCAGATGATCCCAGAATGCAACGAAAACAGTATTCTGCAACTTACAGAAAAGCTTTGTTGACTTGATGAAATATTTCCATGCAGTCTTATAATAGTCAGTTGACCAGCATGTCAACCCTATGTTATAAATAGAACATTGGTTATATCAAGCCATTGGTCATTATCTATATCTAGAACAGCAAAATGAAATATTCTTCTCAAGTTTCTTGTTTTGGAAATGTTTGGGAAATTAAAAAAAATTCTTATAGCCACAACAATCACGAAAAAAACAGAATCTGGATCCTTTTTCAGTTGAGTGCTGTGTACTAGGTAACTTCCAAAATCACTTTACTGTCTTATTATTGGCATAAAATCTGACATTTTTTTGCACATGTCATGAGTATTCCATGCTGGTTTAAGAATTAGTCTGATATCTTTGAGCTAACTTTGTATTAATTAAATACCGGAATAGACTACTTACAGATGATGTTGGAAAAGACCATCAGAAAACACAGTAATTTCTGTTGGTCATGGGAGTTCTATGTGGGAAGTTTGGCCTAATTCTATCGTTGGTGGAGTTCAAAATGCTCTTTGATTGCAGGCGAACTATAAATCCCAGCAACTACAACTCCCAAATGCCACGGTCTATTTGCCCCAAACTCCACAAGTGTTCACATTTGGGTATATTGAGCATCTGTACCAATTTTGGTCCAGATCCATCCTTGTTTGAGTCCACAGTGCTCTCTGGATGTAGGTGAACTGCAAATCCAAAACTCAAGATCAATGTCCACCATACCCTTCCAGTATTTTCTATTGGTCATGGGAGTTCTGTGTGCAACTACAACTCCCAAATGACAAAATCAATCCCCCTCCAACCCCACCAGTATTCAAATTTGGGCATATTGGGTATTTGTGCCAAATTTGGTCAAGCAAATACATCCTGCATATCAGATATTTACATTAAGATTCCTAACAGTAGGAAAATTACAGTTATGAAGTAGCAACGACAATAATTTTATGTTTGGGGGTCACCAAAACATGAGGGTGTTTGGGATTAGGAAAGTTGAGAACCACTGCATTTTGGTATGTCTAACAAACATAATTATGTATTGCGCTTCCTCTTCAAGAAACTTACCTGCTCTAGTATTCTCAGACTTGTCAAACCCTGCTTTGACTCATCAGCTGTGAGCTTTTCATTTATATATCCTGTTTTGGTTTGAGGGTATGTGTGAGAGCTGATTTGAGGCAGAATAAAGTAGAAAAGTAAAAGCAGAGAAGTCGATATTGTATGCTTTCTCTCGTCTCCCTGCTTAACACTTCATAAAAGCATAGTGAAGACAGTACTTACATGGATTGTTTAAAAGAAGAAAATGTGTATAATGTGTATAGTATATACACAATAATGGCAGATGAGGGAACAGTATGGTCCTGACAAATTGACTTCCTTCTTCCTGGTTCTAAGAAACTATCAGCAGTATACATATATTTCTAAATTAATATAGTTTAGTGGTGAGATTTCTACCATTACAAACAAAATACTCAAGACATCAGTGGGAGACATGATTTAAATCTCTAGTAACCTTTTTCTTGCGGGCTTAAATTACCTTGATTTGACTCAATCCATTTTGGCTAGAAGAGTCAAACATTTCTTTGTATTGCTTCTGTGCTGAAAATTGCCTCCTCAACAAACAAAAGCTACCATTTGTGATTAATACACTTGCGTGATCCTGCCATTGGACAGACTAGGACAACTCTGCTGGTGTTAGATCTTGAGGAATCAGAGGGACAGCCTAATAACTCTCCATCTGTGTTGCTGGACAGAGTTGGTTGTGAATATGGCTCCTAGACCAATGATCTGTCTCCTCAGGTGGTAAGGGACACTATGTCATTGCCTGTGTTTCAGGGAGGTCCACCTGCTTGTCTAGTCACTTTCTGGCAGACATGTATCTTGTTCTGATCGTGTCTGTATGTAATGTGAATTAGACTGTAATAAGGGTTACATTAGCCATTGTTGGAATAGCAACCTTCCAAGGTTTCCCTGTTTGTTAATGTATATATTTGCAAACCTATATTGTATGTATATATTGATTTGCCAGTTTGACTGACCTCTTTGATGTGGGAGGGGCTACTGACTTGTGATTGTACTGAGCATATTCAGACTCAAGACTCTAATTTGTTATCAGTATGCTTTTGGACTTCAGTGGAAACAATATGTTTTTGTACTTTAATGGAATCAGTATGCTTTTTTTTTTACTTCAATGGAAGCGGATGTCATTTTGGACTTAAGCAAGAGCAGTTTACTATATAAGAACATAAGAACATAAGAAGAGCCATGCTGAATCGGGCCTCAGCCCATCTAGTTTTTTTACTTCAATCTCTAGCAGAAAGGAGGGCAAAAACCTCACCTGCTCCCGACCCCCACAATGTCGGGGAAATTTCAACACAGAGGTGGCACTTGGATGTCCATTTCAGTAGCTACTGATTCCCTTGGTATCCATGAATCTGTCTAATCCTGCCTATATATTTGTTTTGAGAAGCAGTGAGTGCAATTATACAGTTTGGACTTTCATAAGGTGTATACTTAAAGACTATGGACTATTGATTAAGAATGATGCCCTGTGTTCTCAACACAGAGAAACTGCACTCTATAACTGAACTTTAATAAGAATGTGCCTATAGTGAATTAATACAAGATGTTTGTGAGTAAACAAAATATGTTATTTTTCAAAGAAGACTTCGGGTTTTAAAAAAAATCTCTGAGTGCATATTTTAAAAGGTTTCAAGGGAGTGGATATGTTTGGGACAACTGCAATTTCAACTTCAAATAAACATTTTAAAACTCTGCTAGCCATATATATTTTTATGCAGCGGCATGTCTTTGTCCCTAGCAGTTCAAAGACAGGGTTCTTCAGTTTAACAGTTGAATTACCTGTGTGCCATTACATGAATGCTTGTGAACACCACTTCTTCAAAGGTCATCCCTTTTCTTGACGAGTGGTTTTCAAAAGGTGGTCTCCAGATGTTCATGGAGATTCACATTTGCCAAATGGATAGGGCATAATTTTTCCTTTTCAAAAAGGTTGTGATTGCCATTTTTTCCAAAAGCCATGACAGCTCACAGCTAGTATAGCAAGTATTAATATTTTGTAATATTTTAAATGTTAATTTTATACTGTATATTAATTGCTTAATGCTTTTTTAGTTGTTTTTAATTGTTATTGTGTTGTGGCATTGAATTATTGCTGTAACTGTAAACCGCCCTCAGTTGCCCTTGGGCTGAGAAGTGCGGTATAAAAATGTCGTAAATAAATAAATATTAATATACAGATAACAGGGCAAGACAATTACAGTAGTGCATTTGCTGTAAATGCCTGATTAGTCATTGTTGTAGAGAATATGCTTGACCAGAAAGTCCTATTGATGCAAGAGCTATCAAGGTTCTTATTTCTTTTTGTCCAAGCAAGTCCTAAAAGACCAAGACAATTGAGAAGGGATTGAATTGTTATTGCACAGTGTTTTCCCTCCCACTCCACACTCCTCTGCTATCAGTTGACTCAGGTCCCATGCAGCCTTAATTCTTTTTCCCTTCGTTTTCTTACTGTAGATTAAGGCTCTCAAGCAAAAAATAAAAGTCCAGAAAGAGGCAATTAATGGTAAAATGGAGGAATAGTACAGTTCCGAATAATTTCCTTCCTTCTTCCCAAGCAATTCCTCTCATCTCCCTCCCTCTTCATTTGCTTCATCCTCCCATCCAAGAAGAGCTGGGGGGGGGGGGGTTCAGACAAAAGACCCTTGTAGAATGATAAATGGGTATGGGTGGATGTGCAACATTAAATTATATGCTTCCTTTCCTAGATTTTGAGTATCTGGGTTGACATACATTGAGAGCATAGTTCTCTAATACGAGGGTTATCAAGAAAGTCAGGTTACAAGATTTTTTTTTAAATACAAAGAATGAATATATTTTTATAAACTTACATGGATTGTAGCATAGGTATTGCATTATTTTTCCACATAATCACCATTCAGTTCAATACGTTTTGTCATCCATGGGATGAGTTTTTGATGCCTGTGTCATAGAAGCTTCCCTCCGCCTTTCTCAGCCAGTTCGTCACTTTGATTTTCACCTCATCATTGTCGGAAAAGTGTTTTCCACCAAGGTGTTCCTTCAATTTAGTGAACAGATGATAGTCGCTGGGTGTGAGATTGGGTTGTGAGAGGAGTGGCTTAAAATATCCCAACCAAATGAAGTCAACAGTTCTTGTGTTGCATGAGCGGTGTGCGGACGCACATTGTCATGAAGGATACAGACTCCCGCCCTCAGCATCCCACGACTGTGCAAAGTTTCTTCATGGTCACAATAGATTCCATACCCATTTTGACATTACTTCCTCTCCATAAACTGAAATGATCTCATGATTAATCGCAGTGACGTTCATGCCCTTAGCATTTAGGTAGCATATTACAGCACAAACTTCGCACTTGGAGGGAAACGGAATGAGGACGCTAATCTCTAACCTTCACCACAATGCCAGTCGATGAGCTACTGAGAACTGGCACTGCTCATTTGCTTCCTCTGGCTTCCCACTACATGGCAATGATACCAACTTCCCTCATGAAAATTCTCAGCAAGAGCTATGTGCCTTGTAACCTTACTTTCCAGATAACCCTTGTACTTGTGCTGTTCATCTAAAAAGTGGATAAGTGAGCTGCAAGTATCTTGTCTAGTCAGTGCTTTATAATATACTTATTCCCCATCAACTGTAGCTTCGTGCCCTTCCACACAGAATCCCAGAATTTCAAGGCAGAAAATCCCACAATATCTGATTTGAACTGGGTTATCTGAGTCCACACTCGGTTAATATGGGATTTTCTGCCTTGATATTCTGGGATATAGGGCTGTGTGGAAGGGTCCAGAGCCCAGAGGGGCACCACAGGAAGAACACCATCATCCCCACATCAGCATAGGCACATCTGTGCTTAAGTTCGTTCAGCAGTTCACCTACCTGGGAAGCATCATCTCTTCAGACGCCAAGATTGACAAAGAGATAGATCACAGATTAGCAAAGGCATATAGTACATTTGGAAGGCTTCACAAAAGAGTCTGGAGCAACAAGAACCTGAGGCAAAGTACCAAAATCAGTGTGTACAGAGCGATCGTACTGTCTATTCTCCTCTATGGGTCTGAAACATGGGTCACCTATCACCAACACCTACGACTCCTCGAATGCTTTCATCAGCGCTATCTTCGCACAATCCTAAATATACACTGGACCGACTATGTGACGAATGTTGCTGTCCTTGAGCAAGCAGGGATCACCAGCATGGAGGCCATGCTATTGAGAACACAGCTGCGCTGGGCAGGGCACGTCTCTAGGATGGAGGACCACTGCCTCCCAAAGATACTACTCTATGGTGAACTCGCCACAGGTCAGCGCAAGAGAGGTGCCCCCAAAAAGAGATGTAAGGACTCCCTGAAACAACATCTCAGACTCGGCCAGATTGATCACCAACAATGGTCCACCCTGGCCTCACATCGGGAGGCATGGAGATGCACCATCCACAATGCTGCGGCCTCTTTGGAGATGACACGCCGAATGAGTCTCGAAGAGAAACGACAATACAGAAAGAACCGCAACTTGGAAACAACATCACCCAAGGAGACTTTCTGCTGTGCTTTCTGCAACCAAACTTGCCTATCTCAGATTGGCCTTTTTAGTCATCAATGCGCTGGTAAAAAGCGTGGGATGAGTCCTTCCTGAATCTTCGTTCGCGAAGTAATGCCGAGAGAGAGAGATTCTGAGATCTAGGGCTGTGTGGAAGGGCAATTCAACTATTTGCTGTTTTTCTTTTAATTATGACAGTTAACCACACATGCCCCTGTGTCCTTCAGGCATATTAAAAGACTATCATGATTCTATCACATCCTCATCTTTCTTCACTTTGGGGCCACTGAATATGAGTGGTAGTGGATCAATCTCATAGAAGTCTTGCAACAAAAATAGGGTTTTCTTATACTGTAATAGATTGTGTGTGACTGTTCTGCCAAGCCAAGAGAAAACATCCTCTTTTGGGGAAGAGAAAAGGAGATTCTGGGCATGCCCCTGTGTCTTTGTTTTAGTAGGAAGGACTAAGGCTAGCTAACAGGAAGTGACCTCAGTGTATCACCAACTTACTCTACAACTGCAAAATGAGACAAAGTTAGGTGGTAAAACTGCCAACCCTCAGGGAGGCCAATGGGGGAGAAAAATATGCTATCTCCTCTGACAATTATTTTTTTACAACATCACAATATAAGAAGTTGTGCCCCCATGAGCACATGGGACTCCAGTCGCTGATGTCCCTGGAGCATCCTTAATAACCATGCCTTGCACAGTGAAAGCTCTCATGAACAGTATGGCTTTTCATTGGACTTGGATTGTTTTATTTCAGGATACATATATTTCTAAACAAGAGTCAGCAGATCCACCCATGGCAAAAAGGTACATTCTTGTACTGGTTACATTTACAAGCATTTTAGCATTAGATATATTTACTTGTATTGACACTGCAGGTATATATTCAAAGTTTTTTTTTTCCGGGTCAGGAGCAACTTGAGAAACTGCAAGTCGCTTCTGGTGGGAGAAAATTGGCTGTCTGCAAGGACATTGCCCAAGGGACGCCTGGATGTTTTACCATCCTGTGGGAGGCTTCTCTCATGTCCCTGCATGAGAAGCTGGAGCTGACAGACAGTAACTCATCCCACTCCCTGGATTTGAACCGCCGACCTTTTGGTCAGCAGTCCTGCCAGCATGGAGCTCCCAGTGGTGCAGTGGGTTAAACCCTTGTGCTGGCAGGACTGAAGACCGACAAATCGGAGGTTCTATTCCGAATAGAGTCCGGATGAGCTCCCTCTGTCAAATCTAGCTCACCATGCGGGGACATGAGAGAAGCCTCCCACAAGGATGGTAAAACATTAAAACATCCAGGGATCCCATGAGCAACGTCCTTGCAGACAGCCAATTCTCTCACACCAGAAGTGACTTGCAGTTTCTCGAGTCGCTCCTGACACACACACATACACAAAACAAAACATCAGGAGCTCCTCAAACATCTCTAATATAGACCGTAACCTTTTGTGTGTAGTTCTGATGACTGGGGGCTATATACTACAGCTAAATGAGACATTCCAGTTTTTCCATGTTATACTCTTTTCTGTCTGCAAGGCAGCAAACAAAGGGTGTATGTATGAATAGCCTTTAGCGTCCCCCCCAACAAGCTTGGGGGAGGGGGTTGAGCTCTGACTTCTGCTTCTAATTTCCACTGGGGATAGGAGTAAACAACTGAAGGGACGTTGTCGTTATACTTGCTGGGCTGAAAATCTGGCTTTGAGTGGGCGGGTCAACTTGTCTTGCCTGGAAATGTGCCAGGCTGAGCACAGCAGCTCACAGTTGCCGAGTTTTCTCTCTTTCCATTCTGTGAGCCTGTAGAACTGAGAAGTCAAATGGAAGCCGGTTTCATTCTTCTAAGCTTCACTTTGTTGAAATAACAGTTCAGTAGGTTCTGTAGATGTTCAATAAAAATAGGACATCAAAATTTACAAAAAAATTAACATACTACACAGAAATGACAAAGGTTTTTTTTTAAAAAAACCTACCAAATTGTCACTTAACAATGCAATCTAAGAAGCTTGTGAAGTACAAAGTTTTAAAATAACAAGGCCAGTGCCTTGTGCCATTGATGGCTGAAATGGTAGAGGTCAGTTTCAGCCCATAGGAGAACCGTCAGCACTAAGTTTTGCCCTTCAAAGCTTTGGCCTGACCTTGTAAGGAGAGTGGAGTGGCTCTTTTTGGTTCTTTGAGTTCAGGGCCCCCAAAATTAGATCATTATGTATACTTCTTACCTGGCACAAGGCATGTAGCCGGGGGGGGGGGCTTCAACCCCCCGAAATTCTCAGGTGGTCCGTGATAAGGCCTTACTGGTACATGATTTAAACTGCTATGTGTATTTATATCATGATCTGATCACCATGCTCAATATATCCCATATGCATGGGGGTATTGGGATAACAATACAAAAGGTTTGCTATGGTAGACCCTCTCCCACTCAGATTCAGCCCCCCAAATCAAACTCAGCCCCTCCCGAATCAAAATCCTGGCTACGGCCCTGCCTGGCACCTGCTTTTTCTACTCTAGAGTAAGAGATGCTTGGCTGTAGGCACTGGCAGGTGCACACACTTTCTGAGCCTGTCTGCACAATTTGCAAATAAGAGAGTGTGTGTGTGGTGGGGCGTGCAGGCAGGCTCGGAAAGCGTGCATGCCTGCCAGTGCCTGCAGCCAAGCGTCTCTTACTCTAGAGCAGTAATTCCCAAACTCTCCTCCTTCAGGTGTTTTGAACTTCATCTCCCAGAATCCCTGTCCCGCCACACCACGCCACCACACTCTCAAGAGTACGTGTATGGCAGGGCGTGCAGGCAGGCCTGGAGTATGCCTGCAGCTAAGCTCTTGGCCTGCTTGCATGCCCCACCACAAATGCACTCTCTTTCCAAGGCAAGGAGGCAAGTTTGGATTTGGAGTCAAGCAGATTTTTGTGTGGGGAGGGGGCTTCCCGTTTCGTGCTTCCGAAGAAATGAAAGACACAAAAAAGTGGTAGAAACAATAGAAACGAATTCCACGCACATCTCTAGCACCTAACAACAACAATCTTTTTTTGTATCCTGCCCTATCTCCCTAATGGGGACTCAGGGTGGCCAACAACATATAATGACAGTATTCGATGCTGTATAATACAACCAAGACATACCATAAATTGAAAAATAACACATTAAATATCGACATCAAACAATAATGAGACATTACGACCAAGGCAGACTACCCACTAAAATTACATTTCAACTCAACTATTACATCAAGACATAAAAGTTTTTGAAATTATTATAATTTTTGAAACATTAAAACATTTAGAAGTGTCTAAAACCATAGTAGCTATGCTTGACTCCAGTTGGATCATGCATAATGTACATAATAAAACTGAGTTTGGCTTATCTGTCATCTTAGGGATTTTTGTAGATCTCTTCTAAAAGCCCAGGGCAAGTAACAGCGTTTTTTAGATGTAAGCAGAACTCTACATTCTGTTCATCTAATTACATGACAGTTTTGCCAGTTTTCTAACTACCTCTGAGTGATTTTAAGTGCCTCCTTGAGCTCTCAAATCTAATTTTATATTGTAAATCCCAAACAAGTAATTTTGACAAAAGAAACACATATAGTTATTGGAAAGGATAAGACTATATAAGCAATTTAATAAATTAAATAATAAAGGATCTAATCTAACAGCTCAAGAGAACTACCCTATGACCACTGTTCTAATGTTCAAGTTCCAGGTCCTAATATCTTGGCTCTCCTCCTTATTTATAGATCTAGAGCCGCCAGAGGGAACATAGTCCAGTTTGTGGGGAAGGGCTGTAGTTGTAGATCTTGTCCAGCTGGCAAATCCCATTCCCCAAAAAACTAGTTTTAAATTTACTCTGGCGACGGCCACATCTCTGAGGCCTATGCTTCAGGGACCTACCAATTCCCGTCATTATACTCTTGTCCATGTCTAAAGCTTCTAGCTCTTTAAAGCTCAGATTTATCTTAGTCTCAGTCCTTGTTCTATCACTGCCAACTTGATTCGCTGCCAATCCAAGGCTCCGCAAAACGCCAAGTGATGAAAACTCCAAAGTGATCAGGAGAAATCGCTCCAGCCAGGAAGTTGGAAGGTGAAAGTAGGCTGGTCAACGAGGCCAGATGCTGGACGCCAGACATGCCAGCCTGGAACTGGAGGCGAAGGCAAAAGCAGCAGAAGAGAGGGCAACCCAGAGCAACTCCCTCCTTGGAGGTTGCTGTGTCAAATCCAGGTGGAATGGGGCTTCTGCTACTCACAAGTAGTCCAGAAACAGCAGAGCTGGGTGGGAAGATTTCAGGTCACTTGTGGCAGATCAGCAGCAGTAGCAGTCTGAAGCATTTCCTCGCATACACAATTCGAGCTGGTGTCGTTAAGTAGCAGAATAGTCTATCACTATTTTTTCTATCTCTATGTCTACCATTTTTAGAAGGAAGTACTTGGGTTTTAATTCCATGTGCATGTCGAGTATTTTCCATGTTTTTTTCTCATATATCCTTCCAGTATTATTTGGCGTATATACCAGGGCTGTCCAACTTCTACTGGACCGGGGGCCTGAGTTCCGGTCAGTGATCACCTGGGGGGCCTAAGGGTCTGGCTCCGCCCGGCTCCGCCCTGATCTGGCCCCCCCCTCCCCAGCTCCGCCCCTCCCGGGCTCCAATTCCATATATTTAATATTAACATAAGGGGGAGGGAGGATTACACACATGGGGGCATCAATAAACAATTCCATATATTTAATGTTAACATACGGGGGAGGATGGATGGATGGAACACTTCAGGGGCATAAATATGCAATTAAATATTATATTATTTAAATAAGGGGAGAGGGGTGGGTGGATGGAACACTTCAGGGGCATAAATATACAGTTAAATATTATATTATTTAAATAAGGGGAGAGGGATGGATGGATGGAACACTTCAGGGGCATAAATATACAGTTAAATATATTATTTAAATAAGGGGAGAGGGTGGATGGATGGAACACTTCAGGGGCATAAATATACAATTAAATATTATTAAAATAAGGGGAGAGGGGTGGATGGATGGAACACTTCAGGGGCATATTTATACAATTAAATATTATATTATTTGAATAAGGGGTGTGGGGTGGATGGATGGAACACTTCAGGGGCATAAATATACAGTTAAATATAATAATAACATAAAGGGAGGGAGGGCGAAAGGGTGGATGGGTGGGAGGAAGCAGGAGGAAGCTGGAGAGAAGCCCAGGTCGCTGGTTCTCCCAAGCGGATGGCAAATGCAGATAGATCCGCTGCACCTGGCGGAAGAGTAAAAAAAAGCAGCGACGATGACCTGAAACTGGGAATAATGTAAACACTGGGATTTAAAGGGGAAGTAGCAAGGGAGGGGGTAATCCTTTCACCTTGGATTACACCCTTCCTACTTTCCCTTTAAATCCCAGTGTTTACATTATATTCCAGGCTTCAACCTTCCTCCTCGTAGCTTTTTACTCTTCTGGGAGGCGCAGCTCGGCGCCGCGAGGTAAGGCTGCAGCGGCTGGGGATGGCCGGCTGCAGCTGGGCCTGCGGGAGGAGGCGGCGGAAGAGGGGAGGGAGGGGAAGTAGGAGGCGGAGGAGGAAGGGGCCTGCTCCTCCCCCGCCCCTCCCCGCCACGAAAAAATTAATAAAAAATAATAATAAAATATTCCAAAAAATATTCCAAAAAATAAAAAAAAATATTTTTAAAAAAACTTAAAAAGCAGATATCTTGCAGGAGGGTGGGGGGGCCGCAGGGAGGGGGCTAGGGGGCCGTATACGGCCCCAGGGCCGCCAGTTGGACAGCCCTGGTATATACAATACCACCACATGTGGTAGAATGTTCCCACTTGTTCTCCACATTTCCAATACTTGTCTTGCATCTTTCGTTGGTATTTTGCTAATTTCTGCAATGTGATGTACCATTAGGACATCATTTTATACCAGTTTTCCTTAAGGTCAGAGGCATACTGTATGTATATTTTATCTTTTGATTCCAGATCTTTCCCCATTTTTCTAACTTGATTGGATGTCCTATATTTCTTTCCCACTTTGTTATACATTCCTTAATTTGTTCGGGTTCCCGTTGTCCATTCCAGTCGTTTTTGTGTATAGTTTAGTTATCAGTTCCTTCTCTGTGTTCATCATCTTGTCCCAAAATGTTTAGTGTTCGGTAAAGTCTAGTATTTTTATCTTTATGGTTTCGTATTTGTATTTGCCTATACTGAAACCAAGAGAGTTTTGTCTATTTGGTCTATTTCTTCTTATGTTTTTTCAGTAACTCTCTGTAGGTTAACCATTTTTTCTGTCCCTTTTCTACTCTTCACCCTGCTTCCAGAGGGGAGATCCATAACGGAGTTCTACTGTACAGTCTTTTGTATTTCTCCCAGATCTTAATTAGTGCGGCTCTTACCAAGTGGTTTTGAAAGTTTCTATTTTTTTCTTCTCATACCATAGTTATGAGTGCCAACCTGACCCTAGATCATCCCCTTCCAGTTCCGATTTTCTTACTTTTTTCAGAAAAAAATATCTTGCTTTGGTCCTGATATATTGGCTTTTTTGATATAGGAAGATGGAGTTATCACATCACCTTAAGTATAAGATGCATGGACTCACACACAGAGTTCTTGCCTCAGGCATCAAAAAGGTTTGAGTCTGTCCTATTACTTGGCCACATCAATGCCCCCAAATACCTATTCTTTGACCTGTCCCTGAGCTGCTATCCGTATCAGTGATAAATGTTTACTATGCATGCCTTATCTCTCTCTGGGGGACATTTTTCTTATCAAAACCATTGTCTCCTTTTTGCCCCTGGAGGAAACCCAACTTGAATAGGTTTATTCTTACTCATAGAATGTCCTTCAGGAGAAAAGACAGGTGGGTGTGCATGTGTGTGTGCATGCATGCACACAGAGCACTCTTTATTTTCAAAGGCATTGGAGAGAAGCATAGCTGAATTGATCCTGTTATCAATCAAATTGCTTTTGTTTAAAAAGGGGGGAGGAGTGTGACTAGGTGGCCTATCCTGAATACTTTTTCTCACCAAGCCGTTAATATGGCTTTTCAGTGTTTAGGAGGGCAACTTTGTCTTACAACTTTGCATGATATTTAATGCACATTGGTGTAGATATAAATATTAATGTTTTCTGTTCTTTTTGCAGAAGATAAAGAAATCATACTGGGTTGTGTTATCCATAAAATGCTATCTATAATCACGAGCAGCCATGTCTACAGCCTATGATCACAGACAAGGTGTTCAGAGACATGTGATACTCAGCACTTACCCAGCTTCATCTGTGAAACCTAGACAGAGGAGAGTAGTAAATGCTACTTTAAGTCATGCTTATTTATTTTTATTATAGGGTAGGACTTCATAATAGAGAAGTCCCACATCCTGCCACACTGTATGACCCCCATTGGTGGGACACAGAGTAGGACCTCTGCTGTAGACATCTGTCACCAGACAGGTAGATATGGGGAGCAGGACTCCTAATGAACAAATAATAAATCAAGTACGGAGACTTTGACCAGTTCTGGGCTTTAATTGACAGCATCACCATCACTTTGAATTTAGCAACAGTGTCTGGTCTTAACACCAGCCAGACAGGTATTGCGTGGTCTATATGCATTGTTTCTGTAACCAGTATACCTGCTGCATTTCATTCTAGCTGCCATTTCCAACTCATCTCAAAGGGCAAACCCAAGGTAGAATAATTACAGTGGTCTAATCTGTTATAGTTTGCTATCCTGAAAAGGCCATAGTTACCAAACCCCCTGAAGCTGGTTCCAAATGTTCTAACTACAAAGTCTGCCTAGGTCTTCAATGTTAGGATGAATCCATGTTATTCATTGGCTCCTTCAAGGATAGTGCAATCCCATGCAAAATAAGTTGCTTACCCAGTTCCCAGATCAAAAAACTACCAGTGTGCAGTTTCTATCTTATCCAGCTACCTGCATCCAGGCTATTATAGCATCCAGGTACCAGCTCAGTACCTTCATTTCCTCATCTCACAACAAAAAGAAAGATAATTAAATGTTATCAGCATACCAATGGCTATTCTGACTGTCTTGAGGAAAGCATTTATGAATCTTCCCTTGAATCTTGTTGACTTTGCACCAGTTGTTGACCTAAAGTGTAAAGTAAAATGAGGGAAGAATGCCTAAGTCAGTGGTTCTCAGCCTGTGAGTCCCCAGTGTTTTGGTCTACAACTCCTAGAAATCCCAGCCAGTTTACCAGCTGCTTGGATTTCTGGGAGTTGAAGGCCAAAACATCTGGGGACCCACAGGTTGAGAACCACTGGCCTAAGTGATTCGTAGCTATTCCACTCAAAATATTCCTGGATGATACCGATTCCACTGGGTATGCATCAACCCAGGTTCATCCCAGATTTGTTATTTTTTTTACTCTTAAGAATTAGGGATTTCCTGTTTTACCAGTTGAATTAAAATGCTTGAAAATGGCAAATGGAGAAACACTGAAAGTTATGAAGTTGGTGCACTTTTAAATGTAGGCTATCCACTACAGATGTGCTATAAATCAATTCCTGTATTGACTGAGAGTTAGGCTAACATAGAATATGAACAAACAAGTATGTTGCAGAGGGCACAGTTAACAGGGAGATGTTGTCACTTCCTTGAATATTTCATAAGTGACCTGTTGCCCAGGTGTATCATCCGGACATTGTGCATCACTTGCTCTAGATCTATTTTTGCCTAGTAAGGTAAAGGTTTCCCCCTGACATTGTCTAGTTGTGTCTGACTCTGGGGATTGGTGCTCCTCTCCATTTCTAAGCCAAAGAGCAGCCGTTATCTGTAGACACCTCCAAGGTCATGTGGCCGGCATAACTGCATGGAGTGCCCTTACCTTCCCGTCAGAACGGGACCTATTGCCTAGTATCAAGATAAACCACCTTTCTTTTCTTTCTATATGTAAGAGAATTTAAATGTGCCCCTCCCCCACCTTTGAATTTTATAAGGCATCTTTGTGCAAATTATTTCTATCAAATTGAACTTTTTTGAAGTGGCTTCCACTGAAGAGAAATTCAGAATTTAATTAATTTATATGCCCTGGATCTAAAATCTGCCTCAGAATGGGTGTTAGTTTTCCCCAGCAAGCTACAAATGGATACATTCTTGCACTTAGATCTGCAGTTAGTTACATAGTGGCATAATGACATTATACAATGTAGCAGTGTTTATTTCCATGGTAAAAGTTGGATCTGTTGCTGTGGCTACAAAATTCATTTTCATGCAATGGAGAATATAGCCACTCTTGAGTCCCCCTCGGGGTGAGATAGAGCCGAGTAAAAATAAAGTACATAAATAAATAAAATAAATAATTATTGAGCAGCTGAGCTCAGGTAGCTTTTAAATGTGGTTCTAAAACATGTGGTATTTAATACTACCTGGGAAACAAAGGTCCTTAAACAGTATTGGGTATCATGTTGATTCAGGACTCTATCACACTACACTGATATAGCTGTATTATTCCACTTTAACTGCCATTGTAACGGTGTATGGAATACTGGGATGTGTCATTTAGGAAGAGGGATTTATAATTCCCATCCAGAGTGCTCTTGATTAAACAACAAACCTCAGGATTCCACAGAATGATGCTAGACCAGTGTTTCTCAACCTTCCTAAAGCCATGACCCCTTAAGATAGTTCTTCATGTTGTGGTGACTCCCAACCATAAAATTATTTTTGTTGCTACTCCATAACTGTCATTTTGCTACTGTTATGAATCGTAACGTCAATATCTGCACCAAATTTGGTACAAATACCTGATACTCCTTAATTTTAATAGTGGGTTGGGCGGGATTGATTTTGTCATTTGGGGCTTGTAGTTACTGGGATTTATAGTTCACCTATAATCAAAGAGCATTCTGAACTCCACCAACGATGGAATTGAACCAAACTTGGCACACAGAACTCCCATGACCAACAGAAAATACTGGAAGGGTTGGGTGGACATTGACCTTGAGTTTTGGAGCTGTAGTTCACTTACATACAGGGAGCACTGTGGATTCAAGCAATTATGGATCTGGACCAAACTTGGCATGGATACCCAAAATGTGAACACTGGTGGAGTTTGGAGACAATAGACCTTGACATTTGGGAGTTATAGTTGCTGGGATTTATATAGTTCATCTACAATCAAAGAGCATTCTAAATCCCGCCAATGATAGAATTGTGCCAAACTTCCCACACAGAACACCTATGACCAACAGAAAATACTATGCTTTCTGTTGGTATTTGGTGACCCCTCTGACACCCCCTCGCGACCCCCTCAGGGGTCCCGACCCCCAGGTTGAGAAACACTGTGCTAGACAGTTAAAGTGGAATAATTGTACTATTACAGTTTAGTGCGATAGGGCCCGAAAGTTGAGAAAAATGGTTTAAACAATATACAATATAGCTGAAGAAAATGCAGTTACTGTAGATTGAATGGCACAGTCCTTTATCACACTCTGTGGTCTACTTTCAGGATCATTTAACATATTATGAATAATAACAACAACTTTATTTTTGTACTCCACCTCAATCTCCCCAAAGGGACTCGGGACGGCTTACATGGGGACAAGCCCGATCAACATAGTTAAAATAACACATTAAAATTCATTAAAACTGCAACAAGCAAAGTGAAACAACAATGGCATAACACAATATAAAGACAACCATCAAACAGACAACCAGTAGCCTGAGACAGCAACACAGTTCTGGGCTCAAGCGGGGAGCCAATACAATCAGTTGTGAGGAAGGGCTGATAAAGTGCAAGTGCCAGATGACAAAAATTAGGGATAAAGGGCAATATGAGGTGGGACACTATATCTCTAAGCAGGGGGCAGTAGTAAAGTGCAAGGACTGAATATTGGGTCATAACTGGAACCAACATTTTCTGGGGAAACCATCTAATCAAAAGTACAATTGCACATCCATGTTTATAGATCTTTACAAAAGATGGACAGGGTGGGTGCCAGCCTAAACTCTCTGGGAAGAGAATGCTAGAGCTGGGGGGGACAACCACCACCACCGAGAAGGCCCTCTCCCTCATCCCCACTAATTGCAGACTTGAGTTTGCCACTTTGTAGTAAACTGATGAGGATATCTGCATAATACTTCAGACCAATCATGGGTTGGTAATGCTCTTTGGAAGCCATTTGGTCCAGCCCACACTATCAAGAGGGCTTAACTAAAGCATCCTCTAATAGAAAATCTTTGCCCATAAACCTTCTGGTGATGGAAAGCTTACCGCCTCCTATAATTACTGTAGACCAATGGTTCTCAGCTTATGGGTGCCCAGATGTTTTGGCCTTCAACTCCCAGAAATCCTAACAGCTTGTGAACTGGCTGGGATTTCTGGGAGTTGTAGGCCAAAACACCTGAGAACCACTGATGTAATGTAAACCTATTGGTTCTAGTCCTGCCCCTGGAAGCGAAAAACAAATTTGTTCTATCTTTTTGCATGACAAACTTTCAGATAGCTGAAAACTATCATTGCCATGTCTCCCCTTAACTTTTTCATCCTGCCAACCAAACATACCAGGCTCTTCCAACCGTTTCATACAAGGCTTTATTTCTAGGCCAGGGGTGCCCACACTTTTTCAGCATGCGAGCTACTTATATTAAAACAAAGTCAGAAAGATCTACCTACATCCTCAAGGATGGAGAGGGGGGAGGGGGCGGGGCTTAGCCAGAGGGGGTGGAGCCAAGCCCCCACCCCCACCCCCTCTGGCTTTGGCGTTCCCAGCAGCTTTTCCAGGCTTGAGGATGGCAATGCCAAGCCAGTGGTGACATAGCTAGCACAAAGCTGGCTTGGCACTGCCATCTTCAAGCCTGGAGAAGCTGCTGGTACAGTGGAAGCCACAGGGGGGCGGAGCCAGGCTACGCCAAGCCCCTCCCCCTCCCCTCTGGCTTTGGAGCTCCCAGCAGCTTCTTCAGGCTTGAGGATGGCAATGCCAAGCCAGTGGTGGCATAGCTAGCACAAGGCTGGCTTGGCCCTGCCCTCCACAAACCTGGAGCAGCTGCTGGGAGTGCCGAAGCCGGGGAGGGGGCGGGGCTTGGTGCAGCTTGGCTCCACCCCCTCTGAGAACCGCCCCCATCCAGCTGGGATTGACCTCCTTTGGTCCCGGGATCGACTGGTCGATCGCGATCGACTTCCTGGGCAGCCCTGTTCTAGGCCATCCTCCTGACCCTCGCCCTCTGGACATGTTCATCTATCTTGGGTCTTAAACAGTGGTATCTAGAACTAGATCTAGCACTCAAGTTTTGTACAGCATTTTCATTCATGTCTATCCCACACTGGAGGCAAGATGTATCAGTATTCCATATCAAACAGCTGAGTTTTTCCAAAAAATTAACAAATCCAAAAAAAGGACAGAAATTAACTTTGAAATAATTGAGCCCTTTTAATGACCCATTGAGCCAGGTGTGATGAAGACCATTCTAACGTTGCTGTTTGAGCATAAATCTTAGAACTCCTACATTTTAAAGATTACCTCCCAAGATAACAAGCAGTAATATTTTGTATCTGTTCCTCCAAGAGCTGTGTCTGCATTTTGAACTATTCTGGTACAGTAGTTGCTGCTTTAAAATAATGACTTCATCAAGTTGATCCAGAAGCGCTTAACTATGACTGTCAGAGAGCATCAGTCTGTCTTGACAGTACTCCTGATGTGTCAATGTTTATGCAGTGTCGTTTATGCTAGAAATGCTTATGCATAAGGCTCCAGTATTCTTCAGCTGAGGAGTGTCTTATCTGATCTTTTGAGCTGTCATATAAAAGATTGTTTAATGACAGAATTATCTTCAATTTTCCTTCAAATAACCGGGGCAGTTAGTTTGCTCCCACCGGCCTATCTATACTAGAAGCATATTAGGGTTAACCTTTTTATAGCTTTTCATTCTAGGAGCCCTGAGAACAAATCTTTTAAAGTGCTGGGAATTTCCACGTGGAAATTTATTATTCATTTATTCATTTACCCTATTTATACCCTGCCGTTCTCTACCCCGAAGAGGACTCAAGGCGGTTTACGTACAGCATTTATTCAGTGCCTTGAAACACATACAGGCATTAAAAACTTAATACCACCGGGGGCTCCATTAAATAAACATAGTAACAATAACATTGCAGCATTTGAACAGTTTTGCAGTTGTTTTACTTTGGTTTCACAACACACAGGGGCGGTCTAAGGTAATTTTAAATGGTAAGCGAACATTATTTTGGCACCCCTCCCCCCAAAAACCCATTATTTTGGCGCCCCCCTCCGCGCATGCCCAGAAGTTCCTGTGCGCAGGCGCAGAAGCCTGTAAACACAGCACTCCCTATTCGGCACCCAGGGAGGTTTGCTACGGCGCGGCGTCGGAGCGCACAAGGCCCAAAAGCGGAACATCGGCCGGACGCTGTCTGGCGGGCGGGGGAATGTGCCCTTTACCCAGATGACACCCCACGCAACTGCGTCCTTTGCCTACCGGTAGGACCGCCCCTGACAACACATCCAAACTATAACATTCTTTTAACAAATATCTCAGAAGAATATTTCTGGATTTAACCCATGCTCTTAGCCCTTAAACCTTTTTGGGGTACTACCATAAGCTGGCCTCTGCAACTCTTATGGGTCATCCATTTATGCCTTCATTTTGAATGGGAAGACATATTTCCTATGAAGCTTAGGCAGCAAGATTAGTTGGATTGTGGGTGGTAAAGTGGATTATAGTGCTTCAGACCAAAAAGGAATTTTGCATGTTTTCGTCCATATGAAAAAAACCTCTGTTATTTATTTAAAACTTTTGTACCCCGACCTTCTCACCTCTATCGAGGGACTCAGACCGGCATAACAGCAAAAACTCAATGCTATACAATTTAAAAACAACTACAACAACATATTAAAATACATTAAAACCCAGCATAAAACCACATCGCCATTAAAACACTTCCACTCAATCTGTAAACATGGTCATACATTCAGACAATAGCCAATCTCAACCTATTCTGGGAAGGCTTGGTTCCACTTCCAGGTCTTCACCAGCCTCCCAAAGGACAACAGAGAGTGGGCAGATCTAGCATCACTTGGTAGAGAGTTCCACAGTCGAGGGGTGACCACAGAGAAGGCCCTGTCTCTCGTCCCCACCAGCCACGCTTGCGAAGCCGGTGGGACCGAGAGCAGGGCCTCTCCAGATTATCTTAATGTTCTTGATGGTTCGTAGGGGAGAATCCGTTCGGACAGGTAAACTGGGCCAGAACTGTATAGGGTTTTGTAGGTTAAAACCAGCACTTTGAATTGTGCCCAGAAGCTAATTGGCAGCCAGTGGAGCTGGCGCAGCAAGGGAGTTGTATGCTCCCTGTGCCCCGCTCCTGTTAGTAATCTGGCTTCCGAACGTTGGACTAATTGCAGCTTCCGAGCAGTCTTCAGAGGCAACCCCACGTAGAGAGATTGCAGTAATCTATTCGGGATGTAACCAGAGCGTGGACCACCATGGCCAAGTCAGACTTCCCAAGGTACGGGCGCAGCTGGCGCACAAGCTTTAACTGTGCAAAAGCTCTCCCGGCCACCACCGGGACCTGGGGCTCCAGGCTCAGCGATGAATCCAGGATCACTCCCAGACTGTGAACCTGCGCCTTCTAAAAGTAGTAGTAGGTAGAAGATGAATTGTAGCAAAGAACTTGTTTTCTGCTTTAAAAAATATGTTGAAACATTCCAATGATATCCTGAACTTAGAGTCTTCATTCTTTCTCTTTATTTTGCTTCATCTGTAGATCTAATTGTGTTGAATGTCACCAAAGAGAAAAGTGCTCTCTTCTCCAGGAGTAGTTCCTTACTCTTCCCCCTCCCCCACTCCCCACCTTATTTTTACTTTTCATCATATTGAGAAATCAAATCCATGATACAAGCAGGTTAAGTGATACCTAGGCAGAACAGTCTCAATAAGCCCTCATGGAGACAATCTTAATAATTCTCAAATGAGTTCCTGATGACAACTCGGATTGTAGGAGGGTAATTAGCTGCCGTTCTGTATTGGCAATGTATTTCATTTTTAATAGTTTGCAGAGTGAGTTGATCTTGTCTAATCTGTTACAAAAACAAGAATTCTGAACTGTGACCCATATAAAGGGTGATCCTCCCATGTTGGCTGCTCTCAAGCCAGCCTCATACAATTTGGCATGGAGCACTGGTTTGTGGTGCATAGAACTCTTGCTGCAGAAAATATTGAAGATGGAATGACTAATAATATAATTGGAATTATGCGCAATGACTACAGAACAGCCTTAGATTTTGATTTTTGGATGGTGTGATTTTAATACCGAATGTAATTTTAAATGTTTAATATGCATTAATTTTAATTCAACTGATTTTAAGTTTACTGTTTGTATATGTTAAGGCATTGGATACTTCCCATATGTGAGCTGCCTTGAGTCTCCCTTGGGGTAGAGAAAGGCAGGGTATAAATAGGGTAAATAAATAAATACATAACTCTTCTGTACCCAAAGGCCACAATGTGGCCCATTCCCATTTCCCAATGTGGTTGATTTTTTTAAGTACTGTTATTCCCAAGTTATGAACAAGATAGGTTCTGTGGGCTTGTTCTTAAGTTGAATTTGTTTATAAGATGGAACAGGTACATTTTAAGTTCATGTTTAAAGTGTAACTCTAGCATATATATAAATGTAATGTTCATTTGTGGGACTCGCATAACCCAGAAACCACTGGATAAGATGACACCAAATTTGGCCACAAGACACCTACTAACCCAAGGAGTGACCATCACTCAAAAAAAATAATTTTGTCACTTGGGAGTTGTAGTTGCTGGGATTTATAGTTAACCTACAATCAAAGAGCATTCTGAACTCCATCAACAATGGAATTGAACCAAACTTGGCACACAGGACTCCCATGCCCAACAGAAAACAGTAGAAGGGTTTGGTGGGCATTGACCTTGAGTTTTGGAGTTGTAGTTCACCTTCAGCTTGAGAACACTGTGGACTCAAACAATGAAAGATCTAGACCAAACTTGACACGAATGCCCAAATATGAACACAAATGGTGTTTGGGGGAACAAACCTTGACATTTGGGAGTTGTAGTTACTGGGATTTATAGTTCACCTACAATCAAAGAGCATTCTGAACCTCTTTGAACTATAGAATTGGGCCAAACTTCCCAAACAGAACACCCATGACCAACAGAAAATACTGTGTTTTCTGATGGTCTTTGGCCATTCTTCTGACATCCGTTTGCAACACTCCCCAGGGGTCCTGATCCCCAAGTTGAGAAATGCTGCCTTAAGGCCATCCAGTCCAACTCCCTTCACCATGGCAAGAAAACAGAATCAAAGCCCTCTTGACAAAGAGCCACCCAGCCATAGATATAGATAGATATGATTCACACACACACAAATATATGTGTATGACAGATACAATATCATAGATTTGAAAGGGACCCCTAAAGAAGGACAATTATATGTTGCATGTTCCTGAGCAGGCAAACCAGATAATCTCTGCATGTTTTATGAAAAATTGGGTGCGGGTTTTACCATCCATCACTCTCGGTGAGGACTCGGCAAGCCTGCATCATCCCACAGAAACACTCTTTAAAGTAATCAACAGCCCGTCAGCCAAAATTAGCAATAAACAGCTTTATTGCAGTCGTAAAGCTATTTACACTATGTACAAAGTGAATTCATCAATCTATCGCTGCTCCGGTAAAACAGCAGCTTAGCTAGAGTCACAAAAAGTAAGTCCATTCTGTTAGGCGTACATTCTCAGTAATGGCGACTCAAGAAGAGTCTTATCAGTAAAGTCCACGCCTATTGCATACCAAGGTCCGTCCACATCAGAGGAAGCAGGGCACATTTGTACTGTCCTTTTTTTGGAAGCTGACCACTCCCTCTGTAGCCTTTAACTCCATCTTCGCTGGATGACTTTGCAAACATGCACATTACCAGCGTTAAACACACAATTTAAATTTCCCATTAATCACACATAGCTCTGACAGTATCAACACTGACAAAGAAACAACAAGAAATACTGTTTACCCATGACCATAAAGAAATTCTATATTTTAGATACCAACCCTTTGTCATTACTTCATTTTCCAGATCACCAGACTAGGCCACAGCAACGCTTGGCAGGGGATGGCTAGTATATACAGTATATGCACGCACAGGCACGCGTGTGCACACACACATAGATTTTCTTTAGATAGCATATGGACCAATCTTGATAAAATAGTGAAGAGTAGAGACATCACACTGGCAGTGAAGATCCACATAAAGTAATTGTATTCCCAGTAGTAACCTACGAATGTGAGAGTTGGACCATAAGGAAGGCTAAGCGAAGATAGATGCCTTTGAACTGTGGTGTTGGAGGGAAATTCTAAGAGTGCCTTGGACCGCAAGAAGATCCAACCAGTCCAGACTTTATGAAATAAAACCCAACTGCTCATTGGAGGAAAGGATATTAGAGGCAAAGATGAAGTACTTTGGCCACATAATGAGAAGACAGGAAAGCTTAGAGAAGACAATGATGCTGGGGGAAATGGAAGGAAGAAAGGAAAAGGCGCTGACCAAGGGCAAGATGGATGGATGTTATCCTTGAAGGGACCGGCTTGAACTTGAAGGAGCTGGGGGTGGCCACAGCCAAAAGGGAGCTCTTGCGTGGGCTGGTCCATGAAGTCACGAAGAGTCGGAAGTGACTGAACGAGTAAACAACAACAACAAAGCATGGGGAAGGGTTGATGCCCCGGTGGTGTGTGTTTTGCTGTCTGTCTGTACCTCTGTTCAGAAGATTTGACCTAACTTTCTGTCCCTGTGATGGTTGGATTTTGAAAAATTTGGCTTGTAGAAACAAGGATTGGGGGTAAAGAAGGAGTGGAGATGATAACTCTTTCAGGAGTGAGTTTCCCTTCCTGGGGGTAGATTTCTTTTACTACCTATTGTCTCAGTGCCCCCCCCCCCCCCCTCACACACACACACTTGAACTGTGAGTCATTTCTAACTCAAGGACTGCCTTGAGCTGGGTTGTTACAAAGAGGAGCATCAGCTCAAGGGATCAGTGTTGATCTGAATTTTACAATGGAATAGGAAATTATATTGAATACATGGGGGTTTTTTTCTTTTTGTTTGTTACTGTCACGTTGTTTGAAACCACTGGCAATTTCTCTGGGGATTTTTTTTTTTACAGAATTGACAAAGAAGACTTCGAAATAACCCTGACACATCTGCAAGGATGTTTCAGTTTCCTAATTCATGGTTGTATACATATCAGGATTGATTCTCAAGCCTGTATCATGATTTATTTTATGCCATACAGAAGTTCATGCTCAAACTGGACAACCCCAGTTACCTCAATGCAGGATATCTTCAAATTCTAGATATTGGACCTGTTAGAGAAAAGGAGTATTGGAATGTGGAGTTAGAGGGATTGCCCAGTTTAGACGTGCACTTTGGTGTTGGGCATAGATGTAAACCTGAAGCCTAATTTTGCAGTCAGCCCAGGTTACTATTGTATGGCTCAAGCTTCCATGCCTTTCACATAGTCAGATTGTGTTCTCCTCACATCCTGCTGTTTATCATTGTAATGGATGCTTTTGTATCAGTTTTCCAGCTATTTCCCTAAAGATGAGCGGGAGTAATATCAACGTGGCCCAGTGAAGCTCCAGAGAGTGCCAAAATTGAGTGATGTGGCCCTCTGATCTCAAAAACCTGCCTATTTCTGATGAGGCATATCAGCAGCCTTTGCTGCAAGAACATTTTGTTTTGTTTCACACTTTGAAATATACACACTTGCTTTATCCTAAAGACAACTAAATTGAGTCTTAACATCTAAGGTGGAAGTATCTGTACTTAGTTGTGAGTTTTCCAGGCTGTATGGCCATGTTCCAGAAGCATTCTCTCACAATGTTTCGCCTGCATCTATGGCAGGTATCCTTAGAGGTTGTGAGATCTCAACACTTGACTTTGAAGGAGCTGGGGGTGGGCAATGCCAGGTACTCAAGCTAGTAGATAATTAAGCTAATCCACTTTGCTGAGATTTATTTTAGAGTTCTATGCATCATGCAGTGAAAAAAAAAGATTTTTCAGTGCTTGGGTTTGATACATGGTGTCTTCTATTTAATCTCTCTTATGAAAATATTTTAGCAATGTGCCGATTTAGTTTTAAAGTATGAGACTATGACAATAAAGCTCAGATGGGAAATTGGTTATGAGCAAGATTATGATAAATTCAAAAAACCTTGTTGATGCTTTGCTTTACAACTGCACAAGTCTTTCATAGCTAGAACCTAGCAATTTTCCATATGTTATTGAAAGAATATTCAAAACAGCTTTGTCTCACAATAAGTTGGATGCTTTACATACTGCTTTTACAGTACCAAAAATGCTGATTCATCTAGAAATGTACAACAACAAATATATGATATGAGGTTTGTAAATCAAATGCTCAATCCCTCCCTTTTCAGTTATTTCCTTCATCTTTCTCTCCAGCTTACTTTCCTTTGCAGAATATGGTGTTCTACGCCTATTGCATTTTGCCAAATTGAAACTGTGTCTGGTCAGAAGCCCTTCTCGAATTCTTGAGCTCACACAGGTCAATGCAACACAATACTCTGTGTAAGCTTTTTTTAATTTGAAAGAATAAATTCAGGGCATCCAAATAACCTTTTTAAAGCATTAAAAGAAACAATAAGAATTAGTGTTTGATAGCAAAGTAATGAGTGATGTTGGGGGGGGGGGGCAGGATTCAGGTTAACAAATGCTTAAAGCAGTTTAATTCTTGCCATGTTTTGAAGAAAATCCAGTTGAGACATGTAAAAATGTGTATCATAAAATGTACACAGTTCTCACCAGGCATGCACCATTTTGGACTGTAGCTGGGAGACTATGTGAAGGCTTTCTCATACCCTTTGTAAAAAAAATGCTTTGCACACTGGCAGCAATGGACAAGTTACCTTATTTGATAAAGAAGAAATCAGCTGGCATTTTTTAATGAATAGGTACTATTTGTATCATTTATGAAGGGAAAAAATAAAATGTTGAAATTCTGGCAAGTTTTGAAGATTAAATAAAATATTGAGATACTAAAGTAGAATAAAAAAAGTTGTTTCAGATGAAGAAGTTAGGTAAAAGTAAAGGTTTTCCTCTGACATTAAGTCTAGACCTATCGGTTTAGGCAAGCCTTCCCACCTGGCGAATCAGTTTTATATTTTACTGTTGTTACTGTTGTTACTTTTTTATTGCATCACTCATGTCTGATTTAAGCCGCTCCGAGCCCCCGGGAAGTGGCGGCCTATAAATTTGAAATAATAATAATAATAGTTGTGTCTGATTCTGGGGGTTGGTGCTCATCTCCATTTCTAAGCTGTTATCCGTAGACACCTCCAAGGTAATGTGGCCATGAGTGCATGGAGCGCCGTTACCTTCCCGCCGGAGCGGTACCTATTGATCTACTCATATTTGCATGTTCTCGAACTGCTAGGTTGACAGAAGCTGGGGCTAACAGCAGGTGGCCTTTAGATGTGAGCCACCAACCTTTCGGTCAGCAAGTTCAGCAGCTCAGGGGTTTATCCCGCTGCACCAGATAAGAAGTTACTGGGATGAAAATAATATTTTCATCATGTGTCTTTAAGGTGGGAGATGGGAAGTCCTTTTTAACTATTTGACTTTTTAAATGTTAAGACTATTGCTTTTAAGGGACATGGTTGTGCAATGGTTTAAACCACTAGCTGATAGAAAAGCTGCTGACTGGAAGGTTAGCAGTTCAAAGCCACAAGTTGGAGTGAGCTCCCAACTGCCAGCCCTAGCTTCTGTCGACCTAGCAGTTCAAAAGCATGCAATGCAAGTAGATCAGTAAGTACCACCTCAGCGTGAAGGTAAAAAGGGTGCCCCATGCAGGCATGCCAGCAAAATACGATCGGAGAAGTCTATGGCCAACAGACTCCTCAGTATGGAAAAATAGAACAAGACGCTGGAGATGGAAAGGAGAAGGACTTTACCGTGTCTGTGTATTGTATGTCATTGTTTAAAAGGCATTGAATGTTTGCCTTCTATGTGTACTGTAATCCGCTCTGTGTCCCTCCAGGGAGATAAATCAAAATATAAATAAAGTGTATTATTATTAGGTGGGAGAGTGTGTGGGGGAATTTAGTTTTACTGAGTATATAGATGTTATAAGTCATGTGTAGGAAAATTACTCACTTTACAGATTGTATGATAATACTTATATTGCTGGAAAGAAATAATATATAGATTTTAAAAGTAACAGATGCTTTGTAGATAGAAGCTAATCTAAAGGCCACCTGTTTGACCTGCTAGTTTTCTGTTTGCAGGTGGGGTGGGTGGAGAATTAGACCGTGGTTCATTTTGGTGAGACCCGTTTCATATACAAAGACATTGGATGCTGCAACTTGTTTTCACCACATACATCCTTGACACGCACAGTCTTTTCAGGAGCTTAGAAATATGTGGATACAGAATTGTGCAATGCTCTAACCAACACTCCCTCATGAATAAAATGACTTGGGGGTGAGAGAGACAGGGAGAGGTACAGTACTTTTAAAGTATTTGTTCTAGAAACATAGCAGTTAGCCAAGAATTGCATCATAGAAGGTCGTTCATTTTTTGTGTGAGTTACAGTGAAATATTTAAACCATCATAGAATGAGCTGTTGTAATAGCTGGGTCAGACAAACTATCTACAAATAATTTTTTCAAAGGGCAACTTTTTGTTTTCAGTTCAGATCCTTTCTTTACACAGAAAGAAATGCACACATAAACACAAACTCTTCCTTAGTGTATGTCTGCAGTAGGAGTGTGCGAAAAGGAATGCACACATTTGATTTTTATATATATCTTTGAATTTCTATATCTCTATCTCAGTGCTGTCCAACTTCTTCCGACCCAAGGGCCGGAAGAAGTGTCACTGATCACCTCGGGGCCGTAGGTGATCAGTGAGCAGGGGCGGGCCACGCGGGGGGCGGGGTGGGGCCGGGTGGGGCGGGGCGGTGCCAAGGGCAGCGCATCATGCCAGGCCTCTGACGCACTGCCCTTGGCGCCGCCTACTGCTCCTTTTCGCCATCTCCCCCGCCCTTCCTAGGGAGGGGAGCCGGCGAAAAAGGAGCAGAAGGCGGCACCAAGGGCAGCGCGTCAGAGGCCTGGCGTGACGCGCGCTGCCCTTGGCGCCGCCCTACTCCCTTTTTCGCCGTCTCCCCGCCCGTCCTAGGGGGGAGCCGGCGAAAAGGAGCAGAAGGCGGCACCAAGGGCAGCGCGTCAGAGGCCTGGCGTGACGCGCTGCCCTTGGCGCCACCTACTGCTCCTTTTTCGCCGTCTCCCCGCCCTTCCTAGGAGGGGGAGCCTGTGAAAGGAGCAGAAGGCGGCGCCAAGGGCAGCGCGTCAGAGGCCTGGCGTGATCGCGCTGCCCTTGGCGCCGCCTACTGCTCCTTTCGCCGTCTCCCCCGCCCTTCCTAGGGCGGGAGCCGGCGAAAGGAGAAGGCGGCGCCAAGGGCAGCGCGTCAGAGGCCTGGCGTGACGCGCTGCCCTTGGCGCCGCCTACTGCTCCTTTTTGCCATCTCCCCCGCCCTTCCTAGGGAGGGGGAGCCTGTGAAAAGGAGCAGAAGGTGGCGCCAAGGGCAGCGCTTCAGAGGCCTGGCGTGACGTGCTGCCCTTGGCACCGCCTACTGCTCCTTTTCGGCGTAGAGAGAGGGACGGAGGGGGCGGTGCAGGGAGGAGGAGCTAGCTCTCTTCCTCCTCCCGGCCCCGCCTCCCCCCCCGGCCGCCATTTTTTAAAAAAAATTAGAATTTTTTTTTAAAAAAAATTAAAAGTGGCGGCGGGGGCATAGCGGGGGCCGTGTCCAACAGGCTGGCGGGCCATGTGCGGACCCCGGGCCGCCAGTTGGACAGCCCTGCTCTATCTTATACATCAGTGATTTTCAAACAGTGTGCCGCGGAACACTAGTGTGCTGTGAGAAATCATCAGGTGTGCCATGGGAAATTATTTTCGAACTTCATTCATATATAAACTATAAGGCACATCTGTCCCTATTTTGTGCTCATCGAAACAGGCCCAGGTTTCACACTGAGTATATAAATACATTTAAAAACATATTAACTGTAAGTATTACTGTGTTAGAGTGTCATTTTGGTTGGTGGTGTGCCCCAGGATTTTGTAAATGTAAAAAATGTGCCGTGGCTCAAAAAAGGTTGAAAATCACTGTTATACATAACATGTATAGAGGTGAAAGAGTTGAGGACTTTACCACTTCATAGTTGAGATGAACAAAAGCGTTTTGTAACATGCTCCATGTGTTTCCCATACTTACCGTCTTACTTGCTAGTTTGTATTACATAGCAAACAGTTTGTGTTGCAGAAGAGTTATACAAAAATTGTTCTCTTCTAAACGGTAGCCCAGAATTCTGTTGCCATGGTATGTGTGACATACAGAAAAATTGCCATGGCGCTCTTTTCTCTGTAGTTCATGCTGTTGCACTGTAGTTCCTTACCATATCCCACATACTTTTTTTTCGTGTCAAGAGCGACTTGAGAAACTGCAAGTTGCTTGTGCTGTGAGATAATTGGCCGTCTGCAAGGACGTTGCCCATGGTTTGCCCAGATGTTTTGATGTTTTACCATCTTTGTGGGAGGCTTCTCTCATGTCCCCACATGGGGAGCTGGAGCTGACAGAGGGAGCTCATCCATGCTCTCTCTGGATTTGAACCTCTGAACTGTCGGTTTTCAGTCCTGCTGACACAAGGGTTTAACCCATTGCGCCACCGGGAGCTCCACATACTGTGTGAGGGGAATATGGAAAAAGCACATGTGCATAGTGCACTATAGTGCATTGT
This sequence comes from Anolis apletophallus, assembly GCA_030556195.1. NCBI lineage: Eukaryota > Metazoa > Chordata > Lepidosauria > Squamata > Anolidae > Anolis > Anolis apletophallus. Next base: position 157,199,334 of record JARBWK010000004.1, read on the forward strand.
GACTTTCTTCCCAGAAGGCAAGCAATACGGTACTAGCAAAATTGTAGGATGGAAAGTACATCCACCTCCCGAAACTGCCAATGGTCCTTGAGAATCATATGAAAGAGCTCTATAGCGTTCTCTCGCTATTTCGCGGTTCGCTTATTCTGGACTCGCTGTTTTGCGGATTTCAAAAAATATTAATTTAAAATAAATATCATGGTATTTTCGCTGTTTTGTGGGGTTTTGTCGCCAACACTCTCCAAGGCGCTTTCCCTCCTCAGTCCTCCATCCTTGAAGGGCCTTTCCTTCCTTTCCTTTCCTTCACTTTATTTTAAGTTTATAAAGACTTAAAATAATGTATAACTACTAAAATAATGTATAAATATTAAATAATGTATAAATATTAAAATAAATAGAGCATCCCTAAATAGAGCGTTTTTTCACTTATTGCGGGAGGTCCTGGAACCTAACCCCAGCAATAAGTGAGGGAACACTGTATCTCAATAGTTCCAGCTCTGCAAAGCTAATACAAAAACATATTTTGTTTTTCTCAAAGATTAGGAAAGTCCGTGAACAGGTAGTTGTTAAATTAATTGCTGTTCAACTTCGCTCTTATGCTGAAAACAACTGGCAACAAATGGCTGGCGTAAGTTCCTTTTCAAGCATGTTCCAGCAGACCGCATCAAAGCACATTCATGATTATTGAGGTAAATAATTGCACAGACTCTAGTGCAGGCATGGGCAAACTTGGGCCCTCCAGGTGTGTTAGACTTCACCTTCCATAATTCCTAATAGCCTCAGGCCCTTTCCTTTTCCCCCTCAGCCGCTTAAGCAAGAGGGGTCTAAGGCTGGTAGAAATTGTGGGAGATAAAGTCCAAAACAGCTGGAGGGCCCAAGTTTGCCCGTGCCTGCTCTAGTAAGTGCAGAAACAGAAAAGGTCATGAGAGCTTGTGTTAACAGAAGTGAAATTGAAAATAATTTGGAAAACACAAGTTTACTTGTTGATGGTATAAATACTTGTTTGAAGATAACAACCAATGCTAGTAGAACTAGATTCTTGGGACAAAGTCCTCCCGTCTACAGGGGTAGTCTAAGGTTATTTTATATGGTAAGCGAACATTACTTTGGCGCCCCCCCTTTGTCCCCGCCCCTCTCCCTTTGCCTCCGCCCCCTGCCTGCCCAATTGCGTCACGTGACGTGTTTACAGACTTCTGTGCCTGCAGGAGCTTCTGGGCGTGCGCGGAGATTTTCACGCATGCGCAGTGGCTCCGGAGCTAAAGTTGAGCTCTGGAGCTACTGCGCATGTGCAAAAACCTCTGCGCATGCCCAGAAGCTCCTGCAGGCGCTGAAGCCAAAGCCTAAACAGGCTTAACAGGCTTCAGTGCCTACAGGAGCTTCTGGGCATGCACGGACATTTTTCGCGCATGCGCAGTGGCTCCGGAGCTCAACTTCAGTTCCGGAGCCACTGCGCATGTGCAAAAACCTCTGCGCATGCCCAGAAGTTACAACTTAACAAGGAACTAGAAAAACTACTTACTTATCTCACCGCAGCCGCAAGAATTGTGGTAGCCAGATACTGGAAATCTACGGAAATGCCGGACATAGAAGAATGGCTAACCAAATCTTTAGAAATTGCGGAGCTTGATAAACTTACACTTATGCTTAGAGATAACTCTTCCAAACAATTTAATTTAACCTGGGCTCCCCTTGTCAAATATTTAAGAGAGAAAAAAATGATTAATCTTAAAGGATTATATGTGTAACAGCCTATCTCCCCCCAACTTCTGTTTAAACATGTTCTTATAACTGAGATGTGAAGTCAACATCTCTTTTTAACTGTAGTGTATTTGTGTATTTGTGTAGAGTGTGTTCAGTGTGATTGATATCTGTAATTTCTATTGTTTGTCTTTTTTTCTATACAATAAAGACTTAAAACTTTTTTTAAAAACAACCTCCGCGCATACCAAGAAGCTCCTGCAAGCGCTGAAGCCAAAGCCTTAACAGGCTTAACAGGCTTCAGCGCTTGCAGGAGCTTCTTGGCATGCGCGGAGGTTTTTCGCGCATGCGCAGTGGCTCCGGAGCTCAACTTCAGTTCCGGAGCCACTGCACATGCGCGGAAATCTCCGCACATGCCCAGAAGCTCCTGTAGGCGCTGAGGCCGACGCAGCAGTAAAGCAGGGAGGTTTGCAATGGCGGCGCGGCACCCCACGCCGCCACATCCAAGGTGGCGCCCTACGCAGCCGCGTAGTTTGCTTATAAGTAAGACCGCCCCTGCCTGTCTAATCAAGTTATGCATAGCTGAAATGACAGTAGAGTTCTTTTGACAAACAGTACAGTCATGTTTTAAAATTTCTCTTCTTGAGCAGTATGATTGAAAATGTATTGCTGGAGCATTGCGCACTTGCAGGAGAAAGCAAGAGTTTTTGCTTTCTGCCACTAAGATCCCCTTCCCCCATCCTTTAAAAAAATTAAAATACAAGAAACTACACTTCATAGTTGGTGCTTAAAGCTGCTGTAGGAAAATACGATTGCAGAGATCAGCAAAATAAGTCTGGCCACGTGATCTTTGCAGTCGCTGCACAGCTGTGTTAGATCTTGTTCTTCCTTTTTCAGATTGCTCTATAGATTGTATGCAGCCAGCAAAATGCCCATCGTTGTGACGAGGTGGGTTCTGTGTGGGAAGAGATGGTTTCGTTTTTTGGACGAGACCTCCAGGGAAGTGTGCAGAATGTATGCAGCTTTCCATTGTTTCCATTGTTTCCCCTTTTTGGACCCTTGTTGGTAAGAGTATTGGTTTCAGTAGGATTTTTATTTTATTTGGATACTTCCTGTACTTTATATTCTTGGATGAAGCAATTGGCTAAAATGGATAATGTGGCAACCTTTCACATTAAAGGCAAGAGGTACATAGTGATTCTATTTCAGTCATTGGGGATCAAGCATTTTCCTATCTACCCAGTTCTAAAATCTGGGAATTGGTTATTAGATGGGCACAAACAAGAACTTAAATGTACCCGATCCTGTCTGATCTTGGAAGCTAAGCAAGAGTCATCCTGGTTAGTACTTAGATCAGTGTTTCTCAACCTGGGGGTTGGGACCCCTGGGGGGGGTGTTGTGAGTGGGGTTTTAGACGGGTCACCAAAGACCATCAAAAAACACATTTCTGATGAACTTAGGAACCCCTTTGGCAGAGAAGGTTGAAGATCTCTCTGTCTGTCCTTCTCCTTTATGGAAACAGATGGCGAATCCTATCACCAAAAGCCCTCCTCCTGCTCTCTGGATGTCAGTGAACTAACACTCCAAAACTCAAGATCAATGCCCACCAAATCCTTCCAGTATTTTATGTTGGTCATGGGGGTTCTCTGTGATAATTTTAACCCAATTCTATCGTTGGTGGGTTTGAGAATGCTCTTTGATTGTAGGTGAACTATAAATCCAAGCAACTACAACCCTCAAAAAGGTCTATTTTTCCCAAACTCCACCAGTGTTCACATTTGGGCATATTGAGTATTCGTGCCATGTAACGGCGCTCCATGCAGTCATGCCGGCCACATGACCTTGGAGGTGTCTTTGGACACCAGCTCTTCAGCTTAGAAATGGAGATGCACACCAATACCCAGAGTCGGACATGACTGGACTTAATGTCAGGGGGAAACCTTTACCTTTACCTATGACTTCACTAAAGACAATATTGTTCATGGTACCTGGTCAGTGTGAATCTCTGAGCTGCTTCTGAATGCTTTAGATTGCTATGTTGTTCAAGGCTTTCATGGCCAGAATCATTGGGTTGCTGTAAGTTTTCTGGGCTGTATGGCCATGTTCCAGAAGCATTCTTTCCTGACATTTCGCCCATATTTATGGATGCCTATGAGGATGCCTGCCATATGGGCAAAATGTCATGAGAGAATGCTCCTGGAACATGGCCATACAGCCCAGAAAACTTACACCAATCCAGCTTTAGATTTTTGGCCATACTGGCCTTTCTAAGAACTTTCATGGTCTTGTAGCTTCAGTTGGCCAGGGCAAGATTGTCCCTGCCAGGAATTACATTCAGAAATTGGATATGTACTAGAGAAATCATTGCCAAAAGGCTGATGGCTCTCATCCACTACATGCACATACACCCAAATGTTACATGAATTATTCTTGATTGTGCACATTGAAACATCCAAATTTACTTTAGATCATACGTTGCCAGTATAGTTTTTTTAAAGGCAGAACAGCTTGCCCGTATCTGCTGAATTATTTTGTTGGTATTGGACATGAGTTCCCTTACATTGGACTGGACAAAGATCTAGGGGTGTTAAAAGCAGGGCAAAGGGGTATTACTTCCTGCTGGTTCCTTAATACAGTGTTTCTCAACCAGTGTGCCGTGGCACACTAGTGTGACGTGAGCGATCATCAGGTGTGCCGCGAGAAAAGCTCTCTGCCCCCCTTCCTTCCCCCCTCCTCCTTCCAAACTCCTGCTGCTTGGGAGAGGAGGAGGAAGGGCCAGGTGGGGGCGAAGAAAAAGAAGGGACCGGGGCGCCGCCTCCTTCGGCCGTTTCCCCAACCAGCCTCCAATCCGCCATGACTCTTGCCATGACTCTCACCCATTGCTTGTTGAAGCCGCGCGGAGGAGCCCTGCCTACTGAAGCCCGTCCACCGCTCATGCTCCTCCTCTGTGGGAGAGCTGAAGCCGGGGGGGGAGGCATGATGCAGCTTGGCTCCGCTCCTTCCCCCCGGCTTCAGCACTCCCACAGCTTTGCCAGCCTTCAGGGGGCAGTGCCAAGCCAGCAGTGGCAGAGACAGCACAATGCTGGCTTGGCACTGCCCTCTCAAAGCTGGCAAAGCTGTGGGAGAACTGAAGCCGGAAAGAGGGTTCAGGGCATGGCGTGGCCTGGCTCCTCCCCCTCCCCGGCTTCGGCACTCCCAGCAGGTCACCACCCCCAGCCGTTCTTTACTGTGTTACAGTATCATTTTGTGTCATTTTGGTTGGTGGTGTGCCCCCGGATTTTTTTAATGTTAAAAGTGTGCCACGGCTCAAAAAAGGTTGGGAAACACTGCCTTAATAGAACCGCCATACATGGAGGTTGTATTAAGTTCTTGTGGATCTATTGACAGATATACAGTATAGCCCTGGCTTTTAAAAGGATTGCAAACTAGTGGTTGCACAAAGCAACCCATGATAGTAAATTCTATCATTTGAATGATAAAAGCTCTTCTAAACAACTACGGTATCTGCAAATGTTTTAGACCAGGGCTGCCCAGGAAGTCGATCGCGATCGACCAGTCGATCCCAGGACTGAAGGAGGTTGATCCCAGCCGGATGGGGCGCTTCTCAGAGGGGGCGGAGCCAGGCTGCACCAAGCCCTGCCCCCTCCCCCGGCTTCGGCACTCCCCGCAGCTGCTCCAGGTTTGTGGAGGGCAGGGCCAAGCCAGCCTTGTGCTAGCTATGCCACTACTGGCTTGGCATTGCCATCCTCAAGCCTGGAGAAGCTGCTGGGAGCTCTAAAGCCAGGGGGAGTGGGTGGGGCTTTGCGCAGCCTGGCTCCACCCCCCTGTAGCTTCTGCTCTACCAACAGCTTCTCCAGGCTTGAGGATGGCAGTGCCAAGCCAGCCTTGTGCTAGCTATGTCACCACTGGCTTGGCATTGCCATCCTCAAGCCCGGAGATGCTGCTGGGAGCTCCAAAGCCAGAGAAGAGGGAGCGGGGCTTGGCCTGGCCTGGCTCCGCCCCCCTCTGGCCAAGCCCCTCCCCAACCCCTCCCCTCTCCAGCCTTGAAGAGGTAGGTAGATCTTTCTGACTTGGTTTTAATATAAGTAGGTCGCATGCTGAAAAAGTGTGGGCACCCCTGTTTTAGACCATATCTCTTCCTCCTCCAGGAATCAACTCAGAAGACATCAGTAGATTAATCTCTAGGTCAGTGGTTCTCAACCTGTGGATCCTCAGGTATTTTGGCCTACAACTCCCAGAAATCTCAACCAGTTTACCAACTGTTAGAATAGGAACCCCCAATGGTGCAATGGGTTAAACCCTTGTGCTGCCAGGACTGCTGTCCAAAAGATCAGTAGTTTAAATCGGGGGAGCGGAGTAAGCTCCTATCTATCAGCTCCAGCTTCTCATGCAGAGACATGAGAGAAGCCTCCCATAGGATAGTAAAACATCCGGGCGTCCCCTGCCTGAGCAATGTCCTTGCAGATGGTCAATTCTCTCACACCAGAAGCGACTTGCAATTTCTCAAGTTGTTCCTGACATGGAAAAAAAGCTGTTAGGATTTCTGGGAGTTGAAGGCCAAAACATCTGGGAACCCACAGGTTGAGAACCACTGCTCTAGGTTATGTTTTTCAAACTTTTTACTATCCAAATGAAAGGTTAAGTTGTCTATCTCCTTCTAAGCTTAGTTTTTGTTGGGGAAACTATCAACAGAAGGTGATCTATTATATAAATGGGTTCATGTCATGTGATTTATACCTCAAACAAAGAAACGTTACAACGCAGAAACACAATATTTGCCAACAGAAATAGGCCTCAAGCAAGGTACGTTTGTAGCAAAGAAACTTTCCCCCCCAAAACCTAAAAGGCCCCCAAAACAACGAGTAAAAATAAAACTACATTTACCAGCATCCTCCGGGGCAGCCAAAGACTCACCCAGCCTCTACATTCTGAACAACATGATTGGCTGCCAATAAGGGCGGATATGCATAACTGCTGTAACCATAGCAACGCTGGCAAGAGCCATCCAAGGCTAGGATAGAATGCTGAGAGATTTCAGTTGGTGTTTGAGGGTTAAACTGCCAAAACCAAACTCTGAGGGAGCAATTCTCCAGCAAATTCCTACCCACACAACACAACACAACTTCCAATCACAACCCATCCCACCAACCTTACGGGACCCCGTACACACAACACCTACAAACACCACAAACTAAAACCATTCCTTCCTTCCACACAGACATAAACTGACCCAAAAGACAAGCCATGCCTTATAAAAATAACAGCATCGGATGGCACACTCACAACGCTACATACCTCAAACCAAAAAGGGCAGAACAAACGCCAGAACAGAAACACACTGCGCAGCAGAGACACAGACAACAGGTCACTGCACGACGCACAGCTGAGAACCAAATGCAAAGAACTGCACGACAAGAAGAAGCGCGCAGCCAGGAACAACAAAGACGCAGAAATGCAACACAACAGCGCGCAAGGAGCGCAGAAACACGACGTCGCAACACAGAAAACAAACTTCAAAAACACCACAACCAATTCCACTGCCTAGCCTTCAGATACAACGCTGCAGAAGACTACAGCATGGTGCCAGAGGCCGACAATGGCACCCTAACGCACATCTGCACACACTGCAAAGCCCTGAAATACCCAGCAGAAACAACAGGAATGTGCTGCCTAGCCAGTAAAGTCTCTCTACCACCACTTGCCACTCCTCCACAACCACTACAGACTTTGCTGAGTGGAGACACTCCAGAATCAAAACACTTCCTCTGCTATATAAGACAATACAACTCATGCTTCCAGATGACATCATTTGGAGCACACATAGAAAGTGCACAATTCATGCCTACATGACCCCACCAAGACCGTAAGTAACATCATTTCCAACCCTTACATCTCGCATCTCCTAAATAGGGCACAGCAACGCTTGCCGGGTACAGCTAGTTACCTATGAAATGGCTTCCGTCATCATATCAGTGGGCTACTCCCTATGTGTAACTGAGGAAAAAATAATTTAGCAAATTAAATAAATGAGAAAAGGGCTCAAAGTGTAGCAGTGCAAATTAATCAGACTCTGTAATAGGCCAAGCTTCTAGATCAATATTCATTTCCACATCCTTAAAAACCTTGGAAAGCTTGTGGTAAGGGAGAGAGACCAGTTGGGTCTACAGGAGTGTTTCTCAACCTGGGGTCGGGACCCCTAGGGGCCATAGCCAGGATTTTGGTTTGGGGGGCTGAAGACTGGGTGGAAGAGGGTCACCCAAGCAAACCATTTGTATTGTTATCCCATCATTAATGTGGGATAAATGAGCATGGTGATTTTCATAACAGTTTAAATAATGTACCAGTAAGGCCTTTTTCGCGGACCACCCTGAGAATTTCGGGGCTTCTGTGCCTAGGGGGTCACAAGATGGTGTCAGAGGGGTCACCAAAGACCACCAGAAAACACAGTATTTTCTGTTGATCATGAGGCTTCTGTGTAGGAAGTTTGATCAAATTCTGTCATTGGTGGGGTTCAGAATTCTCTTTGATCGTAGGTGAACTATAAATCCCAGCAACTACAGCTCCCAAATGTCTATTTTTCCCAAACTCCACCAGTGTTCACATTTGGACATATTGAGTATTCATGCCAAGTTTGATCCAGATCCACAGTGCTCTCTGAATGTAGTTGAACTAAAACTCCAAACCCCAAGGACAATGTCCATCAAACCCTCCCAGTGTTTTCTGTTGGTCATGGGAGTTCTGTGTGCCAAGTTTGGTTCAGTTCCATCGCTGGTGGAACTCAGAATGCTCTTTTATGGGAGGTGAACTATAAATCCCAGCAACTACAATTCTCAAATGACAAAATCAATTCCCATCCCACCAGTATTCAAATTTGGGTGTATTGGGTATTTGTGCCAAATTTGGTCCAGTGCATGAAAATACATTCTGCATATCAGATATTTACATGACAATATATAACAGTAGCAAAATTACAGTTATGAAGTAGCAATGAAAATAATGTTATGGTTGGGGGTCACCACAACAAGAGGAACTGTATTAAGAGGTCTCAGCATTAGGAAGATTGAGAACCACAGGAATGGTGGATTTTTCACATTTTCCCTATCCTTAGACCCTTCGTAGTATATGAATATCACACTTAACCCATTGGGTGGGACAGCTAGCTTTGGCTACATGCTTTGATCGGGATTCTGATGTTAAAGGAGAATTGTAATCCCTTTGCTATTATCATGGCTTTTGGAGCATTTGCTAACATGAGAGTTTGCATGCAAATGAAGCAGCCTGTTCTGGCAATAACTTGCTTGGTGCTGCCACCTAACGAATGCCTGTCAATTGCCAAAGCATGTAGAATGGCTTACTCTCCCTCTTCTCATCTCTTTTCCCATCTCTTACTTATTTTCTAAACCTGATTAATGAAAATACTGTTGGTCTAATGCTGTGAAATTCTGTGTACCATGCATAGAAACATCCCAAGCAAGTTCATTTTTCTGTTTTCTTTTTAAAAGAAAGTCCCAATGTCTTCAGCTTGTATAACGGTCAGGAGAAAGTAGTCTCCACAGAATACTGTTGTGGTATAATAGTAAAAAAAACCAAAAACAAACCATACTGTCTATTAGTACCAGGAGGCTTTGTAATTGAAGAGAGATGTTGACAAGCTGGAATGTGTCCAGAGGAGGGCAACTAAAATGGTCAAGAGTCTGGAGAACAAGCCCTATGAGGAGCGGCTTAAAGACCTGGACATGTTTAGCCTTCAGAAGAGAAGGCTCAGAGGAGACATGATGGCCATGTATAAATATGTGAGGGGAAGTCATAGGGAGGAGGGAACAAGCTTGTTTTCTGCTGCCTGGATACGAGTATGTGGAACAATGGTTTCAAACTACGGGAAAGGAGATTCCACCTGAACATTAAGAAGAACTTCCTAACTGTGAAAGCTGTTCAGCAGTGGAAAACTCTGCCCTGGAGTGTGATGGAGGCTCCTTCTTTAAAGGCTTTTAAGTAGAAACTGGATGGCCATCTGGGGGGGTGGGTGCCATTTTCCTGCTTCTTGGCAAGGGGTTGGACTGGATGTCCCACGAGGTCTCTTCCAACTCTATGATTCTATGTTTCTACTGCAGGCCCAGATTACCCATAAGGCCACCCTAGGCCATGGCCTAGGGCAGCAGCCATGGGGGGCGGCATGTCCAGACCCCCCAAAATTTAAAAAAAATCAAAAATTTTTTTAAAAAAGTTTGATCTTCGGGTGCTTGCTTCTGCGCCTGCGCAGTGAAGGAAGGAGGGGCGGGGCCGACGCGAGTGAGGAGGAGGCGGAGGGAAGCCATGTCAGACGCCCTAGGGGCAGGAATTCCCCCCGCCTGTTCGTCGCTCACGCGGGCACCGCTCCTTCCTCCTTCAGTGAAGGAAGGAGGGGCGGGGCCGACGTGAGCGAGAAGGAGGCGAAGGGAAGTCCCGCTGCCCCTAGGGCATCTGATGTGACATCTCTCCATCTGTTCGTCGCTCGCGCGGGCGCCGCTCCTTCCTTCAGTGAAGGAAGGAGGGGCCGGGCCGGGCCGACCCGACGCAAGCGAGGAGGAGGCAGAGGGAAGTCCCGCCGCCCCTAGGACATCTGACGTGGCTTCCCTCTGCCTGTTCGTCGCTCGCGTCAGCCCGCCCCTCCTTCCTTCACTGAAGGAAGGAGGGGCGCCCGTGCGAGCGACGAACGGTCGGGGGAAACCACGTCAGACACCCTAGGGCCGGGGTGAGACTTCCCTCAGCCTGTCCATCGCTCACGCGGGCGCCACTCCTTCCTTCAGTGAAGGGGCCGGGTGACAACAGGCGCGGCGGCAGTGAGGGGGAGGCAGAGCAAAGTCCCGCCCCTAGGGCCTCTGATGCAGCTTCGCGCCGCCTCTTCCTCCTTGCCGCCGTGCCTGATGTCACCCAGCCCTGCCGACATGGCGTTCCTGGGTGCTGCAGCGGCTGCCCGGGGGTTTCCCTTCCTTCCTCCTCCTCGGAGAAGGAAGAAAAGTTCCCGGGTGGCACCCACGAACATGGCGGAGGACGCCGCGCCGCTCGCGCATGCCCGCAAGCGCCCCCCCCCGGGGGCGGCACTTCCAGAATGTGGCCTAGGGCCCCACAAACCGTTAATCCAGGCCTGTTCTACTGTACAACCACCCGGATGTTACTGAACTGAAACTCCTCGTAACCTTAGCCAGCATAGGCAATGGTGAAGAATGACAGGAGTTGCAGTTCAGCATCATCTTGAGGGCTGCACAGTTCACATCCTTGCAGTGAAGATGTGAGAAAATATAAAATGACTCCAGCTTCTGACTCTTCCAGGCTCTTTTCTCTGCCTATTTATTATCCAGTGTTGATGTTTCATGTATCAGGCAGCTGACTTTCTTACAACTCTGCATTATTCTTCCTTTATTTTATCCAACTCTCCCCTAACCATTCTCAAATGGTTGCATTTCATTAGAAGGGCTGTTTTCCTTCTGACTAAATTGTTATTCATGTGAACCACATCAATTCATATTTTCCTGGAATACTGTGATCAAAGAATGGCTGAGGCCCAAGAAATGGCAGCGTCTGATGCAGTTCCACCTCTGAAAATCTGCAGCTCGGAGCCAAAAAGAATTCTTCATCAAGTATGGTGAAAACAGCGGCCTGCCTCAGAGGAGCGTGCTTGCTCTATCAATGTTCAACATTTACACAAATGATCAGCCACTGCCAGAAGGGACAGAGTGTTTCATCTATGCTGATGACTATGCCATCTCCACTCAAGCAGGGAGCTTTGAGATGGTTGAGCAGAAGCTCTCCAAAGCTTTAGGTGCTCTTCCTGCCAATTACAGGCAAAAACAGCTGATTTCTAATCCATCTAAAACACAGACATGTGCTTTTTATCTTAAGAACAGACAAGCATCTCAAGCTCTGAGGATTACCTACGAAGGAATCCCACTGGAGCATTGCAGCACATCAAAATGTCTAGGAGTTACCCTGGACCATTCTCTGACCTACAAGAATCACTGCCTGAATACCAAGCAAAAAGTGGGCGCTAGAAACAATATACGAAAGCTGACTGGCACAACCTGGAGATCACAACCAGATACAATGAAGACATCTGCCCTTGCGCTTTGCTACTCTGCTGCTGGATACGCATGCCCAGTGTGGAACATATCTCACCACATTAAAACAGTGGATGTAGCTCTTAATGAGACATGCCACATTATCACGGGGGGTCTGCGCTCTACACCACTGGAGAAATTACACCGTCCAGCCAGTTTTGCACTACCTGACATCTGTTGGGAAGTAGCAGTCAATAATGAAAGAACCAAGGCACTGACAACTGAAAACCTGGTTTTTCCACCGGGCCTTTGGAGATTAGACCCCCAAAATGCCCCCGTTTTTGGTGAGACCTTTCCCCCCCTATGTGACCCTTTATGTGTTGACACTACTCCTGTTATCTCCCCCGAGTTTTTAAACATTTTATATGTACATGTGGCTCACCCTCTCATTTTTGTTTTAGATTCATCTATGTTGCTGTGTTTTCATAGATGTATTTTTATTGTGTTTATTGCTTTTATTGTGTTTATTGTTTTCTGATATTTGTGATATTTTTTGTGATTTGTTGATCGCGCACAGCCCCATGTAAGCCGCTCTGAGTCCCCTTTGGGGAGATGGATGCAGGTTAGAAATAAAGTTTTTATTATTATATTATTATTATTATTTCCCGCCCACCCCCTGTTTCGATACCAGCCAGCAAGCCAATGCCTTAAATCAAAAAACAGTTTTCTAAGATCTACAGAGACATTCGCAGGAACACCTCAGCAAGCAAGAGTCCAAAAGTGGCAGGCTAAAACCCAGCGCCTCAATCCATGGCTGATAACGAATGAGAGACTCCCTCCTAGGCACACAGAAGACTGGACAACTTAGAACAGACTACGCTCTGGCACCATGAGATGCAGAGCCAACCTTAAGAAATGAGGCTACAAAGTGGAGTCCATGTGAGTGTGGAGAAGAACAAACCACAGACCACCTATTACAATACAGTCTAAGTCCTGCCATATGCAAAATGGAGGACCTTCTTAGAGGCACTCCCAAGTGACCAGCTACTGGTCAAAGGGCATTCAATTGAATTCCAAGTTTTTAAACTTTGTGTTTTCTCAAATACATTGGCTCGCTCCTGATATGATAAATAAATCAAGTATCTACTAGCTGATATCTTGCCTCTAAATAGCCATTATGTAATTATACTCCAAGACAACAGGGTGGAGGAAGTAGAAATGAGTTGGAACTCCTCTGGAGGTTGAATTGACCACTAGCCGCCAGTTGCTGCTAAACCCTTTGTTTAGTTTGTTTGATTGATTGATTGACTGATTTCCTGTCTTTTTTCACACTGGCTTGGGTGGAAATTGTACTCTGCATAAACAAACTCCCTTCAGTAGCAGAAAAAAAAATTTAACATGTAACTCATTGGAGTCCCCTCTTTCCTCAAGGACATACATCACTGATTCTCAAAGTGGGCAGTACCACCCCTCTGGTGGGCGGTGAGGCGATCCAAGGGAGTGGTGGGAGGCTCAGGGGAATTTGGGGGGTGAACCCCTTTAAGGGGGCGGTGAACGATTGACCATTTAGGAGGGGTCGCGCGGCCCTCTTCTTTGGCCCCGTCCCCTTCGCTTTGACCTGCATATTAGATATTTGGATTGGCATTCATAAGAGTAGCAAAATTATTTATGAAGTAGCCACGAAAATATGGTTGAGGGTCACCACAACATGAGGAACCTTATTTAGGGGTCATGGCATTAGAAAGGTTGAGAACCACTGCATTAATACATATATCTTTCTGTTTAATTGCTATTAAAATTAAATAATAATAATTTCTAGGGAGGCAGTGAGTAAATTTTCTTCTGGAAAGGGGGCGGTAGGCCAAAAAAGTTTGGGAACCACTGACACACATAGAAGCAAAAACCCCAAGGATTCAGACAAAAAATTGTTGCATGAATTCCTTTCTTTAGAAAGTTGCAAACCACAAAAAGCCTCTTAGTATATTAACTTCAGTCACTGAAAGCCTATTCTTGGCGGGGTAGAAGTGATGTTCATACCTTCATTATAAGAAGCATTTGTTTGGTCCCCTCTGTGCTTGATCAACCGAATAAAGGAGATACGATTGACATCAAAATCACAGGACTTCTACATACGGTATAGGGTGGTTGATTTTTAATGCTTTGGAAGCCATAGCTTGTGCTGCTGAATAAGAGAGGGTTTTTTCATGTCAGGAGCAACTTGAGAAACTGCAAGTCACTTCTGGTGTGAGAGAATTGGCCACCTGCAAGGATATTGTCCAGGGGAAGCCCGGATATTTTACCATTATGTGGGAGGCTTCTCTCATGTCCCCGCATGAGAAGCTGGAGCTGACAGACGAGAGCTCGCCCTGCTCCCTGGATTCGAATTGCTGACCTTTCGGTCAGCAGTCCTGCCGGCACAAGGATTTAACCCATTGCGCCACCAGGGGCTCCGTGAAAAAAGTTAAGAAACAGTGTCACAACAGGCGAGGAAGTTGGCCCCCTACTTGTCCCGGTGCGACTTGGCCACAGTGGCCCAAGCCATGGTCAATCTTGAGGCTAGACTACTGTAACGCTCTGTACCAATGCCTTCCTTTGTCCGTGATCCGGAAACTCAAGCTGGTGCAGAACGCCGCAGCCCGACCCCTGGCAGGGGTTCCGGTTGGCTGTCACATCACGCCAATTCTGCACGAACTGCACTGGCTCCCGGTAGAATGCCGGATCACCTTAAAGGTGTTAGTCTTGACTTTTAAGGCCTTACATGATCTGGGGTCAGTGTACCTGCGGGACCGCCTCATCCCATACCATCCGACTAGACCTCTGCGCTCGGAAGAGCAAAACCTCCTGGTCATCCCTAGTGTTAAGACTTACCGTTTAACCATGACTCGTCGGCGGGCTTTTTCAATTGTGGCTCCAGCTCTCTGGAACTCATTGCCCGCCGACGTCCGTGCCATCCAGGGTCTCCTCCCATTCAGGAAGGCCTGTATGACTTTGCTGTTCCAGCAGGCCTACGGAGCTGGACAACCTGTGGTTTTCCTCGCCATCTTGTACTATTGTCTGCTGTCGCAATGTCTAATGTGCGACCTATTGTTTTTTTACATGCTGTTTTTAATCATGTTTTAACTCTGACTGTGTTTTTATTGTGTTTTATGATATGTTCTGTTTTTACTATGTTGTGATTGGACTTATTGTGAGCCGCCCCGAGCCATTGGGGGGGGGGGGGGTGGTAGACAAATACGAATAAATAAATAAATAAATAAACTCATTTGACATGAATAGTGGTGTATCATAAGAGACATGGGTTGTATTACAATGAAGAGACAAGTGTCAAGGTCTATTTCCCTGAACTCCATCTGTGCGTTCATATTTGGGCATATTGAGTATTCATGCCAAGTTTGGTTTTGATCCAACATTGTTTGAGACCATAGTGCTCTCTGGATATAGGTGAACTTAGGCTATAACCAGTAGATTACCTACTTTTGAAACCTCAGACTTGTTCCATAATTAATGGAAAAGAAATCTCATGGCACCTATGCATTCCAGTGGTGAAGAAAAACTAAAGTAAATAACAGACGATTGCAATTTTCCCATGGGGCAAACATTTAGCTGTACTTTTAGTATGTTTGCAAGATTTTTCTTGCCCCATATCTTCACCAGTTGGAAACAATTTGCATTAATTTTTTTTACGTTTATGCTTTTGCCTTTCAACAAGCTTGACACACACATCTTTTTGACTTGACCTCCCTCTTTCTTTTTGGAACTTGCTACAACTAATTTTTCTAATAACCTTCCAAGAACTGAACACTGCAACAGCTATACAGCTCTTCTCCAAATTGCTTGTGTTTCAAATGTATTCTACGTCCTCTTGTGAGAACTGCATGCTCCTGGCCAGTTTTATAGCAGGCCTGGGAATGATTGCATGGCTACTTGCCTGTGGTAAGAGCAAATGACTTCTATAAAGGCAAGTTTTCCAAATGTCAGTTCTCTTATGCTGCCACTGACTGCTAACTATAAACAACATAAAAGAATCCAGCAGCACCTTTAAGATTAATTGGGAAGGGAGACGTTTCTGTCATAGGCTTTTATAGGACTGTCGATCTCATTGTATATGGAAAGACACATTAATGTGAGAGGCTGCTTTATACTAGAACATACTCCTGGTCTAGCCTATTTTGTTTTTCAACATTATTCCTATTTTTGAGATACAATTTCCTATCCTTTCAAGGATGCCCCTGCCCTTATTTATCCCTGATTTAACTGGAGGATGGCAAGAGTTGAACCTGGGATTTTGTACTCGGAAACGTAACCAAAAGCTAAATTTTGAGGAATCTAAATGGAACGGGGAAAGGTGGCATGGCCCAGGTGGTGAGTGAGGGTGTTTTACGAGTCATAGAGGGCATCAAGAGGAAACAGACAGGTCTTGACAGCAGAGATACCTGGCTCTGGGAATGTGGCGCAGCTGGCTGGGTGTCAGCTGCATAAGAGCTCTACTGACCAGAATGTCATGGGTTTGAGGCCTCCCTGGGTCGGGGTGAGCTCTCAACCAATTGTCTCGCTCGTTGTTGACCTTTGCATCCCGAAAGATAGTTGCATCTGTCAAACAGGAAATTTAAGGACCACTTTGTGTGGGGAGGCTAAATTTTAACTGATTTACGAGGCCATAAAAAAAAATCTCCAGGAAATACACAAAAGGGAATAAAGGAATGCGACAGCTCCTCTATGTCTGTGTGTGTGTTGTATGCCAAATGGCATTGAATGTTTGCCTTTATAGGTGCGTGTAGGTGTGAGAATGCGACAGCTCCTCCTGGTGTGAGAGAATTGGCCGCTGCAAGGACATTGCCCAGGGGACGCCAGGATGTTTGAGGTTTACCATCCTTATGGGAGGATTCTCTCATGTCTCCACATGGGGAGCTGGAGCTTTCAAAGGGAGCTCAACTCACTTTCCCCCAATTCGAACAGCCGACCAGCAATCCTGCCAGCGCAAGGGTTTAACCCAGGGATCGGGAACCTTTTTGACTCAGAAAGCCATAAAAATTAAATATTTGGAAATTTATTTCAGTGAAAGCCATATCTATTATATAAATGGGTTCACGTCATGTGATGTATACCTCAAACAAAGAAACCTTACAACGCAGAAACACAATACTTGCCAACAGAAATAGGCCTCAAGCAAGGTACGTTTGTAGCAAAGAAACGTTCCCCCCCAAAACCTAAAAGGCCCCCAAAACAACGAGTAAAAATAAAACTACATTTACCAGCATCCTCGGGGCAGCCAAAGACTCACCCAGCCTCTACATTCTGAACAACATGATTGGCTGCCAATAAGGGCGGATTTGCATAACTGCTGCACTGGCCAGCCAACATGAAAATTCCTATCCATAACAAACTGCCAAAACAGAATAAGGAAAAGGCCTGAGCCAATCCCCAACACAAGCACCCAAATCACTTCCAACCAAAAATTTACACCCCAAAAAATCACAGACCACGCCCAAAATTGACGGTAAGGCTTCATTAACTTGATTTCCCTAATTAGCCCTCACTTACTGGGAAGCTGTTTACGCTCTAAATTGACAGTAAGACTTCATTAACTTGATTTCCCTAACTAGCCCTCACTTACTGGGAAGCAGTTTACGCTCTGAATTGACAGTAAGACTTAATTAACTTGATTCTCCCGACTAGGCCTCAGCTCATTGGACATTGTGTATGGCCTGAATTGACAGTAAGGCTTCATTAACTTGCTGTTCCTAACTAGGCCTCAGCTCATGGGACATTGTGTATGGCCTGAATTTACAGTAACCTACCTTGGCACACAGAGCCCGACCATGCATGATGGGACTTGAAGTACCACCATGGAAAATGGGATTTGTAGTACTTCAAAACCCATCATTCCCCACAGACCACTGTGGCCCAGAACCAAGACACTCCATCCAACTGCAGTTTAGAGGAGGGCACACCGTGGATGATTGGACTTTCTTGCATCTCCTAAAAAGGGCACAGCAACGCGTGTCGGGTACAGCTAGTTTATATATATATATATATATATATATATATATATATATATATATATAAAATATTTTAAGACTGAATTCAACTAAATGTGAGTATATACATGCATACTATGAGAAAAGGATTCCCCCAGCAGAATGACGTGAAACTTCAGACCTGGCTCTGCAAAAGGCATGCTCAGGACTCTGGGAAGGAAGAGAAGATAAAAGGAAGGGGAAAAGAAAGAAAGAAAGAAAGAAAAGGGAGGGAGGGAGGAAATAAAGGAGAGGGAGGAGGAAGAAAGAAAAGAACGAACTATGGAAAAGGAAGAAAAAAAAGCAGAAGAGACAAGGAGGGGGGAGAAAGAAATGGGAAGGGAGGAAAGGAAAGGGTGGGAAAAGAAAGGAAAGGAAGTGAGGAAAAGTAAAATAATGAAGGGAAAAGAAAGAAGGGGAGAGAGGGAAGTTAAAAGAAGGAGAAGGAAAGGAAGACTGAGAAAAAGAATAGAAGAGGAAGGAAGAGGGAGGGAGGGAGAATGGCGGAAAGAAGGAGGGGAGAGAGGGAGGGAAAAGGAAGGAGAGAAGGAGAAGGGAAGGGTGAAGGGGAGAAAGAAAGGAAGGAAGGAAGAGGGAGAATGGAGGAAAGAAGGAAGGGGAGAGAGGGAAAAGGAAGGAGAGAAGGGGAAGGAAAGGGTGAAGGGGAGAAAGAATGGAAGGAGAAAGAGGAAGGAAGAGGGATAATGGAGGAAAGGGAGAGGGAGAAGGAGAGAAAAGGAAGGAGAGAATGAGAAGGAAAGGGTGAAGGGGGAGAAAGAAAGGAAGGAACAGGGAGAATGGAGGAAAGAAGGAAGGGGAGAGAGTGAGAGAAAAGGAAGGAGAAGGAAAGGGTGGAGGGAGGGAAGGAGGGAGGGCCAGGCTGCTCTGGAGAGCCAGATGCAGTCATGAAAAGAGCCACACCTGACCCCTGGTTTAACCCATTGCACTGTGGTTAATACTTAATACATAACATGTAATAACGTAAAACACCAAGGCTCTCAATAGGTTGCATGTTTTGCTGTTTCATATAAGGAACACCATATTACTACTAAACTTCAAGGCCCTGGATGATTCCGAATTGGCAACTTTAGCTATAGGAGATATTTTATATAAGAGATGGACAACTTGTTGGAGAACTCAATCAGTTTTCATCATTCTGTGAATTCCCAGCCTGGCTGTAGAACCTTTTCTAAGTTACCTCCAAGCCCTCTCCAGTTCTTACACTATCCATTCTATCTATCATGCTGTCCATGCAATTTAGGGTAGAAGTACCAAGCTTAGTATCCTGTGGGTGTTTTATTGTACATACACACACCCATATCAGGGCCGTAGCCAGATTTTGGTTCGGGGCTGAGTTTGCTTGGGGGGGCTGAGACTGGGTAGAAGAGGGTCTATCCTAGCAAACCTTTTGTATTGTTATCCCAATAACCCCATGAAGGTGGGATATAATGAGCATGGTGATCAGATCATGATATGAATAAACATAACAGTTTAAATAATGTACCAGTAAGGCCTTCTCGCGGACCACCCTGAGAATTTCAGGGGGGCCCCCTTAGGCCCCCGGCTACATGCCTGACCCATATTGTTCAAACCAAAGAAGATTGGTTTGGAAAAGCGTGCTATATAGGCCACAGCTTTCCCATCTCATTACATAAATAAATGAAGTGATGAATAATTTTCTTAAAAGTGCTTTCAGGCTTGGCAGAAATTTTTGTCATGATTTATGTCAGTGGTTCCTCAAATCTTGGATATCCAGGATGACACTGGGGAAAATGTGGTAATTCCTGTGTCTTTTTTTTTCCAGGAAAAGAAAATCAGAGTGTCTCTGCCTTTAACAAGAGGACCAAGTGCCTTTATACCTGAAAAGGAAGTAAGTTTTTTTAAAAATATATAAACTTACATTGTTGCTGTTGTGTGCCTTCAAATTATTTCTGATTTTTGATTACTTTACTGCTTCCTTTGAAAGATTTACTCAGAGAGAGAGAGGTTGCTTTTGCTTTCTTCTGAGGCTGAGAGCATGTGGCTTATCTAAGTTCACCCAGTGGGTTTACCCAAGTTCACCCAGTGGGTTTCTGTGGCTGAGCAGGCATTCAAACCTTGTTCTCTAGAGCAGTGTTTTTCAACCTTTTTTGAGCTGCGGCACATTTTTTACATTTACAAAATCCTGGGGCACACCACCAACCAAAATGACACTCTAACACAGTAATACATATAGTTAATATATTTTTAAATGTATTTATACACTCAGTATGAAACCTGTTTCGATGAACACAACATATATATGACTTCCTCTCACATATTTATACATGGCTATCCTGTCTTCTCTCAGTCTTCTCTTCTTCAGGCTAAACATGCCCAGCTCTTCATAGAGCTTGTTCATCAGACCTTTGTGAAATGTCACCCTGAGTGAACCTTGCTACCAGTTGACTATGGTTGTCGTGAAGCTGGTATCAACAGTTCCGGGGCTCTCAAAAATCCAGTAAAATAGTAAAAAAAAAAAAAAACATTTCCAAACGGAGAGGCTCATTTTGTTTCTTGGAAACCTGTGAGGGGGCTGCTAGGAGGGGGGAGAGTGCCAATTTCCCACGACACACCTGATGATCGCTCACGGCACACTAGTGTGCCACGGCACACTGGTTGGGAAACACTGCTCTAGAGTTGTAGTCCAGTGTTAAAACCACTACACCACACTGGTTCTATTGAACTTTAATTTGCAGTGCAAATAGTGTTGTCGAAGGCATTCATGGCCTGATAATTGGGTTGCTGTGAGTTTTCCGAGCTGTATGGCCATGTTCCAGAAGCATTCTCTCCTGACATTTTGCCCACATCTATTATTATTATATTATTATTATTTATTTATTTCGACTTGATAAACCGCCCTTTCCGAGGCTCAGGGTGGTTTACAGCATATAAAAACAGCATATAAAAACAGCATATAAAACACCTATGGCATTGGCAGGCATCCTCAGAGGTTGTGAGGTTTGTGGGAAACTAGGCAAATGAGGCTTATATTTCTGTGGAATGTCCAGGGTTGCAGAAAGAATTCTTATCTGCTTGAGGCAAGTGTGAATGTTGCAGTTGGCCACCTTAACATTTAATGGCCTTGCAGCTTCCGCACCTGGCTGATCACTGCCTGGGAGAATCTTTTATTGGCAGGTATTAGCTGGCCCTGGTTGATTATTGTCTGGAATTATCCTGGTTTTTTTTTTAGTGTTGCTCTTTATTTACTGTCCTAATTTTAGAATGTTTGTGGACAATTTCAGCAGAAAGGAGGAAACCATGAAAATGAACAAAATCTGGCTACCAGTATTTAAAAAACCTCCCCCCTCAACCTGGACATTCCGCAGATACATAAACCTTGTTTGCCTAGCTTCCAACAGACCTCACAACCTCAGAGGATGCCTGCTATAGATGTGGGCGAAACATCAGGAGAGAATACTTCTGCAACATGGCCATGCAGCCTGGAAAATTCACAGCAACCTAATCCAAATAGTGTCAGATTTCTGTTGAGCTGTTCTCTTTATCTGTTTTCTTTCTTGCTGTCTTTTCCTTCAATGCACTGAGAAGGAAATGCAGTGGGGCCTTGGCTTCTGTTGGGGTTTGGTTCCAGGACCCAACATGGATACCACAATATGTGGATGCTTATGTTTCATCTCGTACAATGGTGTAGTAAAATGATGTTCCCTATGTGAAATTGCAAAATACAAGTTTGCTTTCTGACAAATGTTTTTGAATAGTTTCAAGCCATGCATAGTGGAATCTGTGTATGCAGATTGATTGATTATGAGTTTGAGGATCATGTTATTGAAATCTGTTGTCTGAATCATGGAAGTAGCTGGCTTAATCTTGTGAGTGGAAGATGAGCAATTGGGAAGGATCTTGCCTGGAAAACTTCCCTGGCCATTTTAGTGCTGAGTTTCAGACAAGTCATAAAATCATAGAATCATAAAGTTGGAAGAGACCTCATGGGCCATCCAGTCCAACCCCCTGCCAAGAAGCAAGAAAATCATATTCGAAGCATCCCCAAAGGATGGCCATCCAGCCTCTGTTTAAAAGCTTTCAAAGAAGAAGCCCCCACCACACTCCGGAGCAGAGAGTTCCACTGCTGAACAGCTCTCACAGTCAGGAAGTTCTTCCTCATGTTCATATGGAATCTCCTTTCCTGTAGTTTGAAGCCATTGTTCCGCATCCTAGTTTTCAGGGCAGCAGAAAACAAGCTTGCTCCCTCCTCTCTTTGACTTCCCCTCACATATTTATACATGACCATCATATCTCCTCTCCACATTCTCTTCTGCAGGCTAAACATGCCCAGCTCTTTCAGCCGTTCCTCGTGGGGCTTGTTCTCCAGACCCTTGATCATTTTAGTTGTCCTCCTCTGGACATATTCCAGCTTGTCAACATCTCCTGTCATGATCCAAAATTCAGAGCCTAGACTAGAGAATGAAGCCCTGAATCTGGATTCTGCCAGACTCAACACGAGATAAGGAACCAGCTGCATCTGGAGAGGAGAATCAATGGCTGCAGGCTCGAAAGGATGCCTGCCAAATGGGGAGAGCGGGAATGTGGTGTTTGAAACGTTGTGGGTGTATATAAGGGGAAACAGGGAGTGGGTGTTTCACTCTTGGCTTTAACCATGTAGTAAAGTTCTTAGTAAAATCCAGAACGACTCCTATCAGTTATTTCAGGGCGGCAACAGTGAGTCATGACAATCTCCCTTCAATTGTAGTGCTCAGAACTGGACACAGTGTGATTCCGGAAGTAGTCTGACAGAATAGAATTATAGAACCATAGAGTTGGAAGAAACCTCATGGGCCATACAGTCCAACCCAGAGGGGTAGCATGACATCCCTGGATCTAGACACTATACTCCTATTGATGCAGGCCAATGTCCCATTGGCTTTTTAGCCACCATATAAACCATTATGTTCTTGGAGGTATTTGAATAGATGGTCTCAAATGCATCGGATCTTGACATCCTGTTACAATATTCTGTTTTGTTTTGCTTTTTCTTGAAACCATTTATGGTAATAGCCAGGGCTGTAGCCAGAGGGGGAGTTTAAAAGTTTAACCCTGCGAGGTCAAAAAAGAAATCTGATTTACTCATAACTTGGTTAAACCAGTTAAAATTCTTGAGTAAACCAAGTTTGGGGCGGGTTAGAACCCTTAACTAACACACACAAACAACACCCTGGCTATGGCCCTGGTTGTTGCACCTCAGAACGCTGGCAGTCCCCCCTAGATCACACACACCAGGCAGATGCAATAATGTACTTTTATTTAGAATAAAGAATAGAAAATAGTCCAAAGATGTAAGAATAATATAATCAAAGCAATTCCAAAAATAGTCCAAAAGTTCTTGAGCTGTAAGTCCAATTGACTTGAAATCCAAAGGAGACAAAAGTTCAAAGGCAAGACCAACCGCTCTTGCAGTCAAACGTTAAACTTGAGACAAACCGCTCCTGCGGCCTCCGTGAACATAGAGACTTGACTTGAGACTTTCCAAGCTGAATGTAGCTTCAGGTCTGACTAGAATAACCCGGGCACAATCCAATAAAGGAAATTACTTTCTATGTGTCCAACGCACCCCCTTTCTCAAGCTCCAATCTTTTCGGGAGGATCTGATACTGGCTCTCCTGTCAAATTCCTCCTCATTGGCGGCTCCAGGTGCAGAGCTCTCGTCCTGAGAAACTCGGTCCTCCCTAACTTCCATATCTTCGGAATGCTCATCTGGCAAGGGAGTAAAGAAGCTCTCGTGAGAATCAAGGTCGCTAAGCCTCTCACTGTCCAGTTCAGAACTGACTTCCATGGAGTCATCAATATTCTCATTTGCAGTATCATATCCCTGTAGCCAGCCATCATCCCATTCTAAGTCTTCTTCTGCAGACCCATATCCATCTGGCCACCCATCATCCCCTTGATCTGGGGCAGCTGGGGCCCCCGGAGTCTATCTCTGACCACTGGGCAGGAACACCACACTAGGCTGGGACACCACACTGGTAATAGCAATATTTTGGGTAACATTGTTCAAAATTCCATAAAGTTCCAGAGTATCTCATTGGAATGTTTCTAACACAATGAAAATTGAATAATGAAAATCTTCCTTAGCTTGCTTGCTTTTTGTTCCCTAAAGGTTATGCAAGCCAACAGTTTGAATGAACGTATGCACCTGCTTTTGGAAGAATATTCTACATCGGGTCGCCTAGATAACATCACCCGGGTCATGAGCTTACACACACAGTACCTGGAGTCCTTCCTCCGCAGCCAGTTTTATGTGTTGCGTATGGATGGGCCTCTTCCTTTGCCCTACCGGCACTACATAGTAATCATGGTGAGTACAAGAAACTGTATGCCCTCATTTCATTCCCTGCCACAGGATTCTTCTTCACTGTGGAATAAATACAGTTTAGCATCTTGGAAGTAGTTTTGGTCCTTAACAGTGTGAAATCGCATCAGGTGGAGAACAGAGTCTGGCTATTAAGAAAAACCAACCGTTTGGAAAATTGACTTAGACTCAAAGTAATGGGCATACGGTCAATAATGTAGGGGAACTGAATGTCCTCTATACTAAAGGTTCCATTAGACCAGGTAACATTGTTCTGTTTTTCTCTAAGATGTTTTTTTATACTTCTGAGTATCAGGAAAACTATATCATTGATTTCCCCAAGGTCAGCCTGGAAGCTTCAATGAAGAGAGGTTTTTTCCGAACACTGGAATCACCAAACAGTTTTTACCTCCAGTTTCCATTTAGAAGAAATTAAATGAGAGCCATGGTTTTCAGGATGCCAGATTCAGCAGTTTATTTATTTATTTATTTATTTCAACTTGTTCGTCATCACTCCCGTCCGGCTCGGGGCGACTTACAAATAGGTAAAAACACATTGGGATAAAAACATCGTAAAACAGTTAAAACAGATTAAAAACATCAAGAATTACAGCAATTATGACCTTACGAGCACAGCACCAAGTAGATCCTCCCGGATCCAAGCTAAGCCATTAGTCAAATGCCTGCACGAACAATAAAGTTTTGCAGGCCTTCCTAAAGGCTAGCAGGTTGGGGAGTGCCCGGATCTCAGGAGGAAGAGGATTCCAAAGCATTGGCGTGATGGCACTAAAGGCTCTCCTCCGTGTTGCTGTCAGAAGTAGAGTTTTGTCGCTTGGTACCGCCAGGAGGTTGAGGGACTCAGAACGCAGTGGTCTTGTGGGAGAGGCGGTCCCTTAAGTACACTGGCCCCAGACCATTCAAGGCCTTGAAGGTTAAAACCAGCACCTTGAAGGTGATCCGGTGCTCTATGGGAAGCCAGTGCAGTTCGCGCAGGACGGGCGTAATGTGGCAGGAAGATGGTAAACCTGCCAGCAACCGAGCTGCCGCGTTCTGCACCAGCTTCAGCTTCCAGATCACTGACAAAGGAGGGCCAATGTAGAGAGCATTACAGTAGTCCAATCTGGAGATGACCGTGGCTTGGACCACTGTGGCTAGATCATGGTAGGGAGCCAGCTTCCTCGCCTGCCGGAGATGGTAAAAAGCTACTCCACTGATGATGGAGATATGTTTCTCCATCGTCAGTTGGGAGTCCAGCATCACTCCAAGACTCTTAACGGAAGACGACGAACGAAGTGTCACGCCATCCAGGGTTGGGAGCTGGATCTCACCATACCCGGACGACCCAGCCACAGGATCTCCATCTTTGCCGGATTCACCTTCAACCTACTGGCACGCAGCCATCCGGTAACGGCTTCTAGGCAGCGATGGAAATTATCGACACCCAGAATGAGCTGGGTGTCATCCGCATATTGGTGACACTCCAGCCCGAAGCTGCGTACCAACCGAGCAAGTGGTTGGACATAGATGTTAAATAATAAAGGGGAGAGAATTGCCCCCTGGGGCACCCCACAAAGAAGTGGGGCACCCCCCGAGACAACCTCGGTTGTGAATGAGCCTATAGTACTGGATGAAAGTGTAGAGCCAGTGCATTGTTTATGGTGCCCAAGGGTAAATCTGCACTGTACAATTAATGCAGTTCATACCACTGTAACTGACATTCCTCAGTCTTGTGGAATTATGGGATTTGTAGTTTAGGAAAGCACTAACACACTTTGGCAGCTTTCCGTAGCCTGGAGCCATGACAGTTCCATAGATGCACCCCAATGTTCCTGAGGGATTGTATTTTAATGTCTTAATGTATTTTAATGTGTTGTATTTTAATGTGTTGTGGGGTTTGGGGTTTTCTGTTGATGTGGCATCGAATTGTGCCGTGCTGTAATCGCTCTGAGTCCCCCGGGGTTGAGAAGAGTCTAAATAAATAAGTCTTCAAAAAAGCAATCACCTGAAATTATCCCAAAATGATCAATCATGCCTTCTAGATTGTTTTGAAGTAAAGGGCCTCATAACTTAATTAGCACAAGGCCTTATTTGTCCTAAATCCAGCCCTGCATGGGGATAGTTAGAACTGTGCCTGGATTCAAAAGGAAACCACTGATTTCATGGAGGATGCAGCTATGAATAGCTGTTTGTCATGTGGGACATGTATTCGTTTAGAGGAAATCTGATTTTCTGTATCACTTTCTGTGGAACATGAGCAACAGAGGTTTGTTGTGTTGGCAAAGTCTTTCATGGCCAGAATGGTTTGTTGTTTGCTTGTCCTACTTGTTGGCTTTCTGGAAGTATCTGGTTGGCCACTGTGATAAACAGTGATGGACTGAATAAATCTTTGGCCTGATCCAGCAAGATTCTTTGGTGTCCCCTGCATCAGGGCCGGATTAGCGGCCTGTGCCGCCCAAGGCCGCCCGGTCTAAACGCTGCCCCCTGGGGGCGGGGCCTCTTGCTGGGGGCGGGGCCGGCGTGATGCAAAAGGCGCTGCCGGAAGTCCCGCCCCTAGTAAAGGGAGGAGGTACGCCGGTGCGAGCGCGGCGGCGGGGGAAGCCGCGTGAGTCGCCCTAGGGGCGGGACTTCCGGCGGCGCCTTGTCCCGCGGGCGGGCGCCACTCCTTCCTTCACCCCTTCCTTCAGGGCCGGAAATGCCGCCCCCAAAATCCGCTGCCCGAGGCCATGGCCTAGTCTGGCCTTATGGGTAATCCGGGCCTGCCCTGCATTGATATATCACTGACTCTCACAATCTGAACAGTAATTCTATCAGATAACTCAGTATTGATCTTGCTATATTGTTGGGTGGGAGGAGTGAAGCTGAATGTGGCTTGCTTTCTACCACAGTAAATTAATAGTAGAGACAAGAATTGAACTGGGAGCTGGAAGCTTAACCTAGCAATTCATTCTCTGTGCTGATGCACAACTATTAAGGATATACATTATCCATTTATATTTTGAGTGTACTGTTGAATTGCACACACCTGCTAAAATACTTCTTGTTTGCTTTTATGTCAGAGTAAATCAACTGAAATCTCTGGTGGGCTTTGTGTGTGCACATCTTTAATTCATGGTTCTTTGGTTACGCTCACACCCTCTTGTTCTCGTACCTAGAAGCCAAGCAGCCTTAAATGAACCACACATGGCTTATCTGTCTCTGTGTTTCTAATTCTAGGCTGCTGCCAGGCACCAATGTTCCTACCTAATAAACATGCATGTGGACGAGTTTCTGAAGACCGGAGGGATCCCAGAATGGCTGAATGGCTTGGAATATGTTCCACAAAGGCTGAAAAATCTGAATGAAATCAATAAACTTCTTGCACATCGACCCTGGCTAGTTTCAAAAGAGCACATTCAGGTATTTTGTGGAATCAGCCTGGGGAAGAGGGGGGGGGGGGATGTTTCAGCAATTGTTTTCTTTACATCTTATCATAGTCCTGCTGAATTGGCCAAAGAGTCCTGGAATCTCTATACCAGGGGCGCTCACACTTTTTCAGCATGTGAGCTACTTATAAAACAACCAAGTCAAAATGATCTGCCTACCCACTACTCGGAGAGCCATAAAAGCAAAATATTTGGAAATGTATTTCCGTGAGAGCCATATAATATATTTTAAGACTGAATTCAACTAAATGTGAGTATAATAAGCCCCTGAATTTATTCATAATAATAATGATGATGATATTCATTCAGCCTCTGCTACTACTACTAATAATAATAATAATAACAATTGGTTCCTAGAATAGGAGGAGATCTCCAAGGGCCATCCAGTCCAACCTCCTACTGCACCTGGGCGGCTTCGGGAGCCTTCCTCCCTCCCTGTCTGTGATCTACCAGGACACCCTACGCGATCTACCAGTAGATCGCGATCTACCTTATGAGCGCCCCTGCTCTATACTTTTCACTATTGCTTGTTCACCAATAGTGAAAGGACCAAGGCAGTGACATCTTCCAGCCCATCCTCTGTTTGGATATCAGCCAGCACGCCAACAACTTAAATCAAGAAATATTTTTTCTAAGATTTACAGAGACACTTGCTGGAACACCTCAGCAAGCGAGAGTCCAAAAGTGGCAGGCTAAAATCCAGAACCTCAATCAATGGCTGATACCAAATGAGAGACTTCCTCCTGGGCACACAGAAAACTGGGCGACTTGGAAGGTGCTGAACAGACTGCGCTCTGGCACCACGAGATGCAGAGCCAACCTTAAGAAATGAGATTACGAAGTGGAGTCCGCGACACACAACTGTGGAGAAGAGCAAACCCCAGACCACCTATTACAATGCAGTCTGAACCCCGCCACATGCAGAATGGAGGACCTTCCGGAGACACTCCAAGTGGCCAGCTACTGGTCAAAGAGCATTTAATAGAATGCCGAGTTTTCAAACTTTGTGGGTTTTTTTTAAATACAATACAACTTTTTGGTTCGCTCCTGATACAATAAATAGATAAATCGATACTCATACTTTAAAAAAATGTTTGGATCTCTGATGGAAGATTTGGAACAGTGCCGACTGATTTTTGCCTGGTCTGGGGGTGGGAGTGGGGGGCTTATGGCATCTTTTAATGATCCTGGTTCTCCCAACTTGCCCTATTAAAATGATGATAATGGAAAGACTGTACTTCTGGCCTTCCTTTTGGAATATTCTGTCTCCTTCCTGTGTCTGTATCTAACATAATGCACATTTTGTGATTTTGTGTTTTTGTTTTTTTCATTTCTGTTTCAGCAACTTGTCAAGACAGGGGAAAATAATTGGTCTCTTCCTGAACTGGTGCATGCTGTGGTCCTCTTGGCGCACTATCATGCCTTGGCAAGTTTTGTCTTTGGTAGTGGCATCAATCCAGAGAGAGATCTGGATACCTCAAACGGCTACAGGCTCATATCAGTTAACAACTTCTGTGTCTGTGATCTTGCCAATGACAACAACATTGAAAATGCAACCCTCACAAGTAACAACTTTGAGGTTAGTGTCACCAGATTTTTGGCCTCATTTTGGTCATCTCGCCTTTTGGTTCTGGATGTGGGTGGGAAGAGAAGTCTTGATTCAAAGAATTTCAACTGTGTTGGTCAGTGCTGGAAAACCAAGAAGGGAATTGTGAATCCCAGCAAAGTTGGGATCAGAGCTGGGTGGAGTGTTGGGATAGATCCAATTGGAAGGCATCCCAGAAAGAAGTCATTTGCAGGGCAGGATCTGTTCTAGGAAGCAGAAGCAGAGATGGAAAAGAGATGCAAGCAAACAAAGAAGGATGCTAGCTGCAAGAGTCTGATAAGGAATTGACTGGCTATAAATGTCATTAAGGGATGGTAGGGGATATTGTTTGTTTGTTTGTTTACTTTATTTACCCTATTTATATTCTGCCTTTACTCTGTAGGAGACTCAGGGCGGCTTTACATATAGGCAACTATTCAATGCCTTTGGACAACATACAGTTAAAATACACTTAAATTAAAATGTAAAATTAAAATTAGTAAACATTAAAATAAAAACAAAAACATTTATTTATTTATTTATTATTCAATTTTATATTCTGCTCCTCCCTGCAGGCTCGGGGTGGATTACAGCACACAGTAAAACATACAATAAAACATACAGTAAAAACATCCGATAAAACACAATACATGACAAAAGTACCAGCAAGATTACAATTCTTAACTCAGGCGTAAACACGCCGTCTGCATTCGGGTTTAGCTGAACGCCAGCCTGAAAAGGGCAGTCTTACAGGCCCTTCAAAAAGGGACAAGTTCTTGGATCGCCCGAACGTGGCTAGGAAGCGAGTTCCAGATCACGGGAGCCGCAGCAGAGAAGGCTCGTTGTCTCGTACTGGACAAATGGCAGGAGCGGGATGATGGAATAACCAACAAGTTCTGCTCTTCCGAGCGTAGTGATCTCGGGGGAACATACATTGCACTCACTATTAAAATCACGTCATCCACAATTGAAATCTGGGGCCATTCCAACATCATTGCACATATTCCATAGCTGTTATTGCACTATAGTTAATCCACGGTAGTAGACACTATTGTTACATCCCATTTAGACTGCTTCAACGCACTCTATGTGGGGTTGCCTCTGAGACTGCTCAGAAGCTTTAACTAGTCCAATGAACGACAGCAGGATTGCTCACCAGAGCTGGGTTCAGGGAGCACACAATCCCCCTGTTACGTCAGCTCCACTGGCTGCCAAGCGTGACTGGTGGGAATGAGAGACAGGGCCTTCTCAGTGGTGGCTCATTGGCTGTGGAACCTCCCAAATGATATCTGATCTGCTCCCTCCCTTCTGGCATTCTGAAAAAAACTTAAGACCTGGCTCTGGGGTCCAACCTTTGAGCAATAAATACAGCAATTGAATGTGACTGACCTATGGGACCGGCAATGGACTGAGCCTGGATCATGATTTTAAACTGGCAGTTTTTTTAAAATTTAAATTTTGAATATTTATAATTGTTTTAATTGTTTAAATTTTTTTTAGTGTTAATTGTTAGTTCAATGCCAGCATCTAATGGTTGCCTTTTGTAAGCCGCCCTGAGTTCCATCCCCTGCATCCCCAGAGGTAAGAAGGATGGGGTATAAATGCTTGAAATAATAAATAATCTTCAAAGGCTTTATCCCAAAGCCAGGTTTTTACTTTCCTTCCGAAGGCCAGGAGGGAAGGGGCTGGTCTAATATCACTGGGGAGGGAATTCCACAGCTGAGGGGCCACCACTGAGAAGGTCCTGTCTCTCCTCCCTACCAGTCATGCCTGGGAAGGAGACAGGACTGAGATATTACCCCACAATAAGTTAATATCTCCCACTGCTACTTGCATATGAATTTTGATCATAAACGGGAAATTAAAATAAAGTCTATAGTCTTAAACAATATTATTTGAATATTTGTTCCATTAAAATCAGCAATATTTAGCTTGAAAGAGTGAGAATGCTGTTATGAATTACACTATAATTTGTTTTGGAAATCTAACATCAGAGAAAAGGATTGTGTAGAGTGAAGACAATTTTTTGGCACAAATTAGGCAGGGAAATGAACTTGCTTGGCATAACTTTAAATCTACAGTACAAAGACCCAGTCTTCCCCTGCCAATTCCAAGTGTGAAACTTGACTCGAGGAAGGGTGGGAGAAAACTGGTTGTTTGGTTTTCAGCAAAATACAATTTTGAATACCGCTGTCTTTAGAAGCTTTTGGTCTTCCAGTTTTTAGCACCACTTCCAACTTATGATTTGTTCTAGATCTCAGATTCTTTAAGTGAGCTGGAGGCTCTGATGGACAGAATGAAGAGGCTGCAGGAAGAGAAAGAGGAGGAGGAGGAGGAGGCCTCCCAGGAGGAAATGGATACTCGCTTTGAGAAGGAGAAGACAGAGAGCCTCCTAGTCGTCACTGAAGGTATTGCTCCATGCCTGATTCAGTTCACCTCCTTTTGTGTCAGTCAGATTTCAGGTGTGTTACTGTCGCTGATTTAAATCAAAGGAGATTGAAAATCAACAAATGGTTTCACTTGCTGGTTGTTGCTGAGTGCCAATAGGAGAGAATCAAATTTCCCAGTAATAGGATTATATAGAATAATAGAATCAGGAGTCCCCAGTGGCAAAATGGGTTAAATACTTGTGCCAGCAGGACTGAAGACTGACAGGTCAGAGGTTTGAATCCAGGGAGAGTGCAGGTGAGCTCCCTCTGTCAGCTCCAGCTCCCCATGCGGGGACATGAGAGAAGCCTCCCACAAGAATGATAAAACATGCTCCAGAGGATATTTCTTGTTTAATACTTAGCCACTATATTAAATAAATGCTTTGGATAACTTTTTATTTAGCTGCCCCCAATTTGTGCAGTGACCTGCCGAAAGAGATTTGACAGCTAGATCCACTCTCTTGGTTTAAAATGGCATTAAAGACCAATCTTTTAATATGAATGCTTTTCCAACTGATGTTATACTCTTTTAACTGTATTTATAATTGGTCCCCTGGTGGTGCAGTGGGTTAAATCCAGGGAGCGGGGTGAGCTCCCACTGTTAGGCCCAGCTTCTGCCAACCTAGGAGTTCAAGGGTGAGTAGATCAATAGGTACCGCTTCTGCAGGAAGGTAACAGTGCTTCATGCAGTCATGCTGGCCACATGACCTCGGAGGTGTTTACGGACAACGCCGGCTCTTCTGCCTAGAAATTGAGATGAGCACCACCCCCAGAGTCGGACACGGCTAGATTCAATGTCAGGGGAAATCATTACCTTTACCTTATAATTGGTGTGCTTGTCCTTATTTGTGATATATGTCTATTTTTTGCCTTATTTTAATGTGTTGATTCTTGCCTCAAGCCACAAGAAGAGGTGGGAACATATCAACAGCAATAACAATAGAAATGAGAAAGGTACACTTACATTACCTACTTTTCTTTCTTAGCATTTGATGATGAAATAAGTTCCATAGCAGATGTTTCCCGCTATGTCGAAGACCCTGGATTTGGATACAAAGACTTTGGTAGACGTGGAGATCTGCCAACGTTCCGAGCCCAGGTGTGTTTACAAGGGTTTCTGGCATTTGCCTTTGTTGGAGAATCAAATGAAAAAGTTCACGTGAAAATCTGTGCTAATCCGTGTCTTCTAGTACAGAATTGTCTTTCTGCACAAGTGTAGGAATTCTAAGACATCATCATTTAGAGAAGGTTAGAACATCCATTTTTAAAGTAGTATGACATTTTTGGAAGCTTGCCATAGAGTTGCCTCCTCCTACTTCCTACAAGCACAGCCCACTGAAACCCCTCCCGAGATAATTATCTAGACAAGACGCAGGTACTCCTGGTCAGTTGCAAAGCCAAACAGGGTATTGGTTGCAGCCTGTGCAGGATGGGGTTGCACTCGCCCTGAAGTCACAGGTTTGCAGCTTGGGAGTTCTCCTGGACATATCGCTGAGCCTAGAAACTTAGATCTCAGTGGTAGCCAGGGGAGTGTGACGAATTGCCTATATTTTGGGCCAGAAGAAGCCCAGGAGGAAAAGCCCTTTTTGGTGGGTTGGCCATTTAATGGTCTGTTTTGGATGAACAACCATTGTAAGGTTAGGTTTCCCAGTTTAGGCTGAGTTGGAGAAAGCCTAGGGAAGGGAGCATAGAACCTTAGAGAGCCAGTAGGCAGTTGGGCCAGGCACCAAGGGTAAAATGTCGATTGGAACTTTGAAAACTGACAGTTGGAGCAGTTAGGCAGTTAGGGAGGCCACGGAACACTGAAGGGAGTTGATGGTTGGTCTCTGACAGAGTAGGTCAGAGTGAGTTTGGCTCTTGAGAGAGTTAGCAGCTTTGTGCTGGTTTGTTTAGGACTCTGGCTGAGGAAGCAGAGTCAGGTAGTTGTAGGCAGCAGATAATACCTTAGCACAGTATTATCTGGGGTGCTACGTTGATTGTAACTTGGTTTAAGTTTGTACAAGTTTTTTTAGTAACCACACGCTCCAACGTTTCATTGTAACCATTACGCAAAAGTGCCTGTGAATCTCTCACAAGTTGTTTAAATAAACCTTGTTCTCTTGTTCATCCAGTCCTGCCTCCCGGTGTCTCAATCCTCCCTGAGTGAATGGTGGCAGCGTGTTATTAAATATAAAAGTTCCCTAACACTTTGCCCAGCCTAGAGAATCAGGCGAGCCCTCACCACAATCCTTGGTGGCAGCAAGGTATTAAAAACAGCCTAGTTCCAAAACTTGTCTGCCAGCTGCACCCGTAACTTGGGAAGTCAAACTTGGCCATGGCAGTCCATGCTCTCGTTACATCTTGAATAGACTTCTGCAATGCGCTCTACATGGAGTTGCCTTTGCAGACTGTTCAGAAGCTTCAAGTAGTCCAATGGGCGGCAAGCGGGTTGCTCACTGGAGCAGCATACAGGGAGAATACAACCGCCCTGTTGCATCAGCTCCACTGGCTGCCAGTCTGTTACCAAGCAGAATTCAAAGTGCTGGCTTTAAATCCTTAAGCGGTTTCAGCCCAGCTTACCTGTCCGAACATATCTCCCTCTTTGAATCATCACGGAGATTAAGATCTTCTTGGGAGGCCCTACTCTCGGTCCCACCATCTTCACATGTGCATCTGGTGGGGTCAAGAGACAGAGCCTTCTCAGTCGTGGCCCCTCGGCTGTGAAACTCCCTCCCCAGCAAGATTAAATCAACCCTCTCCCTCCTAGAATTTAGGAAACAACTTAATACTTAGTCATATTGGCAGGCATTCAGCGAATTACAGAATTGTGGAAACATGGAAGTAGCTAAAGACACCCGGGATTGAGGCAATGTCCAAATGTTTCATGTTATGTTTGTGACTGTCGTTATAGTTTTAATGATTTTAATCTATTGTCAGGTTGTCTATTCAATTTGATATATGATGTTTTATACTTGTGAGACATTACATTTTGCCATTGATTATGTTGCGAACCACTTTGAGTCTCCCAGGGGCAAGAAAAGCGGTATATATATATGCAATAAATTAAAAAATAAATATTGACATTCCCCATGTATTTAAGGCTCAAAACTGGTATACATTTGTTATTTCTGTACTTTTTGCAGGACTACACCTGGGAAAATCATGGATTCTCCCTTGTAAACAGGCTTTACTCTGACATCGGGCATCTCTTGGATGATAAATTCCGAATGGTCTACAACCTCACTTACAATACTATGGCCACCCATGAAGATGTTGACACAACTATGTTGAGAAGAGCTTTATTTAATTACGTCCACTGTATGTATGGAATCAGGTATGTAACAAATGGATTTGGTTACTGACTGTACTTTCGAGATATTATGCATTATTGGTATCATAACAAAATGTTTTGGATCTTATGAAAAGTTTGAAAGATTGTTAGAAACAAAGTAAATACTGGCTCTTGAGGAGAAAGCTCATTGAGAAAAATCCACTTTCTCTTGGCATCAATAACAAAGCTACTATAAAAGCTCTGTACCTGCAGAGAATATATTCCCAGACTTTGCATGAACACACATAACTACAGTAATATCAACCCTATTGAAATGAAGAAGTCTGGCCCAGAAATACTCCAGAATTGCAATAGAAGACTAAGAAAATACCTAGAGTGAACATATTTACCTAGATCAGTGTTTCTCAACCTTCCTAATGCCATGATCCCTTAATACAGTTACTCATGTTGTGGTGACCCCCAACCATAAAATTATTTTTGTTGACCCCAACCATAAAATTATTTTTGTTGCTACTCCATAACTAATTTTGCTACTGTTATGAATCGTTACATCAATATCTGCACCAAATTTGGCACAAATACCTGATACCCCCTAATTTTAATAGGGGGTTGGGCGGGCCTGATTTTGTTGTTTATGAGTTGCAGTTACTGTCATTTATAGTTCACCTATAATCAAGGAGCGTTCTGAACTCCATCAACGATGGAATTGAACCAAACTTGGCACACAGAACTTCCATGACCAACAGAAAATACTACTGGAAGGGTTTGGTGGGCATTGACCTTGAGTTTTGGAGCTGTAGTTCACCTATATACAGAGAACACTGTGGACTCAAGCAATGAGGGATCTGGACCAAATTTGGCACAGATACCCAATATGCCCAAATGTGAACAGTGGTGGAGTTTGGGGACAATAGACCTTGACATTTGGGAGTTGTAGTTGCTGGGATTTATAGTTCATCTACAATCAAAGAGCATTCAGAACCCCACCAATGATAGAATTGGGCCAAACTTCCCACACAGAACTCCTATGACCAACAGAAAATACTATGCTTTCTGATGGCCTTTGGCGACCCCTCTGAAACCCCCTCACGACCCCTCAGGGGTCCCAACCCCCAGGTTGAGAAACACTGACCTAGATGGTGATAAATGAAACTGCCGATCCCAGTTCCTTGAACATGAGGGTCATACTGTGTACATATGGGAGCTTACAGATTCCTATGAGTAATTTTAATCAGAATTGCTTTATGGAAGATGAGGTTTAACTCTTGCACCATTATTAATATCAGCTTCTTTCAAAGGCTGCAACATTTATTTATTTATTTATTTAGGGATTTATTAATCGCCCATCCCAGATGGCTCTGGGCGATTTACAATAAAAACAACTAAATACCATGGAGACCAAGGGAATCAGTAGCTACTGAAATGGACATCCAAGTGCCACCTCTGTGTGGATGGAGGCGGGCAGGATTGTCCCGGGTACTGGTTGTGGGGGTCGGGAGCAGGTGAGGGTTTTGCCCTCCTTTCTGCTAAGAACAACTAAATGACACAGAAACTAGATGGGCTAAAAATGTTCTTATCTAAAAACATCTAAAAGTATCTAACATCTAAAAACATCTAAAACATGTATGATGTGGAATAATGACAATTCAGATTGATTTCTGGCGTATGGTTTTTCAGCAAATCCTATTAGCTTTTAGTCCATTGAGCAGACTTCCAATTTGTCTTCGCTGGTGCTTAACTTTAAAATTCTTGGGGCCAGGCTAATGTGTTGTATGGTAACTGTACGTCTTCCGGCAGGGATTGTCTGCCGTATGTGTGATGTAATCCGCTCTGAGTCCCCTTCGGGGTGAGAAGAGCGGAATAAATAAAGTGTATTATTATTATTATCTTAAAGACCACCTCCTCCCATATCAGCCTGCCTATATGTTGTTGAAGGCTTTCATGGCCAGAATAATTGGGTTGCTGTGAGTTTTCCGGGCTGTATGGTCATGTTCCAGAAGCATTCTCTCCTGACATTTCACCCACATCTATGTCAGACATCCCAAGAGGTTGTGACGTCTGTTGGAAACTAGTCAAGTGATGTTTATATATCTGTGGAATGTCCAGAGTGGGAGAACGAACTCTTGTCTGTTTGAGGCAAGTGTGAAAGTTGCCATTCGTGAGCTCATTTAGCATTGAATGTCCTTGCAGCTTCAAAGTCTGACTGCTTCCTGCCTAGGGGAATCCTCCCAACAAAGGATTCCCCCAGGCAGGAAGCAGCCAGGCTTAGAAGCTCCAAGGCCATTCAATACTAATCAAGGCGGCCAATTGCAACATTCACACCTGCCTCAAACAGACAAGAATCATAGAAC
Organism: Anolis apletophallus; assembly: GCA_030556195.1. Lineage (NCBI taxonomy): Eukaryota > Metazoa > Chordata > Lepidosauria > Squamata > Anolidae > Anolis > Anolis apletophallus. The sequence continues at coordinate 157,236,463 of JARBWK010000004.1, forward strand.
CATAGCATTGGAAGAGACCTCGTGGACCATCCAGTCCAATCTCCTGCCAAGAACAGGAAAATTGCATTCAAAGCAGATCGCTATCCATCCTCTGTTTAAAAGCTCCAAAGAAGGAGCCTCCACCACACTCCACGGCAGAGAGTTCCACTGCTGAACGGCTCTCAAGGTTAGGAAGTTCTTCCAAATGTTCAGGTGGAATCTCCTTTCTTGTAGTTTGAAGCCACAGAGTGGAAGAAGAGTTCTTTCTCTTGCCTAGTTTCCAACAGATGTCACAACCTCTGAGGATGCCTGCCATAGATGTGGGCGAAACGTCAGGAGAGATGATTCTGGAAAATGGCCAAACAGCCCGGAAAACTCACAGCAACCCAGCCTGCCTATAAGTTGACAGTAAAGTTGAATGCAAGTTTGAATAAATTTTTGCAGCATGATTTTTAGAACCAGAAATCCCCTTGAGAGTGTTTCCTGTGGCTGTGATCCATATGGACGCCTGTTCCACAAATAGTTCAGCTCATTCTTATCTATCTATCTATCTATCTATCTATCTATCTAATAAAAGTCAGTGTTTGCAGCTGAGCGGTGGGAGGAATATGTGGCAGCGTTTCGATTGGCTGCCACTCTGGGATTATTTGCATAAATGGCTCTGACTGGCCAGCCACCCAACATTCCAACACAGCACAGAGTGGAAAGGGAAGGGCCTGAGGCAGGCATAAATGGCTGGAGTTGTGAAGTACGCCAGTTGACAGTGTTTTCTGTTGGAAATGGAATGTTCAGTACCTACACCCAATACACTTCTAAGGTGACTCAGAGGGAAAGCAAAATGCCTCAGGCACTCAGGCACTGCAGCCCACAGCCATGACAGATCAGGACCAAACATGGCAAACAAGGGACCAATGGCCCACTTCACAACCTGGTGTGGTTTAGGGCAGGATGGGCCACGAATGATGGGATTTGCAGTACATTCACCTCATTCACTTCCCAAACAGTACTGCAACCCCTATAAATCACAGACCAGGCCCAAAATTGACAACAAGGCTTCCTTAATTTGATTTTCCTGACTAGGCCCCCAACAATGACAGAACAAGACCAAACTTGGCACACAGACACCCCCCCAAGGATGCACTCTACGTCCTGGTGCAGTTGGAGGAAGGATGGACCATGTATGCTGGGACTTGCAGTACTTTAATTCACTTCCTTAGAGCACTGTGGCCCACACCAATGAAGAACTATGGCACACAATGCCTTCCTCAAATAACCCGGGCACCGCCGGGTCCCCAAGCTAGTCAAGAATAATCCCAGCAGATGTTCAAAAAGGTTTCTACAAACGCAAAAGGCACATGCTAACCCTTTATTCTGCCCCATTCTTACATGTCTTCGATCACAGAAGTCACACACAGAGGTTTCTTATCATACCTGACAGATGCCAAGAATGATATAAAAGTAGCCTGTTCTCATATAGCATTGTTTCATATTTCTAATTGAACACTACCATACAGATTTTCAGCATAAAAGGGAAATATTTTTGAAAACTGCCTATGCTTAGAAAAGAAAGATTCAGAATGGCTTCATCTTGCTTAGGTATGATGACTACGATTATGGAGAAGTTAATCAGTTACTTGAACGGAACCTGAAAGTTTACATTAAAACAGTGACCTGCTACCCAGAGCGAACTACCAAGCGCATGTATGATGCTTACTGGCGTCAGTTCAAGCATTCAGAGAAGGTGAGTGTCTCTTCAAACACATTAGCATGGGCTCTCTGTGTGAACAAGGGAACTGTCACTGATATGAAGCTTCCATGGCTATAAAACAGTAATAAAAAAACACCTGTATATTAATGTTCTGTCCTCCATTGCCACTAAGAGAAGAGGCTTTGGGTTAAAATATTTCAGAAATATGTATGACTAAATTGTTTGTTTATTTATTTGCGGTATTTATATACCGACCTTCTCAACCCCAAAGGGGTCTCAGGGCAGTTCACAGCGTTGGCAACAATTCAATGCCATCGATAAAAAACAGTATAAAACATCAAAATTGAGCCTCCCCTGATAAAACATTAAACATTATTAAGCACATCACATAAAATCACATAAAATAACATTACATATCACACAAAGACATAGCCGTTGTCCGTAAACAGTCCTGGGTCACTGCACTTTCAACTTTCACTTTAACTCTAAATATTCCTATGATGGGACCCCCCAATGGTGTAGTGGGTTAAAGTGCTGAGCTGCTGAACTTGTTGACTGAAGGGTCGCAGGTTCGAATTCAAGGAGTGACGTGAGCTCCCACTGTCGGTCCCAGCTTCTGCCAACCTAGCAGTTCGAAAACATGCAAATGTGAGTAGATCAATAGGTACTGCTTCTGTGGGAAGGTAACGGCGCTCCATGCAGTCATGCTGGCCACATGACCTTGGAGGTGTCTATGGACAATGGCAGCTCTTTGTCTTAGAAATGGAGATGAGCACCAACCCCCAGAATCAGACATGAAAATATTTAACTTTACCTATGGACCGAACACTTGGTTCCATAGCCAGCTGTCTCCTAAAGGTCAAGAGGAAGGAGGCTGACCTGATCTCAGGAGGGAGTTCCACAGCTGTGGGGCCACCACTGAGAAAGCCCTGTCCCTCGTCCTCACCAGCCGCACCTGTGAGGCCGGTGGGGCTGAGAGCAGGACCTGCTTGAAAGATCTCAATCTATGAACTGGTTCATAGGGGGAGATACGTTAGGACAGGTAAGTTGGACTGGAGCTGTTTAAGGCTTTATAGGCTAAAGCCAGCACCTCGAGTCATACTCGGTAGCTAATAGGCAGCCAGTGAAGTTGCTACAACAGAGGGGTTGTCGGCCCCCTGTGCAATGCCCCAGTTAACAACATGACTGTAGCATGTTGGAATGTTTGCAGTCTTCGAGGGCAACCCTACATAGTGTTCTCTACGCTGCTGAAGAAACCGAACTTAGATCGATCGGTTCTCTCCAGCTACCTCCCGGTTTCGAATCTTTCATTCCTGGGCAAGGTGATTGAGAGGGCAGTAGCGGAGCAGCTGTAGCAGTTTCTAAATGACACGGCCAGATTAGATCCCTTCCATTCTGGCTTTCGTACGGGGCATGGGACGGAGACCGTTCTGGTTGCCATTTCGGATCAGCTTCGATGCCAAGCTGACAAGGACGGTTCAGCGCTGCTTGTGTTATTAGATCTCACAGCAGCATTTGATACAGTAGATTACAATATTTTGGCCCACTGCCTTGCCGTTGTCGGAGTCAAGGGAACAGCCTTAAACTGGCTGTTGTCCTTCCTTCACAACCGGGGACTACGAGTGGAAAGGGGAGGCCTGGTTTCCGAGAGGTCCCCTCTAACTTGTGGGGTTCCTCAAGGAGCCATTCTCTCCCCTTTGTTATTTAACATCTACATGCAACCACTTGCTCAGCTGGTTCGAAGTTTCGGGCTGGAGTGCTATCAGTACGCTGATGACACCCAGCTTGTTCTGAAAACGGAAGGCCGTCCGGACTCCGTACCCGCAAATTTCCATCAGTGCCTTGAAGCCGTTACTGGATGGCTGGGTGCCAGCAGGTTGAGGGTGAATCCAGCAAAGACGAAGATACTCTGGCTGGGTCGACCAGATGATGGGGTGGTCCAGCTATCTAACCTGGATGGCGAGGCATTACATCCGCATCTTCAGTAAAACGCCTAGGAGTCATTCTGGACCCTTTGCTGACAATGGAGGCCCAGGTCTCTGCTGTTAGCAAAACTGCCTTTTTTCATCTGCGGCAGGGTAGACGGCTGGCCCCCTATCTGTCTAGAAACGACTTCGCCACGGTGATCTGACAAAGAGCGTCAACAGGCAGGATGGGCTCTCTAGCCTTTTGGCAACCATCCTAAGAGAAGGAAAACTCTAATTTCAAATCCGGGCAGATGCTGCTTGTCTAACCCTGTAAGGTCAACCATCTAAGATAAGGAAACTCAAATCTACGACCTGAGGACCTTGCTGCCACTGTCCTAAGCTTGCTAGGCCCCGGCAGACGAACCTTTGGTTTAAAGGGTGAGGCCAGTTCTGTGCATGCTGTGCTCCACCAGAAAGGTCCATTACACAGGCTCAAAGGACACATCCAACCTCCTTAATCATCCAACCTCCTTAATCATCAACATGTAGAAAGCATGGGATGAGTCCTTCCTAAGAATCTTCGTTCGTGAAGTAATGCCAGAGAAAAGTACAATAAGGACCTTCTAATATAAACATTAATACTTATTCCATAAACTGACTCTTTAAAATTACAATATCATTGACATGATAACAATAACAGTAACAAATGTCTGGTTTGTATAATCCCAAACTATCTCCATTTCCATTTCTAGACTGTAGGTGCTGGGGAAAGGTGTGTATAGGTAAAGGTTTTCCCCTGACATTAAGTCCAGTCATGTCCGACTCTGGGTGTTGGTGCTCATCTCCATTTCTAAGCCGAAGAGCTGCCTTTGTCCATAGACCTCTCCAAGATCATGTGGCCAGCATGACTGCGTGGAGTGCCATTACCTTCCTGCCAGAGTGGTATCTATTGATCTACTCACATTTCCATGTTTTCAACTGCTAGGTTGGCAGAAACTGGTGCTAACAGCGGGAGCCCACTTCACTCCCCAGATTCGAACCTGCGACCTTTCGGTCAGCAAGTTGAGCAGCTCAGTGTTTTAACCCACTTCGCCACTGGGGGCTCCATGTGTATGTGTGCACATTTGGTTATAAAAGTGGCAAGACCCCATAAAAACCATTGTGTTTGAGATGACAAAGTGACACCAATGTTCTCTCACTGTGGTAGCTCTGCTACTTACACATGCAAGAGATTGTGAAATGTTGCAGTCCAAAAGTAGTCAATATGCGCAATCCTTTTAAGACCCAAGATACCCATCTCAACTCAGGGAGGATAGAGCAAAGAAACAAGTTAGGAAGAACTTCCTGACTATAACAGCTGTTTAACAGTGAAATTCAGTGCCTCGAGGTGTGGTGGAGACTCCTTCTTTGGAAGATTGTAAACAGAGGTTGGATGGCCATCTTTTGGGGGTGCCTTGATTGCGCTTTTGCTGCATGGCCCCTGTGGTCTCTTCAACTTCCAAGTTCATTGCTGAGCTTCACAAGCAATATGTTTGTGTGTGTGTAATGTTCATGTTTCAAACTTCCCAACAGGTCCATGTGAATCTTCTTCTTATGGAGGCTCGCATGCAAGCTGAACTCCTCTATGCCCTTCGTGCCATCACACGTCACTTGACCTGAAGCATGGTTCCACGTATGTGAATGAAGCTTCCAGACAAGATGCACAATAAAAGCTGCCTGCGGCGTAGCATCAGGTTCTTAGATACTCGAAAAGCTGAAGACGCATTTCTGGCGGCCGTTAACGTGCAATGATCTATATCTCTTTATTTTTATTTTTTTTTCTTGATGCTTAACATTACTAATGATAGCAAAAATAACATTGAGGAACACTACTTCTTGTTTCCCTATGATATATTGGTCACAAACCCTAAGTTGGTTTGTAATATTGGGTTCTTTGCTCGTTCTTCTCCCACCCAAAAGAAAAACATTGTGGTACAGTGTCTCTTTTGAGGTTCTTTTTCTTCCCCGTTCCATTCTCTCTTATGAATGGAATCCAGCAAAGTATTTTTTTGCTTTTCTTTCTCACCCTTCTAGTTATTTCTAGGATACTACAATGCAGTTTTCATAAATACAGTATATACTATGTTTTAAACTGAACTCCTCCACTGGCTTATTCTTAGATTGTTCCTAGAAATGTAGTCGTTCAGCCGTAGTTTGGAGGTCATGTTAACGTTGATGCAATTATTGTCCGCCTTTGTTTTTAATGTGAAAGGAACTGCTGCGAAATCTGCGGCATGCTACTGAGACGCAGCATTCAAATACATGCTTTCTTGAATGAAGAGGTGTTTACCATATCCATTTCAAATGTACATATATCAGTTCAGGGACTGCATTCTCCTCTTTTGCATACTGCAGTTGCACTCTCTTCCTGCCTGTAAAGATGCTTGAAAGGGTACTTAAAGCCCATTTGGCAAATCAGCATAACTTGGAATGTGTAACCATTTGCCGGTTTGATTTAAGACACTTTTTTAAAAGTTTGAATCCAACTCTAACCTTTAACTGTTTTTTTAGATCTGGCAGTTATGCAGATAACATGCATGCTGTCTGATCAAATGAAAAGCTCATCTATGTGTGTACGTTCTTTTAAAAAAATTGATAAAGATCTGCCTTCCACTGAGTCAGGTCACATTTTGTTGCGGAATTTTGTTTGGACGCGTGTGAAGAAAGCAGACTGACAGCCGAAGGTGTCTTCAAGATAGTTTACTTTGACCAAGAGCAGGTGACAATGTTAGGAAATGCCCAGAAAACGCACTGCCACATTTTGCCTGTCGTGGCTTTTCCATTTATCCTGGACGAGCCCCCAAATAGCTCCTAGTCGCTTTGACATTCACCCGGCCCGATTCCTGGCCAATGCTCCAAAATTTTAACCCAGCGCTCTCTGTCCTGGATCTCCTGAGGTCTTAGACATATGTTTTTCTCATCCCTCCTGCCTGAAATGCTTTGACTGGACATAGCAGAGACAAAACGCAGTGGTCTGTCCCTTCCCTGAAAGCTTTTCTCATACAGTGTTGCTTTCTACTGGGTCAGACCTTTATTTCATCAATTCCAGAGTCATCTTGTCCAGGTCTGCAAGTGGCTTTCCACTTGGGCAGGCCTGGATTACCCATAAGGCCACCCTAGGCCATAGCCTAGGGCAGCAGCCATGGGGAGGCAGCAGGTCCGGACCCCCCACCCCCCCGAAAGTAAAAAAAAGGGAAAAAATTCAAAAAAAAGTGTGCATGTGCGCAGTGGCGGAAGCGCCATCCACAGCCGCCCCGCTGCCCCCCCCCTTTGCTCTGCTCTCCTCGGCTCCAAAGGCTCTGCCCCGACTCCACCCCACCCACGCCCCTGCTTCCTCGAGGAGGAGGATGAAGGAAAGCCCCACCCCCGGAAAGGATGCCGCGTATGTGCGGCAGTGGCCCCAAGGGCGGGGCCTCCCCATGGCTCCTCCCTCCCTCCTAAAGTCATCATGCCGGCCTCAGAAGCGGCCGAAATCGCCCTTTTCAGGCCGGCATGGTGGCTTTAGGAGGGAAGGAAGAGCCGCGGGGAGGCCCCGCCCTTGGGGCCACTGTCGCGCATGCGCAGCATCAGCTCCGAGGGTGGGGCTTTCCTTCCTCCTCGCACCGGTGAGGAGACGGGGCGGGGGCAGGGCCTTTGGCCTAGGGCGCCAAAAGGCCATGATCCGGGCCTGCACTTGGGTGAGAACCTTGACTTTAAAATGCCAGACAAAGTATGTAGGACATTTATTCCAGAGCTATGGCTACATTTTCTTTCCCCTGCTATCTCCCCCCCCCCCCTCTTTTTTAAAAATTCAAGGATAATTACCTTAATATGTAGCTTAAGCTTTTAGACATTTGATTCTCATAATATTTCCCCGAATCATGGTGTCATAATCCTTTTTTAAAAGAAGCTATGAATCATGTTCATCTGCGCTGACATGAGTGAACAAAGAAAGTGCAATATTGAGCAGAAAGGCAAGCTTTTTCCTATTAAAGCCACTGCTGAAATGTCCTGTTAAAAAAGAATGGAGGAAAACATGTTTTTTTTTCTTCCCAAGCTTTGTTTGTGTCTATGGCTTGCTCGCCTTGAACAATCTGAAGATGCGAAAGTGTTGCTTTAATGAAACAGAACATGCTTCCCCAAGCTCTTCTGAGCATCACGAAAATGGAGAAGCTCCACTCACGCTCCATAGAACTGAGTGATGGATGTGCACCAGTAGTGTTTTCTTTGCACCCATTGACAACTGGCATTGTTGGGAAAGAAAAGCGAGCTGCCAAAAATGCTACCTTTTTGTGTTGTTTGGTTACACTGATTTTTTTTAGACCACAAAATGTCAAAATGTAGCTTTACTTTGTGTTGTCCTTAATGATTCAACAAAGTGCCTGAAGAGAAACTTAAAAACGTAGGACACAATAAGGACTATGCCGTGGTCAAGTCACTCCACAAAAAGTCAGTCACAACTCCTTCCCAAAGTCTCACTGAAATCAGATCTACTTAAGCATCAATGCTCTTATGTGCCACCCATTTGTGTCCCATGACAGTCTTAAAATTCCGTAGGAGGAGCTCTGCTTGTCCAAAATCCTTTGAGCTCGGGTTATGTGCAAATAAATTTGATTCCTGGCCTTTTTATTGATTCGTTTGTGACTGACTTCTGTTGGATTGGTTCAGATGTTGGGCTTTATTTTATTTTTCCTTAACCTTGACTTTATCTTTCTTTTGTACACATTGGAAAAGAGGAAAATATACTTTTTTTCATTCCACTAAGCTATAGAATGCAACATAAAATAACATTGAGTTTTCTGGGAGTAATTTTAAATGTCTTTCTATGAAAAATAGCCAAATAAGCAGACATGGATTCCAGGAGGGTTATATTGCAGATATTTTAAACTAATCCCTCTTTTTCCTTTCTTCCTGTGTCAAATAATTGCCGTGTCATCGAATATCCTTCCCCAAATTGCTGAAATAGTTACTTACTGTTATGTTTAGATTTTCCTTCTGGCCTTAGAATTGTAGACCGTTTTAATGTAAATGTTCGTTGAGGATATATCTGCGCTACAGATATTGTTTCCATCATACACTGTGATGTGTTGTTGAAGGCTTCCATGGCCGAAATCACTGGGTTGTTGTGAGTTTTCAAGGCCGTATGGCCATGTTCCAAAAACATTCTCTCCTCTTTTTTTCACAACTCCAAAGAAATCACTTTATGTGAACATTCTACATCTATAAAGCTCTGAGAGAATCACATATACATCACAGAGTTGGCTTCTTACCTCAAAGTTACATTGGAAAGGGATCATGTGGCTTCAAGCCCAGTGCAAAATTGGACTAAACCAGTTAGTGTGGACTGTGAGAGATTCGCAATAAACAGATTCAGGATAGGGCAGGCCCTGATCACCCATAAGGCCACACTAGGCCATGGCCTAGGGGCACAGCTGAGGAGGGGGCGCCAAATCCTGAAACACCCCCCCCACACACACACACACGCACACACATATTTTTTTTTAGGGGCGGGGCTTTCCTTCCTCCTCCGTGACGCGCCCGGCTTCCTTGACTCGAAAAAGCTGGGCGCGTGACAAGGAGGACGAGGAAGGCTCGCCCCCGGGGGCAGGGCTTCCCTTCCTCCTCCGCAACGTGCCTGGCTTCCTTGACTCAAAAAAGCCGGGCGCGTGGCGAGGAGGAAGAGGAAGGCTCGCCCCCGGGGGTGGGGCTTCCCTTCCTCCTCCGCGACACGCCCGGCTTCCTTGACTCAAGGAAGCCGGGTGCGTGGCAAGGAGAAGGAGTAAGGAAGGGAAAGCTCGCCCCCGGAGCGCGAGGAGGTGTGTGGGGGGGGGGGGTGCGGTAGAAGTTGGTTTGGGGGCGTAATTCCAAAGTGTGGCCTAAGGCGTCAAAATTGGTTAATCCGGGCCTGGGATAGGGTCAATACATGCTGCAGTGTAGATTCCAGCTGGGTGACATTTCAGTGGGCCATAAAGAGCTTAGCAAGCAAAGAATATGTTGGAAGCGGGGAAAGGGTAGAAAAGAGAGAAAGGGGAAGTCAATGCTCAGAATGGGCAGATGGTTGAGTAAGAGCTTGAAAAGGCTGTTGCCTATTGGGCAGAAGCATTCTCTCCGGGCGTTTTGCCTGCTGAGGTTGTGAGGTTACACACAACCTCACAACCTCTGAGGATGCCTGCCATAGATGCAGGCGAAATGTCAGGAGAAAGTGCTTCTGGAACATGGCCTTACAGCCCAGTAAACTCACAACAACTCATACACTTTGATGTTTCTGAAAGACATCTGAAAATGGTGATAAGGAGAGGGTTGAGCTCTGTTTTAGGAAGATACACCTAAACACATCAGATGACATCTCATCTATCTTATATGCACACAGGAAGCTAGCTTAATTCTATAGTAGCGATACTATTTGAGAAACAGATTAGATTGCTGAGTAAAGCTATTCCGTGGCCAGTGCAATGCTGTTGCAGAGCATGAACTATGAACTTTTATGTGGAGGGGATAAGCTTCAACTGAATGTGTAAACCAGCCACAGATAAAACCTTTGAATAGTAGGATTTGACGTGACAGTGAGCCCATTCAGCTCTCTCTGTGTGAAGTGTGGAAAAATCTTAATTTGGAAAGACGGGTAGTAAGTACACTTCTTCTCTAAGACTGACTCAGTTGCCAAAGCTGGGCATGTCTTCATTTGGCCACATAGGATAACCATGTTGAAAGCCACATTGATTTTGTTGGGTTAGTGCAGTGGATCTCAACCTGTGGGTCCCCAGATGTTTTGGCCTTCAACTCCCAGAAATCCTAACAGCTGGTAAACTGGCTGGGATTTCTGGGAGTTGTAGGCCAAAACATCTGAGCATCTGGGAGTTGTAGGCCAAAACATCTCCACTGGTTTAGTGGAGCATGCCTATGAGGTCAGTAGATCCATTTGTCCTGATTGGATGGTGGGTCTCATTTGAATTTGAGATAGAAACACAATGGGGTGTGAGTAGGGTGAGAAGATAAGGAGATCTGTACAGCAGTGTTTCCCAACCTTTTTTGAGCCGCGGCACATTTTTTACATTTACAAAATCCTGGGGCACACCACCAACCAAAATGGCACAAAATGAAACTCTAACACAGTAATACATATAGTCAATATGTTTTTAAATGTATTTATACATTCAGTGTGAAACCTGGGCCTGTTTCGATGAACACAACATATATATGACTTCCTCTCACATATTTATACATGGCTATCATGTCTTCTCTCAGCCTTCTCTTCTTCAGGCTAAACATGCCCAGCTCTTCAAGCCGCTCCTCATAGAGCTGGTTCTCCAGACCTTTGTGAAATTTCACCCTGAGTGAAACTTGCTTCCAGTTAACTATGGATGTCATGAAGCTGTTATAAACAATTCCTGGGGGGGAGGCAACTCTCAAAAAATCCAGTAAAATAGTAAAAAAAAAAACATTTCCAAGCGGAGAGGCTCAATTTGTTTCTTGGAAACCTGTGAGGGGGCTGCTAGGAGGGGGGAGAGTGCCAATTTTCCACGGCACACCTGATGATCGCTCACGGCACACTGGTTGGGAAACACTGCTGTACAGCATCGAATGCCTGCAAAGCAGCAGGGAAAATAGATGAATAGTTAGCAATGAAAGCTGAATGGTGTACATAGCTGAAAGAGCTTTAATCTTTTCCCCTTTCACGGGGTCACATGTATGTGTGTACATCCTTTGAATAGAGAATCTGGTGTTCTGATTATAGAAACATTAGTGCCTTTTCTCGTAGACATTTCCTTTTTTATTTACTCAGTAGTCATCCAAGTTGAGAAGAGATTACACTTGAAATCTAAATGTTTGTGTGGACTTTCCCCCCGTTTGTGAAATATATAAAGTCGATCCATCAAGAGAAACATAAACTTGGTTCCGCGTGATATCAGAGCCGCCTGTGGCATTCAAGGTTGGGACCTGCTCTCTTTGAGCATTAGTTTGTGGTTTTCCTTAGAGGTAGAATGGCAAATGTGAATGTTATGAAATGTTTCCGAGATGGCGGATTCAAAGTTTGTTTTCTGTGGTCATAATCTGGTACTTAGCTTTATATACTCAGATGTGGTGGGGTTGTGTGCATGTTTCCCTGTGTGTTTACACAGTTGTATTCAGAGTAGATAGCAGAGTAAGATTGTACTTTTTGCTTAGTATACCCATAAAGCTCACAAATGTGCCAAATTTTAAATGTACAAGAACATATTTTTTTAGAAAAAAAAATAGCACATGTGAATGAATCATTCGAGTTCATGTATTAATATCTGTCAAAATGTGTAGCAGTCTTTCGCAGTGTAGGCTTTTTTATATACATTTCCTTCTCATTTTGTGGATTTAAGTGAGTTGTCAGCAACGGGACACCCCTGGACCAAATGTGTCCTAGTGGTCAACTAAGGGCCAAAAGTATGTAAATTGTGAATCAATAACAACAAGGCTTGATAACAAGTTAGCAAGTGTAAGGCCTTTGGGGAGCCGTATGATAAGATGCATCACATCTTGGGAAACTTGGCTTCTGTATAATATATTAAAAGGTCCAAATATCACCTGCTAAATTATTTTGGTGAAACCTAAGCCAGCGTGATCCTTTGTGGATAATATCTCTTCCTATATTTTTAATAAGCAACATCAATACTGCAGGTTTTACTTAGGCCATCCCTCATTGTCCGAGTAAGATTGTCCTTCAAGTTCAGAGTCCTGGCAGTGGGTACGTAGGTAACTGTGGAGTCCTATTATTGACCTGCATGTTCTCCCACAGTGAGGGCATTGGCTTCCAAGTGGAAGGCGGTCCCGGTTGGGGTTGGCTTGACGCACCTTCCTCTTGGCACATTTCTCTCTTTTGCCCTCCATTTGTGCCTCTTCAAATTCTACAGCACTGCTGGTCACAGCTGACCTCCAGCTAGAGCGCTCAAGGGCCAGGGCTTCCCAGTTCTCAGTGTCTATGCCAGAGTTTTTAAGGTTGGCTTTGAGCCCATCTTTAAATCTCTTTTCCTGTCCTCCAACATTCTGTTTTCCGTTCTTGAGTTCGGGGTAGAGCAGCATACAATGGGACAAACAAGTAATGTCTTTGGACTCTTTTTTAAAACTAAATATGTGTTAGAACATTTCTAGTATGCGACAAAAACTGTGGCTTACCCTTGACTGGCCACCTTTGGAGTAATCAGTCAAGGGTAGGAGCTCCACCACTGCATGGCCAGTTAGCAGCCCTATTAATATTTTAATTATTATAGTACATTTATTTTTAATCCAAGCCAAAAAAAGAAGAAGAAGAAGCAACTGGGTGTCCGTATGGATTTTCTATACATTCTATGGTTTTGTTGTCTCAGAAAAGACAAAGACGTATTGCAATTGTTGCTTAAGCAGGACCTTTCATGTATCTCAGTTGATCTGTGCTCTGAGTCTTAAAAGCCTAAATTACCATCTAGTACATTTATTTTCAATCCACAAAAAAGAACAAAGCCATTGGGTGTCCATATGGATTTTATATACATCCTATGGATTTGTTGGCTCAGAAAAGACTTAGAATTATTGCAATGGCTGCTTAAGCAGGACATTTCATGCATCTTAGTTGCTCTGTGCCCTTCGTCTTAAAAGCCTAAATTACCATCCTGTTCAGTGTTACTAATTTTTCTCCTAGGTTATTTTGGTTTCTTTAGTGGTGGTGGTGGTTGAGGATGAGCATTTATGGGCAGAAATGGGGGGTGTGTATGTGTGAGAGGACCATTGTTCTAGTTGAAAGTAGTGTGTCTTGAGACTGATAATCCTTAGGAATATAGCAATTGATTATAACTTGCTTTACATAATCCCATTAATACATGCACAGCACTGGGGGGGGACTGCTTACTGAGTGGCCAACTAAATTGACTGTGAGCTTGAAGGACCACTTGAAGCAGGCTATGATCATCAATTTGCTCCCCACGGCATTGCTATAGCTTCTCTTCTTTTGGCTTTTTTGAATGTGCTTTTTCTTCCAATGTAGTGTGTTTCTAGAAGCTGTGATAGGCCTTCGTGGTCCTTGATTTTGTTACTGTAAGAGAGAGAGAAGACGTGTGAAAACATTGGCCTATGGCCAAAAAGTAAGATAGCTGGTTCAACCCTACACAGTCACCCACTTTCAGCAATTTGTACTACATTATGGCTCTAGGTAGAATAAGCTTATTGATGATGCAGTTTAGGATCCACACAGCTTTATTATGTCTCTCTCTCTCTGTGTATGTATGTATGTAAGTGTGCGTATTTTTGTACTGTGTATACTGGGAAGGTGGGGGGAGAATGGTGATGTGTTTATAACCTCAGCTTTTTAGGGTTGTACTTTTTGTTTTAGCAAGTAACTGACTCAACAAAACACAAACATAGCCATGTAGAACTGTGTGGGCCAGTGGTTCTCAATGTTTTGACCTTCTATTACAGCTGGTAAACTGGCTGGGATTTCTGGGAGTTGTAGGCCAAAACACCTGGAGACCCACAGGTTGAGAACCACTGGTGGGCTAAATAGACCTTGCTGTAGATGAGAAATCGTGTTTTCGGTTTGGGTTGTCAGGGGCGGTCCTACCTATCCCGGGGGGGTAAGCAAATATCCCCCCCCCCCCCCGTGGCTCCCGAGCACGTGTCCCGCTCTGGAGCCAGTGCGCATGCGTGGATCTCCGCACATGTGCACTGGCTCCCGAGCGCGCCTCCAGCTTTGGAGCCAGTGCGCATTCGCGAATCTCCACACATGCGCACTGGCTCCAAAGCTGGAGGTGCGCTCTGGAGCCAGTGCGCATGCGCGGAGTTTCACGCATGCGCAGAAGCTCCTATAGGTGCTGTAGCACCTGGAGCTTCTGGGCATGCGCGAAAATCTCCGCGCATGCGGAGGTGCGGCCGGTGAGGCCGGCGGAGCTGGCGCGGCGGTGGCCCTCCCAGGTGGCACCTTACGCAGCCGCTTACCCCGCGTATAGGTAGGACCGCCCCTGTGGGTTGTTTGACTTTGCTCCCCTTAAATTCTGGCAGGGAGGGAGCTGTAGGCTTGAAATAGATGTGAACTGAGGTGCCAACCTCCTACCAAGGTCCAGGAGAAACCTCAGTGGAGATATGAAACTAGATAGGCTGGCAAGCTGAGCTAAGGCTAAGCTTAGATCGGGCATAAAAGCTCGTTCCCATTTTGCTTTGCCACCAGTGAACCTATAACTAGAAGAGGCCTATCAATAAAGTATAATCAAGGGAAAGGATCAGCAGAGCATGTGTGCATTGTTTTTATTCGTTTCCATGGACATCAGCTTCAAACAAGTTTAAAACTAAAGTGCTTTTTTTACTTCCTACAAATCCAAATACCCCAATTTTTGGTTGTCCGCATGAGCTAAGTTAGGCTCAGTGTTCCCTTGGTGTTTCGCTGTCTTCTCTTGGCAACAGTGTCTGTGAAGGAAGGCCGGGGGAGTTGTGAATTTTTATCCTATCAGTATTGAATCTAGGATCATTTCCCTTATTAAGGCAAGTACACTGAATCCGTTCTGGAAAAAACACAGCTTTTGTGGGTGCTCTTTTTCCTACACCGCAAAACACAAAAGCAACACTTGTGTGAATCCTAGGCACCACCATCCCCCCCTTTTAAAAAGACCTACTGTTGTTGCACAAGTTGAAGAATGCTTGAGGGCCAAACAAAGATTTTAGCTAGCAATTTTCCAAAATAGACGGGTATTGGACAAGCCAGTCCAACTAGATCTGTTTGTGCCTCTCTCTCTTTCCCACTCTCTTTGGTTAAGCCTTTGTTTGCCCAACCCAACTTGAATTGTATCTGAACAGATGCAGAAGGAACTTTTTAGCGAGCTGAGACAAAAATATGTATTTTTCAATAGAGGAATTTGTGTGTGTGTGTGTATTAACCTGTTAACAGCAATCCATTAAGATCTGCACTTTTTATGAGGTTTTGAAAATTTCTATTTATAGGTACGGAACAATGGGGTTTGTTAAAACTGTATAGCATTTATACTTGCTGAAATTTCTTGCATTGTTATCAGTAGAAATTTTATTGGTTCAATAAAACTGGCCAAAAACCCCACTCTGGTGTTTGTCCGTTCTTTCTTTTTCAGTTCTGCAGGGCTCCTCTGAGCAGGTTTTTAATTTATTTATTATTATTATTTAATTTATTAGTTTCAGAACAATCTTAATTGAATCACAGCACTCAATACAGGGGCTATCAAATCACACTGAAGACTGGAGGATTCAAGACAGATAGTAATATTAATTCCCAAAATGCACAAGTAACTATGGACATTGCTTCCATGAAATGGGATGTTACACGCCAATTTGGGCCAGGCACATGCGCTCCCACCGCCGCCTTTGCGGGGCTTCTTTTGCCAAAATGAGGCTTTAGTGGGCAGGCCCTGGCACACGGTGTGGTGACATGACCGCCCATTGGTTGCTGCTGGGGGGGGCGGGAGCAAGGCGAAGGCACGCGCACGGATAGGATGCGAGGCTGTGGGAGGGATGGAGGGAATGTGTGTGTGAGAGAGAGAGAGAGAGCCAAGGAGAGAAGAAAGAAATCCGGAGAACTTTTTCGGATCCTTTTGGCTGGCAGGCAGGCGGGCGCTGGAAGGGAGAGGGAGAGAGGGAGAGAGAGAGAGGGAGAGGCGAAGGAGGCCGGGCAAAGTGGGGCAAAGCCAAGCAAGCCCCACCGCAAACCCTGCTGCTGCCCTCGGGACTCCCATTCCAAGCGGAGACCTGGGCGAGCGAGCTGTGTGGGGCTGCTTTCTTTCCTTGGTTTGGGGCGAGGAGGGAGGGCTCTGCCGTGTTCCTGGGGCTGAACCCAAGGAGGAGGGGGCTGCGGGGATGGAGACTCCACTTGCTGCTGCTGCTTGTGCCCTTGCCGCCTTTCTCCGCCTCGCCTCCCTCACCCTCGAAGGAGAAAGGCGGCGAGGGCCCACAGGAGAGAGAGGTGGGGTGGCTCTTCAGAGCCTACTAGGAAGAGCCACCCTCTCTCTCTCTCTCTCTCCTGTGGGCATGGACTGCCACCAGTGGGAGGGGTGTCCTTCCTGCCAGCCGTCCACTTGGGCATCCTTTCTGAGTGACACCCTCAAAAGGAAGGAAGGAAGGCGCCCCCGCTGCACCTGTCACTTTGGGGAAGCACCTTTTCCACTCTTCCTTCTCCTGCACAGGTAAGGAAGCCTCGAGGGAGGGGGGAGGCTGCCGTGGGGAGGCTCCAGCCTCACGTGGGTCCCTCGCTCAGTTGAGTTTCCCAGCCCAGGCAGCAGCCAGGCGGCCCCGCTTCCCAGCCCTTCGCCCTCTAAGATGCTGCCGAAGCCATATCTGGCCGGAGAGCTGGCGGGTGCGTCTATAAATACCCTCCTGCTGCGTGCTTGCGTGGGAGGGGACTGCTGTGCACGCAAGAAGCAGGACGGGATGGGGACTTCCTGCTTCGCGAACGCACGCAGCAGGAAGGAGGAAGGCAACAAAGACATTAAGAGAGAGCGCGCGCGCAGGCAAAGAGGATCACTTTCCCGGGTGCGCGCGGTGGCGAGTTCGTGGGCAGGCAAGAAAGAAGCCCCGCGCGGACGGAAGGCTGCAGTAGGAGCGTGCGTGCATGTATGCACGCACACGCTCACATGCACAACAGGTGATCTTTTCAACTTGATTGTTCATATAGTAGCTCGCATGATGAAAAAGTGTGGGCACCCCTGATCTAAGCAGTTCAAAAACCACTTAGAGCTGTAAGTAGATAAATTAGGTACTGCTAAAAAGCGAGGGAGGTATTTTTCGACACCATAAATGAAAAAGATCAGAAAATGCCCGGCGACCAAAAAGGAGGAAGTCCTGATGGATCTTTATCATAGATGATGGAGCGACAGCATCCTCCTGCGGCTGGATTCGAGCACAACCTCCAAGGTGCCAAAAACTGGACCTGGACACAACATACAACCTTTCTGTCTGTTTCTCTCCTGTCTGATTGTTTGTCATGTATGTGTACTATGATTCGCCCTAAGTCCCCTTGGGGAGATAGGGTGGAATATAAATAGAATGTTGTTTATATTCCACCCTATCTCCCCAAGGGGACCCAGAGGGGACTGCCTCCCTTACTCATTTGCTACTCTCCGGGCTGAGTCCTGCTTCTGCCATCAGGACACGGCCCGGTGAGTAGCGAGCGAGGGTGGGTGAGCGAGCGAGGGCGGGAGGGCCCACAAAGATGTAAGCAGCTCTACTTCGTGGTTTTCACTTATCACAGGTGGTCCTGGAATGTAACACCCGCGATAAGTGAGGGAACACTATATTTACCAAAACACCACTCTCTATAACAGGCATGGGCAATCTTTGGCCCTCTAGGTGTTTTGGACATCAACTCCCACAATTCCTAACAGCCTCAAGCCCCTTCCTTAAGCAGTTGAGGCGGAAAAGGAAGGCCTGAGGCTGTTAGGAATTGTGGAAGTTGACGTCCAAAACACTTGTAAGGATGAAGTTTGCCCATGCCTGGTCTACAACCATGGAGATTCCACATGGCTTGTAACAACTATAGCCATTGGCATAATTTGCATGCTATTAATTGATCGAATACTTTTCTTTGGGTACCACAACATGTTGAGATAACGAATTTGTAAAATGATGTTGGATGAAGTGCTTCCTTTATCGGTACTGAATTTATCTCCAGTATAATCCTGTTCTTTCCAATGTAGACTTCCCTCTTTCTAAAATACAGCTACAGTTTATTTGGATTTACGTTTTTGCTATGTCAGAGATGCCTTCAAAAAGGGAAACACATATGTATGTGTTCTTCCATGTGCATGCATTTCAGGGGAATCTATTTATGACTATAACCCGGGGCCCGGATGTGGCCCCTTGGACTCTTTTCTCAGCACCCCTCTCTCTCACCATCCTATCCTCCCTTCTTTCTCTCTTTCCTTCCTCCCGCCTTCCTTCCCTCTTCCCTTCCTCCTTCCCCCTCTCTCTTTCTCCTTCCTTCCTTCCTTCCTTCCATCCTTCTCTTCCTCCCTCTCAACCTCCTTCCTTCCTTCCTTCTCTTTTTCCTTTCCTCCTGGGGATGTTTAGCTGAGAGATGAGAAGTTAGAGAGGGAACATGAGGACCATGTTTCAAGATTTAAAAGAGTGTCGCATTGAGGAAGAGGAGGGTGAAAACGGGCTTTCTGCTTTTCTAGAGACTAGGGCACAAGGGAACAATGGTTTCAAATGGCAGGGAAAGAGATTAGACTGAAAAGATTAGGAAGAACTTCCTGAGAGTAAGAGCTGTTAGCATAGGCTGCCTCAGATTGTGATGGAGTCTTCTTCTCTGGAGGCTTTTCCGTAGACCCTATCTATTGGGAGTGCCTTCCTGCATGGCAGGGGATTGGACTGGGTGGCGCTTGGAGGTCTCTTCCAGCTCTAGGATTCTATATCAGGAGTAGGCAATACAGGGTCTAATAGATACACTTTCTCTCTCCTGTCCACCATCTCATCCTGCCCAGGGCTAACCCTTTGGTGGATTCAGATGATTCCTGTTTTTCCTTCTCTTTTCTGCCTTGGAAAGAGAAGAGAAAGGGGAGGTAAGGGCAGGGAGGGGGTTTGGCGTGAACTATCCTTCCCAGCCCTCCCAGCCCTCACGGCCCACCATGCAGCCCCCAAGTTAGTAAGTTTGCCTACTGTAACCAGTGGAATGTTAAAATGCTTCAACTATTGGTGGACTATGTCCATTATTCCTCTAAACAGAGGTAGCCCTGAAGTTGAGTTATCTATGCTTTCCCTAATTTGAACACAAGGGGTGCTAGTTTGTTATTAAAACTGGGAGTAAATACTCTTAAATCTCTTGAAGGCTCTAGATTAGGCCACATCAGCCTTGTGGTTGCCTTCAAAGGTCCATTGAATCCATGGATGGAGAATCCATGGATATAGAGGACCCATTATAATTTGTTTATATAGTAGTCAGTGCTCTTTAGTTTTTATTTCATTTGGGTCCCCAGATGTTCAATCAATCAATTTTATTACTTGCTTAGTCACCCTACACCAACGGTCTCTGGGCGACTTACAGAATTAATCAATAAAACACTTAAATTATCAATAAAACCACTAATCGAATGCTCTGCCAAAGAGCCAAGTGTTCAGTGCAACAGGTAAAACATCTCAATTTGCACATGGCTCGGATGTCAGGTGGCAGAGAGTTCCACAGTTTTGGAGCGGCAGCTGAGAAAGCTCTCCGCCTAGTGACCTCCAGGCGGATTTCTCTAGGGCCCGGTATATACAGGAGATTCTCTTGAGAAGATCGAGGTGACCACTGGGGTTGATAGGGGGCGAGACGGTCCCTAAGGTACGTCATTCCCTGGCCATACAAGGCCTTAAAGGTGATAACACTCCAGTCCAAAACTCCGTACTAGCTGAGCGAGCGGTCGAACATACAGTAGATGTTAAATAAAAGAGGGGAAACGATAGCCCCTTGTGGTACCCCCCAGAGATTTGTCCCATCCACTCTACTCGCTCTCCCCGATTCCGGAGAAATGAGCAGAACCAATTAAGGGCCAGCCCACAAACTCCAGACACAGCGAGGCAGTGTATCAACAAATCATAATCGACAGTATCAAATGCTGCAGTGAGGTCAAGAAGCACTAGCAGCGCCGATCCGCCTCGGTCGAGCTGGCAGCGGAGTTGGTCTGCGATGGCAATCAGAACAGCCTTGGTCCCATGCCCAAGGCGGAAACCGGACTGGAAGGGGTCTAAGCCAGCTGTGTCATCCAATAATTTCTGCAGCTGTCCCGCTATGTTATTGAATGACAGCTCCTATCTCTTTTGATTAGCTGCAATGCGAACTGGGAATAATGGGAATTGCACCCAGCTGGACTTGTGACTCTGAAGTTGGGGAAAGGTTAAAGGACATTTTAGAGTCCGACATCACATAGCCACAAGCATTGTATTTCCATTCAAATCCCACTATCCTGACTGAAGAGAACATCCTGTAGCCTTCCAAATGTTACTGTATTGCAACTCCCATGCTTCCTTGACTGGTACTGAATTTATCTCCAGTATAATCCTGTTCTTTACAATATAGAATTTCCTCTTACAGCTCTAGTCATGTTGTCTAATGATGAAGAATACAGGAGTTTTAGTCCAGCATCTGGAAGGCCACATAACATGACATCATGGACCAGATTCAAACAATGGGCCTTTGGATTGACATATGTGACCTAGATCGTCCGAAATTTGCCTCTGCCTGACCTAAATCCCGTCAGACCTTGGAATGAAGCAGGATCAACTCTTGATAGTACTTGGATGGAAGGCCGCCAACAAATACCAAGCGCTGTAGGTTACATTTCAGAAGAAGAGATTGGCAAAATCACCTCTTGAGTATTCTTTGCCAGGCTTAGAAAATACTGTGAAACCCTTCTGCTGAGCATAGACATTGGCAGATGCACAATCAGTTTTTACAATGCACTTGCTTCTTGTTCCATTGTGCAGTGGGGCAAAGCACTGTGGCTGTTTCTTTAATCGCAACAAAGAAAGTGGCACAACTGAAGTCAGGGAGAAATAGTTATGCACCGCCCTTTGGGTTCTCCCCAATTAAATTTGGGTTCTCTCCTGAGCCTCGGGAAGGGCGGGTTAGTAAATCGAAATAATAAATAAATAAATAAATAAATAAAGTAGACTCGCTGAATCAATTATCGATTACATAGGTAAAGGATTCTGTTAACGCAAGCTAAAGAATATCACTGCCTATGATCTTTAGCTTGCGTTAACAGTGTACTGTTACACAGGATAGGTATATTGTTTTCGTTTTTGCATAGGTAAAGGATTCCCCTGACATTAAGTCTAGCACCGGGAATGTGGCACGGCTGGCTGGGTGTCAGCTGCATAAGATCTCTACTGACCAGAAGGTCATGAGTTTGAGGCCTGCCCGGGTCGGAGTGAGCTTTCGACCAATTATGTAGCTTGTTGTCGACCTTTGCAACCCGAAAGACAGTTGCATCTGTCAAGTAGGAAATTTATGTGCCACTTGTGTAGGGAGGCTAAATTTAACTGATTTACAAGGCTATAAAATCTCCAGGGAAATACACACACAAAAGAATGAAGGAGTGCGACAGCTCCTCCTGGTGGCCAGAAGCTGGAATGTTAAATTGTCTCTATGTCTGTCTATATATGCTATATGTCAAATGACATTGAATGTCATGCACATCGGGGCAAAGAACCCCAACTACACCTACCAATTGATGGGGTCAAAGCTTTCCGAGACAAACCAGGAAAGGGATCTTGGGGTTTTGGTGGACAGTTCAATGAAGATGTCAACCCAGTGCGCTGCAGCAGTGAAAAAAGCAAATTCTATGCTTGGCATGATCAGGAAGGGAATCGAAAATAGGTCGGCAAATGTTGTATTGCCTCTCTACATATCTATGGTAAGGCCACATTTGGAGTACTGTGTACAATTCTGGTCTCCGCACCTTAAGAAGGATATAACGGAACTGGAAAAGGTACAAAGAAGGGCGACAAAAATGATCCAAGGGATGGAGCAGCTCCCTTATGAAATCAGGTTGCAACGCCTTGGTCTTTTCAGCCTTGAAAGACGGCGTTTAAGAGGTGACTTGATCGAAGTGTATAAAATCATGCATGGGATAGAAAAGGTGAATAAAGAAAAACTATTTTCTCTGTCACCCAACACAAGGACTAGGGGCACTCCCTAAAGCTCCAAGGCAGGAAAGTTAGGACTAATAAAGGGAAATATTTCTTCACCCAGAGGGTCATTGGGTTATGGAACTCACTTCCAGAGGAGGTTGTGACAGCTGTCAGCCTGGACAGCTTTAAGGCAGGATTAGACAGATTCATGGATACCAAGGGAATCAGTAGCTACTGAAATGGACATCCAAGTGCCACCTCTGTGTTGATGGAGGCAGGCAGGATTTTCCCCGGGTACTGGTTGTGGGGGTCGGGAGCAGGTGAGGGTTTTGCCCTCCTTTCTGCTAGAGATCCCTGTGTACAACTAGTGGGCCACTGTGTGACACAGAATGCTGGACTAGATGGGCTGAGGCCCGATTCAGCATGGCTCTTCTTATGTTCTTATGTTCTTATGTTTGCCTGTATATGTGCATTGTGATCCACCCTGAGTCCCCTGTGGGGTGAGAAGGGCGGAATATAAATGATGTAAATAAATAAATAAATAAATGTGTCCAATTCTGGGGGGGTGCTCATCTCCATTTCTAAGCCAAAGAACCGGTGTTGTCCCATCTGTCAGCTCTAGCTTGCAGAGACATGAGAGAAGCCTCCTAGCAGGATTATAACACATCTGGACGTCCCCTGGGCAATGTCTCTGTAGAGTCGCTTCTGACATGATAACAAATCTGCAACAAAGTTATTTCTCCAAATGGATGAATAAAGTATTGACATGACACACAGATATATAGATATTACACACACACACACACACACACACACACTTGTAAGTTTCACTTTTCTGGATTTGATTATTTGCATGACTTCTCTTTCTAGGAATGTCCTCCAGCACAACTCTATAACCAGCTCCCAAGAAAGTAGACCTCTGAGTGACAGTAGAGGCTCTCAAGTAAAAGAGAGAGAGAACACCTCTGTAAGGTGTCCTTTGCCCCTAACCAGCAAAGCGGAAGGCTGATGCTACTGTAACTAAGGAAGATACATATGTGCCACCAAGGAGAATATGCTTGAAGATCTTCATTCAGTGGCTCAGTGTTCTTATCACTTTTTATGATGCACTGAATGGTCATACAAAACAATGTATGAGCTGGAAAGATTAGGAAAAGGCGTCTCCTCAGTATCAACCTTCTAACATCTTGTGCAGGAGAGGAAAATGCCTTGTTTCCTCCCTTCTATCTAACCATAATTTCCAACAATGCCTTGAGGCCGTTACTGGATGGTTGCGTACCAGCAGGTTGAGGGTGAACCTGGCAAAGACGGAGATCCTTAGGCTAGGTCGTCCGGGCGGTGGGGAAGTCCGGCTGCCTACCCTGGATGGTGAGGCATTATGCCCATCATCTTTGGTTAAAAGCCTGGTTGTCCTCTTGGACCCTCTGCTGACAACGGAGGCCCAAATCTCCACTGTGAGCAGAGCAGCATTTTTCCATCTGCGTCAGGCTAGGCGTCTGGCTCCTTACCTGTCCCGGATTGATCTGGCTACGGTAATCTAGACCAGGGCTGTCCAACTTCTACCGGTCCAGGGGCCTGAATTCCGGCCACTTATGACCTGGGGGGCCGTAGGGTCTGCCCCCGCCACCGGCTCTGCCCCCACCCCCGGCTCCGCCCTCTCCCCGGCGCCCTCTCCCCTTATTTTTATTTAATATTAAATATATTTAATTCCATCCTCCCCTCTCCCCTTATTTTTATTTAATATTAAATATATTTAATTCCATCCTCCCCTCTCTCCTAATTTTTATTTAATATTAAATATATTTAATTCCATCCTCCCCTCTCTCCTTATTTTTATTTAATATTAAATATATTTAATTCCATCCTCACCTCCCCCCTTATTTTAATGTATCCCATCTCCCCTTATTTCATCTTTAAATATATTTAATTTTATATTTAATACATGAGGGGAGATGGGGGGAGGGAATGAGGAGCCCCCTGAGGAGCCCCCTGCTTCATCCTACCTTTTCCAAACGCGCAGGATCCAGGAGTACCCGGACGACGAGAGAGGCAACGACCGACTGAGTCGAAGAAGGTCCTAATCACGTCTGTGGGCCTCAGCGATCCAGTAGTAGAGTAGCCGAAGAGTATCGCGAGAATACGCAATCCACACGGGATTTCGCTGCCAATGCCGGCATAATCTCGCGTTGACAGCGAAATCCCGTGTGGATTGCGTATTCTCGCGATACTTGCTCCGAACCTGGAAGTAGGGTTTTTTTAAAAAATATATTTATTTTATTTTTCAATTTTTATTTTTTATTAAAAAGCTTAGGGGGCCGTAGGGAAGGGGCTGGGGGGCCGTATACCGACCCTGGGCCGCCAGTTGGACAGCCCTGGTCTAGACCAAGGTCATCTCAAGACTAGATTACTGTAATGCTCTTTACATTGGCCTGCCTTTGACGGTGATCCGGAAGCTTAAGCTGGTGCAAAATGCTGCGGCGCGGCTGCTCGTAGGGGAGCCTGCAAGCTGTCACATAACACCAGTCCTCCAGCAGTTGCACTGGCTACCGATTGAGCACCGGATTGGTTTCAAAGTGCTAGTTCTAACTTTCAAGGCCTTACATGGTCTGGGGCCAGTGTACTTAAGGGACCGCCTAATCCCTTACAAACCCCAGAGATCACTGCGATCAGAAGACCAAGATCTTTTGGAAATCCCTGGTTTGAAGAACTTCCGCCTGACGACTACCAGATGAAGGAATGCCCTCCCTTCCGAGGCCCGAGCACTTTGGGACCTGGTGGCTTTCTGTAGGGCCTGCAAAGCCTACCTTTTCCAGCAGGATTTTGGAATGTATTCGTATAATAATTTCTTCGCTATGGTTTTAACTATTGTGTATTCTTATGTAAACCGCCCCGAGCCTTTGGGAGTGGCAGTCTAGAAATTGGAGTAATAAATAAATAAATAAATATCAAAGGTAAAGTAGTAGAGTGATTGAAGGAAACGGATCAATCAATACTTGTTTGTCATGTAACCAGGGCCGGTGCGTCCATAAGGTGGGCAACGCAGCCGCGTAGAGTGACGTCTTCTTGGGGGGAATTGGTTGTGGTGTTTTTGAAGTTTGTTTTCTGTGTTGCGACGTCGTTTTTCTGCGCTCCTTGCGCGCTGCTGTTGTGTTGCATTTCTGCGTCTTTGTTGTTCCTGGCTGCGCGCTTCTTCTTGTCGTGCAGTTCTTTGCATTTGGTTCTCAGCTGTGCGTCGTGCAGTGACCTGTTGTCTGTGTCTCTGCTGCGCAGTGTGTTTCTGTTCTGGCGTTTGTTCTGCCCTTTTTTGTTTGATGTATGTAGCGTTGTGAGTGTGTCGTCCGATGCTGTTATTTTTATAAGGCATGGCTTGTCTTTTGGGTCAGTTTATGTCTGTGTGGAAGGAAGGAATGGTTTTTGTTTGTGGTGTTTGTAGGTGTTGTGTGTATGGGGTCCCGTAAGGTTGGTGGGATGGGTTGTGATTGGAAGTTGTGTTGTGTTGTGTGGGTAGGAATTTGCTGGAGAATTGCTCCCTCAGAGTTTGGTTTTGGCAGTTTAACCCTCAAACGGGGGGGAGTTTCTTTGCTACAAACGTACCTTGCTTGAGGCCTATTTCTGTTGGCAAGTATTGTTTTTCTGCGTTGTATGGTTTCTTTGTTTGAGGTATACATCACATGACGTGAACCCATTTATATAATAGATATTTCTAAGCCACTCTTCGTGTTATAAAATATTTCAGAGTTGCCACCCAAAATAAATAAATGAAGATGAATAAATACAAATTTTTAAACAAAGATATCATACAACAGCAGAAAAGCAACAGCAAAACAAAGAACCAAAAAAAAAGCTTGAAAAGCAGGGCCTGCAAACTTTTTGCAGTATTCGGCAACTCCTTTTCACTTTTCTAGTCAATTCACCATGCCCTTTTTAGGATACCCTATTTCCAGTGGTTCTCAACCTGTGGGTCCCCAAATGTTTTCGTCTTCAGCTCCCAGAAATCCTAAGAGCAGGTAAACTAACTGGGATTTCTGGGAGTTGTAGGTCAAACCACCTGGTTGAGAACCACTGATCTGTTCCATTTCCTTTTTCACCTGATTGAAGCTGTTTTTGGATACACACCTTCAACTTTTTATTTGTTATTTTTTATTATTTGGGAGTTCTGCAAATGTAGTGTTCCCCCAAGCCTGTAAATCTCCTCCTTTTCCCTGGATGGTGTCATCTGAGATGTAAAAATGTCTGAACATCAGTAATAGAGAGGATAACTAAACTTCAATGGAAAATATGGCTGGCATGACAGCATGGAGCACTCTTACCTTCCTGCCAAAGTGGTACCTATTAATCTCACATTTGCATGTATTCGTACTGCTAGGTTGGCAGGAGCTAGGGCTAACATAATGAGATGCTGAGATTTGTATTTTATATTTCGAACTGTGAATTCTTGCTTTTATATGATTGTTTTATTAAGTGTTATGTATTTATCTGTGGGTATTCGTTGCCATGTGTGCACCGCCTCAAGTTGCCTTTGGGCTGAGAGAGGTGGTATAAAAATATAGTAAATAAATAAATAAATAAATAAATAAATAAATAACAGTGGGAGCTTACTATGTCCCGTGAATTTGAACCACCGACTTTCTGGTCAGCAAGTTCTGCAGCTTAGCGATTTAACCCACTGTGCCACCAAATCCCCTTGGGCTTACACATTTATAAACTAAAAAAAACAGCATTTCTAAACTTGGGTATGAAAGTGTTTCAGGCACAAATATCAGTCATCAAAAAGATAACAATGCGATCCTTATGTAGGATGGTCATTTTCATGCTTCCAAGAGAAAAATTTAAGACACAAAAACAAATGAGAGAATGCTGATCTGCATGTTAATTTACAAGATATAGATGCAATTTGAGGAGTGACTCCTTTCTCATTTAAACAGAAACACAATACACGTCACCTTAGTGCAGGGGTGGGCAATTATTTTTTCCAAGGGGCCACACGAGAGCCAAAAAAAGGCTGAACTACATTCCAATCTACATAATTTATGTATTTATTTATTTACTATATTTACTATATATTACACATAATTAATATTAACATATTAATATATCAAGAAATATTCATATATTAGTATTAATATCATAATTATTATATTATAGTATATATATAGACATTTTAATATATTGAAATTATAATATAATATTATATTATATCATTTATTATATTATTATTATAAAATTATTATAAAGTAATAATAAAAACCACTAAAATTAAATTAAATTCAAGAAGACAAGGTGCGAACCAAGATGAAGGCTGACATCCTCAAGAGAGGAAGGATCCCAAGATGGAATGGCCCAATGGCCCCAGCTCAGAGAATGGCAAAGCGGACCCACCCGCCGCCGCAGCAGAGCAGAGCAGCAGATGATCGGAGGCTGCAGGCCTCCGCCCGCTCTCGCCCCCAGCCGTTCCCCAGCTGATCGCCCTGCTATGGAGTGCCTGCCATCCTCGGGCCTGCAGGAGGAGCAGTCGGCGATCTGAGGCGGCTTATTCGACCTGGCAACCTAGAAGACGATCAAGTCTTCCTGGTCGCCAGTGCGATCAGCCCCCGCAGGTCGCCGAGTGCTCCCGCTGCAGGCCCTGATCGCCTCTAGGGATGTCAGGCACTCCAAAGCCAGCACTCCTCCAGCCTGTCTGCCAACACAGGCCCCACAGAGCCCGGAATGGGATGGTGGCAGCGGCACCCCTTCCTCTTGGCCCCGCCTCCGACGCCCTTCTCCCCGGGCCTGACAGAATCGGCTGCCAGGCCGCATCCGGCCCGCGGATGCCCACCCCTGCCTTAGTGACATACATCCCCCCCCCAATGTGCGACGGGAAGCTGCTGCCAACTAGGAGAGAAATAAGGTTCAACACTGCGAAAGCCACCCACTGCATGGCTATCAGCCTCCTCCCAGTAGACTCAAGTCAAAGAAAAGCTTCATGAGAACAACCACTCCTCTTAACGTTCTCCCAACAACAGCAAGAGTCTCCCTGTGGGCAGCTAAACCAAGAAATCCCAATTGGATGCCCCCGAGTCTGCCTCCAGGAGCAAACCAAGAATCAGCAACCTGGAAGTCTCTGAACAGACTCAGAAGTGGAGTGGGCAGGTTCAAAGACAACCTGGGAAAATGGCACTACCTAAAAGAATCCTCCACCTTGTGTGACTGTGTCCATCCATCATGGGCTTGGCTGCCTAACCACCTGCAGTGAGATCGCTACACCTTGGCCCCTACGGGAGCACCTCATTGCCATTCACGGCATTACCACATTGTGCCGGGAACGTCCATTCCGGATCTTTCCCAGCGAGAGCGGCCTCCTCCTTCCCCAGTCGTGCACTCCCCTCCCCTTAGTTGTGGTTTTGAGGGAAGAGCATCATTCGGACTGTGGGATTTCACCCATGAAGGGACATTATTGACTCGTGAGTAAGCTCACCGCATCGCTGTGAATTCAACCCTTCCCCGTCGCACACCCATGCTCCTTTATATTCTCTAGTAGCTGGTATTGTTTGTGTACGACTCGCTGCTCATATTTACTATGCATGTATGCACTATTGTATTCTATGACATATGTAGTAGGCTTCTTAGCCCTCACCTTGATTGATATATTATATTTTATATAGCACATTGCCTATGTCCTTTTGTGTATATTGTGGGGCAGAACAGACATGCTTGTCCCCAATGCCCTGCCTCATGTACAGAGAAAGAATTGTTGGAGGCTACAGACAATGCGGTTGCTGTTGTCCGTGTATGGTCAAAAGATATTTAGCTGCTTTTGCTATTTTTATCAGTTTTATACTACCGTATGCAATGCATTCTATACGAAATAAATAAATAAATAGAAAAGACTACACAATACTGTTGCTCAGTTAGTGTTCCAGTTGCTCTTAATTCTGAATAAAACGCTTGCTGGAAAATGCTGAACTGCTCTTTTTTATGGTGTAGGAACCTATCCATACCGTGGCCATGTTATTCATATTTATGGTTCAAAATTTTCTGTTTACAAAAGTAAAGGCCATGAATATGTCAACATCATTGACTGAGGTATGCCCATAAGCATCCAAACCTTCTGAAAATAGAGCCCCTAATGCTCCAGAAGACATGCTTGCGAAGCAGCTTTCCATGCTTGAAGCACAGCACATGCATTATCTAGCTGCATTCCTTTTAACCTTGCCAGCTAAGCCAATATTATCAAAATCTTCATTATAGGAAGTGGGGCTGTGGGGAGACTGTAGTAGGGAAAATGAGAATTTTTTGCCTTAGGCCACCTAGTGAATTTAATAATAATAATATTAATAATAATAATCTTCGCATTTGTCCCCCCCCCCCCAATGGCTTGGGGCGGCTCACAACAGTAGAGGTAAGATTGACAGTCTCTGACATTGTGTTACACCAGCATTTATTTCCAGTGAACATTCACATACTCTTTAGCTTCATGGGACAATACTTGATAGTTCCATAAAACAATGACAAAATGCATCTCCCCAGTTCATTTACTGAGAGTTAAGAAAAAGGCTAATCCACAGTGCAAATACATAGTGTTTCCCAAAATGTATATACCCTTGAACAGTAATGGTAATTTTTTTAAAGGTTAAGTGAATACATGTATATGAAAAGAATTAATGTTACAGTAAGGATTTAATCAGAGGTAGAAATTCCATTGTACATTATAGTATAAGAAGTTCAAATTATCACGCCCTCCACCAGGCCCGGATTAACACCTTTTTGCACCCTAGGCCACACTTTGGAATTACACTCCCTTCAAGCCAACCTCTACCGCATGCCCCCTCCCCCCCCCCCTCGGGAAAGGGCCGGGCCCCCTCCTTACCCCCCGGGCGGCAGAGCAGGAAGGCCAAGGCCACCAGGAGGCTCCGGCAGGCGCTTCCCATGGCCAGGCGGAAGGAGGAGTGTCCCAGGCAGCTAAGAGCCAGGGGCCGGGCCGGGCCGGGCCGCCTCAAGGAAAGCATTTAAAAGGCCAGCCTCTGAAGAACGGAGGGAGAAGAAAGAACCAAAGAGAGGAGAGTGGGGAGGACAGGGTGGGGGAGGGAGGGGGCAGGGTGATAGTGGGAGGGGAAAAAGGCACACTGTCAAAGCGGTCGGCCACCTTCCCCGCCCACGGCCCCTCCTCTCTCTCCGTCAGCTTCGCCGAGGAAACTGAGGCAACTGAAAAGAGACTCTCCCGAATGGCTAGAAAGCTAGCCCACTCACCCACCCACCCGTTTTGGGGCAGAAAAAAAGGCTATTTCTGGCTCCGCAATGAAAGGGGGAGAGAGGCGGAGGCGTGAGAAAGCGCACGCGAGGGAATGGGGGGCACGCACGGGTCTCGCGCTCGCTCATTCTCGCTCACTCGCAAGGCAGGCTCCCCGACTGCTCCTGCGGATGGGAAGGACCACGGGGAGGGAGGGAAACAGGCGAGCGCAGAGTGGCCGGGGGTGTCCCTGAGGGGCGCGTGCCGCTGAGTTGGGAGAGACCCCAGGGGCCGGCCACAGCATTTTTATTTGTTTCCACATTTTTAAAAATGTTTTTGGTCCGTGATTCTGCGTCCCCCTCGGCTTGCGCCCCTAGGCTATGGCCTAGTTTGGCCTTATGGGTAATCTGGGCCTGCCCTCCACACAGCAGCACATTTCTGTTGGGCATTAGCACAGCGAGTTAGATCGCCAGCTGCAAAAAGCTTGTCAATCA
Organism: Anolis apletophallus; assembly: GCA_030556195.1. Classification (NCBI taxonomy): domain Eukaryota; kingdom Metazoa; phylum Chordata; class Lepidosauria; order Squamata; family Anolidae; genus Anolis; species Anolis apletophallus. Next base: position 157,267,336 of record JARBWK010000004.1, read on the forward strand.
AAAGGTTGACAGCTCAAGCCCAGGTCAGGGTGAGCTCCCACCTTCAGCCCAGCTTCTGCTCACCTAGCAGATTGAAAACAGCAATGTGAGTAGATAAATAGGTACCACTTTAAGAGGGGAGGTAATAAAAGGTGCCCCTAAGGACATGCTAGCAATTTGATCAGGAGAGCATCTAAGAACAACAAAGTTTCTCGCCATGGAAGATGGAGCAACAGAACCTCCCCGTGGTTGGAATTGAGCACAGCCTCCAGATGCTGGAGATGGGAAAAGATGGGAAAGCCTATACCTCTGTTTATGTATTGTCCGTCCTTGTTAATTGTATAACGACATTGAATGTTTGCTGTATATGTGTACTGTAATCCAACCTGAGTCCCCTCGAGGAGATAGAGCGGCGGTAACACAGCTGTGCTTGCAATCAGAAGGTTGCTAGTTGTAATCCCCGAGCTGGCTTGGACGACCAGCTATTTGAGCCTGCCCACTGCCCACCCAAGCAGTTCAACAGCCCAGCTGTGCCCAGCTGTGAATAAACAACAATTGGGGACCATGGAAAAAGTGGGGAAGGACTTTTGCACAGACTTTACAACGTCTGAAAAAGTTCGGCTGTCGGGAGAAGGGAGATGGAAACAGAGGCTCCCGTCATGAGGATGGAACAACAGCACCCCCTTGTGACATGAAGGCGCAATGACGCAAGGACATAACAACAATGGTGTTGTAATGGAGCACTCACATCCTATGACGCACACCCTGTATGACGCAGCCAGGAAAAGAAGAAGTCCCTCTAAAAATTGCACTGTACTGTCTATGTGTAAATTGTATGTCTTCCGACAGGGACTGTCTATCGTATGTATATTGTAATCCGCACTGAGTCCCCTTCGGGGTGAGAAGAACAGAATAGAATAAACAGTATTACTATTATATTGTTGTTGTTAATTTCTGTCATTGTTAAAGCACAGAGTTGCAACCCTCGCTTAAACTTCTCATGTCATTTTGCAATACTCCTCTAGTATTGGGATTTTCAATCCTGTTAAGGGCGTGTGCCTATGTGTGTGTAAAAAAATCCAAAATTAAAATCTACTAAGGGTATATTCAGGGGTTTTGGATCACACTGTATTTCTTCCTTTGCTGCTTTGAAAGCCATGCAAAATAAACAGGTGCGGCCGAACAAAGGCATTTTACCAAACCAACTGCTGACCCTGCACAGCAATTATTAAAGCACTTCATGTTTCATATGAGGGGGGGGGGAGCAAAAAAGCCATTCCAGAATCATAACTGTATATATATTTTGAGGACATTATGCATTTACATCCTTACAATAAAAGAGTCCATTTTTCAGACTTGTGGAAATCGCAGGTGTATTTTTGTCAGCCCACATCACAAAGTGCCCCAGGGTTTGAACCTGGGATCTTCAACATGGAAAACTAGTGCTATACTATGGAGCTATGCCCTTCTTATTAACAAAGACCAGTTAACACATTGCCTTTATTCTTGAACACAGGTGCATGTACACGAGGCCAGGCCCAGATTACCCATAAGGCCACCCTAGGCCATGGCCTAGGGCGGCAGCCATGGGAGGGGGGGGCAGCAGGTCTGGACCCCAAAAATTCAAAAACTATTTTTTAAAAATTTAAAAAAGTGTGCATGTGCGGCGGCAAAGCGCCCCCTCCCCGCTGCTCGCGCCGGCCCTGCCCCTCTTCCTTCACTGAAGGAAGAGGGGCCGGGCCAGGCCTGGCGCGAGCAGCGAGGAGGGGGCCTAGGACTTCCCTCCGCCCCTTCCAGTCCTGACGCGAGAGAGGAGGAGGTGGAGGGAAGTCCCGCCGCCCCCTCCTCGATGCTCGTGCCAGGCCCGCCCCTCTTCCTTCAATCAGTGAAGGAAGAGGGACGGGCCCGGCGCGAGCAGCGAGGAGGCGCCTAGGACTTCCCTCCGCCCCCTCCTGATGCGAGAGATTGAGGGGGCGGAGGGAAGTCTTGCCGCGGCGCCGCCCCCTCCTCGCTGCTCGCGCTGGGCCCACCCCTCTTCCTTCAGTCAGTGAAGGAAGAGGGGCAGGCCCGGCACGAGCAGCGAGGAGGAAGGGGCCCCCCGCAAGCGGGCCCGCCCCCCGCAAGTGGCTCCGCCCCCAGAGCAGGGGCGGCGCTTCAAGAGTGTGGCCTAGGGCACCACAATGGGTTAATCTGGGCCTCCACAAGGCATGGGCAAACTTCAGCCCTCCAGGTGTTTTGTACTCCAACTCCCACAATTCCTAACAGCCTCAGGCCTTTTCCTCCCCCCCCCCCAAGTCGCTTAAGTGGCTGAGGGGGACAAGGAAAGAGCCTGAGGCTGTTAGGAATTGTGGGAGTCAGAGTCCAAAACACCTGGAGGGTAGAAGTTTGCCCATGCCTGATCTACACAGTATAATTAATGCAGCTTAGCACCACTTTTACTTCTGTGGCTCAATGCTAATTAACTATAGCAGTTGTAGTTTAGTGAGTCGCCATCACTCTTTGCAGAGAAGGCTAAAGACCATGTCAACCACACTCTCAAGATTCCACAGCATTGAGCCATGGCAGTTATAGTGGTATCAAACTGCATTAATTTACAGTGTAGATCTACCCTAAAAAAATATGTGCCGGAAACCTTGTTTATGAATTGTGAACATGTGTAACAGGACATTACAAGAGTGACAGAAGTACATTGCTTCCAGTGTGCACCAGGACTGAAATGATGTGCTTACTGTTGCATCTCATTTCTATTATATATCTGTCCTATTATGTGACTGTCACATTGTTGGGTCCACTATGTAGTCATGCAACAGCAACTCTCTTCTGAATACGGAAATTACAGAATGTCTCCTTTCTAATCCCAAGTCTTCTTATGAAGATGCAACTCCCAAATAGGATTGTGGCCAATGTCTTGGAGCCCCCTCCAATCCTTCAGTAATACGAAGAAACCCAAAATCCTTTCACCACTGAAAAGCCAGTAACCATATTTTCTTACAGTCTATACCAGTGTTTCTCAACCTGGGGGTCGGGACCCCTGGGAAGGGAGGGGTCACGAGGGAGTGTCAAAAGACCATTAGAGAACACAGTATGTTATGTTGGTCATGGGGGTTCTGTGTAGTAAGTTTAACCCAATTGTATCATTGGTGGGTTTGAGAATGCTCTTTGATTATAGGTGAACTATAAATCCCAGCAACTACAACTCCCAAATGTCAAGGTCTATTGTCCCCAAACTCCACCACTGTTCACATTTGGGCATATTGGGTATCTGTGCCAAGTTTGGTCCTGATCCATCATTGTTTGAGTCCACAGTGCCATCTAGATATAGGTGAACTACAACTCCAAAACTCAAGGTCAATGCCCACCAACCCTTCCAGTATTTTCTGTTGGTCATGGGAGTTCTGTGTGCCAAGTTTGGTTCAATTCAATTGTTGGTGAAGTTCAGAATGCTGTTTGATTGTAGATTAACTATAAATCTCAGCAACTACAACTTCCAAATGACATAATCAATCCTCCCCCCAACCCCACCAGTTTTCAAACGTGGGCGTATCATGTATTTGTGCCAAATTTGGTCCAGTGAATGAAAATACATCCTGGATATCAGATATTTATGATTCATAACAGTAGCAAAATTAGTTATGAAAATAATGTTATGGTTGGGGGTCACCACAACATGAGAACTGTACTAAAGGGTCATGGCATTAGGAAGGCTGAGAAACACTGGTCTATACCTATATTTTCAAATACTCTATATACATATTTTTAATATATTCTATATATGCATTTTCAAACATTCTAGTCAAAACAGTTCATGTTTCCCTCATAATTCAGAAACTTTTGTGTGTCTCAAAAGGCTTGACATGATATTTGAGTCTCAATCAGCCAACGAAAGCTGAACTCTTTCTTTTGACAATAGTTTTAAAATTTTATTTGGTCTTTTTTTTTCTCTTGAGGCTCATGTAGCTCACCCATGTTACCAGAACATTGGTTCATCACTGGTAATGCACCACAATAAATACGTATCGGAAAAGCTGAGGATTAGCAACACATTAGAAAGTATTGCTTCATGGGATTTTTTCGGAGGGAGAAGAATTGTATGTTGTCGTCGTGACTCTTTTCTTTTTTTTCAAGTATTAAGTGGACATATGAGGAAGAATGCTTTTGGCTATGTGCGTAACGAGCCAACTGAGGCACCTCACAAAGTTTGTGATGCCATTGATCAGCAACATGAAGAGCCCGCTGACACCTGCGGCGATGTCATGGAGCAGAGCGGGAACGGCACCCAGGACGTAGAAAGGGAAAGAGATAATATCCACCAGGAGATTCAACGGCACGCACAGAATCTTATAGATAACCATGAGAACTCTATAGATATTCCTGGCAAGGCCGTTCATTATGTTGACCAGGACGCGGATCAGGCTGGTGAAAACGTGCATCAACACCGAAGCAATTGTCTTGAGGAAAGTGCACAGCCCTGTGATAACCATGCGCAGAAGAGTCGAGAAGATGTAAAGTATAAATTTCAATATTTGGACCACCATGTAAACTGCAAAGGTCAGAAGTCGGCATATAGGGGTAATAACGAAGTAAAACAGCTTCTTCATAAAGCCACACTCCTCCTCTTTTGGAACTTGGTGAGGCATCGGCAAGGACTTCTTGGACTGTAGCGCTGGTTTTTCAGCCTTGATCCCTTTGACAGATTTCACCACCGGCTCTAGTTTCTTGGGATCGTGTCTATCTTGGCCGCAGTTGTTCTTGAACAGTCGGGTTCCTTCTGGAAGCTTCTTTTCAAGCTCTTCCAGGCTTAGATCTTCCAAACGTTTCTCAGCAGCTGCCTGTTTAATAAATCCCATTGACCAGGTGTTAGAGCCATCGTCGCAACAGGCCGCCAACCAGAGAGATTCGGGGATCGCCACTTTGTCATTCACTTTCTGGGAAGAAGGAACAGCTCCTGAAAGAAGATACAGGTTCTTCCCGTTTGCACAGTGAGGGGCCAAACCACGGCTCACAAGGTTCTCCATCTCCCAGTGCCAAACATCCTGAAGAGGTGGTTTAACTGGGAAGGAATTGGTCAGCGAATGTGTGGCTAACTGGTGGTCATCCTTCTGGAGGGAGCTGGGATTTAACTGACCAGCCTCATAGCCAGAGTCTACGTAATCCGAAGTCAGGGCCTGGTTTGTTCCTAAATTGTTCACCGAATCTGCAACCTCGGCTTCAGGCATCATCCCTGCTAAGCCATTTTCATGATCATCAATCTGAAAAGAAGAAAAAAGAGTTGCATATTTAATTAGATTCAGAGCAACAGTCTGGATCTCTATATAGAATTGGAGCAATTTCCTGAAAAAGACAGAGATTCCAAAATAAAAATTGTCAGATTCAAAATCAGGTGTTATTGGCAAATCGAGCTGATGTGTTGTAAAATTACCCTGATTAATTCCGTTTTGAATATAGCTGACATCTCACCCATGGCCTGGGTTGTTTTGCTGAACTTTGCCATTTGTGCTGCATTTTAAACATTGTAATTTATTTATTTATTTATGGTTTCGGCTTCTAGACCGCTCCCTCTAGAAGCTCGGAGCGGTTTACAGCAATGTAAAACAGGCAAAACAATGTAAAACAGGCGAAACAATGCATAACAAGTTAATCTAAAATACTACTATTGCTACTATTGCTAAAATAATATTAAAACTACAACTAGACTAAAACTACCACAGTGAGCATGACAGTTTACTCGGTCGGGAATAATATCACGCTATTATGTGCCCAGGCTACAGTGTCAAACCCTGAGAACATCCTTATAAATAACAAACAATCTCTGATTACATTCTATGTTGGTCACGTAGAACTTAAATGTGGATTACCACATGTGCATTCGATATTGTTCATTCAGACTTTTTTTTTTCTGGTATTAGTGTTGCTATGAAATACTAATACCTGAAACAAATTTTATCTATCTTGACCAGTGCTACGAACAGAATGGACTGAAAGCTCTGCTGGGCTTGGTAGTTCCTTTCGCCTAAAGTTATTATTTGTTGTTTATTTACCTTCCTGCTCAGTTCCAGGACTCAACTTAGTAGGGTTGCCATATGTCCCTTATTCTAAGGGACGTCCCTTATTTTGGCCCTAACATTTGTGTCCTGTTTTTTCAGGCCATGTCCCTTATTATTGACTGACAGGACAGGACTGGGCGGGGTTGACCAGAGGAAGGCACGTGTTGCGGTTTCCACAGCAATGCCTGCCTGGGGATTCCAACTGACAGTCGTGGGCTTACAAGTGTGTGCCTGCCTGCATCCCCGTTGGAAGGAAGGGGCGATACAGGACTTTTTCAAAGTACAGTAGACTCAATTAACCGTTACCCAAGGGGAATGTTAGATCATGTTGGATAAAGATAGTTTCTGGTTGCTTGAGAGTTACTCTTAAAATAGGCCTAGCTGTGTATCCCAATACTACACAATGCTGTGTATCCCATACTATACTATACCATTAACTATTGACATAATAATAATGAAGATGAACTGTCTTATAAAATTTATTTTATTTTAATGTTTAGACAGTGCACTTTTAAAGTCAGCAAAGTCAAGTACTAAATACAGATGGAGAAAATAAGGTAGTTCTAATAATTTTTTTCTGCATGACAACACTTGCAGAAACATACCATGCACTGTTAAGAGAGTGTAAGTCTTTTTCTTTTGTCAGCTTCAATCATTATCTTATTCTGTTAATAAAACTATTTCTACCTAACATTTGAGTTTCAAGTTTTTAATGAAGTGTCCCTTATTTTTGTGAAAAATCCCATAAATGTCCCTTATTTCTTATATCAAAAAGTGGCAACCCTACATCTTAGCTTCATATTCCACTGGGGAGGATACTATGGGGCTGATATTTCGGTCCTACCTACAGTGTTAGCATTTCTCCTGAAGGCTTTAAAAACATTACTATCATTTAAACTACACTCAAGTTTTACTGTTACTATTGAGACCTGCAATTTAAACAGGGAAACGTAGACTGGATGGTCATATTTTGGGGAGTGGGGCATATTTTTTCTTTAGACCCTTTGCTGGGGTTACATATATACTAGTCATGTGCACAAAATTTGTTTAATTCATTTCATTCATTTATTTCATTTCTTTCATTCATTCGGAGGCATGGGATGGGAAGGCCCCTCCCGGTATGAAAATAAACTTGACACGAAAGCACGCAGGAGCGGGTACCAGCTCCAAGCCTGCTTTTCAGCATCACAGTTACGAGGAGAGAAGAGGGATTACACTCAGGGTGAAAACTAGCCAGCTTTGGCCACCTTTTCTCACTTCAGTTACCCCCTTCCCTCCAAGGAGAGTGTGTGTGTAGCATGCTGGCACTCGGCTGCAGGCCCTGGCAGGTGCGGGCGCTTTGAACCTGCACGCCACACATGTACTTTCCTTGGAAAGAGTATGTGTGTGTGGCATGCAGACCCAGAAAGCACTCACGCCTGCCAGTGCCTTTCTGAGCCTGGTTATAGAGCAAGGCTGCCAGCAAATACGATGGAGGGCAAGCCCCAGCAAGCCGCCAGCAAACACAGCACACCCCAGCCCTGCACCAAGGATCCCACCATGGGTCCACCCCTAGCTCCGATTAAGAGACCTCAGGAGTGGTGCAAGGTAGGCAGGCCCGGATTAAGGTGTTTTGGTGTCCTAGGCCAGGGGAAGCCCCGCCCCCAGGGCACTGCTGGGCATGCGCAGCAGCGCCCCGGAGGTGGGGCTTTCGTCCTCCTCCTCCCGTGACCAGATGGCAGTTGCGGTGAGGAGGAGGAAGAAGGGAAGCCCCGCCATTCCCTCCTCCCCCACCCCCTTGCAGCACTCTCCCCCCGCCCTCCCCCGAGGCCCGACTCCAAGAGAGAAAGAGAGAGTTGCGGTTTTGCTTAAAAAAATTTTGGTCCTTGATCTGGCACCCCCCCCCCCTCCATGGCCTACGCCCATAGGCCATGGCCTAGGGTGGCCTTATGGGTAATCCGGGCCTGAAGGTAGGTTTCCCAATTGAAAAGGGAAATGGCAGCGGAGCTGGCTAGTTTTTCACCAACAGCACAAGCAATCCCTCTTCTCTCCTCTATCTCTGTCTCGGGGATATCTTCAGCCTCAGACAGCGTGACCTTCGACGTCCCGGATAAAGGTGAGGCAAACCCCGATAAAAAGCCTCCTTAAAGCACATGCCAGGAAGGGGAGCCTGGATGGGAACCCCCCCTCTTCGGCGTTGAGTATTTATGTCACAGCGGATAGGCAACAGAAATATAGAAGTTTAATTCCCCATCGGCCCAAAAACTCCAGTCTCTGTTCGTGTGAATAATGAAACTCTCATTCAATTCAAAAGGTAAATATATAACTTTGTATTGAATTGTATTTAACAATAACTGGCTAAACATCGAAAAACAACAGCCATCACAGCTACCTTTCTAAACATCCTTTCCTCACAGATATTAAATCCCAACTGACAAATCCCAACTGTCACTTTGTAACTGACATTCCTCAAGGTTCCATTTAGCAGTCTTGAGACAGCGCCATCTGGTGTCAAACATGTCACACTGCAGGTCATCTCAAACTGCGAAAATATATCTTGTGCTGACTCATGAATTGCTATTCAAAATGCAATAATCTGACACCCCCGCCCCAATCAATAATGGGGCGAAAGAAAATGGCGATTTTGGCATCAAAAAGCAAAAACAATTTTGGGAGGCTCCGTAAAAAACGGATCGGAGCCCCCACTGAAAGCTGGGTCACAAAATGGACTGAGGTTTACCCCAAATGCACAAGACTAATATATACGCAAAAATGCAAATAAAACAGAACAGAAGAAGATAGAGTACAGCTTATGGTTCTCAAAAATGAGCCATTCTCTTTTTCAGTGTTAAATAGTACACATTGCCCTAAGATCAATTTAGAGAAGATAAATAAATGCAATTCATCATTTTTTTGCCAAAACAATGCCCGAGGAAAAGTTTTCCCACCGTTTCAACTTATTAAAATCTGGCATTGAAAACCTGCATCACACAACTAAATTCTTCAACGAGATGGATTGGAACCTATGAAACTGAAACCAAAAAAATATTAAGTAAGACTCAAAAAGTTCTGATTCCCATCCATACCCTTTCTTTGTACTACTTAATTTTAATTAGTCAACTCTGTTTCATCCCCATCCAAGTTGTAGTTAATCTATGAGTTTCTTCTTGGGCTAATGGAGGAAACAAATATGCTGAATGAGGCAGGTCCTTGTTTGAATTTAACCTGATTTTTGCCATTTTATATAAGGGACATTATTTCACAATCATCTATCTATGTATAAAAATAAAAGTCAGTGTTTGCGGGCGGTGGGTGGTGCGACCGAGCGAATATGTGCCAGCGTTTCGATTGGCTGCAACTGTCGGATTATTTGCATAAATGGCTCTGACTGGCCAGCCTCCCAACATTCCAACACAGCACAGAGAGGAAAGGGAAGGGCCTGAGGCAGGCATAAATGGCTGGAGTTGAAGTTAGCCAGTTGACAGTTTTTTCTGTTGGAAATGGAATGTTCAGTACCTTCACCCAATACACTTCTAAGGTGGCTCAGAGGGAAACCGTCCCCAGTCCCTGTGTAAACCGTCCCGAGTCGCCTTCAGGCTGAGAGGGGCGGTATAGAAACGTGACAAATAAATAAAGCAAAAAGCGTCAGGCAGTCAGCCACTGCGGCCCACAGCAATGACGGATCAGGACCAAACATGGCAAACAAGGGACCAATGGCCCACTTCACAACCTGGTGTGGTTTAGGGCAGGATGGGCCACGAATGATGGGATTTGCAGTACCTTCACCTCATTCACTTCCCAAACAACACTGCAGCCCCGAATAAATAAATAAATAAATATAAATCACAGACCAGGCCCAAAATTGACAACAAGGCTTCCTTAACTTGATTTTCCTGACTAGGCCTCAGCTCCTGGGATATTGTTAGGCTTCCTCAACTTGATTTTCCTGACTAGGCCCCCAACAATGACAGAACAAGACCAAACTTGGCACACAGACCCCCCCAATATGCACCCCACATCCTGGTGCAGTTTGAGGAAGGATGGACCATGGATGATGGGACTTGCAGTACTTTAATTCAATTCCTTACAGCACTGTGGCCCACACCAATGACGAACTATGGCACACAATGCCTTCCTCAAATAATCCGGGCACCGCCGGGTCCCCAAGCTAGTTATATATAATGAGACCTAAGCATCCAAAGATTTTAGTATCTGTGGGGTGTCCTGGAACTAAATATCAACAGATACCAAAGAACCGCTGTTATGTTCATATACACCATTTTGGTCTGATAGCTCCACAGATGACAAAAACTGCTTTTGTGCTGAATCACTTGAAAGAATGTTTCTGCCTCACATAAATTTTCTAGGAGTAGGATATCTCTCCCAATGACACTCTTAAGAGTTTAATTGTTTGTTTCATCCAGGTATGTGTCAAGCCCTAGTTATGGAACAGCTCAACTGTGCATTGAGATAAGTGGAATGCCATAAGACACAACACCTCACCTGCACGAGGCTCCACACTCAAGGACTCAATGTTTCATCCATGACTCAGAAATGATTGCCTTTAATTCCAAAATGATCACTGAAATATTCCATGCTACTTGTTGTTGTTTTTATGGGACTTCAAATCTAGTCTAACTTATGGCAGCCCTATCCTATTCTTGGCAAGGTTTATTCAGAGTAGGTTTGCTATTGCCCTCTGTTAAGGCTGAAAAAGTGTGACTTGCAGAGTGGATTTTCATGGCTGAGCCGAGAGTCGAATGCTGGTCTCCGAGGCTCCTTCATCAGTCACAACACTACTGTCAGAAATATTAAAAACTAGCTTGGGGACCTGGCGGTGCCCGGGTTATTTGAGGAAGGCATTGTGTGCCATAGTTCGTCATTGGTGTGGGCCACATTGCTCTAAGGAAGTGAATTAAAGTACTGCAAGTCCCATCATCCATGGTCCATCCTCCCTCAAACTGCACCAGGATGTAGGGTGCATCTTGGGGGCTCTGTGTGCCAAATTTGGTCTTGTTCTGTCATTGTTGGGGGCCTAGTCAGGAAAATCAAGTTGAGGAAGCCTAACAATATCCCATGAGCTGAAGCCTAGTCAGTAAAATCAAGTTAAGGAAGCCTTGCTGTCAATTTTGGGCCTGGTCTGTGATTTATAGTGGCTACAGTGTTGTTTGGGAAGTGAATGAGGTAAAGGTACTGCAAATCCCATCATTCGTGGCCCATCCTGCCCTAAACCACACCAGGTTGTGAAGTGGGCCATTGGTCCCTTGTTTGCCATGTTTGGTCCTGATCCGTCATTGCTGTGGGCCACAGTGGCTGACTGCCTGAGGCCTTTTGCTTTCCCTCTGAGTCACCTTAGAAGTGTATTGGGTGAAGGTACTGAACATTCCATTTCCAACAGAAAAAAACTGTCAACTGGCTAACTTCAACTCCAGCCATTTATGCCTGCCTCGGGCCCTTTCCTTTCCTCTCTGTGCTGTGTTGGAATGTTGGGAGGCTGGCCAGTCACAACCATTTATGCAAATAATCCCAGAGTGTCAGCCAATCGAAACGCTGGCACATATTCGCTCAGTCGCACCACCCACCCACCGCCCGCAAATACTGAGTTTTATTATATACATAGATGAACTAGGTATTTTTAATTACAAAAATGTGAGTTTCTCTGGGTGGAAAGAGGTGAGAAGTGGCGTAACCCAAGGTTCAGTTTTGGGTCCGTTACTTTTTAATTTATTCATTAATGATCTGGATGTAGGAGTGAATTGTGAGGTAGCAAAGTTTACAGACGACACTAAATTGTTCAGGGTAGTTAAAAATGAAACTGATTGTAAAGAGCTCCAGAAAGATCTCTCGAAATTGAGTGAATGGGCAACGAAGTGGCAAATGCATTTTAACCTAAACAAGTGTAAAGTCATGCACATCGGGGCAAAGAACCCCAACTACACCTACCAATTGATGGGGTCAAAGCTTTCCGAGACAAACCAGGAAAGGGATCTTGGGGTTTTGGTGGACAGCTCAATGAAGATGTCAACCCAGTGCGCAGCAGCAGTGAAAAAAGCAAATTCTATGCTTGGCATGATCAGAAAGGGAATCGAAAATAGGTCGGCAAATGTTGTATTACCTCTCTACAAATCTATGGTGAGGCCACATTTGGAGTACTGTGTACAATTCTGGTCTCCGCACCTTAAGAAGGATATAACGGAACTGGAAAAGGTACAGAAAAGGGCAACAAGAATGATCCAAGGGATGGAGCGGCTCCCTTATGAAACCAGGTTGCAACGCCTTGGTCTTTTCAGCCTTGAAAGACGGCGTTTAAGAGGTGACTTGATCGAAGTGTATAAAATCATGCATGGGATAGAAAAGGTGAATAAAGAAAAACTGTTTTCTTTGTCACAAAACACTAGGACTAGAGGGCACTCCCTGAAGCACCAAGGTAGGAAAATTAGGACTAATAAAGGGAAATATTTCTTCACCCAGAGGGTCATTGGGTTATGGAACTCACTTCCAGAAGAGGTTGTGACAGCTGTCAGCCTGAACAACTTCAAGGCAGGATTAGACAGATTCATGGATACCAAGTGTATCGGTAGTTACTGAAAAGGACATTCAAGTGCCACCTCGGAGTTGGTTGAGGTAGGCAGGATTTCCCTGGGTACTGGTTGGGGGGTCGGGAGCAGGTCAGGGTTTTGCCCTCCCTTCTGCTCGAGATCCCCGTGTACAACTGGTGGGCCACTGTGTGATACAGAATGCTGGACTAGATGGGCTGAGGTCCGATTCAGCATGGCTCTTCTTATGTTCTTATGAGTCAAGTACTGAAAGGGTTAAATGGATACAATGACTCAGCAAAAACTACAGTTCAATATAAGCAGGTGCACCTGTAGCTTAGCAGCCATCAGTCTGAGGTAGGCCTCAGTGTGAGAAGGCCTCAGTGTTAGTAGGCCCCAGTGTGAGTAGGCCTGGTGTGAGAAGCTTCAGTGAGAGAAGCCCCAGATTGAAGGCCATCATGTGTAAAAAGCTACTGTGTGAAGCTTCTGTGTAACTTCAGTGTGAGAAGAGGCTATGTGAGAGCAAAGGTGTTTATCTGTAAGAAAGAAACCCAGCGTGGAAGCAAAGAAGGAAGTATAAAGAACTTTGTTCATGTTATGGAAACTTTGTTCTTGTAAAAAGTACAACCATATTATTTTGCTATAAAGAAAAGCCTCCTATGGAAGAGATAACATTGGTCTGTGTCTTTTTGATCTTTTTTATCACTTTTGGCTACTGGTGCTGCGGCACGCTACTGCTAATAAGTTACTCTACTGTGCATTTAAGAGGGGGGTCTTTTGTTAATAAGCCCACTCACCCAACAACTACTCTGGCTCAACTCTTAAATAGCTGTATAGCAGTGCCTGGAAGCCATGGTTTTCATAGGGAGCCTCATTTCTGCCTGCAGCAGGGAATTCCACAGTTCCTGAATGCCCCGTTAGGCCAGTATGGCTGGGAAGTGTGGCCGCAGCAGCAGCCTCTGCAAAAGATCTGTCTCTTCCTCGCTTTTCTTTCCCCTTCCTGATATTGTAACAAATCCCTCAATAAAGAAACAATTAATTGTAATTCTAACCCTCTCCATAGTGTTACATTGTGTCCTTTACTGCCTCCCTGACTATTAACCATAAATCTAACCTTTTCCAGGCCGCAGAACACTGTAAATAAATTATTACAGTAAATAAAGAACAAAACTCAAACACAAGGGAATTCCAGACAAGAAACAATCAGGAACAGCTAATCATCTCTCAACGAACTATTCCCCCAAGCAGTAACAAGCCACACCTAAAAGCTGTCAGGCCATCAAATGCTAATCATGGTGGCCAATTGAAACATTCACACCTACCTCCAACAGACAAGATTTCTTTCTCCCACCATGAACTTTTCACAGATATATAAACCCAATTTTCCCAGTTTCCAACAGACCTCACAACTTCTCAGGATGCCTGTTATAGATGCAGGCGAAACGTCAGGAGAGAATGCTTCTAGAACATGGCCATATAGCCCGGAAAACCTACAACAACCCACAGTACAGAATGTTGGATGAGCAAAGGTTGGATAAGCGAGACTCTACTGTATGGGCAAAATTAGATGCCAAAAATACGCATAATAAAAACAAAAGCACCAAAACAATCATTAAAACATTAAAAAAAACCTTAAAACCAATTATTTAAAACCACACAATCCAATATCGTAGTCCATGGCCAGGCATGTAGCTAAGGGGGTAAGGGGCTTCATCCCCCCAAATTCTCAGGGTGGTCCGCAAGAAGGCCTTACTGGTACATTATTTAAACTGTTATGTTTATTCATATCATGATCTGATCACCATGCTCATTATATCCCACATTAATGGGGTTATTGGGATAACAATACAAAAGGTTTGCTAGGGTAGACCCTCTTCCACCCAGTCTCAGCCCCCGAACCAAACTCAGCCCCGGAATCAAAATCCTGGCTACGGCCCTGTCCATGGCCATTTCAATTTGTCGTTGCGCTATTTCATATTTTCTTATTGCACTGATAGATTACGCATTGAATACTTGGAGCTAATTTGCAGTGATTAATTACTCATTGAATACCATGGAGCTGATTTTTTCTCTCTGTTGCGCTGAAGAGGGCATGCCAAGGTGGTGCAGTGTCCAGGCACTGAATGCAAAGAACTCTGATTCAATCCCCACTGAGTCATAAATTCATTAAAGCTCTGGGCCAGCCAACCTGGGCTTGGCCTATTTCACTATTGTTGTGAAGATACAAAGTGAGGAAGAGGTAAGCCATATGCATTATCACCTTAATCTCATTAAAGGAAAGACAGACTATAAACATAATAAGTAAATAACCTAATGAGTGAAAATTGCAAGGAAGCATGTGTTGGCTAAATATAGGCGAAGCACCCTTGTTTGTGCTGTTCAGTTGTAAAACAAACTGCCCCAGGAAAGGATGGACAAACCTCCTCCCCTTTATTGTTTAACATCTATATGCGTCTGCTGACCCAGTTGTTTCGTGAGTTTGGTCTAGAGTGTCATCAGTATGCTGATGACACCCAGCTGGTGCTGAGAGTGGATGGCAGGCCAGATACCGTACCCGATTGTTTCCATCAATGCCTTGAAGCCGTGACTGTATGGCTGCGTTCCAGCCGGCTGAAGGTGAATCCATCGAAGATGGAGATCCTGTGGTTGGGTTGCCCTGGTATGGGTGAGTGCCGGTTGCCTACTCTGGATGGTGAGCAATTAAGCCCGTCACCCTTGGTAAAAAGTCTGGGGGTCCAGTTGGACCCACTGCTATCCATGGAGACCCAGGTCTCCACGGTTAGCAGGATAGCATTCCACCATCTTCGACAGGCTAGGCAGCTGGCTCCTTACCTATCCAGGGATGACCTGGCCACAGTAATCCAGGCTAGATTACTGTAATGCCCTCTACATTGGCCTTCCCTTGTCAACAATCCGGAAGCTCAAGCTAGTGCAAAATGCTGCCGCTTGATTGCTGGTGGGAGCATTGGCAAGAGAGCATATCACTCCTATCTTGCAGCAATTGCACTGGCTGCCACTAGAGTGCAGGATTGTATTCAAGGTGCTGGTATTGACCTTCAAGGCCTTGTATGGTCTAGGGCAGGGGTGGGCAATTACCGGCCCTCCAGGTGTTTTGGACTTCAACTCCCAGAAATCCTAACAGCTGTTAAACTGGTCTAGGGCCAGCGTACCCGAGGGACCGTCTCACCCCGTATGTTCCCCCGAGACCACTACGCTCAAAAGAACAAAATCTCCTGACAATTCCATCAGTCCGCTCCTGCCATCTTTCTGTGACTAGACAGTGAGCCTTCTCCGCGGTGGCCCCGACGCTATGGAACGTGCTGCCAGACAACGTTCACGCCATCATGGAGCTAGCTCCTTTCCGGAGGGCATGTAAAACGACTCTGTTTAAGCTTGCCTTTAACTAAGCCCTCCGGCTCTGATCATGCCCTATCTGACCTAATGTTTTAATGGTTATATGTATTTTATGTATTTTGTGTGTTTTACATGTATTTTAACGGATTGTTGTAAACCACCCCGAGCCTGCAGGGAGGCGCGGTACATAAAATTGAATAAATAAATAAATAAATAAATAAATAAATAAATAAATAAATAAATAATGAGAAGCTGAACAGCCCTACTGTATTGAGAAAGGATAGCCCTGTGTTGGAATGGCATAAAAGGCAGGTCCAAATGAACTCCAGCTTTTGGTTTATTAGCATGTTCAAGCATCACAAAAGCTAAATCATGGTGGCATAGCCCTTGCTCTGATCCCCCTATCAGCACTCTGCAAATACAGATTGTGCTATCTGCTTCTTTCCACCTGCTCCTACACCATCTTGTAGATACCTCCCAACCCTTGTTTTGCCTTTTGTAGCCCATGCCATTGCTTTTTTTTGTTACTGTAAGAACTTTTAATGTTTTTGTTAATACTTCAATTGATGGTTGTACAGTAATGTGGTTCCAGATCGCCAGATACTCTCTCTGTGTCTTCATAATAAATATAGATGAGATGATAAATATGGGTATTGCAATTCCCAGTTCTAGAAACATGAGTTTGTGCTGCTAGACAATGGGGTAGTTTGTTGATGTTATGTTATTTATTTATTTACTTCATTTTTACCTTGCCTTTCTCACCCCACAGGGGATGCAAGGCGGCTTACAAATTCCGGCAAAATTCAATGCCCCATGGACATAACGGTAAAACCGATTAGAACCATATAAACCATATAAAGTAGCAAGTCTTGATCTCATACTTCTACATAGTCACTAGGCATGAGAAAAAGGAAACGGAAATTAAAAGGATTCGTAAGAGATTCGTATGTAATGGGACTTTTGAGCTTTTACGGATCGCTGCCGCGAACCCGGAAGTAGACTTCCTTTTACGGTCCTTGAGGCCAACAATTTGCGTTATGATCATAATAAATTCTTAATTATTGTACTACGTACTCACTTCTCCCTGTCTTCTCCCCTTCATTTCCTTCCCGCCTTCATTCAGCTTCTTCTTTTTCCTGCATTTCTATGGGGAACTGGAAGTGACGCTGCTGCTAGGTAGGCAATGCATTCTGGAAAGTGTAGTCCTCCACGCTTCCCCCCCTCCTTCTCTTCCCCGTTGCTCTGCTGCCATGCCCCATCGCAGGGGCCAGCTTCACACACACACACACGCACTTCTCCTCCTCTCTCTCCCTGCGCTCTCTCAGATGCTTCTCTTCCCCGTTGCTCTGCCATGCCCCATCGCAGGGGCCAGCTTCAGCCCTCCAGGTACGTGTTTTGGACTTCAACTCCCACCATTCCTCACAGCCTCAGGCCTCTTCCTTTTTCTCTCAGCCTGGGCAAACTTGGGCCCTCGCTCCCTCAGGATCGGGGTGAGAGAGAGGCAGCGAGGAGCGAGGGGGGGGGCCTCCTCCTTTTTTTTGCTGCTTCCAAGAATAGAATACCCCCTCCCTCCCTTCCTCCTTCCCTCCCTCCTTCCTATTTGGAGAGTCCCATCTAGAATTCAGTGTGGTTTATTCAAGTTTTGGCCTACAACTCCCAGAAATCCCAGCCAATTTACCAGCTGTTAGGATTTCTGGGAGTTGTAAACAAACCATCTGGAATGCGCATGCTCTGGCATACGAATTACTAACGAATTTCGTTAGTACTTAAGTTACATTTTAGAAATTTTTGGAAATTTTTTTGTAAGTCTTTCTTTTACTAATCAAACCCCCAATTTGATTTTAGAATCGCCATTTTTGGATTCGAAACCATGCCTAATAGTCACAATCAAAAGTGGGCATCCACAGCCAAAAAGACAATTGTAATTAACAAAGCAAGTCTGTTAGCATGTGCATGGATGCAAGTTTACACATGAAGCAGTAAATTTCTCAAAAATATCTCAGCAGTATATCCCCCATAAAGGAAATTTTATATTATTATTATTATTATTATTATTATTATTATTACATTTATAGGCCGCCACTCCCTGGGGGCTCGGAGCGGCTTACATCATACATGAGTGATGCAATAAAACAGTAAAACAGTAAAAACAGTAAAATATAAAACTGATTAGCCAGGTGTGAAGGCCTGCCTAAACAGTAAGTCTTGCACGCTCTCCGAAACGCTAGTAAGTCTTGGAGCGTACGGACTTCAAGCGGAAGAGTATTCCAAAGAGATGGAGCTGCAGCAGAGAAGGCCCTGCACCTGGTCTTTGTATATCACATGATCTTGAGACTGGGAACTACAAGCAACATTTGATCTTTAGATCGAAGTGGTCTCGGAGGTTGATAAAAAGCGAACCGATTTTTTAGATATTATGGGCTGGGCCGTGTAATGCCTTGAAGGTGAGTACCAGTAGCTTAAAGATGATTTGATACTTGATCGGAAGCCAGTGAAGTTTCTGTAGAATTGGAGTGACGTGGCACCTTACAGGGGCCCCCTCCAAGGGTCTAGCAGCTGCATTTTGGACCAGTTTAAGTCTACGGATGGTAGACCCTGGTAAGCCAATGTAAAGAGCATTGCCATAGTCTAGTCTCAAGATGACCAAGGCCTGGATCGCTGTGGTCAGGTCATCTCTACGGGGCCAGGCACAGATGGAAGAAGGCCATTTTACTGATGGTGGACACCTGGGTTTCCATCATCAATCGAGAAAGAGAAACTGGAATAGGGCCAAGGATAAACTGAAATTTATCCACACACACACATGTAATGTTCGTTTGTGGGATTAACGTAACTCAAAAACCACTGGACAAATTGACACCAAATTTGGACACAACACACCTATCAGGCCAACGAGTGACCATCACTCATAAAAAAACATTGAAAAACATAAGGGACTTAAAAAGCCAAAAAAGCAAAAAGACGCTACAACGCATGCGCCAAAATGACTGCCCCAGCAAACAAACACACAATAGCATATCCACACTTTCTTCCAGACTACAGCTCCCAGCATCCCCTAAACCAGGCCCTTTAGGAGAGGAGGATGATCCAAATGCACTGCTTCCAAGATGCAAGCTTTCTTCTGCTTGGATTTATTCGAGACCATCCCAATATTTCCAATTTCCTATTCCTGGACTGCAACTCCCAGAAACCCTCCAGGTAGATAATATAGATTATATAGAGATAGATAGGTAGACAGGTAGATAAATCGATCAGGAGGACTGCTGGGAGTTGCAGTCCAAGAATAGATAGAGAAGGAAGAAGGGGGAGAAAGAGGAAGGGAAAAAAGAGGGGAAGGAAGGGAAGAGGAAGAGAAGGAAGGACACACACACACACACACACACACACACACACAGACAAACAGAGGCAAACTCTGGCCACCAGGGGGAGCTGACACACTCATTTGTCCCTTGTTGTTTCTTCCACATTCCTCGGCGTTCCTGGAGTTCTTTTTAATGGCCTCATAATTCAGTCAAAATTTGCCTCCCCACTTTAATGTGGTACCTTAATCTCCTACTTGACAGATGCAACTGTCTTTCAGGCTGCAAAGGTTGACAGCAAGCTACACTTAAAGTCGAGCACCCACCTCGACCCGGGCAGGCCTCGAACTCATGACCTACTGGTCAGAGAGATCTTATACAGCTGACACTTAGCCAGCTGCGCCACATTCCCGGTGCATATATATATGAAGTGAATGGGACAAAAAGGGGAAGAAATGGCTAGACAGTTGGGAGCCTCTGCGTCAGCTTTTCAGAAGTTGAAGGGCCATAGTTTGGGTCAGGGAAATGGAGCAGAGAAAACAACAACTGACAGCAACACATGGATTCTGCCAATCTCACTAGCAACTTATTGCACCCCTGTCAACACTGGAACCAGATACTTTCAAATACCTATTCACAGGGTTCCTCGTGCATTAAAAGGTGCAGCCAATGTCATCACCTGAAAAGCAGCATCCACGCCCAATGTTAACCAGCTGCAAATATGCACCCTATCTGTCATGTAATAATCTCCAGAGGTTCCTCGCTGCCATGCTACTGTGCTGATTTCCACCCCAACTGGAACTCAACTGTGTTGCTAATCCGGTATCCATGCAATAGACTGCTAGTGTTCCACCTATTCTGAAGGATGGCATGCATAGATGGAGCAGCTCCAGTTAAAGAAGCATCTTGGCAATGCCCTCCATGCCTTTCAAGTTAATGATGGAGAGATATTCATGCCACTCCCAAAGATGTTTGGGTTGCTCCAGCTGCTTAACAGCTGGCTGGTTGCACTGAGATTGCCTGCACCCACACTGTTGTCCTACCTAGAAAGGTGGGACAACAGTGTGGGTGACGGCAATCACAGTGCAACACCAACCTGAAGTCCTGCTTTTAAGTTTGATTAAAATAGACAGCAGTCTCTAGAGCAGTGTTTCTCAACCTTCCTAATGCTGCGACCCCTTAATACAGTTCCTCATGTTGTGGTGACCCCTAACCATTATTTTCATTGCTACTTCATAACTGTATTTTTGAGGGGGGGGGGGTTGATTTTGTCATTTGGAAGTTGCTGGGATTTATAGTTCACCCACAATCAAAGCATTCTGAACTCACCAACAATGGAATTGAACCAAACTTGGCACAAAAAACTCCCATGATCAACAGCAAATGCTGGAAATGTTTGGTGGGCATTAACCTTGAGTTTGGGAGTTGTAGTTCACCTACATTGAGAGCACTATAGACTCAACAATGATGGATCTGGGCCACACTTGACACTAATCCTCAATATACCCAAATGTGAACACTAGTGGAGTTTGGGGAAAATAGATCTTGACATTTGGGAGTTGTAGTTGCTGGGATTTATAGTTCACCTACAATCAAACAGCCCCTTGCACCCCACCAATGATAGAATTGGGTCAAACTTCCTACACAGAACCCTCATGCCTTGAAGGGACTAGCTGGCTTGAGCCTCCATCCCACCTCACACACTCTCCCTCACTCACACATGCGCATCATGTTGCCATGCTCCAAGCACGCCTGCTCTCCCCTCCCCACTTGGAATCTCAGAAACAGCCCTGGGAGGCCTGCCAATCACCGCAGAGTGGAGCTTTAGGTGGGAGAATTCACAGTCTGTTTCCATAAAGAAAGAGAAGAACAAGCAGAGAGATCTTCAATCTTCTCTGCCAAAGGGCTTCCTAAGACCATCATTAATATATGTTTTCTGATGGTCTTTGGCGACCCCTCTGAAACCCTCTCGCGACCCCCAGGTTGAGAAACACTGCTCTAGAGCAGCGTTTCTCAACCTGGGGGGCGGGACCCCTAGAGGGGTCACGAGGGGGTGTCAAAGGGGTCACCAAAGACCACCAGAAAACACAGTATTTTCTGTTGGTCATTGGGGGAGGGGGGGGGGGTTCTGTGTGGGAAGTTTGGCCCAGTTCTATCATTTGTAGGATTCAGAATGCTCTCTGATTGTAGGCAAACTGTAAATCCCAGCAACTACAACTCTCAAATGTCAAGGTCTATTTTCCCCAAACTCCAGCAGTGTTTACATTTGGGCAGATTGAGTATTCCTGTCAAGTTTGGTCCAGATCCATCATTGTTTGAGTCCACAGTGCTCTCTAGATGTAGGTGAACTACAACTCCAAAACTCAAAGTCAATGCCCACCAAACCCTTCCAGTATTTTCTGTTGGTTGTTGGTTGTGGGAGTTCTGTGTGCCAAGTCTGGTTCAATTCCATCATTTCTGGAGTTCTTTGATTGTAGGTGAACTATAAATCCCAGCAACTACAACTCCCAAATTACAAAATCAACCCCCCCACCCCCCACCCCTCCAGTATTCAAATTTGGGTGTACCAGGTATTTGTACCCAACTTGGTCCAGTGAATGAAAATTATCCTGCATATCAGATATTTACATTACGATTCATAACAGTAGCAAAATTACAATTGTGAAGTAGAAACAAAAATAATTTTATAGTTGGGGGTCACCACAACATGAGGAACTGTATTAAGGGGTCACGGCATTAGGAAGGTTGAGAACCACTGCTCTAGAGGGAAACAATCAGAAATGAAGACCTCGTTTTTCCAATGCATTATGAAATCTACGGGATTCTGTTTTATGAAATCTTTTTTTATGTGAGCTCACTCCAGGGCCTCTGTTAACATCTTCATGGCAAAACTGAAAACTTGGAAAAACTAGTTGAGCATCCTTTATCTGGAAATCTGAAATAATCCATAATTATTCATATGAGTAGCTGAGATAGGAACCCCTTTGTCGGCTCACATTTCAGTGTACACAAACAGGCTATACTTCCAAGGGCTGAGAAGCCTCCAAAGGCACTCCCTCAACTGACATTGCAGGTTATAGCGAGTACCATGATCATGTAGCCCAAATGCTGCCAATGTCCTTCCCAAGCACTATGGCCCAACACCCGAGGCACGCTTTCATTCAGGGAGAATTTCGTCCTAGATTTGACGTGTTTCCTGCACCACAGGAAGGCATCCCAGGGTTCCCTGTGTGGAATTTGCATGACCCAACCCACTGCATCTCCCATAACCCTCTCCTACCCTTTGTACAACTGACACAACTTTAGAGATATCAATGCTTAGGTCACAGAATGTTTGTATAACAACCTTACATATTTCACTTCCTGGTGTACTTGTTGGCACTGATACTAACTTTATCAACTCTTATCTCATTGTGAGACCATCAGAATACCGACCAATACTGGCCAACTGAGCATGTGATGTGACATCAGTAGTTTCATCAAGAGAGATCGAAAAATATTTACAATTACTTATGTTTCTCTTTAATTGATGTTGTACGTTTGTGTTCAGTCTCATTATTCGGCCTTTTCTGATATTTCTACTGAGTGGTAACTCTGATTTTCTCTTAATAATTGCATCTTTATTCGGTATATCATGAAATAGAACTGGTGCACATCTTAGGAGAGTTTCTTTAATAAATAAAGGCTGCGAAAAAATACTAAAGGCAAAGATTTCCTTCTAGGTATAACAGACAATGAAATTGATCTGGACCAGAATCAAGAGATTTTATTTTTCTACCTTACCACAGCAGCAAGAATGGTACATGCAAAAAAATGGAAATTAAAAGAATTGGCATCTATTGAAGAATGGATAGATAAAGTAAAGGACATTAAAGAAATGGACAAATTGACATTTGCCCTAAAAGTGTCATATAGTAGACCCATAAAGAAAACGGACTGGAAGGCTTCTGATGAGTTCTTGAAGGACAGAGAAAAATAGACAGAGAACAGGGGCGGTCTAAGGAAATTTTAAATGGTCGCAGAAGCCGTAAACACACATTATTTTGGCGCCCCCTCCGCAGGCGCAGAATGCCCATTTGGAAGCTCCTGCCCAGAAGCTCCTGTGCGCAGGGCCTGTAAACACAGCTCCGCGCATGCCCAGAAGCTCCTGTGTGCAGGCGCAGAAGCCTGTAAACACAGCACTCCCTATTCGGCACATGCCCAGAAGCTCCTGTGTGCAGGCGCAGAAGCCTGTAAACACAGCACTCCCACAGCACTCCCTAGCTCCTGTGCGCAGGCGCAGAGAAGCCTGTAAACACAGCGCCCCTCCGCGCATGCCCAGAAGCTCCTGTGCGCAGGCGCAGAAGCCTGTAAAAGCAGCACTCCCTATTCGCCTGTAAACACAGCGCCCCCCTCCGCGCATGCCCAGAAGCTCCTGTGCGCAGGCGCAGAAGCCTGTAAACACAGCACTCCCTATTCGGCAAGCGCCCCCCCTCCGCGCATGCCCAGAAGCTCCTGTGCGCAGGCGCAGAAGCCTGTAAACACAGCACTCCCTATTCGGCACCGTGCCAACGGCACGCAGGGAGGTTTGCTACGGCGCGGCGTCAGAGTGCACAAGGCCCAAAAGCGGAACATCGGGCGGACGCTGTCTGGTGGGCGGGGGAATGCGCCCTTTACCCAGATGGCACCCCACGCAGCGGCGTCCTTTGCCTACCAGTAGGACCGCCCCTGACAGAGAATCAAAGGTAGAATGTAAGAAGAGAAAGAAGAGAGCAGGAGGGGAAAAGGGGACATAGCCAATATAGAGAATATAGAAATAAGAATGTACATGTACAAATACATAGAGAAGATGATCAAGGAAGTCAACAATCCCTAACCCTTCCCCAACATTCCTAAGGCTTTACCTGCATGTCCCTACTCTTTAGAGGTGTAGGTCACCCTAACCCAAAACTATCCTGGAATCTTTCCCTCCCCACAAATTTAGATAGGAGATACCTTTTATTGTATGAAAAAAATATCTTTAACCTTCAATATATATATATATATATATATATATATATATATATATATATATATATATATATAAAAATATCCCTCACTGAGTGCTTTTCCATGCTGAGCTATAGAGTGAGCAATGCTCAAACTTGCAGATATTAAATTTGCAGATCCTTTTACAAATTTAAGGATGGAATTAGATTGAAAGGTGTAGCTGCCTGAAAATGTGTCCTTTCCTTTCATCTTCACTTTTTTTCAAGAGCTGGGAATTAGTTTCAAAATGTCTATTTACATTCCACGTTCTGCTTACTACCATTTCAGTACATAGAACGCAAAATGATCTGCCATACATCTCCGTCTATGTCTCTTGGACGGCTACTGTTACTACCATTTCCTTTACTTAACCTTGGTTTTTTTATTTTTGGGTTCTCCATCAAGGGGGCAGTGACAGAAGATAGAATGATAGATAACCTGTTAGCCCTGCAGACAATTAGGGGTTAACTAGCCTAACTGACAACAATATGGCACATGTAACTGACTTTCAGAATTAATAAGCAGAAATAGGAGTCAATAAGGACGCACAACAGTAATAGTGGTGAAATGGAGTCTGCACTTTGCTGCAAGATGGTGCGTCTTATTAAAATTAAGATGGCTGCCACTATATCTAATGGCGGGAAATTTATTTTGTTATTTATTTATTTAAAACTTTTGTACCCCGACCTTCTCACCTCTATCGAGGGACTCAGACCGGCATAACAGCAAAAATTCAATGCTATACAATTTAAAAACAACTACAACAACATATTAATGGGTCCAATGTACCTGAGGGACCGGCTTACCCTATATTGCCCTACGAGATCACTACGGTCAGATAACATCAACTTACTGGTAATCCCCCCTGTCAAGACGTTCAGGCTGACTGCGACCCGAAGGAGAGCGTTCTCAGTGATAGCTCCAACTCTATGGAACGCTCTCCCAGCCGAGACGCGGGCCCTCCAGGATCTCCTGTCCTTTAGGAGGTCTTGTAAGACATTCCTATTTCAACAGGCCTTCGGCCTATAAGGCGCCATCAACATCTCAGCCTGCTTATTGATGCTCTTGTTTTATACTGTATTATGCTGTGCGCTCGTATTTCGTACAGCATACTGTGTTTTTTTAATCTATTATATTTTAGAGTGTGTAACGTATTTTAATTTTTATTGTGTATTGTCCTGTTGTGAGCTGCCCTGAGCCTCCCGGGAGTGGCGGCCTAGAAATTTGACAAATAAAATAAATAAAATAAAAACCCAGCATAAAACCACATCGCCATTAAAACACTTCCACTCAATCTGTAAACATGGTCATACATTCAGACAATAGCCAATCTCAGCCTATTCTGGGAAGGCTTGGTTCCACATCCAGGTCTTCACCAGCCTCCTAAAGCAGTTCAGTGTGAAACCTGGGCCTGTTTCGATGAACACAACATATATATGACTTGCTTCCAGTTAACTATGGATGTCATGAAGCTGTTATAAACAGTTCCTCGGGGGGGAACTCTCGAAAAATCCAGTAAAATAGTAAAACAAAAACACATTTCCAAGCGGAGAGGTTCAATTTGTTTCTTGAAACCTGTGAGGGGGCTGCTAGGAGGGGGGAGAGTGTCAATTTCCCACGGCATACCTGATGATTGCTCACGGCACACTAGTGTGCCACGGCACACTAGTTGAGAAACACTGTCCTAAAGGACAACAGAGAGGGGGCAGATCTAGCATCACTTGGTAGAGAGTTCCACAGCCGAGGGGCCACCACAGAGAAGGCCCTGTCTCTTCCCCACCAGCGCTTGCGAAGCCGGTGGGACCGAGAGCAGGGCCTCGGAAATGGCATCCATAGCACAGGCCCTCACCTCTCCCAGTCTCTCCCTCACTTATCTAAGTAATGATGGTCAATTACAAATCCAAAGCACCCCAGAACAGTAGATTCGATGATGGTTGGTTATGTGGTTGCTGGTAATAGCACAGGGTCCCTAGAGGTGCCTCTCGCTGCTCCGTGCTTTGCCAAATCCTACTCCTCCTCCCGATTCCTCTTTTGTCCCCAGAGGTGCCTCTCGCTGCTCCCTGCTTTGCCAAATCCTCCTCCTCCTGATTCCTCTTCCTTGTCCCGGTCTCCCTTTCCTCCGCCTCCTCCTCCAGCCGAAGCAGCAGCGGACCGGTGGCACGTGTCAGTAGAAATGGCTACGCGTGTCATAGGTTCGTCATCAGGGTTATAGAGGGATGTGGGTACTATAAATAGGGCCAGGACCATTGTTGCAACACCCACTTTGCTAATGACTGCAGAATAGATTTGGACATCAAATTAAATGCAGCCCTTGCAACATGAAATTCCGAAAGTGACCTTCATCCAAGCCAGGTTCACATATCATTTAGGCTTTCTTGGACTCCATTACTGCACACTTGGCGTTCATTCACACATATGGCTCAGCTTCTCCTTATTTGACTACTGAAAGCTAAATTTGTGAACTGGCTCCATGTTTCTGCATTACTAAACTACTCCAAAGGTGAGTTGGTTTCCCATTTCAGCTGGTTTTCAGAGCTGATGGTTTGCATTCATATATGCCTCCTGGATGCATCTACACTGAAGAATTGATGCATGTTGGCACCACTTCAACTGCCATGGCTCCAGGGGTGGTCCTACAGGTAGGCCAAGTAAGTGGCCACATAGGGCGCCATCTGGGAAGGGGGCGCCATCCTGGCCGCATGGGGTGCCATCCTGGCCCTGCCGATGTTCCTCAGGCAGTGCCGCAGCTGCCTGCTTTTGGGCCCCAGCTTTGTGCACTCCGACGCCGCTTCTGGGCATGCACGGAGGTTTTCGCGCAGGCGCAGTTGCTCCAGAGCTGAAGTTGAGCACAGGAGCAACCTCCACGCATGCCCAGTAGCTCCCTTGCGCAGAAGCCTGTAAGCAAAGCACTCCCTATGGGGCAGGCAGGGAATGCTTCCCATCTCCCTTGTGTCTCTCCGCGCGCGTTTTGCAGGAAGGAGAAAAGAATCAGTGAAGGAAGTGTAAGTGAAGGAATGAATGAAGGGCTTTCCTCCTCCTCCTCTGTGACCTCTTCTCTCCCTCCTTCCTTTCTTCGGCTCTATTTCTGTCTAGACCTGAGGGGCCTGAGGCTATGAGGAGTTGTGGGAGTTGGAGTCCAAAACACCTAGAGGGAAGGAGGGCCCAAGTTTGCCCAGGCCGCACTGCCTGTATTCGACCTCATTTGAACTTTTTGGCTGTTTTTCTATTTACATTTACATTGGGATCCTAATTTTGGACTTATGGGAAACTCCTATGAATTATGAGACAGGTGGTAGGTAATATATTCTGATTTTGATGCATTTACATTGCATTTCTTGTTGATTATTATACAGTTCTGCTTAATATTGTCATACAATATAATAAAAATACAATATAACAATAGAATAATGATATATTTTATATTACATGTAATATTACAAACAATATTGCAGTATAGTGGTATTGTACAAAATAGTAATATATAATATTTTATTTTACTTTATTTTGGGTTATTTGAGTTTTATAGGAGTAATGAAAATATTTAGTAGAGGATAATTTTATTTAAATAAATAATTTTATTTATAATTTTATAATAATGATATATAATAGAATGTTATATTATATTATATTATAATGTCAATATATTATAATATAATTATATTGTAATGTAGTTTAATATAATTATGATATAATATAGTATGCGTATGGTATAATATATTGTATATATATTGATACAATATAATACTACTAATGGTATTTATTTATTTATTTATTTATTTATTCGATCTTGTATTCCGTTCCTCCCCGCAGGCTCGGGGCGGATAACAACAATGTGAGTGGGCATCATGTCACAGACATGGGGCCCTACAATAAAAGCGTAAAACACATTAAAAACACAAATTGACACATTTCGAGGTACAGGGTGACATACATAGTTCTGGAGACACAGTCCTTCTATGCCTAATTAAAGGCTAGTCCAAAAGGGCGGTCTTACAAGCCCTTCTGAATGAAGCCAGCTCTGAGATGGCTCGGGCGCTGTCCGGCAAAGAGTTCCACAGTACTGGGGCCACTGCAGAAAAGGCTCTCTGTCTAGTTACAGATAGGTGGCATGAGCGGACTGATGGTACCGTCAGCAAATTCTGTTCGTCTGACCGCAGTGATCTCGGGGGCAAGTACGGGGTAAGGCGGTCCCTCAGGTACGCAGGCCCTAGGCCGTGTAAGGCCTTAAAGGTCAATACCAACACCTATAATATTGTGATATTATAATTGTATATTTGTTTTACATGGGGGCAAAATAATAATGTTGGGGGGGCCCGCCAAAATAATGTTCGCTTACCATTTAAAATTACCTTAGACTGCCCCTGCATGGCTCAATGCTATGCGGCCATGGAAGTTGGAGTTTTACATGTTTAGCCTTCTCTATCAAATAGTGCCGGTGCCTTGCCAAACTACAACACCCCCTTGTCATCTGATGCTGCAGATATCAAGTGATGAGCATGCATGTTTGAACCAGACAATTTCATAAAAATGTGCCAGGCAGGCAGCCTCCAGTCATTCACTGTCTCCCTGCCTGAAGGTTAAATGCAAAATAAGCAACACAAAGCAACTTGGAAATGACAGCAACAAGAAAACATGTTACGAAACGAGCAAAGGAATTTCTCCCCTCCTCCTCTTCCTTGAGCCCTTCATCTGAATGTTAGCCGTATGCAGCAGAAAGGTTTGTTTCAAAACACTTCACGGCCAACACTCCCAGCTGTGACACTCCTTTCCCACTTGGCTGACGGATATCTCTGGCATTCGTCCTTCTCCTCCAGACTGATACAAAGGAGAACTCCACCCCATCTGATGTCAAAGTCACCAGCCATCAGCAATGCCCAGAGAAAGAAGATTGACATGTCTACTTTTTTACTATCCATTTAAAAGCATCTTTAGGGTTTGTTTCTTTAATAGGAAACACTGGAGAACTACCCACAAACTCTGTATACAGCACAACAAGGAGCTAACTATTGATAGTGACAACTCGATATAAGCGCAACTCTACAATATCAACACAAGGCAAAGTGGTGGGATATAACAACATACACACAATACTGCAATAAAGTCGTACCGCTGGATACAAGGTGTGTAAATAGAGCCACTCCTTACCGTCCCAAACCCAGTGTAGACACCCGCTGTGTGGGCGCTGTGCGGACCACACTGGGCAATGTAAGTCACTCACTTAGATATAATGTCTGTTGTATCCCAGAGGCTGGTGCAAAGCGGGAAACAAAGCTGGGCGAAGTGGAGGTTGGGGGTGAATCACCCGTCAAGCCGCCTCCGTCGCTAACCGGAAAAGTTCCAGGCGCAGCGTGCTTCCTCCGAGGAACTGCTCCTTCCATCCTGCGTAGGGGGCGTGGACGTGACGTAACGGCATGGCTGCCTCCTCGGCTGTAGACGTCCTCCGTGGAGCTGCTCCTATCTCTTGATGAAACTATTGATGTCACATCGCATGCTCACTTGCCGCGCAGTACGCCAGGACGCTAGGAGCAGCTCCATGGAGGACGTCTACAGCCGAGGAGGCAGCCACGCCGTTACGTCACGTCCATGCCCCCTACGCAGGATGGAAGGAGCAGTTCCTCGGAGGAAGCACGCTGCGCCTGGAACTTTTCCTTAACTTGATTTTCCTGACTATGCCTCAGCTCATGGGATATTGTTAGGCTTCCTCAACTTGATTTTCCTGACTAGGCCCCCAACAATGACAGAAGAAGACCAAACTTGGCACACAGACCCCCCCCCCCCAAGATGCACCCTACATCCTGGTGCAGTTTGGGGAAGGATGGACCATGGATGATGGGACTTGCAGTACTTTAATTCACTTCCTTAGAGCACTGTGGCCCACACCAATGACGAACTATGGCACACAATGCCTTCCTCAAATAACCCGGGCACCGCCGGGTCCCCAAGCTAGTAAATAAATAAATAAGAAGACAGGAACAACAACAAGAGCCACCCAAGGGGGTAGAACTAGAGTTGCCATGACTTTATATAATTAATGCAGCTTGACACCCCTTTCACTGCCATGGCTCAATGCTTTGGAATCCTGGGAGTTGTAGTTTGCTGAGGCGCCAGCCTGCTTTGACAGGGAAGGCTAAAGACTTTGTTTATCCCATAGCACTGAGTCTTGGCAGTTAAAGTGATATCATACTGTATTCATTTCACATCGTAGGGGAAAATAGCTCAGGGTCATCACTATGGTTTCTTCCCAATTATTAACCCCATCAAATACAGTTACATTCCCAGCTCGGCATCAACAATAAACCACTCCACATACAGCCAACAGAAAGGCATGCGCATGTGTATGCAGGCAAGGAAGTTAAGTGGGTTTATCACTGTGGAGCATTCGCTGGCCTTGGTGAATGGTGAAGAGCGTCATCATGATCAGGCTGCAAGGCCTGGATGCTTTCCCAAACAATGCATCTTTTGCAGACTCTCTGCTGAAGATGAGCCAGGCGGACACAATGGGATATGTTTGTATGTGAAGTCAGGCTGACATTTGCCCTTTCTCTCACCCTTTGCCTCCCTATTCATTCTGCTTCTTTTTTTTAAATTAGCGTCAGGGATGGTTTGCCTGCTGCAGAGGTCAGGGCAGAGATTGGCACGAAGCTCCTCTTCTCCCAACGCTTGTAGGCAGCAGTGCAAGAAAAGCCTGGGAAGTGCCTCTGAAGCCCATCTGAGGACCAGGAGCATGGACTTGTTTGGGGACTATACCTCCCACAATCTGACAGCGGAGGGGTGTCATAAAATTACAAGAGAAACTTTACGTGAGATTTGAGTGTTACAATAGGATTCTGCAAGTTCTTGTTGCTGTTATTTGCTATCAAGTGAACTTCGATTTATTATAATCTCGTGCCAAAACGGGAGTCCCCTTTTCCCTACTGCCTTCTGTTGCTCTTTCTAATGAGTCATGCATCTCATGATATGTCCAAAATATGACAGCTTCAGTATAGTCACATTGACTTTTTATAAAGAGTTCAGACCTGATTTGTCCTATGACATTTTGTCTTTTTATTTGTCTTTAGCTGTCCATGGTATCTGCAGAACTCAACTCTTTCTCTCAGCTGTTGTATATTAGCCTGTTCAGCCTGTGATTGTGTTTGATGTTCATGATGGGAATGGGGATGATTTATTTATTTATTGTTTCGACTTGTTAGTCACCCCTTCCGGTAGGCTCGGGGCGACTTACATATGGTTAAAGCCATAAAAACACTATAAAACAACGGACTAATGTCCACATATTAAAATTAAATAGACAGATACACATTAAAATAACTCTTAAGGCCTACATAACAAGTAAGCGGCCTAGGGTTGTCTACAGACCGAACGCCTGTACAAACAGGAGAGTTTTACAAGGCTAACAGATCGGTCTGTGCGTGGATTGTGGAGGGAAGAGCGTTCCATAAGGCTGGCGCGATGGCACTAAAAGCCCTCCTCTGCGTTGAGGACAGATGGATGGATTGGCAGCTGGGTACCACCAGGAGGTTCAGAGTCAGACCATTGGGAGAGGCGGTCCCAGGAGGTTCAGTCAAAACCAGCACCTTGAAGGTGACTGCAGTGTTTCCCAACCTTTTTTCGCACACTTTTTTACATTTGTGGTAACACAGTAGTTAATATGGGGTGAAACTGTTTCGATGAACACAACATAGATATCCTGGCAGGAATTGGGACTATAAGAGTTTGGTGGGCATTGACCTTGAGTTTTGAAGTTGTAGTCTATATCCCACTGTGGACTCAAACAATGTTGGATCAGGACCAAACTTGGCATGAATACTCAATATGCCCAAATATGAATGCAGATGGGTTACACTGGAACCCCCCATCGATAGAACAGACCATTCAAGTAGACAAAGGCCTTCGAGGTAGGTTTCTTAGGGTTTTATACTTCAACACACTAGACTCCCCCCTTTCCTGGAGTTTCCAATTTCCCACGGCACACCTGATGCTCAGATTGCAAAACCAGCACCTTGAAGGTGATCCAGTGCTCTATTGGAAGCCAGTGCAGCTTGCACAGAACAGGCGTGATGTGGCAGCGAGATGGAAGGCCTGCCACCAGCTGAGCTGCAGCGTTCTGCACCAGCTGAAGCTTCCGGATCACCAACAAGGGAAGGCCAGTGTAGAGGGCATCACAGTAGTCCAATCTTGAGATGGCCGTGGCTTGGACCACTGTGGCTAGGTCATGACGGGACAGGTAGGGGGGCCAGCTTCCTCGCCTGTCGGAGGTGATGGAAAGCTGACGATGGAGATGTGCTTCTCCATCGACAGTTGGAAATCAAGTGTGACTCCCAGACTTTTTACAGAATGATGATGTTCCTGTTGGTGGGTCTAGGTCTGTTGGCAATGGGGATGAGGGTTTGCCTGGACCTGAGTTAAGCTCACACGAAAGGCCCAAGCTGTCTCAGGAAGATTCACAAGATCACATTCCTGGGAGAGGCAGAGTCCCTTCACAGGTTTTTCTCAGAGCTACTGTCTGAAGATAATTTGTCAGGTGCAGAAGTGAATGTAGATAGAAACGAAGGCTTTTGTAAACAGAGACAGAATGTTCAGGCGAAAAGATCAGGAAAAGAAAGAAAAGAAATCTTTATCTGGTCATAAGGTCAAGAGAAATGCTTTCCTTTTGGTTTTGGGATCTAGAAAAGCCTTATATTGATTCATGGGAAAGAATTGCCTCAGTTGGGTCAATGTTGGAATTTCGTGACGATCTTGCTTTCAAGTGTTGTTAGTTTCATGTACCAAGTTTTTGCCAAACTCCTGTTTTGTATGTTGGATTTTTCATGCTTCCTTGTTTCATGGATTGTTGTTCCAATGGATCTTATTTTGCCTTGAAGCTCATGGACTATGTCTTGGGAACTTTACTGTTTTTGCTAATTTTACTGCTTTGCCTATATATAATATTTAATAAACTACTTGCTGATTTTACCAAGCTGGTGTGGTGTTTAAGGTCTGAGGTGTTCCTGCTCTAGTGTAGGACATCAGCTTTCTTGACTATCCAGCTTTCATACCCATACACACAGGCCCGGATTACCCATAAGACCATCCTAGGCCATGGCCTAGGGCAGCAGCCATGGGGAGGCAGCAGATCCGGACCCCCCAAAAAAGGTTTTTTAAAAATTCAAAAAGTGCGCATGCGCGTGGCGGCAGAAGCACCATCCACAGCTACCCCCTGCCCCCTTTGCTCTGCCCCCTTGGCCCCCAGCTCCGCCCCACCCCATCTCCGGCTCGGCTCCGCCCCGCCTCCTCGCCGGCGTGAGGAGAAGGAAGGAAAGCCCCACCCCTGGAGCTGATGCCGCGGGGAGCCGTCATGCCGGCCTCAGAAGTGGCCGAAATCGCCCTTTTCAGGCCGGCATGGTGGCTTTAGGAGGGAGGGAGGAGCCGCGAGGAGGCTCCCCACGGCTGGGTACTGGTTGTGGGGGGTCGGGAGCAGGTCAGGGTTTTGCCCTCCCTTCTGCTCGAGATCCCCGTGTACAACTGGTGGGCCACTGTGTGATACAGAATGCTGGACTAGATGGGCTGAGGTCCGATTCAGCATGGCTCTTCTTATGTTCTTATGTTCTTATGTTCTCCTCCCTCCCTCCTAAAGCCGTCATGCCGGCCTGAAAAGGGCAATTTCTGAGGCTGGCATGGTGGCTTTAGGACGGAGGGAGGAGCCGTGGGGAGGCCCCGCCCTTGGGGCCACTGCCACGCATGCTTTCCTTCCTCCTCCTCCTCGGCAAGGAGGCGGGGGCTGAGGCGGGGGCGGGGCAGGGGCAGAGCCTTTGGCCTAGGGCGCCAAAATGCCTGCATACACAGAAATCAGAAATACTATCTATGGCCTGTCTGATTCTGACTATATTTTATTTATTTATTTATTTATTTACTACGCTTCTATACCACCTCTCTCAGCCCGAAGGCGACTCGAGGCGGTGAACAAGCAGCAGCAAGTGCCAACATACACATCATATATGATAAAAAAAACAGTCATATAAAAACCATATAATTTAACAGTTAAAAACTACAAAATGCAAATCTCTTTAATCTATTTAATAATACATTTTCCCCTTTGGGATCTTGTCGTGCTCTATGGAAGCTGCCCTTCAGGTTTTCAGCTTCGTCTAATTTCTTGACTACAGTCTGTTTTCTAATTAGTATCTGAACTACAAGAAAAAAAATCTTCAATTGTTTTAATGTTAGGTTTCAAGTCAAACATGGAAACCCACAGGGCAACTTTGAGCAAGTCACTCTCTCTCAGCTTTCGAAGAAGCCAATGACAAACTTCCTCTAAATAACTCTTGGAAGGAGAACATTCTCATAAGTCAGAATCACCTCAAAGGCACACAATAACAACAGTTTTGAAAAGAGCTTTTTCTCTCAAACATGCACAGGAAAAAGATTATTAATACTATCCTTTGAACCTAGAATAATAAATACAAGGGCCATATCTACAACAGCCAAAAAAAGGGGGGCAGACTCACCCCAAAGCCAATGCTGGCAGTCTGGATGATGTACGGCTACAGGGGCGGTCCTACAAGATAGGCCAAGTAGGCGGCCGCCTAGGGCGCCATCTGGGAAGGGGGCGCCATCCTGGCCGCATGGGGCGCCATCCTGGCCCTGCCGATGTTCCTCAGACAGTGCTGCAGCTGCCTGCTTTTTGACCCCGGCCTTGTGCGCTCCGACGCCGCTTCTGGGCACGCGCTGAGGTTTTCGCAGGCGCAGTTGCTCTGGAGCTGAAGTTGAGTGCAGGAGCAACTGCACATGCGAAAAACCTCCGCGCATGCCCAGTAGCTCCCTTGCGCAGAAGCCTGTAAGCAAAGCACTCCCTATGGGGCAGGCAGGGAGTGCTTCCCTGTCCCTTTGTCTCCGCCGCCAGCGTTTGCAGGGAAGGAGAAAAGAATCAGTGAAGGAAGTGTAAATGAAGGAATGAATGAAGGGCTTTCCTCCTCCCCCTTCTCTGACCTCTTCTCTCCCTCCTTCCTTTCTTCGGCTCTATTTCTGTCTAGACCTGAGGGGCCTGAGGCTATGAGGAGTTGTGGGAGTTGGAGGCCAAAACACTTAGAAGAGGGGAGGGCCCAAGTTTGCCCAAGCCCCGCTGCCTGTATTCGACCTCATTTGAACATTTTGGCTGTTTTTCTATTTACATTTACATTGGGATCCTAATTTTGGACTTATGGGAGACTCCTATGAATTATGAGTCAGGTGATAAGTAATATATTTTTATTTTGATGCATTTACATTGCATTTCTTGTTGATTATTATACAGTTCTGCTTAATATTGTCATACAATATAATACAAATACAATGTAACAATAGAATGATGATATATTTTATATTACATGTAATATTACAAACAATATTGCAAGTATAGTGGTATTGTACAAAATAGTAATATATAATATTTTATTTTACTTTATTTTGGGTTATTTGAGTTTTATAGGAGTCATGAAAATATTTTGTAGAGGATAATTTTATTTAAATAAATAATTTTATTATTTTATAATAATAATATAATAGAATGTTACATTATATTATAATGTCAATATATTATAATATAATTATATAGTAATGTAGTATAATATAATTATGATATAATATAGTATGAGTATGGTATAATATATTGTATATACATTGATACAATATAATACTACTAATGGTATTGTGATATTATAATTGTATATTTGTTTTACATGGGGGGCAGCAAAATAATGTTTTTGGGGGGGGCACCAAAATAATGTTCGCCTACCATTTAAAATTACCTTAGACCGCCCCTGTACGGCTATTTCCAGGGAGGATCTATCCCTGGAAAGCCTCCTCAGTGGCGCAATGGGTTAAACCATTAAGCTGCTGAACTTGTTGACCAGAAGGTTAGTAGTTTGAATCCGCAGGATAGGGTGAGCTCCCACTGTTTGCCCAAGCTTCTGCAAACCTAGCAGTTCGAGAACATGCACATGCGTGTAGATCAATAGCTATGGAAGGTAAACAGCGCTCCATGCAGTCATGTAGTCCCTGAGTCCCTAAATAAAGTATTGTTGTTATTTACCCATCTTTGGGAGAATCTACTCTGTAGAATGAATGCAGTTTGCACCATTTTAACCTTCATGGATCTATGTTATGGAATCATGGGAGTTGTAGTTTTATCAGACTGCTGTTGTGTTACCAAACTATAACTCCCATAGTATAGAACCATGACTGTGAAAGTGGTACCAAACTTCATTAATTCTACAGTGTAGATGCACTTTTTGTTCTGAGGTGAACAAATTCAGGGGAAAGTCTGATGCATCCCAGAATTACCAGAGCGGCCTTGGGTTCTTTCGCTGTGTGGGCAGCTGTATCAGGTCTAATTCGATCTGTCACCTTCTTATGCGATCAACATAAATTGGGATAGAGATCCCTTTTTGTTGATCATATTCGGGTGCCAATGCAGGGCTGGCACAGCTGGTTTGCATGGACAATGGTATAACATTGCACAAGATTTGTCCTAGTGCATGTGCCATCATGGATGATCTACAACTAATCTGCAGTATAATGTCTGCACTGGCTCCAGATTAAATTGCCAGTGTAGATTTCCTAGGAATGACAAGAACTCGCATTTCCTAAATTCGGGCTATATTAGAGCTTCAGACGGCAGCTTCCTAGGTTCCATGATATCTTCTTTAACATGCTTTAGATCAGTGGTTCCCTAACCTTTTTTTTTTGACCAGGGACCATTTTGATCAGGAACCACTCTCCAACATTAGTACCAAAAGGGTTACGAATCAGTTTTCGGTCAACTCTAGATTTGGATTGGATTATTATTATTATTATTATTATTATTATTTGGGGTGCTGATTCAGAACATTGCATTGGATAGACCACATCAGCTCTAGTTTCTGATACAGAACATATGCCATCCAGTAGTCGCCATCTGCTCACTCACAGAAAATCATATTTCATGAAACTCAGCACTATAAGAGGGTTTTGCAAGATCAGTCGCTATCATTGCAACACTATAGTATCGATGAGGCCATCTCCTTCTTTTCCCTCTTTCTTCCATTCCTTTCCTGTCTCACTCCTGCCTCCCTCCCTTAACGTCCTCCCTTTCCTGTTGCCCGGAGTTGGATTGCTGCCTCGGCCTGGCCTCCCTCCTTCCTGCGCCGGACCCAAAAGCTGGCCAGTGATGAGAATGCGTCTCTCTGTGGAGTGGCGCTGCTGGCTGCGAAAGACAGAAAAGGAGGAGGGAGGGCCGATTGGTGGCGCGGGGCAGGCTCCGGAGGCCTCCGCGGCACCAATTGAGGCCCCGGCTTTGATGAAGACAGTGGGCCTCCCCCTTTTCTGTCTTTCGCGGGCAAGGGGTGGTGCCACCCCACAGAAAGACGCATTCCCCCTGCTGGCCTTTATTTGGGTCCGGTTCAGGAGAGAGGGAAGCGGTCCGGAAGCAGCAGTGGAGCTCTGGGCCTCAAGGAAGATGGCGGGCCGTTTTCCTCTCTTCTCTGTGTTGGCCGGGGAGAAGGTGTTTGCACGTGCAAGAAGTCTTTCTGCACATGCGCAGTGAAGCTGTAGCATGAGGGATCATGGGAAATGTAGTCCCATTGGTTTTTGTGTTTTTTACCGTTGTTTGTGTATTTTTTTGGAATGTTCCTGGTGCTAAACATACCTCGTTCTGTGAGGGGTGTAGTGGCCTAATTTGGTGTTTCTGCATAATGTGGTTTTGCTGTCTATAAGCCCCTCACCACGACATGTCTTTATATATATATATATATATATATATATATATATATATATATATAGTTTCCATTTGTGCAGGGATCTTGCACCTCTAACTCTAACAAATATGGAAGGCTGGCTGTATCACAAGATTATCCTCTACACCATTGTTTCCCAACCAGTGTGCCGTGAGTAATCATCAGGTGTGCCATGGGAAATTGGAACCTCCAATACCGTTTCTTCCCCCTCCTGCCCACAGTGCTCTCTGGGTGTAGGTGAACTACAATTTCCAAACTCAAGGTCAATTCCCAAGCAAACCCTTTCAGTACTTTCTGTTGGTAATGATAGTTCAATGTGCCAAGTTTGGTTCAATTCCATTGTTGCAAGAGTTCAGGATGCTCTTTGATTGTGTGTTAACTATAAATCCCAGAAACTGTAACTCCGAAATGTCAAGGTCTATTTTCCCCAAACTCCATCTGTGTTCACATTTGGGCATATTGAGTATTCATGCCAAGTTTGGTCCTGATCCAACATTGTTTCAGTCCACAGTGCTCTCTGGATATAGGTGAACTACAACTCCAAAACTCAAGGTCAATGCCCACCAAGCTCTTATAGTATTTTCTCTTGGTTATGGGAGTTCTGTGTGGGAAGTTTGTGTCTTTCTGCCATTCTTGCCAGGATATATCTATGCTGTGTTCATCAAAACAGGCCTAGGTTTCACACTGAGTGTATAAATACATTTAAAAACATATTAACTATATGTATTACTGTGTTAGAGTGTCGTTTTGTGTCATTTTGGTTGGTGGTGTGCCCCAGGATTTCGTAAATGTAAAAAATGTGCCGCGGCTCAAAAAAGGTCGAGAAACACTGCTCTACATAATATAGTAGGATAACATTCCTTCCTGTCTCTACCCACTCAAAAATACTGAAAGGGTGGACCATATCTCCTTGAGACAATGAAACATGCCCTCTAACAGATGTTTAGTAAGCTCTGAAACACGTTGAAATGAAAAGCTATTATTCTCCATTTGTTTTCGCACATGGCTTTTTGAATCAACGTATCACGAGCTAATACTCGTGATAAGTGGATGAATTTAAATAAAAATTCCTGCCGCCCTTGTCATTTCTGACATTGTGGAATCTGCTTCCTTCTCATGCCTCATAACCATTTCCTCAACTTCCTTAATTCAGTGTATCTAAAATACTTTGCTCAATGTATCACCACAAGCAAGATCCCTATGGAGGAAGTAATGGAGACGTGGAGATGGTGCGATTTGAGAAAGCACCTTAAAATATTTTTTAAATGCTGCCAAAAAGCGGCACTTTTGTGGTAGCCTTTGACTGGTAAAATGTCTCACATACACCGTTTTGTCATTAACCTTTGCCACATCAAACTCAACATGGTGTGGTGGTTTGAGCGCTGGACTATGACTCTGAAGGCACACAACAACCCAAAATTCTTCTGACATTGCACACACATGTTCAAGAGACTCCGGATGGACATAACACAGGTGCAGTGACAAGCAAAGCACATGATCTTCACCAAAAGCGTGAAGATATTTCAAAACAAAGCATTGCCTATTGCTCAACAAGGGCTGAATAATACATTGAGAAAGGAGAGCCCTGAGTCTGGATCCTTGCTCACCCATATCACCCGGCGTGACTATTTTCCAACCCAATCTGCTTTACAGGATTCTTGCCAGTATAAAGTGGAGATGCCATTGAACAGAGCTATCCTTATCCTTAGGTGAGGCAACTCCCTCAGGATGCAGATTCGCTGCGGATAGCATTTCCCTCTGGACCACCTACAATATCAACATATCTTGGAGAGGAGTATCGTTTTGCCCTTCGCTTCAGGCGGCAAAATATCTTAGCTCA
This sequence comes from Anolis apletophallus, assembly GCA_030556195.1. Classification (NCBI taxonomy): domain Eukaryota; kingdom Metazoa; phylum Chordata; class Lepidosauria; order Squamata; family Anolidae; genus Anolis; species Anolis apletophallus. Next base: position 157,307,101 of record JARBWK010000004.1, read on the forward strand.
GCTTAACCTACAGTCTTGGATTTGAATGTGGAGAATGTGAAACCGCAGGATGTGAGAAGCATGTACCTGTGCCTGAGCATGTCATTTCCATGTCATAACTTGTTCTCTCTCCTTTCTGATTGTACAATATGCAAGAAAATGTGCTAGCGAAATATGGATCCGTTGGGTTTTTTTCTCTCAACTTAACCTACCCCACAGGACTGTTGTGAGGCTTAAGATGAGAAAGGAGACTTGAGTAATTCTACTCTGAAGCAGAATATAAATGTATCCCATAAAAATAAAGAAATAGTTCTAAAACAATCATTCATACAAAGGATGTGTCTATACTACATAACAGTTTGTCTCAGACTCAATGCTATGGAATCATAGGAGTTGTGCTTCTACAAGGAGTTGGACTGGGCTGTGGCGCATTTAGCCGAAAGCTAGCTGCATTAAATCACTACTGGCCGAGAGGTCATGAGTTTGAAACCAGTCTGATTCAGAGTGAGCTTCCGGCCATTCGTCTAGCTTGCTGTCGACCTGTGCAGTCCGAAAGACAGTTACATCTGTCAAGTAGGAAATTTAGGTACCGCTTATGCGGGGAGGCTAATTTAACTTATTTACAACTAGCTTGGGGACCCGGCGGTGCCCGGGTTATTTGAGGAAGTCATTGTGTGCCAAAGTTCGTCATTGGTGTGGGCCACAGTGTTCTAAGGAAGTGAATTAAAGTACTGCAAGTCCCATCATCCATGGTCCATCCTTCCTCAAACTGCACCAGGATGTAGGGTGCATCTTGGGGGGTCTGTGTGCCAAGTTTGGTCTTGTTCTGTCATTATTGGGGGCCTAGTCAGGAAATCAAGTTGAGGAAGCCTAACCATATCCCATGAGCTGAGGCCCAGTCAGGAAAATCAAGTTAAGGAAGCCTTGTTGTCAATTTTGGACCTGGTCTGTGATTTATAGGGGCTGCAGCGTTGTTTGGGAAGTGAATGAGGTGAAGGTACTGCAAATCCCATCATTCGTGGCCCATCCTGCCCTAAACCACACCAGGTTGTGAAGTGGGCCATTGGTCCCTTGTTTGCCATGTTTGGTCCTGATCCGTCATTGCTGTGGTCCGCAGTGGCTGACTGCCTGAGGCCTTTTGCTTTCCCTCTGAGTCACCTTAGAAGTGTATTGGGTGAAGGTACTGAACATTCCATTTCCAACAGAAAAAACTGTCAACTGGATAACTTCAACTCCAGCCATTTATGCCTGCCTCAGGCCCTTTCCTTTCCTCTCTGTGCTGTGTTGGAATGTTGGGTGGGTGGCCAGTCAGAGCCATTTATGCAAATAATCCCAGAGTGGGAGCCAATCGAAACACTGCCACATATTCCTCCCACCGCTCGGCAGCAAACACTGACTTTTATTATATACATAGATAGATAGATAGATAGATAGAGAGAGAGAGAGAGAGAGAGAGAGAGAGAGAGAGAGAGAGAGAGAGAGATGACATAAAACCTTCCAGTAGTGTGCAGAAGAATGAGGAAGTACTCCATCAAAGGACCCGATGTCACAATGGACAGTGAAGCGGCAGCTCCCACTGTGGCCGGAATTGAGCTAGAATCCAGCATACCATCATGAAGACAGAAAAGCTTTGGCACAGCTGGAATGTTAAATTGCCTCTGTGTCTGTCTATATATGCTGTATGTCTAACTGGCATTGAATGTTTGCCATGTACATGTGCATTGTAATCCGCCCTGTAATCTGGGCGAGAAGGGCGGAATATAAATACTGAAAATAAATAAAATAAATAAGATCTTTAAACTTCTTTGCCAGAGACTGCTGGTGCCTCGTCAAACTATATTTCCCAGGATTCCATAACATTGAGCCATGGCAGTTTCACCCACAGACATTTAAAAAGTAATATTTGACACAAGTGCTATTTTTGAGTTTGGTTGATATTTTGTGTTTGTATTTTCCACATGTGTCCTTCTAGAGCAGTGTTCCTCAACCTGGGGGTCAGGACCCCTTGGGGGGTCATGAGGGGGTGTCATGAGGGGGTGTCAGAGGGGTCGCCAAAGATCATTAGAAAACACAGTATTTTCTGTTGGTCATGGGGGTTCTGTGTGGGAAGTTTGGCCCAAGTTTGGTGGGGTTCATTCATTTGATTTGATTGTAGGTGAGCTATAAATCCCAGAAACTCCCAAATGTCAAGGTCTATTTTCTCCAAACTCCACCAGTGTTCACATTTGGGCATATTGAGTATTTGGACATATTGAGTGCCAAGTTTGGTCCAGAGCAATCATTGTTTGAGTCCACAGTGCTCTCTGGAAGTAGGTGAACTACAGCTCCAAAACTCAAGGTCAATGCCCACCAAACCCTTCCAGTATTTTCTGTTGATCATGGGAGTTCTGTGTGCCAAGTTTGGTTCAATTCCATCGTTGGTAGAGTTCAGAATGCTCTTTGATTGTAGGTGAACTATAAATCTCAGCAACTACAACTCCCAAATGACAAAATCAATCCCCCCAGTCCCACCAATATTCAAATGTGGGCATATTATGTATTTGTGCCAAACTTGGTCCAGTGAATGAAAATACACCCTGCATATCAGATATTTACATTACGATTCATCACAGTAGCAAAATTACAGTTATGAAGTGGCAACAAAAATAATGTTATGGTTGGGGGACACCACAACATGAGGAACTGTATTAAGGGGCTGTGGCATTAGGAAGGTTGAGAAACACTGTTCTAGAGTATGACGGAAAACATGCATCATGCAGGTATTTGGCCTAAAGCCAAGACTTTCACCAAGTGATGAACCACGACTTGCCATTGAAGTTGGCATGAAAGATCTCGGAAACCAGAGCTCCGCATTTAAATGCAGCACCTTGCCTGTCTCGCTGGCAACGGAGGCTGCACAGCTACTTCTGGGCGATAGAGAGGCAGGGTGCTCCCTCCAGAGGCCCCGCCTCGTGCTTCCTTCTTCCTGCAATGCCCCGCAGGCGAAAGAAGCACCACGAGAGCGGAAGCCAGCAGCAGGAGCATGCATGCACCAGGCCTGGATCAGGCCCTTTTGGTGCCCTAGGCCAAAGGCTGAGAGAGAGGGGGGCAGGGAAACACAAACACACAGAGCGACTGAGGCGCGCGAGCCGGACAAGAGAGGCAGGGAAACAGACTGGGCGCACGAGGAGGTGGAGGCAGAGCTGGGGGCGGGGCAGAGCCGAGGAGAGCAGAGCTAAGGGGGGACGGCCATGGGTGGCGCTTACGCCGCTGCGCGCATGCACCCTTTTTAAAAATATTTTTTAAATTTTTTTGGATTTTTGGGGGATTTTTTCAAAACTTTTTTTGGGGGGGTCCAGACCTGCTGCCCCCCAAAATGTGCCGCCCTGGGCCATGGCCTAGGGTGGCATTATGGGTAATCCGGGCCTGGCGTGAGCGCAGGATGTGCGCGCACATGGCAGGAGCGCCCCATCCGGCTGGTGAGGCCCGAAGATCACCTAAAAGAGGGCCGAAGATCTACTAGTAGCTCACGAGCTACCTAATGAGCACCCCTGCCCTAGACCCTTCCTGCCCTCCTCATGTACTCATTTAGAGAATGACCAAGTGCCCCTTACTATAAGGCAGTGTTTCTCAACCTGTGGGTCGGGATCCCTGAGGGGGTCGCGAGGGGGTGTCAGAGGGGTCGCCAAAGACCATCAGAAAGCATAGTATTTTCTGTTGGTCATAGGAGTTCTGTGTGGGAAGTTTGGCCCAATTCTATTGTTGGTGCGATTCAGAATGCTCTTTGATTGTAGATGAACTATAAATCCCAGCAACTATAACTCCCAAATGTCAAGGTCTATTGTCTCCAAACTCCACCAGTGTTCACATTATGGGCATATTGGGTATCTGTGCCAAGTTTGGTCCAGATCCATAATTGTTTGAATCCATAGTGCTCCTTGTATGTAGATGAACTACAGCTCCAAAACTCAAGGCCAATGTCCACCAAACCCTTCCAGTATTTTCTGTTGGTCATGGGAGTTCTGTGTGCCAAGTTTGGTTCAATTCCATCGTTGGTGGAGTTCAGAATGCTCTTTGATTATAGGTGAACTATAAATCCCAGCAACTACAAATCCCAAATGACAAAATCAATCCCGCCTAACCCACTATTAAAATTAGGGAGTATCAGGTATTTGTGCCAAATTTGGTGAAGATATTGACGTTACGATTCATAACAGTAGCAAAATTAGTTATGGAGTAGCAACAAAAATAATTTTATGGTTGGGGGTCACCACAACATGAAGAACTGTATTAAGGGGTCATGGCATTATGAAGGTTGAGAAACACTGCTATAAGGGGTGTCACTCATTTGGAAATCTTGTCCTTTATAGGACCGGCAAGCATCCTTTCTCATAATCCCTGTTTGAGAGTTGGAAAGCTTTCCTATATTTATATGGGGCAAACCAAGAAATCCCTGAACAGACTCAGAAGTGGAGTGGGCAGATCAAAAGACAACCTGGCAAAATGGCACTACCCAAAAGAATCCCATACTTTGTGTGACTGTGGAGCACATCTGTATGCTTGCCCACTATGCCCTGCTTCATGTACAAAGGAAGAATTGTTGGAAGCTACAGACAATGCCGTTGCTGTTGCCTGTTTTTGGTCAAAATATATTTAGCCTCCTGCCCTCCTTCTATTTTTATTAGTTTTATACTAATTTATGCAATGCTTTTGGTACGAAATATATAAATAAATGGAATAACAAGTTAGGGCATGGGCCTTTCATGAAGCTGCGTGCATCACAGAATATATGAATGCATACACTATATATTAATTTTCCAGAGAAACGCACAGCTCAATGAACAGAATATTTTCATTTGGTAACTTGGTAGCAGAAAAACTCAAGAACAGTTGCAACCTAATTGTTAAACCTTATTGCTTTTTTTGCAATGCTTCCCATCCAGCATGGTGTGATAGTTTGAGCATGAAACCTAGGCTGCATATACACTCTAGAATTAATGTCAGGAGGGATTTGAGCAACTGCAAGTCACTTCTGGTCACTTGTCCCTCTGCAAGGACGTTGCCCAGGGGACGCCCGGATGTTTGACTTTTTTACCATCGTTGTGGGAGGTTTCTCTCATGGGAAGCTGGAGTTGACAGAGGGAGCTCAACCCACTCTCCCCGGATTCAAGTCATCAGCTCTGGATTTAACTCATTGCACCACCGGGAGCTCATTGACCCCTCTTTAACTGCCATGGCACAATGCTATGGAATTATAGAAGCTATGGAATCCTGGGAGTTTTACAAAGTCTGGGGGTTTTTTTCAGAGTCCTGGTCTCACTATATCATAGAACTACAGATCCTATGATTCCATATAGCATTGCGTCATGGCAGGAAAAGTGAGGTCTAAACTGTTTTAATTCTACAGCCCCATCTAATGCAGTTTTAAACTGCAATTCATGGCAATGTAGATGGGCCCCAAATGTGGATGCATCCCAGGGTTTCACATTCCCATTCAGCCACAGGAACCTGAGGTGTAGAATGAATGCAGCTTGACCGCCATGGCTCAGTCCTAAGGAATTCTGGGAGTTGTCGTTTCCTAAGGCAGCAGCGTGGCTTTGGAGAGAAGGCTAAAGAACTTGCGAAATGACAATTCCCAGGATTCCACAGCACTGAGCCATGGCATTGGTGTCAAGCTGCATCAATGGTCCTTGGTTTGGTTTATGTCAGTGGTTCCCAATCTTTGGGCCTCCAGCTGTTTTGGACTTCATCTCCCAGAAATCCCAGCCAGTTTACCAGCTGTTGGGAACTGTGGGAATTGAAGTCCAAAACACCCGGAGGCCCAAAGGTTGGGAACCACTGATTTATGTATTTTTACTGTGTTGTACCATGCCCAACTTCTGAGGAGACATGAGTAACAAATAAAAGGCATTATTGTGATTATTATTTTTACTGACACAAAAACACAGTATGTTACAGCAAACGAGATATATGCTGGGTTTTGTATCACAAAATCACAAGTCAAACACTTCCCAAGTGCCTAGGACTGTGTGATGTATTATTATTATTATTTATTATTATAAATAATAATAGGATGGAGGACCACCGCCTACCAAACATACTACTGTATGGTGAACTCGCCATGGGTCAGCGCAAGAGAGGTGCCCCCAAAAAGAGATATAAGGACTCCCTGAAACAACATCTCAGGCTCGGCCAGATTGATCACCAACAATGGTCCACCCTGGCCTCACATCGGGAGGCATGGAGACGCACTATCCACAATGCTGCGGCCTCTTTCGAGAAGACACGCCGAATGGGTCTCGAAGAGAAAGGACAACGCAGAAAGAACCGCAACTTGGAAACAACATCACCCAAGGAGACTTTCTGCTGTGCTTTCTGCAACCGAACTTGCCTATCTCAGATTGGCCTTTTTAGTCATCAACGCGCTTGTAAAAAGCGTGGGATGAGTCCTTCCTGAATCTTCGTTCGCGAAGTAATGCCGAGAGAGATTATTATTATTATTATTATTATTATTATAAACACAAGAAGATTAGTACACAGCAAACAAGATCACTATGCTGGCTGTTGTATTGAATCACATGTCGGACACTTCCCAAGCGTCTAAGAATATGTAATGTATCGGCAAATAATGCGTGCAGATTCCAGCAGAGTGGCCTTTTGCAACTGACAGGTGGTAATCTTGTCAGCGCCAATTGTGTTTAAGTGCAGGCCAAGGTCTTTAGGCACTGCACCCAGTGTGCCGATCACCACTGAATGACTGTCTTTGCAGTTCGATTTAAAAATTCTCATATCGTGTCAGCTTTTCCAGTTGTTTCTCTCCAATCCCGCTGTCGCCTGGGATTGCAACATTGATAATCCATACTTAGTTTTTTAACATTATTATTATAATTTTCTAGTCTACAGTGTACACTAGGCATGGGCAAACTTGGGCCCTCCAGGTGTTTTGGACTTCAACTCCCACAATTCCTAACAGCCGGTAGGCTGTTAGGAAATGGGAGTTGAAGTCCAAAACACCTGGAGGGCCCAAGTTTGCCCACGCCTGGTGTAGATGCACCCCACAAAGATGGTGGTAGACAATCCTTCACTGGATATATTCAAGGAGAAGCTGGCTAACCATACTGTATTTATGTTATTGAAGGCTTTCGTGGCCGGAATCACTGAGTTGCAGTGAGTTTTTTGGGCTGTATGGCCGCGTTCCAGAAGCCTTTTCCCCTGACGTTTTCGCTCACACCTATGGCAGGTATCCTCAGACCTCACAATCTCCGAGGATGCCTGCAATAGATGTGAAGGAAACGTCAGGAGAAAATGCTTCTGGAACATGCCCATACAGCCCGAAAAACTCACTGCAACTCAGTGATTCCGGCCATGAAAGCCTTCAACAACAAGGCTGAGGGGGGAAAGGAAGGGGCCTGAGGCTGTTAGGAATGGTGGGAGTTGAAGTCCAAAACACTTGGGAAGAGGACCCAAGTGTGCCCATGCTTGTTCTAGCTCAGGGGTGCTCACACTTTTTCAGCATGCGAGCTACTTACAAAACAACCAAGTCAAAATGATCGACCTTCCCACTACTCAGAGAGCCAGAAAAGCAAAATATTTGGAAATTTATTTCAGTGAGAGCCATATAATATATTTTAAGATTGAATTCAACTAAATGTGAGCATAATAAGCCCCTGGATTTATTCATAATAATAATGATGATAATATTCATTCAGCCTCTGCTAATAATAATAATAATAATAATAGTAACAACAACAACAACAACAGATTCCTAGAATAGATGGAAACCTCCAAGGGCCATCCAGTCCAACCTCCTTCTGCCATAAGGGAAAAACACAATCAAAGCATTCCTCACAGATAGCCATTCAGCCTCTGATAATAATAATAATAGGTTCCTAGAATAGGAGGAGACCTCCAAGGGCCATCCAGTCCAACCTCCTTCTGCACCTGGGCAGCTTCGGGAGCCTGCGGAGCAGGACTGAGCCTTCCTCCCACCCTTCCTGCGATTTACCAGGACACCCTACGCCACTGTTTCTCAACCTTCCCAATGCCACGACCCCTTAATACAGTTCCTCATGTTGTGGTGACCCCCAACCATAAAATCATTTTCGTTGCTACTTCATAACTGTCATTTTGCTACTGTTATGAATCATCATGTAAAATGTATTTTCATTCACCAGACCACATTTGGCACAAATACCCAATACACCCAAGTTTGAATACTGGTGGGGTTGTGGGGGGTGATTTTGTCATTTGGGAGGTGTGGTTTTTGGGATGTATAGTTCCCCTACAATCAAAGAGCATTCTGAACTCTACCAACGATGGAGTTGAACCAAACTTGGCACACAGAACTCCCATGACCAACAGAAAATACTGGAAGGTTTTAGTGGACATTGACCTTGAGTTTGGGTGTTGTACTTCACGTACATCCAGAGAACTCAAATAATGATAGATCTGGATCAAACTTGGCGCAAATACTCAATATAGCCAAATGTGAACCAGGCCCGGATTAACACTTTTTTGCGTCCTAGGCCACAATTTGGAATTACGATCCCCTTTAAGCCAACCTCCCGCCACCTCCAAGGTCTCCATTCCCACCGGCTGGAAAACTCCGCTGTGCTCTGAAGGTCTCCTCGGGAGTCGGGAGGCTTGGGGAGAGCGCAGCGAGTGCAAACTCGCTCCAAAGGCGCGCATGAGAAAGAAAGGGAGCACGAGAGAGAGATAGAGAGAGAGAGCGCATGAGAGAGAGAGAGAGCGTGTGAGAGAGAGAGAGAGAGAGAGAGAGAGAGAGAGAGAGAAAGTGCGAGAGAGAGCGCAAGAGAGAGAGAGAGATGGAGGGGACGGAGCAGAGATTTTGCCGGGAGAAGGAGCGAGGAGGGGCATGAGAAAGGGGGAAAGAGGGGCGCAGACCAGGTTTTTTTTGGTCCGTGATCTGCGCCCCCCCTGGGCTTGCGCCCCTAGGCCATGGCTTCGTTGGCCTTATGGGTAATCCGGGCATGATGTGAACACAGGTTGAGTTTGGGGAAAATAGATCTTGATATTTGGGAATTGTAGTTTTATTTATTTATTTATTTATTTATTTATTTTACTCGGCTTTTATGCCGCCACTCCCAGTAGGCTCGGGGCGGCTCACAGCCAGAAGGTAAAACAACATACAGTATACAAAGGGTTAAAATGCAGGTAAAATACACAGTAAACTATACGATAAAAACATTATTAAAAGCACACGGTTGGGGAAGTGACAGTGGTCGAGCAATATTAGCATGGCTGGGGGGCCCAGTGGACCTAAGCCTGAAACGCCAGCCGGAAGAGGTGGGTCTTACATGCCCGCCTAAACGGGAGTAGCTGCCGGGAGGGTATTCCACAATATCGGCGCTATGACCGAGAAGGCCCTTCGGCGGGTGGCAGTTTTCTTAGCCGTTTTAGCAGAGGGGACGGCTAGCAGGTTAGAGTCCTCTGAGCGGAGTGATCTCGCAGGGTAGTATGGGGTGAGACGGTCCCTCAGTTGCTGGGATTTATAGTTCACATACAACCAAAGAGCTTTCTGAACTCCACCAACAATGGAATTGAACCAAACTTCCCATACAGAATAGAAAATAATGTATTTTCTGATGGTCTTTGGTGACCCCTCTGACACTCCCTCGGGGTCCCGACCCCCAGGTTGAGAACCACTGCCCTGTGCGATCTACCAGTAGATCGCGATCTACCTAATGAGCACCCCTGGTCTAGCTTGTCAACATCCTTCTTGACTTCTGGACACAGTCTTTGAGAGAAATCTAGAGTGGGATAGGACTTCCCAGGACTCTGCTCCTCTTGATGGCCATGGCTGGGGAAAGAGGCCCACCATGGCAAGCCCAGCCCTGGGCTGCTCACTCACCTGGGGCTCCACCAGCCAAGAGGCTCCTTCTGGGCAGCACTGGGTCCCTTCTTGGTACTTGAAAGCCGAGTAGATGGGGATGCGGTCCTGGGCGCTGTAGAGAGTGGCGAAGTGGGGCTGGTGGCGGTACTTCTGGCAGATCTTGACCGCCTTCGGGAGGTTCTCCAAGCCTTCGGGAGGGCTCCGCTCGTAGAAGAAGACGTCGCAGTCCCCGAAGCCAGGCTCGCCTTTGGCTATCACTTCGGATCGGGCTGGATCGGGGGAAGCGACCCAAAGGACGGCCAAGGAGAGGCAAGGGAGGAGGTTAGGGAGCCTCATTTTGGAGAGATGGAGCTGGATCCAAAAGCGCAGGTGTCCTCGACTCCGGCTTGGGAAAGGGACTGAGAGATGCCTCGCCAATGCGCCAAGTGGGAGAGTTTAAAAGCCGGGCCAAAAACGCGGTGACACACGCCGCAAGCGCGCAGGGGAAGGGGGACGCGCTCTGCACGCGCTCAGAGTCACGCAGGGGAGGCCAAACCTCAAGGAAAGGGAGGAAGAGGAGGAGGAGAGGAGGAGGAGGGGATCAAGCAAGCCGCCGCCTTCTCCACAACGTCACTCGTGGAAGGAAGCAAGGAAGGAAGGCTCCCCACAGCAGCCCAAGGAAGAAAAGAGGGGTGGCACTGGGACTGGCAGGCGAGCTCTTTTGGCTGCTGGCCATCCAGGGAGGGAGAAGGGAAGGCGGGGGGGGACTGCAATGCAGTCAGCAGCCAGCGCCCACGCAGAAGCACGCGCCGGGTGGGGGAAAGGCAGGGGCGCTCTAAGGGAATTTTAAATGGTAGGCCAACATTATTTTGGTGCCCCCCCAAAAAAAACATTATTTTGCCACCCCCCATGTAAAACAAATATACAATTATAATATCACAATACCATTAGTAGTGTTATATTGTATCAATGTATATACAATATATTATACCATACTCATACTATATTACCATCTTCGCCAGGCTAGGCGACTGGCGCCCTACCTGTCCAGGGATGACCTGGCCACGGTGATCCAAGCGACGGTCATCTCGAGACTGGACTACTGTAACGCCCTCTACGTTGGCCTTCCCTTGTCGACAGTCCGGAGACTCAAGCTGGTGCAGAATGCCGCTGCTCGCTTGCTGGTGGGAGCACCAGTGAGGGAGCACATTACTCCCATCCTCCGGCAACTGCACTGGCTTCCCATAGAGCAGTGTTTCCCAACCTTTTTTGAGCCGCGGCACACTTTTAACATTAAAAAAATCCGGGGGCACACCACTAACCAAAATGACACAAAATGACACTCTAACACAGTAAAGAACGGTTGGTGGCCTGCTGGGAGCAGCTACTGGGAATGCCGAAGCCGGGGAGGGGGTGGAGCCAGGCTGCGCCATGCCCCACCCCCTACCCCCAGCTTCACCTCTCCCAGCAGCTGCTCCAGCCTTGAGGGGGCAGTGCCAAGCCAGCGGTGCCAGAGCCAGGACAATGCTGGCTTGGCACTGTCCCCTCAAGGCTGGAGCAGCTGCTGGGAGTGCCAAAGCCGGGGGAGGGGGCAGAACCAGGTCGCGCCATGCCCCGCCCCCTCCCCCCAGCTTCAGCTCTCCTACAGAGGAGGAGCATAAGCAGTGAACAGGCTTCAGTGGCCGGGGCTCCTCTTCCACATGGCTTCAGTGAGCGAGGGGTGAGAGTCATGGTGGAAGTCATGGCGGATTGGAGGCTGGCTGGGGAAACGGGCGAAGGAGGCGGCGCCCCGGTCCCTTCTTCTTTTTCTTCGCCACTGCCTGGCCCTTCCTCCTCCTCCCCCAAGCAGCAGGAGTTTGGCAGGAAGGGGGGAGGAAGGGGGGCAGAGAGCTTTTCTTGCGGCACAGCAGGAAGTCCGTCACGGCACACTAGTGTGCCACGGCACACTGGTTGAGAAAGACTGCCATAGAGTACCGAATTGTCTTCAAGGTGCTGGTACTTGCCTTTAAGGCCTTGCACGGTCTAGGGCCTGTGTATCTGAGGGACCGCCTTGCCCCGTACGTTCCCCCGAGATCACTACGTTCAGAAGAGCAAAGTCTGCTATTGGTTCCATCGATCCGCTCCTGCCATCTATCCACAACGAGGCAGAGGGCCTTCTCTGTGGTGGCCCCAGTATGGTGGAACTCGCTGCCTGATGCTACCCGAGCGATTTCAGAGCTCGGTCCTTTTCGAAGAGCTTGTAAGACTGTTCTTTTTAAAATGGCCTTTGACTAATTGACAAGCTAATCCTGCCCTGAGGGGTTATGCCTGGAGTTTTTAGAAATCGAATTTTCTGATTTTAATGTATACCGGTTTTATGTGTTATGTTTTTTATGCTATGTGTGGCTGCAAGTTGTATGTGCAGCATTTTTACTGTTTGTTGTGATCCGCCCCGAGCCTGCAGGGAGGAGCGGAATATAAGATTGAATAATAAAATAAATAAATAAATAAATATTATATCATAATTATATTATACTACATTACAATATAATTATATTATAATATTTTGACATAATATAATGTAACATTCTATTATATTATTATTATAAAAAAATAAAATTATTTATTTAAATAAAATTATCCTCTACTAAATATTTTCATGACTCCTATAAAACTCAAATAACCCAATATAAAAATAAAATTGTAAAATAAAATATTATATATTACTATTTTTGTACAATACCACTACTATACTGCAATATTGTTTGTAATATTACATGTAATATAAAATATATCATTATTCTATTGTTATATTGTATTTGTATAATATTGTATGACAATATTAAGCAGAAGTGTATAATAATCAACAAGAAATGCAATGTAAATGCATCAAAATCAGAATAGATTACCTACCACCCGTCTCATAATTCATAGGAGTCTCCCATAAGTCCAAAATTAGGATCCCAATGTAAATGTAAATAGAAAAACAGCTGAAATGTTCAAATGAGGTCGAATACAGGCAGCGGCCTGGGCAAACTTGGCCCCGCCCTCCCTCCTTCTAAGTGTTTTGGCCTCCAACTCCCACAACTTCTCATAGCCTCAGGCCCCTCAGGTCTAGACAGAAATAGAGCCGAAGAAAGGAAGGAGGGAGAGAAGAGGTCACAGAGGAGGAGGAAAGCCCTTCATTCATTCCTTCACTTACACTTCCTTCACTGATTCTTTTCTCCTTCCCCGCAAACGCGCGCGCACGGCAGAGACAAAGGGAGAGGGAAGCACTCCCTGCCAGCCCAAGCGGGAGTGCATTGCTTACAGGCTTCTGCGCAAGGGAGCTACTGGGCATGCGCGGAGGTTTTCGCGCATGTGCAGTTGCTCCTGCGCTCTACTTCAGCTCTAGAGCAACTGTGCCTGCGTGAAAACCTCCGCGCGTGCCCAGAAGCGGCATCGGAGTGCACAAGGCCGGGTTCAAAAGGCAGGCAGCTGCAGCACTGTCTGAGGAACATTGGCAGGGCCAGGATGGCGCCCCATGCGGCCAGGATGGCGCCCTAGGCGGCCGCCTACTTGGCCTATCTTGTAGGACCGCCCCTGATGGTAAGCGAGCATTATTTTGGCCCCCCCAACATTATTTTGGCCCCCCCATGTAAAACAAATATACAATTATAATATCACAATACCATTAGTAGTATCATATTGTATCAATGTATATAGAATATATTATAGTACATACTCGTACTATATTATATCATAATTATACTATACTACATTACAATATAATTATAATATATCGACATTATCATCTATTATATAAATGGGTTCACGTCATGTGATGTATACCTCAAACAAAGAAACCGTACAACGCAGAAACACAATACTTGCCAACAGAAATAGGCCTCAAGCAAGGTACGTTTGTAGCAAAGAAACCTTCCCCCAAAACCTAAAGGGCCCCCAAAACAACGACTAAAAATAAAACTACATTTACCAGCATCCTCCGGGGCAGCCAAAGACTCACCCAGCCATGCATGTAGCCGGGGGGGGGGGCTAAGGGGGCTTCAGCCCCCCCCGAAATTCTCAGGGTGGTCCGCGAGAAGGCCTTACTGGTACATTATTTAAACTGTTATGTTTTTTCATATCATGATCTGATCACCATGCTCATTATATCCCACCTTCATGGGGTTATTGGGATAACAATACAAAAGGTTTGCTAGGGTAAACCCTCTTCCACCCAGTCTCAGCCCCCCCGAACCAAACTCAGCCCCCCCCCCGAACCAAAATCCTGGCTACGGCCCTGCACCCAGCCTCTACATTCTGAACAACATGATTGGCTGCCAATAAGGGCGGATTTGCATAACTGCTGCACTGGCCAGCCAACATGAAAATTCCGATCCATAATAAACTGCCAAAACAGAATAAGGAAAAGGCCTGAGCCAATCCCCAACACAAACACCCAAATCACTTCCAACCGAAAATTTACACCCCAAAAAAATCACAGACCATGCCCAAAATTGACAGTAAGGCTTCATTAACTTGATTTCCCTAACTAGCCCTCACTTACTGGGAAGCTGTTTACGCTCTGAATTGACAGTAAGACTTCATTAACTTGATTTCCCTAACTAGCCCTCACTTACTGGGAAGCTGCTTACGCTCTGAATTGACAGTAAGACTTCATTAACTTGATTCTCCCGACTAGGCCTCAGCTCATTGGACATTGTGTATGGCCTGAATTGACAGTAAGGCTTCATTAACATGCTGTTCCTAACTAGGCCTCACCTCATGGGACATTGTGTATGGCCTGAATTTACAGTAACCTACCTTGGCACACAGAGCCCCGACCGTGCATGATGGGACTTGAGGTACCACCATGGAAAATGGGATTTGTAGTACTTCAAAACCCATCATTCCCACAGACCACTGCGGCCCAGAACCAAGACCAACTTGGCACACCATGCCCCCCATGACCCACACTCCATCCAACTGCAGTTTAGAGGAGGGCACACCGTGGATGATTGGACTTTCTCGCATCTCCTAAAAAGGGCACAGCAACGCGTGCCGGGTACAGCTAGTATAATATAACATTCTATTCTATTATTATTATAAAATAATAAATAAAATTATTTATTTAAATAAAATTATCCTCTTCTAAATATTTTCATTACTCCTATAAAACTCAAATAACCCAAAATAAAGTAAAATAAAATTTTATATATTACTATTTGCCTGCGCAGTTGCGCCTGTCTCTCCTAGCCGGCACACACGCCCGGGGAGGTGGGCGGGTGTGGTAGGGTTCACACGTGATTGGGCCTGGCGAAGGAGTTTGCCTCAGCACGCGGTGGCTACTTCTGGTGGTGGCTGTCAGGAGGCAATACGTCGCCAATACCCCTTTGGCTCCCCTCCCCTCTCCCTTTGTCTCCGCCCCCTGCCTGCCCAATTGGGTCGCTGTATTCGGCGGCAGGGCAGAGAAAAAGGGAGAGGGGAAGCACTCCCTGCCTGTCTGATAGGGAGTGCTTTGCTTACAGGCTTCTGCGCACAGCAGCTACTGGGCATGTGCGGAGGTTTTCACAAATGCGCAGTTACTCCTGCGCTCAACTTCAGCTCCGGAGCAACTGCGCCTGCGCGAAAACCTCCGCGCATGCCCAGAAGCGTCGTCGGAGCGCACAAGGCCGGGGTCCAAAAGCAGGCAGCTGCGGCGCTGCCTGAGGAACATCGGCAGGACCAGGATGCTGTATGGTGCCGGCGCCCTAGCGGCCAGGAGAATTCGCCCCTTCCCAGATGGCACCCCATGCGGCCGCTTCCTTAGCCTACCTGTAGGACCACCCCTGCATGAAAATGAACCTGATCGTATGATAGCTGGATCCGGAGGAGTGTGAGTAAGCACCTGAACCTCCAGCTATCATACTATCACCAATCTGGCTACCACCAGTATTTCTTTTTAAAAAACACTCTAAAATCAAGGCACTAAATATTTATTTATTTATTTATTTATTTATTTATTTATCTATTTATTAGCTTGGGGGTCCGGCGGTGCCCGGGTTATTTGAGGAAGGCATTGTGTGCCATAGTTCGTCATTGATGTGGGCCAGAGTGCTCTAAGGAAGTGAATTGAAATACTGCAAGTCCCATCTTCCATGGTCCATCCTCCCTCAAACTGCACCAGGGTGTAGGGTGCACCTTGGGGGGGGGGGGTCTGTGTGCCAAGTTTGGTCTTGTTCTGTCATTGTTGGGGGCCTAGTCAGGAAAATCAAGTTGAGGAAGCCTTGTTGTCAATTTTGGGCCTGGTCTGTGATTCATAGGGGCTGCAGTGTTGTTTGGGAAGTGAATGAGGTGAAGGTACTGTAAATCCCATCATTCGTGGCCCATCCTGCCCTAAACCACACCAGGTTGTGAAGTGGGCCATTGGTCCCTTGTTTGCCATGTTTGGTCCTGATCCGTCATTGCTGTGGGCCGCAGTGGCTGACTGCCTGAGGCCTTTTGCTTTCCCTCTGAGTCACCTTAGAAGTGTATTGGGTGAAGGTACTGAACACTCCATTTCCAACAGAAAAAACTGTCAACTGGACAACTTCAACTCCAGCCATTTATGCCTGCCTCAGGCCCTTCCCTTTCCTCTCTGTGCTGTGTTGGAATGTTGGGAGGCTGGCCAGTCACAGCCATTCATGCAAATAATCCGACAGTTGCAGCCAATCGAAGCACTGGCACATATTTGCTCGGTCGCACCACCCACCCACCCATCGCCCGCAAACACTGACTTTTATTATATACATAGATTTATTATTTCAACTTCTATAACGCTCTTTCCCGCAGGCTCGGGGTGGTTTACAACATCTAACCATAGCATACAAACATCACAGATAATTACAAAAGAACGTATGACAGAGTTAAAATTTAAAAAGTATTACAAGGAGCCACTCCAATTGAATTCCTGCCAGAAGTGGGTGGTTTTACAAGCCCTCCGGAAGGAAGACCACTCTCTAATTGATCGAACATCGGCAGGCAAGGCATTCCAGAGCATCAGTTCTATGACAGAGAAAGCCCTTTGTCTGGTAGAGGACAGACGGTATGTCCGAACAGTAGGAGATTTTGTTCTTTCTGACAATGGTCAGAAAGGGAAAATCAGCGAAGACAAGGAGATTGCTGAGCGGCTAAATGACTTATTTGCCTCCATTTTCACACAGGAGGACAGACAACATATGCCTGCAGCTGAGTCAGTTTTTTCAGGGAGGGAATTAAATGAATTAAACCAGATAGAGATAAACAAGGAAGATGTTCTCACATGCCTTACTAAACTAAATGTCAACAAATCACCAGGGCCAGATGGCATCCACCCCAGAGTTCTTAAGGAACTCAAGTGTGAAATTGCTGAAATTCTAGCCAAAATATATAACCTTTCTCTAAGATCAGGCACTGTACCCGAGGACTGGAGGGAGGCAAATGTAACTCCGATCTTCAAGAAAGGATCAGGGGTGATCCAGGAAATTATAGGCCAGTTAGTCTAACCTCAGTTCCAGGCAAAGTGATGGAAACCATTATTAAAGAAAAAATTACTAAGCACATAGAAGAACAGGCATTGCTGAAGGAAAATCAACATGGTTTCTGCAAAGGCAAATCATGTCTTACTAACTTGATAGAATTCTTTGAGGGTGTAAATAAACACATAGATAAAGGGGACCCAGTCGATATTGTTTACCTTGACTTTCAAAAGGCTTTTGACAAAGTCCCTCACCAAAGGCTCCTAAATAAGCTCTTCAGCCATGGAATCAGGGGACAGGTCTTGTCCTGGATTGGAACCTGGCTAAACTGTAGGAAACAAAGGGTGGTAATAAACGGACATTTCTCTGGGTGGAAAGAGGTGAGAAGTGGCGTACCCCAAGGTTCAGTTTTGGGTCCGTTACTTTTAATTTATTCATTAATGATCTGGATGTAGGAGTGAATTCTGAGGTAGCAAAGTTTGCAGACGACACTAAATTGTTCAGGTAGTTAAAAATGAAACTGATTGTAAAGAGCTCCAGAAAGATCTCTCGAAATTGAGTGAATGGGCAACAAAGTGGCAAATGCATTTTAACCTAAACAAGTGTAAAGTCATGCACATCGGGGCAAAGAACCCCAACTACACCTACAAATTGATGGGGTCAAAGCTTTCCGAGACAAACCAGGAAAGGGATCTTGGGGTCTTGGTGGACAGCTCAATGAAGATGTCAACCCAGTGCGCAGCAGCAGTGAAAAAGCAAATTCTATGCTAGGCATGATCAGAAAGGGAATCGAAAATAGGTCAGCAAATGTTGTATTACCTCTCTACAAATCGATGGTAAGGCCACATTTGGAGTACTGTGTACAATTCTGATCTCCGCACCTTAAGAAGGATATAACGGAACTGGAAAAGGTACAGAAAAGGGCAACAAGAATGATCCAAGGGATGGAGCAGCTCCCTTATGAAACCAGGTTGCAACGCCTTGGTCTTTTCAGCCTTGAAAGACGGCGTCTAAGAGGTGACTTGATCGAAGTGTATAAAATCATGCATGGGATAGAAAAGGTGAATAAAGAAAAAAATATTTTCTTTGTCACAAAACACTAGGACTAGAGGGCACTCCCTGAAGCTCCAAGGTAGGAAAATTAGGACTAATAAAGGGAAATATTCCTTCACCCAGAGGGTCATTGGGTTATGGAACTCACTTCCAGAAGAGGTTGTGACAGCTGTCAGCCTGAACAACTTCAAGGCAGGATTAGACAAATTCATGGATACCAAGTGTATCGGTAGTTACTGAAAAGGACATTCAAGTGCCACCTCGGAGTTGGTTGAGGTAGGCAGGATTTCCCTGGGTACTGGTTGTGGGGGGTCGGGAGCAGGTCAGGGTTTTGCCCTCCCTTCTGCTCGAGATCCCCGTGTACAACTGGTGGGCCACTGTGTGATACAGAATGCTGGACTAGATGGGCTGAGGTCCGATTCAGCATGGCTCTTCTTATGTTCTTATGTTCTTATGTTCTTCTGATCAAAGTGATCTCTGGGGAACATATGGAGAAAGATGGGCCCTCAGGTACACCGGCCCTAGACCGTACAAGGCCTTGAAGGTTAGAACCAGCACCTTGAATATAATCCGGTACTCCACTGGTAGCCAGTGCAGTTGCTGCAAGATTGGAGTGATCCCACACCTTGCCAGCATTCCGGCAAAAAGTCGTGCAGCCGCGTTCTGCACCAGCTTGAGTTTCCGGATCATAGTCAAAGGAAGGCCAGTGTAAAGGGCGTTACAGTAGTCTAATCTCGAGATGACCGTCACCTGGATCAACGTAGCGAGGTCACTCCTAGATAGGTAAGGTGCCAACCACCTAGCCTGCCGTAGATGGAAAAATGTGGTCTTGCTGACAGCTGAGACCTGGGCCTCCATTGTCAGCAACGGGTCTAGTTGGACCTCCAGGCTTTTTACTGAAGACGACGGGCGAAATGCCTCGCCATCCAGGGTAGGCAACAAGCACTCTCCCCCACCCGGGCGACCCAGCCATAGGATCTGCGTCTTCTATGGGTTCACCTTCAACCGGCTGGACTGTAGCCATCCAGTCACAGCCTCAAGGCACAGATGGAAAGAATTGGGTACGGAGTCTGATCGGCCATCCATCCTCAGCACAAGCTGGGTGTCATCCAGACCAAAACTATGCACCAGTCGGGCCAGTGGACGCATATAGATGTTAAATAATAGAGGAGAGAGGATAGCCCCCTGAGGAACCCCACAATTCATTGGGAGCCTCTAAGAGACCACTTCTCACCACTTGCTGACCCCGGTCCTGGAGGGAGGAAGATACCCATTTAAGGGCCGTCCCCCTAACCCCCAACTCAGATGAAAACTCAGAAAACAAGGGAATTCCAGAGAGGAAATAATCAGGGCCAGCTGACACCTGCCAACAATGGATTCCCCCAGACAGGCTTTGAAGCTGCAAGGCCATTCAGTGGTAATCAAGCTGGCCAATTGCAACATTCACACTTGCCTCAAACAGACAAGAGTTCTTTTTTTAAAAAACCTCGAATCAAGGAACATGAAAGGCACTGCAGGCTACTTCAGCCAGAGAAGTCAGCCGTAGCAGAGCACCTGATGAACCGACCTGGACACAGCATATTATTTGAGAACGCGCAAATGCTGGACCACTCTCACAACTACCATGTCAGGCTACACAGAGAAGCATGTGGACAATTTCAACAGAAAGGACAAAACCATGAAAACAAACAAAATCTGGCTACCAATATTTTTTTTTAAAAAAAAAACTCTAAAATTATAACAGTAAATAAAGAACAAAACTCAAACACAGGGGAATTCCAGACAAGAAACAATCAGGAACAGCTAATCAGTAGCAAGGCCGAACAGGGTATAGGATTACAGCCTGTGCTGGATGGGGTTACACTCCCCTTGAAGGCACAGGATCGCAGATTGGGAGTTCTCCTGGGCTCATCGCTGAGCCTGGAACCTCAGGTTGCGGCGCTGGCTAGCGGGGCTTTCGCACAATGAAAACTTGTGTGCCAGCTGTGCGTGTATCTTGGGAAGTCAGACTTGGCCATGGTGGTCCGCGCTCTTGTTACCTCCAGGGTAGACTACAGCAACACACTCTACATGGGATTGCCTTTGAAGACTGTTCGTAAGCTCCAAATAGTCAAACGAGAGGCATCCAGAGGCATCCAGGTTAACTGGGGGTGGCATACAGGGAGCACACAACTCCCATGTTGCATCAGCGCCACTGGCTGCCAGTTTGCTACCGGGCACAGTTCAAAGTGCTGGCTTTGGCCTATAAAGCCCTAAATGACCCTGGCTCAGTTTACCTGTTCAAACGCATCTCCCTTTCTGAGCCACCTCGAAGACTAAGATCTTCTGGGGACACCCTGCTCTCGGTCCTGCCACCATCACAGGCGCGTTTGGTGGGATTAGATCAATCCCTCCTGTTCTTCAGAAAAATTGCAAAAACCTGGCTGTGGGACCAAGCCTTTTGGGACAGTGCAATAAGGCAATAATAGGAAACCCACTCCGCTGACCAGAGCAATTTTGAGATGGTTTTAAACAACTGATTTTAATTATTGTGTATATGATATAAGGACTCCCAGAAACAACATCTCAGGTTCGGCCAGATTGATCACCAACAATGGTCCACCCTGGCCTCACATCGGGAGGCATGGAGACGCACTATCCACAATACTGCGGCCTCTTTCGAGAAGTCACGCCGAACGAGTCTCGAAGAGAAACGACAACGCAGAAAGAACCACGACCTGGAAACAGCATCACCCAAGGAGATTTTCTGCTGTGCTTTCTGCAACTGGACTTGCATATCTCAGATGGGCCTTTTTAGTCATTAACGCACTTGTAGAAAGTGTGGGGTGAGTCCTTCCTAGGAATCTTCATTTGCGAAGATATTTATAGTTATTTATATCCCAGCATGGAATGCTTGCTGTATATATGTTGTTCTCCGCCCTGACTGCCCTTCGGGGTGAGAGGGGCAGAATATAAATGTTTCAAATAAATAATAAATCATATTATAATCCAGTCTGAACCCTGCCACATGCACAATGGAGGACAACACCAGAGGCACTCCAAGTGGCCAGCTACTGGTCAAAGGACATTTAGTATAATGCTAAGTTTTGTAAACTTTCTTTGGGTTTTTAAATACATTACAACTGTATTTAAAGGGTAAATAAAAATAAAATACCTGTGGGGTTTCACAAGGCAATATGGATCAGACCTTTTGAAATCCTCCAGTCCCAGGCTCTGACCACTAGGTTCTTTTGATGGAGGGCAGTCAGTGTTCTGTTAAATTACCTAGAGTCACTGGTCTCCATTGATGGCAACACAATGCCAGACACATAATGTCATGAATAAATGCAGCCTGGTTGAAATCGTGGCAAATTACTGGTATTCTGTGTGACTCTTGCTTAAGATTTACGCCACAGTTGTATGTCCCATAGACCTCTCTCTATGACAGTGTTTCCCAACCTTTTTTGAGCCGCGGCACTCTTTTAACATTAAAAAAAATCCGGGGGCACACCACCAACCAAAATGACACAAAATGGCACTCTAACACAGAAAAGAACGGCTGGGGGATTGTGGCCTGCTGGGAGCAGCTGCTGGGAGTGCCAAAGCTGGGGGAGGGGGAGGAGCCATGCCATGCCCCACCCCTCCCCTCCCCCTGGCTTCAGCTCTCCCACAGCTTCTCCAGCCTTGAGGGGGCAGTCCCAAGCCAGCGGTGGCAGAGCCAGCACAATGGTGGCTTGGCACTGTCCCCTCAAGGCTGGAGAAGCTGTGGGAGAGCTGAAGCCGAGGGAGGGGGCGGAGCCAAGCTGCACCATGCCCCTCCCTGGCTTCCTTCACGCGGCTTCAGCAAGCAAGGGGTGGGAGTCATGGTGGATTGGAGGCTGGCTGGGGAAATGGCCGAAGGAGGCGGCTCCCCGGCCCCTTCTTTTTCTTCGCCGCCCCCCCCCAGCAGCAGGAGTTCGGCAGGAGGGGGGGGAAGGAAGGGGGGCAGAGAGCTTTTCTCGCGGCACAGCAGGAGGTCCGTCACGGCACACTACAGTGCCACGTCACAGCAGTTGGGAAACACTGCTCTATGAGGCCAAGTGCTGGCCAGCAACAAAAGAACATGAACAAGGCCTTCACACAATGGAAATGGAAATGCTGAGATGGACACTTGGCGTCATTATTTGATTATGTCCCAAATGATGACATCCATCAAAGACTAGGAATAAACGTGATCAGCAAGAAAATGCAGGAATCAAGGCAATGGTAGTACAGCCATATCATGAGGATGCCTGCCATAGGTGTGAGTGAAACATCAGGAAGGAATGCATCTGGAACATGGCCGTACAGCCTGGAAAACTCACAGCAACCCAGTGATTCTGGTCATGAAAGCCTTTGACATCACATCCAACAGAAATTATAAACATAAAATTCAACCAAAAAAAAAATCAAAATCTAAATAAACAAATTGTTTCATAACCCATAACGCTCATTGTTCTGCGTCATGAATGGTTTTATTTTATTGCAATTTTTTATTGGTTGTAGTATTTTTATAGTTTACTAGCTTGTGGACCCGGTGGTGCCCGGGTTATTTGAGAAAGGCATTGTGTGCCAAGGTTGGTCCTTATCATATGTTTACGTGGCTTGCAGTGGTCTCAGGAAGATAGTGAAGGTACTGCAAGTCCCATCGGCCATGATCCATCCCCCTCCAAACAGCACCAGGATGTAGAGTGGGTCATGGGGCCTCTGGGTGTCACGTTTGGTCTTGATCATTCATTGGATGAGGGTCGCAGCAGTCTCGGAAGGTGAGTGAAGGTACTTCAAGTCCCGTCATCCATGGTCCATCCTCCTCCAAACTACACCAGGATGTAGAGTGGGTCATGGGGTCTGTATGTGCCAAGTTTGGTCTTGATCAGTGATTGGATGAGGATCCCAGTGGTCTCAGGAAGAGAGTGAAGGTACTTCAAGTCCCATCATCCATGGTCCATCCTCCTTCAAACTGCACCAGGATGTAGAGTGGGATGCAGATGGGCTTGGATTCTTGGATGCTGGCCAATCAGAATCCTTTATGCAAATACTCCCTCAGTGGCAACCAATCCCCTCTGTCTGGTGCCTTAGAATGTTGGAGATCTGAGGCTGGCCAATCAGAGTCCTTTATGCAAATAATCCCAGAGTGGCAACCAATCGAAACGCCACATATTCCTCCACACCTCCCGCCGCAAACACTGACTTTTATTATATACATAGATGTTCTATGTCCACCTGCTGGCCCTGCAGGTGTTTTGGACTTCAACTCCCAGAAATCCTAGCCAGTTTACCAGCTGTTAGGATTTCTGGGATTTGAAAGCCAAAACACCTGCAGGGCCGGCAGTTGGACAGCCCTGTTCTATGTAATTGATTATGTTGTTTTTTTTAATTGATTTTATTTTGTTGTGTTGTTGAGCTTGGCCTCATGTAAGCCGCCCCGAGTCCCCGTTGGGGAGATGGTGGTGGGGAACAAATAAAGATTATTATTATTCATATTATTATATCAAATTAATACATGATTGACAACATATAATATTAAAATTTCCTGAACCTCCAGCCATTGAGGATATCCATACAGAGAGTTGTGCTAAGATCCTAGAAACTCCCTTTTCTTTAGACCGTATAAAAACATTGCTCAGTCCTTTTTGACTTTCTAACATTAGCCTTCTTTAGGCTGAGTCAAAACAGTACCCAGTCCAAAATAACCTTCAGAGTTGTACATCACCAACAGTTGTCTGACCGTTGTCTGTTTTCTTAAATTGTGTCAGAAGCTAACATACTGCAAGTCGCTTATGGTGTGAGAGAATCAGCCATCTACAAAGACGTTGCCCAGAGAATGCCCAGATGTGTTACGATCCTGCTGGGAAGCCCTGTTACTGAAAAGGCCGTTTCTCATTCCCACCAAACGTACTTGTGACGGTGGTAGGACTGAGAGAAGGGCCTCTCCTGATGATCTCAGGGCTCATGTGGACACTAGGCCCTGCCTCATGTATAGAGGAAGAATTGTTGGAGGCTATAGACCAGGGGTGCTCACACTTTTTCAGCATGGGAGCTACTGATTAAAAAACCAAGTCCCAAAGATCACCTACCCAGAAATGAAAAATGTATAACTATTTTCTTATGTATTTATTATTAATTTTTATGTACCGCTCCTTCCAGCAGGCCCGGGGCAGTTTACATAAAATGAAGTTATAAAACATCAACATTTCAATTTAATAACAACAATATAAAACAGAGCATAAAAATACATCCAACCACCCCATTTCTCCCACACTGCCATATTACCACACATATTATCAGCCAGAAAGTAAGAAGAGAGGCTTTTGAACTGCAAGGCCATTTAATACTCAGCAAGGTAAACAAAGGGGCATGCATAAATACATCCAACCACCCCATTTCTCCCACACTGCCATATTACCACACATATTAACAGCCAGAAAGTAAGAAGAGAGACTGTTGAACTGCAAGGCCATTTAATACTCAGCAAGGTAAACAAAGGGACATGCATAAATACATCCAACCACCCCATTTCTCCCACACTGCCATATTACCACACATATTATCAGCCAGAAAGTAAGAAGAGAGCTTTTTTGAACTGCAAGGCCATTTAATACTCAGCAAGGTAAACAAAGGTGCATGCAAAAATACATCCAACCACCCCATTTCTCCCACATTTCCATATTCCCCAACATATATTTCTCACGGAACAAAGCAAGCAGAGGGGCTTTGGAGCTAAAAGGCCATTTTTAAACATTAAAAATAAACAAAGAGACATGCCACAGAACAATCAAGCACCCACCCCAAAGTAAAAAGACCGACCTTTGAGATGCGGTAAGGAAATGACCCCAAAGCGTCCTTCTTCTTCTTCTCCTCCATCGTTGCTCCTATTTCCACGCCGCCAGCATGCGTGCCGCCTCCAAGAGCTCACGAGAAGTCCGAGAGGCAGAATGGGCGCTTCTGCACATGCGCGCGGGGCCAGCCATGCATCGCGTCATCCAGGCCCACCCCTTTTGGTCTTCTACGACTCTGAGTGGCTGGAGAAGGACGGAGGGAGGGGGAGGAATCCAAAAGAGGGGGCCCATTCTGCCTCTTGGACTCTGGAGCTTTTGGAGGCGGCGCGCGAGCAGGGAGCGGGGAGGAGCAACGACGGAGGACTTCTTTGCAGCGTGCAGGGGCGCGTGAAGAGGACCAACAGCAAAAAACCTGGTCAGGGGCCTGAAGATCACCAGGATGAGGCCCGAAGATCACCCTGGTGATCGCGATCACCGTTCTGAGCACCCCTGCCATAGACAATGCCGTTGCTGTTGCCTGTTTTTGGTCAAATGATACTTAGCTGCTTGTTCTCCTTCTATTTTTATCAGTATACTAATTTATGCAATTGCTCTTGATACAAAATAATATAAATATCTCATTCAGTTATATCTAGTTTCATAGTGTTTCTTCCCAAACCGTATCCTCAGGACAACCTTCTAAAGTAGCTTGGTTGGCGCATGCCTTTGAGTTGTTTCAGACTTATAGTTTCCTCAAACAGGACCTGTTGTTCTTTGGGAAGATTTATTCCGAGGAAATTTGCATTGATTCCCCTTTTGAGAGTGTGACTTGTTGGTAATTGTCAATGGGTTTCCTTCTATGGAGAGATTCTAATCCCAGTCTCTTGAAGTCTAGCATTCAAAAGCATGACACTATGCTGAGAGAAGAAAAATAACATGTGCAGGATTTCCTGGTGAGAGCCATGGGCAGGTTAGCACATAAAGTCCTAGTCTCTAACCACTGTGCAATATTGCCTTACTTAACCACAAAGGTAGGGATATTAACCTCCAAAAATCTTAGTCCAAGGCTTTTTTGGACAGAACAGAACAGAATGGGATCTGAACATCCTAAATCCAAGGCTCTAATCTAGTGGTCCTCAACCTGTGGGTCCCCAGGTGTTTTGGCCTACAACTCCCAGAAATCCCAGCCAGTTTACCAGCTATTAGGATTTCTGGGAGGTGAAGGCCAAAACATCTGGGGACCCACAGATGTTTTGGACTAACCATTTTGCCACACAGTGGCCCCTCACTTATTGCTGGGGTTACTTTCCAAGACCTCCCTCAATAAGTGAAAAACCGCGATGAAGGGATGCTATATTTATTTTAATATTTATACATTATTTTAGTAGTTATACACTATTTTAAGTCCTTATAACCTTAAAATAAAGCGAAGGAAAGGAAGGAAACGCCCATCTAGGCTGGGGGGAGGGAGGACTGAGGAGGGAAAGCACCTTGGAGAGCGGCGGTGGCAAAAACCCGCGTAACGGCGAAAATACCGCGATATAAATTAAAATTAATATTTTTTAAAAAAACTGCAAAACAGTGAGTCTGTAAAAGCAAACCAGATAGATAGGAACCTGAATTCCCTAAATCCTAATTCAAGGCTTTAAACACAGCAGATTATTGCAGGAACACTGTATTGCCTTTCTTAACCAGATAGATAGGAACCTGAATTCCCTAAATCCTAATTCAAGGCTTTAAACAGTACAATCATACTGCCTTTCTTAACTAGATAAGTAGCAATTGAATCTCCAGAATCATAGTCCAAAGCTCTAAGCACTACACCTTAATGCCTCATTGAACTGGGCAGGTAGGGATCTGAACCTCCTGAGTCCTAGTCCAGTCCCTAACAATTAGGCCCTACACAACTAGATAGACAGGAAGAGATTTGAAATTCCGAAGTCCTAATCCAAAGCTCTAATCATCAAGCCATAGTTAACTAAAGAAGTAAGAATGTAAACATCCTAACTCCTAGTCCAAGGCTCTAGCTACCAAGCCATTGGGAGTGGAACATCCTAAGTCCTAGTGAAAGGCTCTAACCCAGACATGGGCAAACTTGGACCCTCCAAGTGTTTTGGACTTCCTGGCTGTTAGGAATTGTGGGAGTTGAAGTCCAAAACACCCGGAGGGCCCAAGTTTTCCCATGCCTTCTCTAACCACTAGGCTGCATTGCCTTATTTAACTGAAGAGGTGGGTATCAGATCCTTCAAATCCTAGTCTAAAGCCCTTTCTACAATGCCATAGAATCCAGTTCAAAGCAGATAATCTGGATTTCATATGACAGGGTAGATGGAGCCTAAGGCTCTCACCATACTGCACCATCATGATTTATTTAACTGAACGGGGGGATGTGAACATCCAAAATCTGAGTCCACAAAAGCCATCTTGCCCGACTTAGCTGGACATTGACATCTTTTTCTTTCCAAACTATTTTCCCAATAGAGGGGTTAGCATTGTGACTGTCATTTCCACAGGGCTTTGTTTTGAGCCTCCTCAGATTGGCACCATGCATGTCTTCGTTGATGGTGTCCATCCGTCTTTTCTTTGGCCTTTGTCCACTTGGTCATCATCTTGCAATCCCCAAAGGTAGTGCTGTTTGTACTACAGAATGCCAATAGTTTGCCACCATTTCAACCAGGCTGCATTTATTCGTGACCTTACGTCTGGCATTGTGTCGCCATCTTTAGAGATCAGTGACCCTGGGTATTTAAACTGGACACTGACTGCCCTCCAGCAAAAGAACCTAGTGGTCTGAGCCTGGGACTGGAGGATTTCGAAGGGACTGATCCATATTACTTCACATAATCCCAAAGGTTACATATTGCCTCATCTAACTACCAACCCCCATTGCCAATATGTGGGGCTGTCCCAGAAGCACATTCAGAAACTTCAACTGGTCCAAAGGTCAGTGGCTAGACTGCTTATGGGGGAGCGGGATATAGGGAAAGAACTACTCTGCTCCTGAAGCAGCTACACTGGCTTCCAGTTTGTTTCTGGGTGTAATTCAAGGTGCTGGCTTTAGCCCAGTGTTTCCCAACCTTTTTTGAGCCGCAGCACACTTTTAACATTAAAAAAATCTGGGGGCACACCACCAGTGCCATGCCTCGCCCCCTCCCCCCGGCTTCAGCTCTCCCAGCAGCTGCTCCAGCCTTGAGGGGGCAATGCCAAACCAGCGGTGGCAAAGCCAGCACAATGCTGGCTTGGCACTGTCCCCTCAAGGCTTCTGGGAGTGCCGAAGCCGGGGAGAGGGGGTAGAGCCAGGCCACGCCATGCCCCATCCCTCCCCCCAGCTTCAGCTCTCCCACAGAGGAGGAGCATGAGTAGTGGATGGGCTTCAGTGGGCGGGGCTCCTCCTCCACGCGGCTTCAGCGAGCGAGGGGCGAGAGTCATGGCGGATTTGAGGCTGGCTGGGGAAAAGGCCGAAGGAGGTGGTGCCCCGGCCCCTTCTTCTTCTTCACCGCCTGGCCCTTCCTCCTCCTCCCCCAAGCAGCAGGAGTTCAGCAGGAGGAGGGGGGAAGGAAGGGGGGCAGAGAGCTTTTCTCGCGGCACAGCAGGAGGTCCATCACGGCACACTAGTGTGCCACAGCACACTGGTTGGGAAACACTGCTTTAGCCTATAAAGCCTTAAAAGGTTCGGGCCCAGCAGGCCCAGATTAACACCTTTTTGCGCCCTAGGCCACACTTTGGAATTTCGCCCCCTTTAAGCCAACCTCTACCGCAGTCTTTCTCAACCAGTGTGCCATGGCACACTAGTGTGCCGTGACGGACCTCCTGCTGTGCCGCGAGAAAAGCTCTCTGCCCCCCTTCCTCCCCCCCTCCTGCCGAACTCCTGCTGCTTGGGGGGAGGAGGAAGGGTCAGGCAGTGAAGAAGAAAAAGAAGAAGGGACCGGCGCCGCCTCCTTCGGCCATTTCCCCAGCCAGCCTCCAATCCGCCATGACTCCCACCATGACTCTCGCCCCTCGCTCGCTGAAGCCGCGTGGAGGAGGAGCCCCGCCCACTGAAGCCCGTCCACCGCTCATGCTCCTGCTCTGTAGGTGAGCTGAAGCTGGGGGGAGGGGGCGGGGCATGGTGCGGCCTGGCTCTGCCCCCTTCCCCAGCTTCGGCACTCCCAGCAGCTGCTCCAGCCTTGAGGGGACAGTGCCAAGCCAGCATTGTGCTGGCTCTGGCACGGCTGGCTTGGCACTGCCCCCTCAAGGCTGGAGCAGCTGCTGGGAGAGGTGAAGCCGGGGGTAGGGGGCGGGGCATGGTGCAGCCTGGCTCCACCCCTGGCTTTGGCACTCCCAGCAGCTGCTCCCAGCAGGCCACCATCCCCAGTCGTTCTTTACTGTGTTAGAGTGTCATTTTGTGTCATTTTGGTTGGTGGTGTGCCCCCAGATTTTTTTAATGTTAAAAGTGTGCCGCGGCTCAAAAAAGGTTGGGAAACACTGCTCTACCGAACCCACCCCCACATCCTTTCATCCGCTCGTCCCCCTTAGGGCCCCGCATCCAGCTCTCCCAATGTGACCCCACTAGGTCCGCCACAGGAGTTTCCCTCTCGGCAGGCACTATGGATGCAGGCATGGGGGGAGGAGCCTCCTCCCCAATGCCGGGGCTTGAGGCACTTGGCTCCTACCTGGTATCGGGGATTGCGCATGATTTGTAGTCAGCAGCTGTACTGATGCCGTGCTTCTCCCCGATACTGGGGCTTGTCGTGTTGGGCTTCTCTCCTGTACTGGGGTTGGCGCATGTGCCGTAGCCGGCAGTTGCGCTTCTCTCTCCAGTAAGGAGGAGTCTCCTCCTTGTGTTGGAGGATGAATACCAGTTTTCATGGTGTTAGGGCATGCGCAGACTGCACAATGGAGTTTCCTGTACTTGCACTGAAGGAGAAGCAAATAGCAGTCCACGATAGAAACCAATAGGATGATAGATTCTGGGTTGGTATAGAAGTCACTCCAATAGGTCAGGCAATTGTAAGTTCAAGGGAGAGTAGGACAGTTCATGAAGGTCGCGGAAATATAAGACATCAAGGGAAAAATTCCAGGACGCGGGAGGCGATCATTCGGAGCCTCCTCAGAATGTGATCGGGTTGAAAAAGTACGCCAACGGGGAGCAGATGCCTGCTTTTCGGCCACAGAAAACCGTTTCGCCAATTTGCTTTGTCAAGGCGTGGCATAGAGTAATCAGCGTCCCATATTTACAATAGCACAATGCGACCGATCATAACCCATCGGAACTTGCAACCTGATCCGGACTATTCTCCGCTTGAATTGCTTCACTGCTATTTGGCATCTTCCGTGAGTTTCCCTTGCGTCCTGGCGATTTGGTATTATATTGTATGACCACTGATATATATTGTTCACATCCTTTAGTGGCATGTATGTATGTTTGATATATTTGCATTTGTACTAAATGAAGAATTTTTGATACAGTTCTGTATTTTGATTTGTCAGTCCTCTCGTGACTTACGCATAGCTCTGCTCTGTTGTTTACCCTTGCACTGAAGGAGCCAGCAAGTGGATGCTGTTGGCATAGAGGGAGTTAATTGTTCCTCCTGTCGACGTCGATGGCAGTCTCAAGAGCCCCTGCGCATATGCCGTTTGCGCAACAATAGCAGAGGCAGGAGCTGGTATTCAGGAAGGGGCAGGGGTGGCACCGAAAATGAGGACCTCCGGTATCCTTCCTTCCTCATCTCCATGCGCGTTGCATTTTTATTTGTTTCAAAAAAAAATTTGGTCCGTGATCTGCGCCCCGCCTTGGCTTGCACCCCTAGGCCATGGCCTAGGTTGGCCTTATGGGTAATCCTGGCCTGGGGCCCAGTCTACTTGAGGGACCACATCCCTTCGTGCAAGTCCACATGAAGTGACTTGCAGTTTCTCAAGTCGCTCCTGACATGGACAAAATAGAAACCTGGAGAGAATGAATCTAGCTGAGCAAAATTTGATTAAAACTCTCAGTTTCGGCAATATGAAGCTTGCCATTTCTTCTTCTGCCAGACTAGTAGGGAAAGGAGTATCTTTATTATGAGGTAGAAAATGTTTTGATTTGGCCTTAGGCACTCGATCAGAACTATTGCATTTCAACAATACTTGACAAACCCCAGGCCCCACCAACACTGCCTTATAATGCAGTTTGAAAGGATAGGCGAAAGAGGTCCTGACTTAAAATAAAATCCAAAGGCAAATGTGGGTCATGGTCACAGAATGCTTGAAATGAAGAAGAGGTTGCACATCACTTCATTCCTATACGGTTTGTACCCTGGAAGATGAACAAGTGACTCAACACATTGAAAAAGCATGGTTCAAGATGCATTCTCTTTGAAGGCACATTCAGGCATGCAAGAAGATGTTTACCCTGCAAGCAATAACTTGATCCTAGCTTAGTGGGGAAGATGTGGATCTTCAAATATCAGGCTGCAAAGCCCAGCAATTCTACCCCAGCGTCTCAGTTGGGTGCGGCTAATGGAAATTGTAGTCCAGCAGCATCTGCAAGCCACAAATTGCTTCTTTCATTGTTTTGTCAACAATTGCTTGAATGTGATGGGGCTGGCCACCGATTTTTGCGTGACTTCAAGTCACCTGATGACTTATGGTGACCCCGTGAATTTCGTAGTGTTACCCATAAACAAATAGCTGCGAAAACCACATTTACTTCTGAACATCGGTGCACATTGTTACACGGGTAATCATTTGCCATTCATCCGCATGTTAAGCAAGACAAAGGACACCTTAATCTCAGCATGTTTCGTGACTCAAGGGATTAGTGGAATAACATGCACTTCTGGTAAACAAAATCTGTAATATATCATCAGGGAAACAGAACAGCTTTAATTGACTTTTTTCATTCTGTGTGATGGTAATGGGAGAAACTGGAGCTCAGGGATGGAAGAACCACTTACTTTGTGCCAACCCAGAGTGTCCAATTTAGGATTCCTTGGGTTACACTGGAAGAAGAATTGTCTTGGACCACACATAAAACACACTAACAATAATGATAGCTGATGAGCAAAGAAAATAAAGGTCCAGGAATCATTTTCATGCTTTTTGTGTGTGTCAGGAGCTACTAAAGAAACCGCATCCTCTGGACAATGTCTTTGCAGATGGCCAATTCTCTCAAACCAGAAGTGACTTGCAGTTTCTCAAGTCGCTTCTGACACAATAAAAAAAAAACCTAACAACATTTTCAAATTCTTTTGAAATCAGATGGATTAGTGCAGTGTTTCCCAACCTTTTTTGAGCCGCGGCACACTTTTTACATTTACAAAATCCTGGGGCACACCACCAACCAAAATGACACTCTAACACAGTAATACATATAGTTAAGATGTTTTTAAATGTATTTATACACTCAGTGTGAAACCTGGACCTGTTTCAATGAACTCAACATAGATATTCTGGCAGGAATGGCAGAAAGACACAAACTTCCCACACAGAACTCCCATAACCAAGAGAAAATACTATAAGAGTTTGGTGGGCATTGACCTTGGGTTTTGGAGTTGTAGTTCACCTATATCCAGAGAGCACTGTGGACTGAAATAATGATGGATCTGGACCACACGATAAAATTAAAAATGAATAATACTCAATATGCCCAAATGGAGTTCAGGGGAAATAGACCTTGCAATTTGGGAGTTGTAGTTGCTGGGATTTATAGTTCCCCTTCAATCAAAGAGCATTCTGAACCCCACCAATGATAGAACTGGGCCAAACGTCCCACACAAAACCCTCAGGAGGCAAGAGGAGGTCTCTACTTGGGGAAAGGGAGGCGGGTCTTCCCAATGCATGGAGAGGGAGAGACGAAGTAGACAACGGGTGGGGAGGGGGGTGTTTGTAATGTTGTGCTCTTATCGAGGTAGGTTTCTTAGGGTTTTTATACTTCAACACACTAGAATCTCCCCCCTCCTCTCCTGGAGGTTCTAATTTCCCACGGCACACCTGATGATCGCTCAGGGCACACTAGTGTGCGCCGGCACACTGGTTGAGAAACACTGGATTAGTGACTGATGGGGAAGAGATGGGAAAAATCCTGCCAAATTGGGTTGCCAAATCTGGGTCTTCTTCTCTGCTGTTTAGCACAAGGCAAAGGAATCTCAGGGCGAGAGCACAGACTAGTAAGGATGCCATTTTCGACTCATTTCATCCCCAATTTGTAATTTCAGAATTTACTTCCTGCTGACTTTGAAAACTGCTCCATTCTCAACTGTTCAGCTTTTTTTTAAAAAAAACTCTTCACATTTAGCATCTAACTCTGCACAAAATTTGCATGTGGCAAAATTTGCATTTGTTTGTGCATTTTCTTGAGCAAATTTTTATACAAAAATTGTATTTTCTGTGAATAATAATGAAGAAACTTGCAAGTTTTGCACAAAATAAGTGTGCTGCTATGATACTGTAGAATGACATCATCAGAGGCTCGTGACATTATGAGGGGTCAGCCCAACATGGGCTCCAAAGTGGCTTATGAAATGGATGTCATGAGCAGGTGAATCATGTAAAGCCACATAAACAATCCCCAAGCATTTTATTAACTAGGGCGGAAATCTCAAGTGGCGAAAAAAGTATGTAATAATAAAATAATTTGTTGTTGAAGGCTTTCATGGCTGGAATCACTGAGTTGCAGTGAGTTTTTCGGGCTGTATGGCCATGTTCCAGAAGCATTCTCTCCTGACGTTTCGCCCACATCTTGGCTGTCTCCTGTTTTTCAGCAAAGCCAATTGAAGATATTTTACTGTCAAAGATCGGGATTCTAATTCCAGGGAAGTCATGCTACCCCTCTATTCTGCCTTGGACAGAACATACCTGGAATCACACTGTGTCCAGTTCTGGGCACCACAATTGAAGAAAGATGCTGACTCTAAGCTGGAATGTGTCCAAAGGAGGGTGACTAAAATGATTAAGTGTCTGGAGAACAAGCCCTATGAGGAGCCGCTTAAAGAGCTGGGCATGTTTAGCCTGCATAAGAGAAGACTGAGAGGAGACATGATAACTATGTATAAATATGTGAGGGGAAGGCATAGGGAGAAGGGAGCAAGCTTTTTTCTGCTACCCTAGAGACTAGGACACTGAGCAATGGCTTCAAACTCTAGTAAAGAAGATTCCACCTGAACATGAGGAAGAACTTCCTGACTGTGAGAGCTGTTCAGCAGTGGAACTCTACCCCAAAGTGTGGTGGAGGCTCCTTCTATGGAGGCTTTTAAACAGAGGCTGGATGGCCATCTGTTGAGGGTGATTTGAACGCGATTGTCCTGCTTCTTGGTAGGGGGTTGGACTGGATGACCCACAAGGTCTTTTCCAACTCTATGATTCTATACACTATCCCTCCACATTTGCTGGCATTAGGAGTGACCTCGACTTCCCGAGAGCTTCCAGGCATCAAATTGATCTGACCTGCGGCAGGGAGTTCCACAGTTCCTATGTGATCCGTTTGGGCCAGCATCGCTGGCGAGAAGGGTTAAGACAGCAACTCAGGAGACTCATATTTCTTTCCACTTCCTGGCTTTGTAACACCCCCCCCCCCAATAAAGGAAACCCTAATTGCAACTTCTTATCTCCATAGTGATACATTGTGTCCCTCACTGTCTCCTCTGGCCATAAACTATAAATCTAACCTTTTTCAGGCCTTTGTGGCGTCTCGGATAGGCCGGGAGTGCGTGCTTTTAAACTGCGGATACAGAAACACACACCCCTGCGAGTATCCGTGAGTTAACAGATCAACTCCATTTTGGTGTCATATTTTTCAGTGGCTAATTCTAAGCCTTTCTGCCATCTCAGATTTCTCCTTTGAGCTCCTCTGCCTCTGAAATAACCTTTTTGGTTCTAAGTAATATCTACAGGAAGCCCAGCTGACTGCCAAAACTCGCCGGTTCCAAATCCAATTTGCTCCCGCTGTCACCCGATGGTCCCGGAGAAGTTCTGATACCTTGGGCTCCTGTCCTTAGAGGCTTCATGAAGACAGACCAGTTTCGAAGGGCCCCGGACAGCATGGGATATATAGTTTTCAATGGATTCCAACACGAGATCTCTCCTCAGAGCTGGTTCAGAAGAATTATTTTCTAATCCCCCAGGACATAATCAAATGAACCTTTTTTTTAATCCCAACTATAAGTATGAACTGCCCATTATGATATTGTCTCCTTCACCCATGGCTTATAAGAACTGCTATTATGAACTTCTCCCTGGACACTTGAATTTTAAAGTTTTTAAACTTCGCTCTTTTCATGAATGTAATAAAGCTTTATGAGGTGGGAGGGTGGTGGAAATATTCCCTTATCCTGTATCTCTCTGCATGATCCCTGATTTTTCCTTATGAATTTTCCCTTATGTGATTTCCCATGTCTAAAATATTAAGAAAATATTGAGATATACAGTATGTCACCCTGTCTACGTGACTTCCAGCTTCCTGAGATTGCCAGCCACATTCCTGAGAAATCTGTAATTTAATCAGCCAAGGAAATGCTATTGCATGAACAATAGCAGGGACCATTTTTTTCAGGGCAAGGGTCTATCCCCTGGCCGGCCAAATTTGGTTTCTGCCAATCAAAGGCAAATGGTTTCTGTTTAGCCTGCCATTGTGTCATTGATTGATCAGCAAACCCATTGCTCATTCTCACAAAGGGCTACCTCTGCCAGCCTCGGAAACTGGTAAATGGCCACAGTTTTCTTTTGTTTACCTTCTATCTGACTGAGGCTCACATGACAGATTTTGATGTGTGATTCATATCACAGGAAGACTCAGATCTTGGAGTCCTGGCTATCTAGCCAGGAGAAATGCTTATTGCCAAACCAGGACAATAGTTTGTTTAGCTGGAGGATATTTAAAATCCTCGCTGAACACTTGGACACAAATCTACATATTTAATCCCATCAAGATATTTTCCTGCCTTCATTGTTTCCTGCATGGCCCACCTTCTCTCTCCTGATTGGACAATGTCAGAGGCGGCAGATTTCCCTCATTGGCTGTGACGTGAAGGTTCCTCTCAACAGCTGATCGCGCTAGCCAATCAGTGCGATGCCGGCGAGAGAGCGGCGGGCGGGAATTTCAAAGTTTGACAGCTCTGTGATCCTTTAAAATGGCATGTATTTTCAGTGTAACTTTATGTCAGCCTTGAGGACATCAAGGAATTTCAGCTTTCATCCTTCTCAGCTGAGACAGAAATAAAACTTTCGGTGGCATCGCTTCAACTTTGGTGAGACTTCTCATTGGGAAACAGGGGCGTCATCTGGGCTCTACTAGGCTCACCAAAGTAGCAAACCCTCTTTTGGGGCACTAGAGCTCTCACCTGATCTGGGCAGAGCCAACCCAAATTCTGCTTGATTACAGGAGCACAGGGTCATCACGAAAGGGAAAAATCTATACATAAAAATCTGGAGGGTGACTCTGTGTGTGCGTGTGTGTGTGTGTGTGTATCTCAAAAACATTTCTGAGTTTGAAAACTGGATGCCGTTCAGCTCTGGATGGGTTCTTGCTAGTAAGGAAACAGCTCTTCTCAAACCTGATAATATTCCCCATGCAGATTTATTCTGTTATTCCACTTGTCTTCACCTGATGCACAAGCACAATACTGAATATTGTAGCTAAGCAAATAATGTATTACAATTCCAGACAGGGCCGTAGCCAGGACTTTGATTCGGGAGGGGCTGAGTTTGATTCAAGGGGGGGGGTGTGAGTCTGAGTGAGAGAGGGTCTACCCTAGCAAACCTTTTGTATCGCTATCCCCATACATATGGTATATATTTAGCATGGTGATCAGATCATGATATGAATAAACATAACAGTTTAAATAATGTACCAGTAAGGCCTTCTCGCGGACCACCCTGAGAATTTGGGGGTGGGTGGGTGCTGAAGCCCCTCAACCCCCGCTACATGCCTGATTCCAAAGACACATTAAAAGAAGAGCTTTATTCAAAGCAGAACAAGATAGTGTAGGTAGAACATAAGCTGGACGAGAAGAGTGAAAACATGTAGCATCTCTATAAACAATATAGCTTGCTTCCTTCCTTAGGCGATTCCTTGTTGTCAGAGTATGATGGCCTTTCAAGTGTAGTGTCTTGGCGATGGGTATGTAGGTGACTGAGAAGCCCTATTCTTGATCTGCATGTTCTTCCACAGTTGAGGGCATCAGTTTCCAGGTAGAAGGTGGTCCCAATCAGAGTTGGCTTGACATGCTTTCCTCTTGGCATGTGTAATGATGTCGATTATTTGTGTGTAAATGTTGTATAACATATGTTAAATGTATGTTGTTTTGTGTAGTTCAAAGGAATATCCTATGAATTGTTGATGTGGGTGAGACAGAAGGGAGGCTTGGCAGAAGCTCTGAAGAGCTGTCGCCATAGCAACCAGGGCCAGAGCCTTTTAGAATGTTCAAGGTATGAATTTTACAGTTGGTGAAGAGGGGTTGGAAGCCAACTGCCATGAGAGGGGAGGAGTTTGTTTTGTTTTAGTTGGTCTTAAGGACTGTAAGAGAACAGTTCAGTCTTTAGTTGGTCTTAAGGTCTGCAAGAGAGCAGTCCAGTTTTATGGGTGTAGAGACCCTAGTTAAAGATGGAAGAGTCCAGGGGTCTATAGAGGGTTAGTGGGAACCCTATAGTATAACCCCATTTGTGTTTCGTGTAACAGAATAAGTTTGTGCCTCTGAGGAAGTATAAAACCAATCAAGATTTGTACCCATTTGTGTCATAATAAATTATTTACATCTTAAAAGAAAAACACCTCTGTTAGTTCTTTTATTGGCGGTGGCCCTCAAGGTCAGTGGTCAGACAGACAAATGGTGGCAGTGTGGTCAAGTGGTTACTGAGAAATTTAAAGTCTCTGCAATTCATAAGACAGAAGTTGCTGAGGTAACTTCGAGGCCCCCTTGCATTTAGGGTTGTCACAGCATGATTCTCCCTTTTGCCCTCCATTTGAGCCTCTTCAAATTCTGCAGCACTACTGGTCACAGCTGACCTCCAACTAGAGCGCTCAAGGGCCAGGGCTTCCCAGTTCTCAGTGTCTATGCCACTGTTTTTAATGTTAGCTTTAAGCCCATAATTAAATCTCTTTTCCAACAATACGTTTCCCATTCTTGAATTAGAAGTATAGTAACTGCTATGGGAGACGGTGATCGGACATTCGGACAATGTGGCCAGTCCAGTGAAGTTGATAGCATAGGAGCATCGTTTCAGTGCTGGTGGTCCTTGCTTCTTCCAGCACTCGGACATTTGTCTGTCTGTCTTCTCAAGAGATTTGCGGGATTTTTCAGTGGCAACGCTGATGAAATCACTCCAGGAGTTGTGTGTGACGTTTGTAGACAGTCCATTTTTGCAGAAGTATAACAGGGTTGGGAGGACAATCTTAATATATAAAAAAGGAGCTGTCGTCATTAGGCTGAAGTAAACAAAAGAACCAATGAACGGAATCACACCAAATTTGGCAACACAACACCTCACAATCCAAGATGTGACCATCAGTGAAAAAAACTCCACAAAAACAACAAAGGAAGGAGAACACATATTTCTCCTCCCCC
The DNA here is from genome assembly GCA_030556195.1 of Anolis apletophallus. Lineage (NCBI taxonomy): Eukaryota > Metazoa > Chordata > Lepidosauria > Squamata > Anolidae > Anolis > Anolis apletophallus. Next base: position 157,345,652 of record JARBWK010000004.1, read on the forward strand.
CGGCCGTGCCACACAAGCACACAGTCAGCGAGGCCACTTTACTTTCCCTTCCCCTTTGCCTTCGCAGTCTTGGAAGGTGAGGCGGAAAAAGGAGAAAGGACCACATGGGCAAGGGTGAGCGGCATCAAAAGGGAGAGGAGGAGGGCTCCGAAGCAGGAGCACCAGTAATGGCTGCTGCTGCTCCCTGCATGCCTCTCGGCCCCTCACTAACACTAAGGCAAGGGATCAAAAGGCAGATGCGGAGGAGGAGAGCGAGTTAGAGAAGGAAAAAAGAGGGAGGCCACACTCTGTACACACACATTGACTCTCTGTCTCCCACACATACACTCCCATAGCACAAGGGAAGGAGGAAAGCGCTATGGTGGGGGGTAATAGGGGTTGCAATCCAACTGGACACAGGAGACTAACATTGCTTGGAAAGGAGCCCCAAAGACCATTTAGCCCAACCTCATATGGCAGTAAAAGAAGACACCATCAAAGCCCTCACAACAGATGGCCAACCAATTGGAAGGGAGCCCTAAAGCCCATCTACTCCAACCCCCTCCTTCCCTCCCTCCTTCTTTCCCTCCCTCCATTTCTCTACTTCCTTTCCTTCTCCTTCCTTTCCTTTTCTCCATCACTCCTCCCTTCCTTCCTTCCTTCCTTCCTTCCTCCCTTTCTTTCCTTCCTTTTTCTCCCCACCTCGCCAGCTTCATCCTCCTTTATTAAATCTACAGTGTAGATGCACCCAAAGTCACCCCTCTCACACTGTCATGTAAAATCCAGATTATCTACTTAGAACTGGATTATATGGCAGTGTAGACACACACACACAAATGGATGTTGGATGACTGGCTGAATAATTACAATACTTTATATATTACTATTAGATATATTGCTATATAATACTAGAGAGAGAGAACTATATAATACAATATTACTATTATATATTACTACATTAAATACACTCATAGAATAGAGTTAGGGGAGAACAGACAGGAAGGAAGGAGAGAAGAAAGGATTGAGGGGAAAAGGGAAGGAATGAAGGAGGGAAAGGGGGAAGGAAGGAAAGAAAGAAGGAGGGAGGGAAAGAAAGAGGGAAGGAAGGAGAGAAGGAAGGAAAGAGGTACTGAAGGAAGGAAGGAAGGAGAAAGGGAAATAAAAAGTGAACAAAGGAAGTAAACAGGGAAGGAAGGAGATAAAGGAAGAAGTAGAGAAGGGGGGAAGGAAGGAAAGGGAGAAGAAAGGATGGAATCAAAGAGCGGAGGAAGGAATGAAAGGAAGAGGTAGAGAAGGAAGAAAGGAGAGACAGGGGAAAGGGAAGAAAAAAGGGGGAAGGAATAGGTAGGTACCTCTCTTTCATAATAGTCCAGATAGCTACCTCTGTTTTGAAAATTCTTACTATAGGCCACAGCAACGCATGGCAGGGCACAGCTAGTAGCTTTATAAACAAGTACCCTGGTCTCCTTTATGCATGTCCCGATTCTCAAACACTCTCTGCTTCATTCGGAAAAATGCTGCACTCGCAGAGCTCAGGCAGTGTTGAATTTCAGTGTCAATGTCGACTTTTGTCGAGAGGTGGCTGCCAAGGTCCACATTTTCTAATACAGGGCTGTCCAACTTCTACCGGACCGGGGGCCTGAATTCCAGTCACTGATCACCTGGGGGACCTAAGGGTCTGCCCCCGCCCCAGCTCCGCCCCCGCTCCACCCCTCCCCCAGCTCCGCCCCTCCTCCGGCTCCGCCCCCCATACTCAATATGCCCAAATGTGAACACTGGTGGATTTGGGGGAAAATAGACCTTGACATTTGAGAGTTGTAGTTTCTGGGATTAGTAGTTCGCCTACAATCAAAGAGCATTCTAAACCCCACCAATGATGGAATTAACCAATCTTGGCACGCAGAACTCCCATGACCAACAGGAAATACTGGAAGGCTTTGATGGGCATTGACCTTGAGTTGTGGAGTTATAGTTCACCTCCATCCAGAGAGCACTGTGGACTCAAATAATGATGGATCTGTACCAAACTTGGCATGAATACTCAATATGCCCAAATATGAATGCAGATGGAGTTCAGGGGGAATAGACCTTGCCATTTGGGAGTTGTAGTTGCTGGGATTGGTAGTTCGCCTACAATCAAAGAGCATTCTAAACCCCACCGATTCTCCTGCCTCCTCCTCTGCCTGGGAATAAACTGGGACAAGGGTCCCTGTTTACTCCCAGGGAGAGGAGGAGGCAGGGACGCGATTCTCCTGCCTCCTCCTCTGCCTGGGAGTAAACAGGGACCCTTGTCTTGGTTTACTCCCAGGGGAGGAGGAAAAGGGAAGGCCGCAGCCGGCCCTCCCCAGCCTCATGGCGGCTGCTGCGGCCTTCCCTTTTGCCGCGGCGGAGTAGGAGGCTGCTGCAGGATCACCTGCAGCAGCCTCCTCCTCCACCGCGGCGAAAGGGAAGGCCGGAGCGGCCGCCATGAGGCTGGGGAGGGCCGGCCATGGCCTTCCCTTTCGCAGCGCTCCCGCCTCCTCCGCCGCCGCCGCAAATGGGAAGGCCGCAGTGGCCGCCATGAGGCTGGGAATGGCCGGCTGCGGCCTTCCCTTTCACGGCGCTCCCGCCTCCGCCGGCGTCACCTCCTCTGCTGCCGCCTCCTCCTCCTCCTCTGCCGCCGCCACCTCCTCCTCCTCCGCCGCCTCAGCAGCCGCCGCCACCGCCACCCCTGCCGCCCCTCAGCAAGGCCTCGAGCAGCAGCAGCAGGCGGCTGCGAGTGCGCCGATTGGCGGGGGGAGGGAGGGAAGTAGGAGGAGGAGGAAGGGAGCCTGCTCCTCCTCCCTGCCCCGCCCCGCCCCTCCCCCGCCGCAAAAAAATTAAAAATATATTCCAAAAAATATATTGTTTTTTTTACTTTTTTAAAAAAAAAGCAGATATCTTGCAGGAGGGTAGGGGGCTGAGGGGAAGGGGCTGGGGGGGCGTATACGGCCCACGGGCCACCAGTTGGACAGCCCTGTTCTAATACATTAAGCTGTATTTCTGGCATTAGAGATGGATTGGCTGGTGACTGCTGGAAGAGCACTTGGGTTTTCTTGATACATCAAAGGGGTACAATCAGGCCTGGATTACCCATAAAGCCACCCTAGGCCATGGCCTAGGGCGGCACCTTTGGGGGGGGCAGCAGGTCCGGACCCCCCCAAAAAATTCAAAAAAATTCAATTTTTTTTTCCAAAAACAATTCAAAAAAATAAGGGCGTGAGCGCCATCCACAGCCCCCCTTTGCTCTGCTCTCCTCGGCTCTGCCCCACCCCCGGCTCCGCCCCCGCCTTCTCCCCGGCACGAGGAGGAGGAGGAAGGAAAGCCCCGCCCCCGGAGCCGATGCAGGGCCTCCCCACGGCTCCTCCCTCCCTCCTAAAGCCGTCATGCCGGCCTGAAAATGGCGATTTCGGCCGCTTCTCAGGCCGGCATGGTGGCTTTAGGAGGGAGGGAGGAGCAGTGGGGAGGCCCCGCATCGGCTCCGGGGGCAGGGCTTTTCTTCCTTTTCCTCCTCGCGCTGGCGAGGAGGCGGAGGCGGGGGTGGGGCGGAGCAGGGCAGAGCCAGGGGCGGGGCGGAGCCGGGGAGGAGCTGGGGTGGGGCGGAGCCAGGGGTGGGGGCAGACCTTTTGGCCTAGGGCGCTAAAAGGGTCTGCTCCGGGCCTGGGTAGAATTAGTAACTTTTTTGATAGATTCACCAAGAAATGCAGCCCAGGCCAGGTCTAAAATTGAGCCAAAATTTATCAACATTTATTTATTTTTCACACATCCACACTTAAAAAAAACACATCTATTTTTTCTTTCAATATTTTCTGGTTTTCTTAGTTAGTTGTTGGCGGCTTTTTTTGTCTTTTCCACAACTTGAAGTGCACACTCTCTCTCTCTCACACACACATACACGCAAACCCAGAATCCTTTGGGTTCAAGTTATTTTTAAAAGGCAAGCTATAAATGCCCAAATGAACACGATTTAGCTTTCAACCGAGAGCAGGTCAAGCTATTGCTGGCTAAGAAACACAGCAGATGGGAGCACAGTCTTGTGCAAGAGTTAAGCAGGGGTCGGCTCAAGCTGTAATCCTTAGATAAGACTAGGAGCATCGTAAGCTTGTCTGTTTTCATCTTTGGAATAATGGAGGCAGAGTTTGGGGAAGTTACTTTTTTGAACAGTTACTCACAATTCAGGTAAAGCTGGCTAAAGGATTCCAGGAGACATGATTGAAAAAAGTAACATTTGTTAGAGCTGATTGGAGTTTATGGTGCATCTACATGGTGCATCTACATGATGGTGCAGCGGGTTAAAATGCTGACCTGCTGAACTTGGTGACCGAAAGGTTGGAAGTTCGAATGCGGGGAGTGGAGTGAGCTCCCACTGTTAGGCCTAGCTTCTGCCAACCTAGAAGTTCAAAAACATACAAATGAGAATAGATCAATAGGTATCGCTTCAACGGGAAGGTAAATGGCACTCCATGCAGTCATGCTGGCCACATGACCTTGGAGGTGTCTACGAACAACGCCAGCTCTTCAGCCTAGAAATGGAGATGAACATCACCCCCTAGAATTAGGCACAACTAGACTTAATGTCGGGGAAACCTTTATCTTTACTTACATGGTATAACTAATGCAGTTTGATATTACTTTAACTGCCGTAGCTCAATAATATGGGATCTTTGGAGCTACAGTTGGATGAGCCATCAGCATTATTTAGTGGAGAAGTGAAAGGCCTTGGAAAACTACAACTCCCGTGGCAGTAAGTGTCAAACTGCATTAATTCTACGGTGACTATGCACCCCATAGAAATCAAAACAGCTCAGTCCAGTTAAAAGTAAAATAAATGAAAACAGGCATCATGAGATATAAGAAAAATATCAATGGGCAAGAATAATCTCAGCGCGTAAGATGGGAGCAGAAATGCCCAGATGATGAAAAGACTGGAGGCATTAAACATGTCATTGTCTGATGCTGGAAGTAGTAGACACTGGGAGGACCTGTTTTGTAGAGTTTTTTGTAATAGGATTAGGATGAGACAACTGAAATGACTGGTTCCTGCTGCTGCATCTCAGCAGACAAACCTATTTGGAAGAGGCTCTTTGATGACAATCTCAGAATTTAGATAAGAATATGCAGAAAGGTGCAGGCATCAGTAAAATACTTCTGAGCCTATTTTAAATGAAGGGTGAATGCTACTCAAAGGATATATGTGGACTGGAAAGACATTTGTATTTTAGATTGTGCTTTCCTTCTCTGGAAGTCATGTGAGTTGCAGTTTTACAAGGTCTTTAGCCTCTTCTGCCAAAGAGTGCTGGTTCCTCACTAAACTAGAAATCCCAAGATTCCATGATAATGGAGCCATAAGTAGGAGGCCGTGGTGGTGCAGAGGGTTAAATCATTGAGCTGCTGAACTTGCTGATCTGAAAGTTGGCATTTCGAATACACAGGATGAGGTGAGCTCCTGCTGTTAGCCCCAGCTCCTGTCAACCTAGCAGTTTGCAAACATGCAAATGAGAGTAGATCAATAGGTGCCGCCTCGGCGGGAAGGTAAACGGGGCTCCATGCAATCAGGCTGGCCACGTGACCTGTGAGATGTCTATGGACAACACCGGCTCTTTGGCTTAGAAATGGAGATGTGCACCAACTCCCAGAATCGGAGATGAACCCCACCCCCGGAGCAGGAGATGAAGGGGAAGCCTTTACCTTTACTTGTGTATCTGTGTTTCATTGTTTCGAGGCGTTGAATATTTGCTTGTATATGTCTGTACATGCTGGAATCCGCACTGAGTCCCCTTGGGGAAATAGTGTGGAATACAAATAAAGTGTTGTTGTTGTTATTAAACTTCAATAATGCTTCCTAATAGACACATTTTCACATCATCTCTAATTTAGCACTTGGATCGAGGGGAAAAGGGAAGGAATGAAGGAGGGAAAGGGGGAAGGAAAGTAAGAGAGGAGGGAGGGAAAGAAAGAGGGAAGGAAGGAGTGAAGGAAGGAAGGAAGGAAGGAAGGAAGGAAGGAAGGAAGGAAGGAAGGAAGGAAGGAAGGAAGGAGAAAGGGAAATAAAAAGTGAGCAAAGGAAGGAAATAGGGAAGGATGGAAGGAGACATAATTAGATCATTTTTCAGCATGGATCTACTAGACATTTTCATTCTATTTGGCCTCATGGTTGCTGTTTCAGAAAGTTGCGATACTTCCCCCCGCCCCAAAACATCTATATAAGGTAATAAAGAAATTTGCTTTTCAAAACTTTTTTCTCATGAGACAAATCTTTAACCACAAAATTCTCAATAATATGGCAGAGGACAGACTATTAGAATGAAGAGCAGGAGCAAATTTAAAAACCAAATTTAAAGCACAATTTAAAACAAAAGAAATTAAGCATCACACGAGAAAAAATCCACTTAAAACCCGGTTTCTGCCTCCTGCTGAATTTTGTGGTTTGTAGTTTAGGGAGGAGACTTTAACAGCCTCACTAAATTACAGACCCCACAATTCTGCAGGAGGTAAAAACTGAATTTAAAGTGGATTTTTTCTCTCTAGTGTGATGAAGAAGAAAGAAACATGGAATACAGTTGGGCCCATGAAAGGAGTTTCATGATAGACGAAAAGTGGAAGAGAAGAAATACTAGAAGAAGACATTCATCCAGTAGATTTTAAACAGATTGTCTATAAAGTCCAAACACTATTTAGTTCATGACGTGAGGTCAGTAAGCAGAATGTCCCTTCTTGCTCTGTAAATGGATAAAATTCCAGTTATTGTTTATTTGTTCAGTCGCTTCCGACTCTTCGTGACCTCATGGACCAGACCATGCCAGAGCTCCCTGTTGGCCATCGTCACCTCCAGCTCCGTCAGAGTCAAGTCAGTCACTTCAAGGATACCATCCATACCTTGCCCTTGGTTGGCCCCTCTTCCTTTTTCCTTCTGTTTTCCCCAGTATCATTGTCTTCTTTAAGCTTTCCTGTCTTTTCATGATGTGGCCAAAGGACTTCATCTTTGCCTGTAATATCCTTCCCTCCAATGAGCAGTCGGGCTTAATTTCCTGAAGTATGGACTGGTTGGATATTCTCGGTCCAACACCACAGTTCAAAAGCATCTATCTTCCTTCACTCAGCCTTCCTTATGTTATCGAGCAATTTGGAGGTATTTATTATTTTACTCTATTATTGGTATTATTACATTTCCATTATTTTATTTTATTATTTAATTACATTTATTTTACTCTATTTATTATTATTTTACTCTATTATTAGTTCATTACATTTATTTTATTACATTTATTATTATATTTATTATTTTACTCTATTATTATATTTACAATATTTACTCCATAATAATTTTATTATGTTACATTATTTTACTCTATTATTTAATTACATTTATTTTACTCCATTCTTAGTTTATTACATTTATTTTACTCTATCTATTATTATTACATTTATTATTTTACTTTATTATCGTTGTTGTTACATTTATTATTTTACTCTATTATTATTACTATTATTCTATTTCCATTATTTTATTACAACTATTGTTTTACTCTATTATTATTGGAGGGATACATAAACACGTTTACACTGAAAAGGGTTAGAATAATGGTTTAATTGTTATTGAGCAATTTGGAAGTAGTATGGACTTCCAAGCAGCGTCCCTTCGTTGGTTTGCCAAAATGTTATCGAGCAATTTGGAGGTAGCCTGGCCCGGAGGGGGCAGAGGCCCAGCAGTACCCCTAAAGCGAGGATTTTAAAAGGCTCTGGCGAGTTAAAAATAACAATCCCTTTGCCCAAATAATCTCACCAAAGAAGTCCGGAAGAAGATGCCATCGAGGTCTTTATTTCTCCTCAGCTGAAGAGGATGACAACCGCAATAGCCTTGCCGCAAAGCAGTCATAAGGTTATATTCAAAATACATGCCATATTTATAGTTATACAGAGCTGTCAAAATTTAAATTTCCCGCCCGCGTGCACCAGCCGGATCCATGCTGATTGGATGGAACGTTGGGACCAGCTGGAGTTGAGCCAATAGCGAAACAGCATCGCCTTCGTTCTGGCGAATGGGAAGCGGGAGTCGGGAATTTGGGGGGAAAACAATGTAACTAGAAGTGTCTTGATTGAATTAGTCCTTATGTAAATTAAGATCCCATGTTCTCATCCTTTCGGGCTAAGAAAGTCTTTTGTTTCCTGTGGGAAATGGGGAACTGGCCAAATCTGTCCCTTCCTGTTGACAAAGGACAGATACGGATCTGTAGCACAGCAGTTCTCATTTGTGCCTGGGGAACTGGGAACAGCACCGGAAGTTCCATTAGCATTAGGGCCTGTACCAGCAGAGCTAGATTCCGAAGAGGATTTGGAAGGGTTACCTGAAGATGCGTTTCCCCTCACTGGGCCCCCTTCGCCCACCGAAAGCTTGGCTTGGGATGAAGGTTGGCCTGACCCGTATGAAGACATAGATAACCAGGTGCAATGGAGTCTAGTGATAGCGGAAGTTATGAACACCCGGGGGGGAGAGGTTCGCAGGAGTTTCTAAGTGAAAACATGGAAGAAAGCGGCTGGGAAGATTCTAGGGAGGACAGCTCTCATGCTGATAGAGGCCCAGCTGCTGAGAGGCAAGGTCGAAAATTTGATAGGAGAAGTAGCATCGAGTCTAGGAGAAGGGGATGGCACCGCAGCCTAGACAGGCCGAGGTCCGTCAGCAAGGACTGGAGAAGACAGGGCCTAGAGCGGCGGGGACCTCGGCCGAAAGATTAAGTATAGCATCCGTGGGAACCAATCCCCAGTGCTTCGGCCACGTCTCTTCTGAGCAGATATGTTAGCGAAGTGGGTCCACGGAGCTAAGTTGGCTAGTGGCCACCAAGTCTTGCCTTGTTTTGTCTTGCTTTGTTCCTGAATCCGCATTGCTGCGCGGAGCCTTGCTTAAGCCTTTTGGATTATTTTGCCAAGCCGTTTTGGACATTGATTGCTCCAAGCCTTTTGGATTGCATTGCTATTCTTATGGACAATATACCTTTTGAACTGTTTTATATTCAATAAAGTAGTTAGCCTTTAGTCCGTCTCTGTGTGTGTGATTAAGGGGCCGGTCAAGTCCGTGCATCGTGACAGGATCTTTACATGGAAGTCTCGGTAATAATAAATAAATAAAATTTTGTTCCGGATTTTTGAGAGTCCTCGGGGTTTAAAGCTGGGAAACCAGCCGTTGTGATGAATGAAAATAATTATGCCAATATTCCCAGCTTGAGGGGGGAAGGAAACTTCGAAACTCCTCCTGCTGTGAGATAAGGGGTCTTCATAGAGAAACAGGATAGCCCCTGCTTCCACACCTGAAAAGCCCTTTATTGTCCATGCAATAGTCGTTGATGAGTTAATCAAAAAGGTGCGACTTGGAATGCAGCTGTTCTGATCTTCACTCACTGATAGCACAAACATGTGGCATTATATTTTTAAAATATACATGGGAAGGAAAAACATGCAGGAAGGGGATACATACATGGGAGTCGAAAGATAATATTTCCACCATCAACAATACATTTGATAATATCATCATCTCATAAAGGGAAAAGGGAAGGATTTTGTTCAGTAGTGCATAGGGGGGCATTGGAAAATAGCAGTCCATATATTCTGGAGAAATCATGATGAGAAATTCATAAAAGGAAATCTGGTTCAGTCCTTGGGGAAACTAAAAGGATAAGTCTTTTCCTGAAATCTGCACGGAGGAGAGTCCTAAAACATAAAAACCTTTGTAAAACTATGTTTCCCAAACCGCTCAGAGCTGCCCAAACTCTGGCCTGTCTTCATGCAACTCCCAGGGATGCGCTCAACGAGTCTATGGCTTCAGGACCTTAACGGGACCCTTTGACGGTGGCGGGAACAAAAGATTTGCAAAAACCGGCAAGTTTTGGCAGTCAGCCGATTTGAAAAGGAAAATATTCTTTAAAAGTCATAAGGTTATTGCAGAGGCAGAGGAGCTCAAAGGAAGAAAACAAGATGGCAGAAAGTCTTAGAACGAGCTAAAGAAAAATATGAAATTGGAACGGGGTCAATCGGTTAAACTTATGTTCTCGCGGATGATGGGGTAAACAGCGCCATTTTAAAGACTCAGTATTCGCGGTTTTGAGGAGTGCAACACACAACATCAGTTAAAAGAGCATCTACAATCAACACATGTTAAAACCCACCAATAAATACTTTTTAAAAAGCAATTTACAAACAATCTAAATAAGCCCACTAGAAGAGATATGATGATGAAGACTCTAGTTTGCGTACAAATTACTAAAAAGTCACAAAGGGTAAACATTCAAAGAGATGACTGCATTCGTCTGGAATATCAGTTTGAAATGGGATCTTGTAGCACCATAAAAACAGAGAGGGTTAAGTTCGGAGTATAAGGTTTAATTCACAATTCTTTGTCTTCAAAGGCATGAAGTGAATTTCCTAGGAACAAACCTTTATAAGTGGCTGTCAGTATGAATAGCCATGGAAATGCAAAACATATGGGTAGGGTGAGAAGTTGATGCATTCAGTATTATGCTACCAGCTTATGCTACCAACTGAGTTGGCCTGGATGGCCATTGTGGCCTTTTATATCTTTTGTGATTATATGAATAACAATATCTTATATTGGTTAAGAAACTGTTGATTGAATATTCTTTTTCCAAAACAGAAGTGTTTTGTGTTGTTGTAGGTTTTTCGGGTTATATGGCCATGTTCTAGAAGCATTCTCTCCTGACGTTTCGCCTCCATCTGTGGCAAGCATCCTCAGAGGTTGTGAGGTCACAACCTCTGAGGATGCTTACCACAGATGCAGGCGAAATGTCAGGAGAGAATGCTTCTAGAACATGGCCATATAGCCCGAAAAACCTGAAACAACCCAGTGATTGCAGCCATGAAAGCCTTCAACAATACAATAAGTGTTTTGTGTTTGTAGTTTTGGCATAATTGCATGTGCATGTATGCACATAATGAGGTATCTTGGAGATGGGACCAAATACCAAACCTTCATATAGACCTGCAGATAATTCTATACAGTATAATTAATTATTTGGTGATTTTTAAAATGTCAGGAGTGACTTGAGAAACTGCAAGTCATTTCTGGTTTGAGAGAATTGGCCGTCTGCAAGGACGTTGCCCAGGGAACACCGGATGTTTTACCATCCTTGTGGGAGGCTGCTCTCATGTCTGCACATGGGGGCCGGAGCTTACAGAGAGAATTCATCCGCACTCTTCCCGGATTTGAACTTGCGACCTGTTGGTCTTCAGTCCTGCCGGCACAAGGGTTTAACCCACTGCGTCACCGGATGAAACAAACTTTATGTACATTGAACCATCATAACCTTAAACCATCACAGTCAGTCAGGTGGAGAATTATGCATTTTGGAGGAGTTGTGATTTCGGAACTCCAGATACGGGATGCTTAACCGGCATGCAGTTTCAAAGTAACTGATCCATCATTTGGGGTTCTTGTGTGTAGTACTCAAGCCCATTTCTGTAGATCCCAGCCATGCAATTCCATTACAGCTTTAAAAACACAATCAAAATTAACAATGAATGATGATGGTGCTGCATTACTACTAATACTAAAGTAGTCTTGATGTACATATATGTCCAGATGGGGAGAATTGTGTACAGGTGTGTGTTGCTTTACCTCTCATAAATCAGATTTTTTTAAAACAGCAACCTTAAATTGAATGAGTTGCAGGGAGTTTTCTGTCACGATGAGGATTTCAACATAGTGAGAGTTGTCTGTAGAGTTAACATTGTGATTGTGAACAGGCCCAGATTAAGCCGTTTTGGCGCCCTAGGCCCTGGGGGGCGGGGAAAGCCCCACCCCCGGGGCGCTGCGGGGCATGTGCAGCAGCGCCGGGTGGCTCATCCTCCTCCTGCAACCGGAAGGCAGTTGCAGGGAGGAGGAGGAAGGGAAGCCCCACCCCGGGACTTCCCTCCGCTTCGTCATCCTTCTCGCGCCCAAGGAAGAAGGGCGGGGCGAGGAGGAGGATGACAAGGCAGAGGGAAGCCACGCCCCCAGAGCCGCTGATGAGCATGCCGCAGCAGGAGGAGGCCTCTTCCTTTGCTGTGTTCCTGAGTGCCGGCTGCGCATGGCCGGAAGTGGCACCGGGGACTTCCCTTCTTTCCTCCCGGAGGAAAGAAGTCCCCGGTGCTACTGCCGGCCATGCGCGGCCGGCACTCAGGAACACGGCGGAGGAGGAAGAGGCGCCCTCCTGCTGCGCGCGCATGCTCGGCAGGCGCCAGCGGCCCTGGGGCGTGGCTTCCTCCGCCGTCATCCTCCTCCTCGCCCTGCCCTCCTTCCTTGGGTGTGAGGAGGATGACGAGGCGGAGGGAAGCCACGCCCCCGGAGCCACTGGCGGGCACATGCGCGTATGGCAGGAGGCCGCCTCTTCCTCCTTTGCCGTGTTCCTGAGTGCCGCGGATGACCAGCAGCGGCACCAGGGACTTCCCTTCTTTCCTCCCAGAGGAGGAAAGAAGAGAAGGCCCCGGTGCTGCTGCCGGCCATGCGCGGCACTCAATAACATGGCGGAGGAGGAAAAGGCACCCTCCTGCATCGCGCACATGCTCGCCCGAGGTCCGAGAAAGAGAGAGTCACGTTGTTGTTTTGCTTAAAATTATATATTTTTTTGGTCCTTGATCTGGCGCTCCCCTAGGCCAACGGCCATAGGCCATGGCCTAGTGTGACCTTATGGGTAATCCGGGCCTGATTGTGAACAGGATTAAGAGAAGGGTTTGTGAACAGTTCTTGTATTTTTGAACACACTGAGGATCCTATATACAGCACCTTGGTTCCTTGACTATTGCTACAAAAATATTCTTGTACTCTGGGTCTCCTGGAAACATAGACTTGTCCTGGTTCCCCTGAGTCCCAAGCACGTTTCAATGGCTCTGTGGTTGCCAAAGTCTTGGAAGTTTAAACTCGGTTATTTCTTTCTTTCTTTCTTTACAACATTTTATCTCACCTTTCTCAGCCTGAAGGTGACTCAAGGCAGTGTACAGATTGGCAACAATTTGATGCCACGACATACATACATGTCAATTAAAAACATTTAATATAACATAATAAAAATCCATACAAAACCATTAAAACTATAAACATCAATGTCTTTCAGTTCAACTCCTTATCCATTTGCATCGTCTAAGCCGTTCCATGTTCGTTATTTCATCGTACTGTGTTTATCTGTTACGCTGCATTACCAAAAGCTTGTTCAAAGAGCCAGGTTTTTACTCTTTTCCGAAAAGTCAAGAGGAAGGGGGCCAATCTAATATGCCTAGGAAGGGAGTTCCACAGCCAAGGGGGCACCACTGAAAAGACCCTGTCTCTCGTCCCCGCCAAATGCGCCTGCGAGGAAGGCAGGATCGAGAGCAGGGCCTCCCCAGACAATCTTAAGTTCCTAGATAGCTCATAAGGAGAGATACGTTCAGACAGGTAAGCTGGGCTGGAACCATATTTGCATTGGCTAATCTGCTGATGGCTTTGAAGAGTAATCTTCCAGAGTTAAAGGAAGAGTAACCCAGGGCTTGGCCAAAAGAGTTTCAAGGATGGGTGGCAGCTCTGGTCTAGAGCAGTGTTTTTCAATCTTTTTTGAGCCGCGGCATGTTTTTTACATTTACAAAATCCTGGGGCACACCACCAACCAAAATGACACAAAATTACACTCTAACACAGTAATACATATAGTTAATATGTTTTTAAATGTATTTATACACTCAGTGTCAAACCTGGGCCTGTTTCGATGAACAAAACATATATATGACTTCCTTTCACATATTTATACATGGCTATCATGTCTTCCCTCAGCCTTCTCTTCTTCAGGCTAAACATGCCCAGCTCTTCAAGCCGCTCCTCATAGAGCTTGTTCTCCATACCTTTGTGAAATTTCACCCTGAGTGAAACTTGCTTCCAGTTAACTATGGATATCATGAAGCTGTTATAAACAGTTCCTTGGGAGGGGGGGGGGGGGGACTCTCAAAAAATCCAGTAAAATGGTTTTTAAAAAATTCCAAGTGGAGAGGCTCAATTTGTTTCTTGGAAACCTGTGAGGGGGCTGCTAGGAGGGGGGGAGTGCCAATTTCCCACAGCATACCTGATGATCGCTCACGGCACACTAGTTGGGAAACACTGGTCTAGAGGGACTGGCCATGTTTCTACCCACTGTTTAAGTAATTCATCTGCTACATAAATCCCAAACACTAGGAATCCACCTAATTTCAATGGGGAAATTCGAAGATCCCCTTTTCACATAGGCATCAATGACGTCCTCGGTATCCGCTGTTTAAAGGAACGCAGTTTCAGGCTCCCCGGGGGCTCCATGGAGCGAAGTTAGAGTTAATAAAGGACACAATGTATCACTTAAAAGAGGGAAATATTAGTAAAAGGATACTTTTTATTAGGAGGTTGTTACAAGGATGCAGGGGGGTTAATATAGAAAGGAAGAGAGTATTCTTTATTTATTTATTTATTTATTTATTTATTTATTTATTTATTTATTTATTTATTGGGCTTCTAGGCCGCCACTCCCGGGAGGCTCGGGGCAGCTCACAGCAAGCAAGGTACAATAAAAACACATTAAAAACATTAAAACACATTAAAATGCAACACATAATATAAAACATCAAGATTAAAATACAGCATGATGTGCAGAATGCAGAGCACAGCATAGTGTAGTATACAACAGTATCGGCGGGCTGTGCGCTTGTTGTGGCTGTCGCTGGTGCCACTGTCTTATGAATACTAGGAAAACTTGCACTTCCAGGAATTGTGGAACTCCCTGCTGCGGTCAGATCAATTTGAAGGCTCAGCGCTCGCTGTCATCAATATAGGAAGTAGATCATAAAAACAAGGCCAAATCTACAGTAGAATGTGATCGTTAGGAGACACTCTTACGACATGTGTGTGGGTTGTGTGCCTTCAAGTCATTCTTGATATATGGTGACACTAAGGCAATGCTATCATGAGATTTTCCTGTCCAAATTTGTTCAAAGCCTCTGCCTTCTTAATTTGCCCAACATCATGCAGTGGGTTTCCATGACTGAATGGGGATTCAAACCCCGGCCTCCCAAACAACTAATGCTGCACTGACTCTCTCATGAGTCATGCCATTCGAAATTATCTGATGTCCTGCCATTCATGTTTGTAATATCCCAAGTATTAATTTAATGGGAGCCTTGAGTCCATTACAGACGTAAACATTATATAATGTTGATCTCCCTTTGGTGTATCACTGCCTGTCTGCCCAGATCACATTTACATCCACCAAAACCTTAGTACTAGAATGACTGTGGTTATAGCTAACCCAATGAGTAAATCAGTCACGGAAAAAGCACGCGATGCATAAAGTCCTTTAGGCTAGCACACATTGCAATGCTGACCAATGGAAGTGTACGAACATGAGCAATGAATCCATGACCTGGATCAAGGCAGCTAGTTTGGCAACACATGGTACTGTGGCAAAGATAACGCTGAGGGATAAATGGAAGGAAGGCCAATCAGAGTTCCATTGAAATAATTCATAATTCGAATAAAAAATAAACAAAAGGGGATGGTTTGCTCAAACAAGACATTGGTACAAATATCTCAAATTCCAGCACGTAAATGGGTTACTAATGGTTGCCTGTCTTTACTAACAGTGACCTCTAAGGTATCAGGAAAACAGTTACAATCAACCCTCTGCTTACACAGATTTTGTATTTATGGATTCAATAATCTATAACTTAAAAATATTTTTTTCAAAAAATCTTTTGCCATTTTATATAATGAGGCACCATTTTACTATGTCATTGTGTGAAGTCTTGGCTCTGCCTTCTCCGCTCCTTTGCTTCAGTTCCCCCTTAGTGTAGACCTTCCCTATAGTGTAGATCAGTGTTTCTCAACCAGTGTGCCGGAGCACACTAGTGTGTCGTGAGCGATCATCAGGTGTGCAGTGGGAAATTGAAACCTCCAAGGGGGGGGGGGGGGGAGTCTAGTGTGTTGAAGTATAAAAACCCTAAGAAACCTACCTCGATAAAGGCACAACATTACAAACACCCCCCTCCCCACCCGTTGTCTATTTGGTCTCTCCCTCTCCATGCATTGGGAAGGCCTGCCTCCCTTTCCCCAAGTAGAGACCTCCTCTTGCCTCCTGGGGGTTCTGTGTGGGAAGTTTGGCCCAGTTCTATCATTGGTGGGGTTTGGAATGCTCTTTGATTGTAGGGGAACTATAAATCCCAGCAACTACAACTCCCAAATGTCAAGGTCTATTTCCCCTGAACTCCATCTGCGTTCATATTTGGGCATATTGAGTATTCATGCCAAGTTTGGTCCTGATTCAACATTGTTTCAGTCCACAGTGCTCTCTGGATATAGGTGAACGACAACTCCAAAACTCAAGGTCAATGCCCACCAAATTCTTACAGCATTTTCTCTTGGTTATGGGAGTTCTGTGTGGGAAGTTTGTGTCTATCTGCCATTCCTGCCAGGATATCTATGTTGAGTTCATTGAAACAGGCCCAGGTTTCACACTGAGTGTATAAATACATTTAAAAAACATATTAACTATATGTATTACTGTGTTAGAGTGTCATTTTGTGTCATTTTGGTTGGTGGTGTGCCCCAGGATTTTGCAAATGTAAAAAGTGTGCCGCGGCTCAAAAAAGGTTGGGAAACACTGGTGTAGATAACTTCCTTTGTATTGGTTTTGGTAGAGCTTGAAATCCCCCCACAGGCCAATCTTAGTTGGTCTATTCTGTTTCCTGTATAGAGCTCATTTGCTGGACTCCTCCTTTTTTCTGCAGCAGAGTTACAGAGAACAGTGGCTTGGGACATTGTCTGGTAATCACAGGCCAAGCAATCCAAAAGAAGGCATTCTTAGCACCTGCTGCATTTAGCAGTATATGAACAGTCCAAAGGACAACAGAAGCTTTTGGCCACCCTAAGCTTCACAGGAGAGAAGATTAAGATAGTTTGTAAGCAACAATTTATAATCCATTGCTTTACACCAGAGGCAAAAGACTTTCAAAGACCCCAAAAAGATGAGTGTAACCAGCAAGATCTCCTTTTGTAATGTATTGTTTTAATTTACTTTAACCCTTTATTCCTCTTGTTTCAGTAAACTCATTTGGTTATCTTTTCACCTTGCCTAAAGTGCCTCTGTCTGCTAAGGATCTTAATCTTAACAGAAGGTATCAGATAGCCCCCGAGTAAAACCAGACAATATAGTTTTCCCAAAGGCTCGGGAGTGCCATCACAATATAATGGGGCTTAAGCTTCCACAAAGGTCCTGGAAGCAAACCTTAGCAGATAGCTAGGGCCTAGTGTATAATATGCATTCTAAATGTTTGCAGTACTAATCACTCAACGCCACTAGGCAATTTTAATTATTTTATTACAGATTACAGAAGTATAAGGAAACCATAATTTAAGAAAATAATATAGTCTAATTCTAAAATACTTTGCAACTGTATTGAACTACCCCCCACCCCCACCCCAGCTGATAACATTGAAAAATTATTAATAAAATCATTAAAGTCGCAAATAACAGCAATGTGTAATTTCCAGGGAATTATTGCAAGTAATATAGTTAAAGAGGTAGTATAAGATTTGCAATCCTCCAATAACTGCACCATTGTAACATGTGGAATTATGCCTGAAGAAGCCAGGAAATAATATTTATTTAGCATTTCTACCCCTTCTCAACCCCCGAAGGGTAGGAATTAGGAAAGCAGAGGGTTTCCGACAGACCTCACAACCTCTGAGGATGTCTGTCATAGATGCAGGTGAAATATCAGGGAGAAATGCTTCTGGAACATGGCCATACAGCCCGAAAAACTTACAACAACCCAGTGATTCCGGCCTTGAAAGCCTTCGACAACACAATAGGAATGAATGCTTGACCCGGCATTGTGGGCTAATTTTGAGATAATGGTGGCTACAGATCAGGCTTTGCAAAGTGGAGGGTGTCTGACATGCCTGGATTTTGGCACAGCAGAATAGATAGGCAGTCCTCAAGTTACGAACAAGATAGGTTCTGTAGGTTTGTTCTTAAGTTGAATTTGTTTGTAATTTGGAACAGGTGCAGTTTGTAGTTTTTGCAGATGGCGAATGAAAGAGGAGAAGAATGTGCAATTCAACGCAACTCAAAACAGTTACATGGCAATATTTGTGCTTGTTCTGTCATGGTTTCCATACAGTCTTCCTATATAAACTTCTTGTCACATGATGTTTTATGCCATTTTCCTCTGCTATACATTGGCTTTCTGTTCCTGTTGCGGCCCAGCAAGACTTGGGCTATTTATATTGAAAGTGTATGCTTGCATCCTATGTGTATATGCTAGGTCAGGGCTGTCCAACTGGCGGCCCTGGGGCCGTACACGCCCCCCCAGCCTGTTGGCTCTGGCCCCTGCTATGCTCCCGGCCGCCATTTTTAATTTTTTTAAAAAAATAATTAAATGGCGGCGGGGGAGGGAGGAGGGCAGGGAGGAGGAAGTGAGCCAGCTCCTCCTCCCTGCACCGCCCTCTTTTCCCTCTCTCGCCGGCGCCGATGCAAACCGGTTTGCATCGGCGCCGGCGAGAGAGGGATTGGGCGGTGCAGGGAGGAGGAAGAGAGCTAGCTCCTCCTCCCTGCACCGCCCTCTTCTTCCCTCTCTCTCCGAGCCGATGCCTTGGAAGGAGGGGGTCCCCGCGGCGCCTCCCTCCCTTCCAAGGCATCACGGCAGCGGCGAAAACTCCCCGCCAGCCTGGATTGTTGGCGGGTGAGCGAGCGGCTCGCTTCCCCGCGAGCCTTCCAGGTTTGGGGAAAGGGTTTTCACCCGGCACTCGAGACGCGAGTGCCGGGCGAAAAACCCTCCCCAAACCTGGAAGGCTGGCGGGGAAGCGGCGGCGCTCCGCCCTCCCACCAGCCATCCAGGCTGGCGGGTTTTTCGCCCGGCTCCTGTGTCTCTCTGAGCAGAGGGACACAGGAGCCGGGCTTAAAGCCCTTCCCAAAGCCTGGAAGGCTGGCGGGGGAGCGAGCGGCGCTTCTCGCTTCCCCACCAGCCATCCAGGCTTGCGGGAGGGTTTCCCTGGGTGACGTTAGGCTGGGTGACGTCAGGCATCACCCAGCCTAACGTCACCCAGGAAAACCCTCCTGAAAATGGGCGGGCCGCGCAGGAGGCCGGCCACGCCCCCGCCCCCGGGAGTGGCCACGCCCCCCACTCACTGATCACCTGTGGCCCCCCAGGTGATCAGTGACACTTCTTCCGGCCCTTGGGCCGGAAGAAGTTGGACAGCACTGTGCTAGGTTAACAGGCCTCCATTTTGTTTCAAGGCCTCTTTGCAGTTTTTGGCTGCAATTGTTGTTTTTCTTGGGTGGGAGGGGCTCATCTTCTTAGGTGTTCCCTCCAAAAATCACCTCAGAGTCTTCCTCCAATCAGCGTCTTAGATTTTCCCTCCATTTTTCCTCTCAGGGTTTCCCTCCAATTTTGAAAGTTATAAAAGGGGGAAACCATTCTGTTTGGCTTCAGTGACTGCCAGGGGCGTGTGGCTGAGTTTGCGGGCAGTCAGCTCCGGCCTGTCACCTTCTTTTAATATAAGAACTGCCAGAGTTCGTCCATCTATACCAGGCATATTGAAAGGCCTTGGTGAAAGGTGTGGGACTTTGGCCGCCTTCAACCAGCCCTGGATTCAAAATAGGAAGGACCCAGCCACTGGATTCCCTTCACCTTATAGGAAACCAGTGGCTGGGGTCTGTCTACCATCCGTGGCAGCTGACCAGAGGGAGTGGGAGAGGGAGGGAGGGAGCAGGCCTAGATTACCCATAAGGCCCACCTAGGCCATGGCCTAGGGGCGCAAGGTGAGGGGGGCGCAGATCACGGACCAAAAAAAAGGTTTTAAAAAAAATAAAAAACCCTCCGTGGCCAGCCCTTGGGAATGGCGGGAGTTGAAGCACAAAGGCCCCAGAGGGAGGGAGGGCCGAGCCTGGTCTCAAGGCAGGACACGAAGGGCGAAGAGCAGCAGCAGCGGTGGCTTTATTTATTTATTTATTTATTTATTTATTATTGGGCTTCTATGCCGCCACTCCCGGGAGGCTCAGGGCGGCTCACAAGCGCCGGATAAAATGAAATAAAACAACATATTAACAATTTAAAACACGGCAATAAAACACAATATGACAACAGCGAGGTTAAAAGGGCTTCCCTCCCTCCCTCCTCCCTGCTACTCAGCCGGGGGCGGGGCCTCCCAGGGTGACATCACTCCCTCCCTCCTCCCCCGCCAGGCCCACCTTCCTTGTTTGCTCCGTCTCCTCCCAGGATGACGTCACTCCCTCTGTCCTCCTCTGCCAGGCCCGCCTTCCTTGTTTCAAACTACACTCCCAGGCTCTCCCCACTACTCTCCCTCCCTGGGGCACGGGGATTCTAATCAGCCCCGGCAGATGGCCACCCCGCCACGGCCCCCAAGCCCCCCGGGCAAGGAAGGAAGGAAAGGCAGGCGCGGCTTGGGCCCCACCCAAACAACAACTTTCAGTGTCGGTAGTAGAGGGGGCGTAATTCCGAAGTGTGGCCTAGGGCGCAAAAAGGTGTTAATCCGGGCCTGGGGGGGGGCAGGAAGGGAGGGAGGGAGAGAGAGGTGATCACCATCCATCGTTCACAGACTGAGTAAAGAGACTATGTAAGCCTATGTTGAGTTCTACAAATCTATGGACTTTGTAATTAATTAAGAGCCAGACACCTACAGCTTTACAGTATGTCTTGTTGAAAATAAACCCAGTTAACCTTTTCAAGAAACTTTGGTCTGTGGAGTCTTTGGGAACCTCTCCCAAAGGAAGGCACCCACATCCCCTGGGCATAGGATCTTTACAGCAATACACACAGTCACTCCCTTTAGGCCCCGGCGTGACACCAAAGTTCCTGTGTCTGAGCAGACATCATATATTTGTATCTAGACAAAATTAAACCATCCTGGCTCAGAAGGGGCTGGAACTCTAGGTCAGGGCTGTCCAACTGGCGGTCCCGGGCCCGTACACGGCCCCCCAGCCTGTTGGACACGGCCCCCGCTATGCCCCCGGCCGCCCTTTTTTTTTTAAAAAAAAATTCATTTCTAAAAAATTTTTTTAAAAATGGCGGCCGGGGAGGCGGGGCAGGGAGGAGGAAGTGAGTCAGCTCCTCCTCCTGCACCACCCCCTCCCTGAACTCTCTCCTCCTCCTCCTCCTCTTTCCTGGCGCCGCTGCTGTCCCGTGCGCCGCAGGGCCGGTGGAAGAGGAGGAGGAGGAGGAGGAGGAGGGAGAACTCTCCCTCCTCCTCCTCTTTCCCCCCGCCCGCGCCCTTGCCCGGATCCCGGGCGCCGGCGCGCGCGGGGGGAAAGAGGAGGGACGAAGGAGAAGGCAGTCAGCTGATTGCCTCCTCCTTCGTCCCTCTTTCCCCCGCGTGCGCCGGCGCCCAAGATCCGGGCAAGGGCGCGGGCGGGGGAAAGATGAGGAGGAGGAGGGAGAACTCTCCCTCCTCCTCCTCTTTCCCCCGCCCTTGCCCGGATCCGGGCGCGCGCACGCGGGGAAAAGAGGAGGGACGAAGGAGAAGGCAGTCAGCTGATTGCCTCCTCCTTCGTCCCTCTTTCCCAGCGTGCGGCGCCCGGGATCCGGGGCAAGGGCGCGGGCGGGGGAAAGAGGAGGAGGAGGAGGAGGAAGGAGAGTTCTCCCTCCTCCTCCTCTTCCACCGGCGCTGCGGCTGGTGTCCCATGCGCCGCGGCGCCGGGAAAGAGGAGGAGGAGGAGGAGGAGAATGACAGTTTAGGAGGGGCTGGGGCGGGACTGGGGAGGGCCTGGGGCGGGGCCGAACGGCCCCCCCAGGTCATCAGTGACCTCAATTCCGGCCAGTGGCCGGTTAGAAGTTGGACAGCACTGCTCTAGGTAAATTGTACTTCGTGCCTTAACAATTTTCAGAATGTTTTCTAAAACACAAAATGACTTCCTGAGAACAACATTCGAGGACGCAGAGCCAGAAATGAATCCCAAATCCTTGTTTATTTGCATAGCCCTCCTGCAGATTCCAAAGTCTCAAGGCAGAGGAAATACTAGATTAAATGTCAAATACAAAAATCCAATTATAACTAGTTTTAAAATGCATTTCAGAATGTGCGTGTATGTCCTCTTAAGTTTCCTGTTGACCTTTGCCAGTTTTAACTGTATCTTAAAAACCCATTTACAACAAAGTTATTTCAGAAATGTCTTGAAATATATGTTTTAACAACTTTCCTAAAGATCCCCAGGTGTGGCATAGCTGTACTAGTAATTCTTTTTGGCTCTCTAAATGGAAAGAGTGCCAGGATGAATTCAAGTCATGGAAAGAGTGCCAGGATGAATTCTATTCATGCAGGTTTGGCACAGTGGCATTTTCCTAACTTATATGCTTCCAGATGTCTTGAACTAGAATTAAAATCTGCAAGCAGCATAAGCAGTTGGAAGTATGAAGATGTACAGTGGGTACATCATATCTGTGGGAATTTGGTATCAGGACTCTGCATGGATATTAAAAAAAACACAATTGATATTATTAACTGGGTCGTTGTAGGTTTTTCGGGCTATATGGCCATGTTCTAGAAGCAGTCTCTCATGACTCGACTGCATCTGTGGCAGGCATCCTCAGAGGTTGTGAGGTGTGTTGGAAACTAGGAAAATTGGGTTTATATATCTGTGGAAAGTCCAGGGTGGGAGAAAGAACTCTGAACTGTTGGAGCTGGGTATGAATGTTTCAATTGGCCACCTTGATTAGCATTTTAGGTGTGGCTTGTTACTGCAGAAGGAAATCATTTGTTGAAGGTGATTAGCTGTTCCTGATTGTTTCATGTCTGGAGTTCCCCTGTGTTTGAGTGTTGTTCTTTATTTACTGTTATAATTTTTTTTTAGAGTTTTTCAATACTGGTAGCCAGATTTTGTTCATTTTCATGGTTTCTTCCTTTCTGTTAAAATTGTCCACATGCTTGTTAACTTGTTATAGTATTAACTGAAAGTGATGTGGATGTGCATGTTTCATTATGCCAAGGTGGCTTTGAATGCAATTTTCCTGCTTCTTGGTAGGGGGTTGGACTGGATGGTCCACGAGGTTTCTTCCAACTCAATGATTCTATGTTTATATCACTGCCATTTACTAATATGAGCAAACAAAAGGAGCGGGAAAATATCTTGTGACTGATAACAATAATATATTGTAGAGTAAATCTCTCTAGTCTAAGTATCTCATTCGCAACAATACAAAAACAAAAAGCATCAACACATTTTTTGGGTAAGTACCACACAATATACTTGCTTATGCAATTACGAGCAGTTGACTCACATGCAAGTGAGCGGAGACACCAGGTGTGGGCGGAGGAAAGTTCCTTACGTCATCAAAGACGGACACGGTCCCAGACGCCGTCCCAAATTATGAAAATGTTCAAAATAATCAAATGTTCGGGTCTATAATGTCCCCATAATCAAACTACAATTCAATTCCGGGAGGTCGTCCAGTGGTCAACGAACCAATGGAGTATTGCGCGCCTTCGTTTCTCCCCGAAGGGCTTCCTCAGGACCGGGGCGCCTGCATAGCAAAGTCTTGCGAGCATCTCGGGACCGTGTCTGTCTTTGATGACGTAAGGAACTTTCCTCCTCCCACACCTGGCGTCTCCGCTCACTTGCATGTGAGCCAACTGCCCGTAATTGCATAAGCAAGTATATTGTGTGGTACTTACCCAAAAAATGTGTTGATGCTTTTTGTACTTGTATTGTTGCGAATGAGATACTTAGACTAGAGAGATTTACTCTACAATATATTATTGTTATCAGTCACAAGATATTTTCTCGCTCCTTTTGTTTGCTCTATTTGCTACTGGCACAGCCAACCCTTTTCTACTGATTTACTAATATGAGCCATGATGATCTGTGGTCGATGGAAATCACAGATCTGGATGGACCACGGTACTCAGAGTTTTTAAGAGAAAACTAGATACATCCATATTGGACAAAGTTAATAATCTCTCCTTTCTTTCAGAAGAAAACTGAAGACGTGGCTGTGGAACCAAGCATTTGGCTAATTGGATATAATGGCACTGAACATTGAACCTGACCTTGTGATTGTTGTAATGGAAAAGGCTTTATGATTGTATAATTAATGTTGTTTTTAACCTATGATATTTGTATGTTTTTATCTTGTTATTTTAATTGTAATTTTATTGCGGCATTGAATCGTTGCCATTGTTAGCTGCTCTGAGTCCCCCACTGGGGTGAGAAGAGCAGGGTAAAAATGCTATAAATAAATAAATAATCATTATTATTCATGATGGTGACAGCTGATGGCTGCATCACCAGGGGCTCCTAACTCTAAAAACATTTGTTTTGATCAGAGATGAAAATATGCAGCCTGAAAATCCATAGTAATCTATGGATGTGAGAGCTGGACCATAAGGAAGGCTGAGCGAAGGAAAATAGACGCTTTTGAACTGTGGTGCTGGAGAAATATTCTGAGACTGCCTTGGACTGCCAGAAGATCCAACCAGTCCATCCTCCAGGAAATAAAGTCCAAATACTCATTGGAGGGAAGGATAGTAGAGGCAAAGATGAAATACTTTGGCCACATCATGAGAAGACAGGAAAGCTTAGAGAAGACAATGAAGCTGGGGAAAATGGAAGGAAAAAGGAAGAGGGACCGACCAAGAGGGATGGACGGTATCCTTGAAGTGACTGGCTTGACTCTGAAGGAGCTGGGGGTAGTGACGGCCGACAGGGAGCTCTGGTGTGGGCTGGTCCAGAAGGTCACGAAGAGTCAGAAGCGACTGAACGAATAAACAACATCAAAACCCTGGCAAGCTCCAAGGAGTTATATTCAGAAATGTAATACTTCTTTCAATTAAGCACCATATTAACTTTTTTTTTCTTCTGAATCTTTCTCACCAGGCAAAACTGCACCTGGCAATCAGAAGAGAAGGTCAGTTTTTATTTAAATAAATGGGTGTAGATGGAAGAAAACATTCCCACACTTTGTGCGCATATTAACATATTTTCCTTGTGAGCACAGGGCTGCTTTGGATTCCAGCAATTACAAAACAACTCATAAAGTCAGGCACCTTGACCTCAGGCTTACATCTTATAAATGGATTGGAGCAAAAATTTAGATGATAATGATCACATTAATTATATACATTACTGATGCATTCTGTACTCTGAAGAACTCGGGAAATGAACAGGCAGACATACCCTTTAGGAAATTTCAATAATAGTAATGACACCTGAGGGATTCTAAGGCAAAAGAAGGGAAGATAGGAAAGACAGGCAATGCAGTAACACACACAAACAACCCCCGTTACACCAGCTCCACTGGCTACCGAGCACAATTCAAACTGCTGGCTTTGGCCTATAAAGCCCAGGCCTGGATTACCCATAAGGCCACCCTAGGCCATGGCCTCAGGTGGCACTTTTGGGGGGGGGGCAGCAGATCCGGACCCCCATTTTTTAAAAATCCCCCCAAAAATTCAAATTAAAAAAATAATAATAAAGGGCGCATGCGCGGCCGCCCCCTCCCTTTGCTCTGCTCCCTCGGCTCTGCTTTAGGAGGGAGGAGGATCGGCTCTGCCCCTGACTCCGCCCCTCCTCACCTCCGGCTCCGCCCCCGCCTCCTTGCCGGCGCAGAGCCGATCCTCCCTCCCTCCTAAAGCCGGCCTAAAAAGGGCGATTTCGGCCGCTTCTCAGGCCGGCATGGTGGCTGATGGAGGGAGGGGGAGGGAGGGAGGAAGGAGCAGCCGTGGGGAGGCCCTGCATCGGCTCCGGTGGTGGGGCTTTCCTCCTCCTCCTCCTCACGCCGGGGAGGAGGTGGGGGCGGGGAGGGGCGGACCCGGGGGCGGGGAAGGGCGGCGAGAACCCGCGCCGCCACCCCTCCCTGCGTGGCGTCCCCCTCCGCCTCCTCCCTGGCATGGCGCCGCCAGGGAGGAGGAGGCAGAGAACCCGCCGCCGCCCCCTCGTCCCCTTGCGTGGCGTGACGACACAAGGGAGGACGGAAGGCGGGCCGGCATCCCTCCGCCTCCTCCCTGGTGTGGCGTCGCCAGGCAGGGAGGAGGAGGCGGAGAGAACCCACGCCACTGCCCCTCCTCCCTTGCGTCGTCACGCCACGCAAGGAAAGAGGGGCGGCGGCACGGGTTCTCTCCGCCTCTTCCTGCCTGCCTGGCAATGCCACGCCAGGGAGGAGGTGGAGGGAAGCCACGCCGCCGCCCCTCCTCCCTTGTGTCGTGCCAGCCCCGCCGAAAAGGGGTGGGCGGCGTGCAGGACGCGTGGTGGGAGGACGCCTCTTTCTCCTCCTTGCCCCGCCCTCCTTCCTTCAATCCGGCGAGGCGGACGGGTGGAGCCGGGGGCGGGGAGGGGCGGAGCCGGGGGCGGGGAGAGGCGGGGCGGGGAGGGGCGGAGGCAGACCCTTTGGCCTTGGGTGACAAAAGGGCCTGATCCGGGCCTGACAAAGCCCTAAACAGTTCCAGCCCAGCTTAACATATCTCCCTCTATGAACCACCTCAGAAGTTAAGATCTTCTGAGGAGACCCTAATCTCGGTCCTACCTCCTTCGCAGGTGCGATTGGTGGGGACGAGAGACAGAGCCTTCTCATTGGTGATCTCTCAGCCGTGGAACTCTATCCCCAGCAAAATTAGATTAGCTCCCTCCCAACCTTTGGAAAGAATATATATCTACATATATCTATATATATATATAAAGGAACAGTCGTCATGTGAAGACTACCTCAAACAGAGAAACCTTACAACGCAGAAACACAAAACTTGCCAACAGAAATAGGCCTCAAGTAAGGTACGTTTGTAGCAAAGAAACGTCATCCCCCCCAAAACCTAAAAGGCCCCCAAAACACCGAGTAAACAAACCTACATTTCCCAGCATCCTCGGGGCTGCCAAGACTCCCCAGCCTCTACATTCTGACAACATGATTGGCTGCCAATAAGGCGGATTTGCATAACTGCTGTACTGGCCAGCCAACATGAACATTCCGACCCATAACAAACTGTCAGATGAGTGCCACAGCCTCCTCCAACACTTTCAAATCAGAAGACCATGATGGAGATCAACACCATTCAAGGGGAGCTCTTCTTCCTTTCCCAAAAGATCTCCAGTGGCTTGGAATTCCACATTAATAAGAGGACCATCCAGCAACAATGGGGTTTGCCAAGGAGGGTGCTCCAGCCCCTCTATATGCTGGCTCCAAGGGATGGAGGTCATCACCAAGTACCTTCTGATGCCCAGCGCTGGAAGAGCTCCCTCAGATGGCCTGTCCATGAGAAAGCCTCATCGGACATCGACCAATGGGTGCAAAAGACACAGAGCAGGACATCTTGAAAAAGAGGAGCAGAAAGTAAGCTAGACATGAAGATCTTGAGAAAGGTGGCTAAAAGGATACGGAAAGGATTTTTAACAGTCCCCCAACACAGTGTTTCTCAACCAGTGTGCCGTGGCATACTAGTGTGCTGTGAGCGATCATCAGGTGTGCCGTGAGAAAAGCTCTCTGCCCCCCTTCCTTTCCCCCTCCTCCTGCCAAACTCCTGCTGCTTGGGAGAGGAGGAGGAAGGGCCAGGTGGCGGTGAAGGAAAAGAAGGGACCGGGGTGCCGCCTCCTTCGGCCGTTTCCCCAACCAGCCTCCAATCCGCCATGACTCTCGCCCCTTGCTTATTGAAGCCCGCGCGAAGGAGCCCTGCCTACTGAAGCCCGTCCACCGCTCATGCTCCTCCTCTGTGGGAGAGCTGAAGCTGGGGGGGAGGGGGGCGGGCATGATGCAGCCTGGCACTGCCCCTTCCCCCCCCCCCCGGCTTCAGCACTCCCACAGCTTTGCCAGCCTTGAGAGGGCAGTGCCAAGCCAGCGGTGGCAGAGACAGCACAATGCTGGCTTGGTACTGCCCTCTCAAACCTGGCGAAGCTGTGGGAGAGCTGAAGCCCCAACAGACACTGGACGCACCTGTGAAGATAGAGATCCCCTGACAGGACAAGCCCTCCCCAAGCTGATCCGTCCTGGCCATGGTACAAGTCAAACCCGAAGGACTGCAGGCAAAGAGCTGAGTCACAAACATAAAACACCCAATTCACTAACAACAATTCCAACCCTTACATACTCAGACTTTCTCGCATCTCCTAAATAGGGCACAGCAACGCGTGCCGGGTACAACTAGTATATATATATATATATATAGAGAGAGAGAGAGAGAGAGAGAGAGAGAGAGAGATTGTGTCAGGAGCAACTTGAGAAACTGCAAGTCGCTTCTGATGTGAGAGAATTGGCCGTCTGCAAGGACGTTGCCCAGGGGATGCCTGGATATTTTGATTTACCATGCTTATGGGAGGCTTTGCTCATGTCCCCGCATGGGGAGTTGGAGCTGACAGAGGGAGCTCATCCATGCCCTCCCCAGATTCGAATCTCCGACCTGTTCTGCCGGCACACGGGTTTAACCCATTGTGGCACTGGGGGCTCCTGAAATAAATTTAAAAGTTGGCTGTGAGACCAAGTCTTCGGAGAGTAATTCAGTACAATAAGTGGATATGAAATAAGTGCAACAGTTAGAATGGCTCCTGGACTAGGAATTTGAATTTGTGTGGTTTTATTAATTTGTTTTAATGCATAGATGTTTTTTTTCATAACTTTTATAGTTTTTAATGTATTTGCTTATTGTTTATATGTTTGTTTATACAACATTGAATTGGGGTGAGAGAGGATGGGGTATAAATATAGTAAGTAAATAAATACATACATCTTCCTTTAAATTATCTTGCTAGCCACAGGAAAAAAAACAACAACAAATGAATACAGATTCTATATGGGCTCTTTCATTAGAATACTACAGTAAAAATTGAGCCACCATGCCCCCCCCCCCCCAAATCTCAGTTTTTGCTCAGCTAGAGAAAATGATTTTCCTTGCAAAAAAAGAAAAAGCAGTCTTCCCATATAAGAGATGACCAGGGTAAGTTGTAAGCCTGATAGAACAAGAAAGGGAGGGGCAGAGATGAAAGTGAACAGAAGCACATGGAGACATGCCAAGAAAAGGCTTAGTGGACGGTTTTAAAGATATGGTCTACCTTTCATCTTAACGACAAAAGGCCTGTTTGGTAAGTTGACAGCTCCCCACCTTTCAAGTAGCTCCTTGCGCTTATTCCCTGGGCTGAAATGTACCCGGAAGGAATACAAGTGGTTAACACTCCCAGTTCAGCAGAATCTGCTGAATCCAAGAATACATGGGACAGTCAACATACATATGGGTTTCATTTTTGTGGATTTCACTATTTGATTATTATATTATCTCCCTGGGAATTTCCAAGTCCTCTAACATGACTTTTTGTGATCAACTTCGGCCACAGACTTGCTCTGTTGTAGAGGCTTCTCTCTGTATTTGTAGGCGGCCCTCCAATATGATTCTATGGTGAACTTTTGGCAGAAATTGACAATGAAACAGCATTATCTGTAAGCCGTACTAGAGTTTTCTACAGCGATGTTCTTTTGGGTTAAAAGGTAGTATTTTTCTGTGTGACCCTCCCCCAAACTTTTGCAGAAATCTCTAGCAAATTGGGAGGGATCTGTATTGTGTTGTCTTCCCATTTACTGTATATACTCAAGTATAAGCTTAGTTTTTCAGCTCCTTTTTAGGCTGAAAAAGCTCCCCTCAGCTTATACTCAAGTCAAAATTATTTATTATCTGTTATTAGTATTATTTTTATTACATTTATTATTTTACTCTATTATTGGTATTATTACATTTCCATTATTTTATTCTATTATTTAATTACATTTATTTTACTCTATTATTATTTTACTGTATTATTAGTTCATTACATTTATTTTACTCTATTTATTATTATATTCATTATTTTAATCTATTATTATTACATTTACATTATTTACTCCTTAATTATTTTGTTATGTTTATTATTTTACTCTATTATTGGTATTATTACATTTACATTATTTTAATCTATTATTTCATTACATTTATTTTACTCTATCTATTATTATTAAATTTATTATTTTACTTTATTATTGTTGTTATTACATTTATTATTTTACTTTATTATTATTACTATTATTATATTACCATTATTTTACTCCATAATTATTTTTATTACATTTATTGTTTTACTCTATTATTATTGGAAGGATACATAAGCACGTTTATACTGAAAAGGGTTAGAATAATGGTTTAATTGTTATTGAGCAATTTGGAAGCAGCGTCCCTTCGTTGGTTCGCCAAAATGTTATCGAGCAATTTGGAGGTAGCCTGTACCGGAGGGGGCAGAGGCCTAGAAGTATACCTAAAGCAAGGATTTTAAAGAGACTCTGGTGAGTTAGAAATAACAATCCCTTGCCCAAATAATCTCACCAAAGTAGTCCGGAAGAAGATGCCACTGAGGTCTTTATTTCTCATCCGCTGAAGAGAATAACAACTGCAATATCCTTGTCGCAAGGCAGTCATAAGGTTACATTCAAAATACATGCCATATTTATAATTATACAGAGCTGTCAAAATTCTAATTTCCCGCCCGCCCGTGCCGGCCAGCTCCATGCTGATTGGATGGAACGTTGAGACCAGCTGGAAGTGAGCCAATAGCAAAACAGCACCACCTTCGTTCTGGCGAATAGGAAGCGGGAGACAGCATATGTGGGGGAAAACAATGTGTCTGGAAGTGTCTTGATTAAATTAGTCCTTATGTAAATTAAGATCCATGCTCCCAGCCTTTTGGGCTAAGAAAGTCTTTTGTTACCTATGGGAAATGGGGAACTGGCCAAATCTGTCCCTTCCTGCGGATCTTTACAGGGAAGTCTCGGGAAAGTAGATAAATAAAAGATCTTTCCGGATTGCTGAGATTCCTTGGGGTCCGAAGCTGGGAAAATCAGCCGTTGTGTTGAATGGAAATAATTATGCCAATATTCCCAGCCTGAGGGGGGAACGAAACTTCGAGGCCCCTCCTGCTGTGAGATAAGGGGTCTTCATTGGGAAACAAGATAGCCTCTGTTTCCACACCCGAAAGGCCCTTTATGTTAATGCAATCCTCATTGATGAGTTAATCAAAAGGTGCGGCTTGGAATGCAGCTGGCCTGATCTTCACTTGCTTCACCGACAAAGGTAGGCCAATGTAGAGGGTGTTACAGTAGTCCAGTCTTGAGATGACCGTCGCCTGGATCACCGTAGCCAGGTCATTCCTAGATAGATAGGGAGCCAGTCATCTAGCCTGACGCAGATGGAAAAATGCAGATCTGCACACAGTAGAGACCTGAGCCTCCATTGTCAGCAGCGGGTCTAATAAGACCCCCAGGCTCTTTACCAAAGACAATGAATGTAATGCCTCTCTGTCCAGCGTAGGCAACTGGATCTGCCCGCCATCTAGGCAACCTAGCCATAGGATCTCCATCTTCGCTGGATTCACCCTCAACCTGCTGGCACGCAACCATCCAGTAACGACCTCAAGGCACTGACGGCCTTCCATCCTCAGAACGAGCTGGGTGTCATCAGCGTACTGATGGCACTCAAGCCCAAAGCTTTGCACTAGATGGGCAAGTGGTCGCATATAGATGTTAAATAACAAAGGGGAAAGAATGGCACCCTGAGGCACCCCACATGTAAGGGAGGACCTCTCAGAGACCACCCCTCCCCTCTCCACATGCTGGCCCTGATTTTGTCAAAAAGAGGACACGCATTTAAGGGCTGTCCCTCAGACTCCAGCCATGGCTAAGCGGTGGGTCAATAGATTGTGGTCGACCATGTCAAATGCTGCTGTGAGGTCCAATAACACGAGCAGCGCTGATCCGCCTTGATCCATCTGGCAGCGAAGCTGATCTGTGATGGAGACCAACACAGTTTCTGTCCTGTGGCCAATATGGAAGCCGTATTGGAAGGGATCTAGTCCGGCTGTGTCATTTAGGAACTGCTGCAGCTGTTCCGCTGCTGCTCTCCCAATCACCTTGCCCAGAAACTGAAGGTTCAAAACCGGGCGGTAACTGGAGGGAACCGAATGATCTAAGTCTGGTTTCTTCAGCAGCGGAGATAACATAGCCTCTTTTAAACCCTCTGGAAAAAAACTCTTTGTACAAAGGAGCTATTGACTATTTTCAACAGGGGGCCACGTAGGCCCTCCCAGCAAGATTTTATCAGCAAGAGGGGCACGGGTCGAGGGAGCAAGTAGTTGATCTAGCTGCAGTCATGATCCTATCGGCAGCCTCTGTGTCCAGCGGGGTAAACTGGTTGAAGGTAGGCCCAGCGAGTGGCCATGGGGTCTCAAGTTCAGTTACTGTATCAATTGTGGTAGGGAGGTCCCGGCAGAGAAGCAAAATCTTGTCTGCGAAATAGCTCTGAAAGGCCTCCACTGAAGGTGCCAAATCATTGCTATTTGGGACAGTAGGGACTCTCATCAAGTATCTAATAATCTTAAATAATTGTGCTGGGCGTGAGCTAGCAGACGCTATCAAGGAAGCATAGTAAGATTGTTTTTGCTTGATAGCATACTCATAAGACTCTCTGAACAGCTTATAAGCCGAGCTCAATGCTCTGTCACGAAGTTCCCACCACATGCCCTCTAGCTGTCTCTTCTCCCATTTCATCGACCATAGCTCCTCGGTCAACCAAGGTGATCGATTTCTACGGGGTCAGGGAGGGCATCTAGGGGCAATCTCGTCTAGTGCATTGGATAACTTGGTGTTTCATGAATCCACTTGCAGTTCGATCGAGTTGCTCCACAGCCCTTAGAGCATTCAGGAACCTAACAGGTTCCATAAGTCTCCTCGGGCGAAGGAGAACCTCATCACCCTCCTGTAACCAAGTTTCCGTGATACAAGCCACTCTCTCATAATAATGTTCTTTTATTCAAAGTGACATGTTTTTTCATAGTCTTGCTTTCCATATCTCTTCCCATTCTTTTTCAGTTATTTTTGTTCTTATTTCCTCCTCCCATAATTCTCTTAATGTTAGTCCCCCCCCCCATGTCTTTAATTAGTATTTATATACTTTACTTGTTCCTTTTAATTGGTCACTATTTTCTCTTTTAATCCTTTTATTATTAATTCCTCAAATTGCATTATTTGTTTTCCAGTTTTATTTTGAACCCACCAATATTTATTCCATTTTTCTAACTGAATCCAATGGAGCCAATAAATATTTATTCCTCTCAATTCTTCACTCGCTTTTATCTGTTCTATCCATGAGCTGCTGAACTTGCTGACCAAAAGGTCAGTGGTTGGACTCCAGGGAACGCTGTAACCTCCCACTGTTACCCCCAGCTTCTGCAAAGATAGCAGTTCGAAAACATGCAAATCTGAGTAGATCAATAGGTACTGCTCCAGTGGGAAGGTAACGGTGCTCCATGCAGTCATGCCAGCCACATGGCCTTAGAGGTGTCTATGAACAACGCCAGAGATGAGCCCCACCCCCCCAGAGTCAGACACAACTAGACTTAATGTCAAGGGGAAGCCTTTACATATTTAAATGTGCAGTCATCGATTTTGGGCCCATATACACTGCAATATAATCCAGTTTCAAAATGCAGATTAACCACCTTGAACTGGATTCTACGGCAGTGTAGATTTATATAATCCAAGTCAGTACAGTACAATCTGCATTATTTGGCCATATAATCCAGTTCAAATTGCATTATATGGCAGTGTAAATGGGGCCTTTGTTGTTGCCGCTGGAGAGAAGTGCCACGGTTTTAGAGCCAAGGTCAAAGCATAGTTGCCATCCATCCGCTATAGTTTTGAGCCCGCAAAATACAGACTTTGTTGCTTAGCAATTTCTATGCAAGCCTTAACAAGGAAATAATGCGCAGCTCTGATTCTGTTTATTAGAAGCAAGCACTTGGCAACAAAAACCATGTTCATGTTTTAACAAAACGTTTCACTGTTGTTGAAACAAGTGACAATCTTTTCAAGATTTCTCAGCTGCGTGATTGAGCTTGCATTGTTTGTATCAGCATAGTTCAGTTCTGGGAAAGTTTTCTAAAGATCTGCTGTCCAAAGGGCAGGGCTGAATTAGAACAGGTTCGATCACTTCCTCCCCTCCCCAATCCTCCTTCAGAAATATTTCTGCCTTCTCCATTCAGGTCTGGCAATAAGAAATGAAGTCATTTCTTTATTTTTTTTATATACATTCCACTGTTCAAGAGTGAATGCTCACATATTTCTATTGAAGAGAATAATTTATTTTGGAAAGATGCTATTGCAGGAAAAGTACATATTCAGCCAAAGACACATTACAAATACAGACAACCCCTATTTTTAAGCTCATTTTGGACACTCTGCTTTCGACAGATATAAATCAAAGCCATGTTCCACAGCAGGCCCGGATTAATGTTTTTTGGCGCCCTAGGCCACACCTGGTAAGGGCCTGCCCCCTAGGGGGGGGGCCACCTGAGGGGGGTGGGGCCGCCTGAGGGGGGTGGAGCCGGCACGAGCGAGGAGGCGGCGGGGGAAGTCCCGCCCCTCGGCGTCTGACGTGGCTTCCCCCCGCCTCCTCGCTCGCACAGGTGCCCCTCCTTCCCTCACTGATGGAAGGAGCAGCGCCCGTGCGAGCAAGGAGGCAGCGGGGGGAAGCCACGTCAGACACCCTAGGGGCGGCTGGACTTCCCCCTGGCTCCTTATCCCTCGCGCGGGCAGGCGCCGTGCTCCTTCCTTCAATGAAGGAAGGAGGGGCGGAGCTGGCGCGAGGGAGAGGGAGCCAGGGGAAGTCCTGCCCCTAGGCGTCAGACGTGGGTTCCCCCTGCCCCGCCACCTTCTCGCTCGCACAGGCGCCGCTCACTGAATGAAGGAGCGGTGCCCGTGCGAGCGAGGAGGCGGCGGGGGGAAACCCACGTCAGACGCCCTAGGGGCGGTGGGACTTCCCCCCGGC
Organism: Anolis apletophallus; assembly: GCA_030556195.1. Classification (NCBI taxonomy): domain Eukaryota; kingdom Metazoa; phylum Chordata; class Lepidosauria; order Squamata; family Anolidae; genus Anolis; species Anolis apletophallus. The sequence goes on from JARBWK010000004.1 coordinate 157,380,453, forward strand.
TCCTTCTCCCTCGCATGGGAAGGGAGGAAGGGAGGAAGGGAGGAAAAAGGCCGGCCTGGACCCCCCTCCCCCCACTCTCCTGGCTCCTCGCCACGGCTCGGCTCCTCCTCCCGCTCGCTCCCTCCCTCCTCAACTGCAACTTAGATGCTGTGGCGACAGCGTGGCGACCCGGCGGGGGGGGCACCCAGCACTCTACTGTATGACGCTACATGCACATTCGCAGAAGCGCCGAAGGTTTGGTCGCCATTTGGGGGGATTTTTTTAAAAAATTGGGGGGTCCAAATTTGCCACACACCCCCATGGTTGCCGCCCGAGGCCATGGCCTTGGGTGGCCTTATGGATGATCCAGGCCTGTTCCACAGAGTCCCTGGTTTGCTCTTTCAACTTGCTGCTGTCCCTCAATGCAATTCTATGGTCAGTGAGTGAATCTGGGAATGTCTGCATGGAAATTAATGCAGTTCTGCCACTGGGCGACAGATACTGTCCTAAATATGATATCGAGTAGGGTTGTGCTTTCAGGGTAAACCTTGACCTGTTTTGTGTCCCAGTTTTCGGTGCGGGCCCCGGTCCATTTTTTGGGAGCCTCCCAAAATCAGGAGGACAGTTATCTGGTTTCACGCTGGGGTGCCAAAAGATCAATTTTCTATCAGCCCATTATGGAGGGGAGGCTCCCCCGGTTCCCCTTCCTGTCATTTTACCCGTTTAAGCTGTTTTACTCTAGAGGAGAGGCATTCAACTGCAGGCGGGTGTGTGTTTTAAGGAGGTCTTTTTACCTGTTTCTTACTCCAGAGGAGATGCTCAGCTGCAGGCACTTGCACCACACACTTTCCAAGGCAAAGAGGCAAGTTCTCTTACTCCAGAGGAGGTGCTCAGTTGCAGGCACTTGCACGTGCTTTCTGTGCCTGCTGCACATCACATGCACTTTCCAAGGCAATGAGACAAGTTCTCATTCTTACTCTAGAGCAGGGGTCGGGAACCTTTTTGACTCAGAGAGCCATAAAAGCAAAATATTTGGAAAGGGAGAGCCATATAATATATTTTAAGACTGAATTTATTTTTTAAAATAATGTTATAATACTCACCATTAATGCGACTTCTGGTGTGCTTCACAAGAGCCAGGGGTTTGTGGAGGAGCAGAACAGGCAATAAAACAGCAGCAGCAAGAGGAGCAATGGGAAGAGGCGCTGGGCTTGCAGGCCTACAGTGTTTTGCAGCCTGAATGGGAGTAAATCCCTCAGGGCTGCCGGCATGCTCCCATGGAGGGGACTTCCCGACTTTCCATGTCTCCCTGCATTCCTCTAATACTCACCATTAACGCGCTTCTGGTGTGCCTTGTTTGTGGAGGAGGAACAGCAGCAGCCTTTCTTCCCAGGCAGCCTTTGTTCCTGTGCAGGGAGGGCTCGTGGGGGCTGGGCCCACCCTCGCCAATGGCCCTGAGCCTGGTAGGGCCCTCCACGCGGTTTTCCCACGGACTTCTCGGCCCTGTCAGCCGCTTGCCTCAGGTCCGGCAGGGCTTGCCAGGCGTCTTGCGGCCTGCTCTGGGCCTCTTACTATGTTGGGCAGGGGGAGGGACTCAGCCCACCCTCGTGCTTGCCGGGGCCGTGCCTCCCCCCCACACACACACACACTGTTGTCTTGGGTCCAGTGGCGGCCTGTGGGGCCCGCCACGCCTCCAGATTCTGAGCTTCCGGTGGTGGTCAGGGGCAGGACCCTGCTTGCCCCACATGCAGGTGGGCTGCCTGCAGGGGCCCACCACACACCCCGAGGACTGCTCTCTCCCTCCTCCTCCTCCCGGGTCAGCAACCGCCGCACGCCATCTTCCTCCGATCCCTGCACTCTGTCCTCCCACTTTCCTTCTTGGAGGAAGAAAGGGAGAGAAAGAAACCCCTCCTCCTCCTTCACAATCCTCCTCTTGGCCCCTCCCTTCCCCTCTGGTGGGAGTTCCCATGAGAGAGTTCTCGCAAGAGTGGCCCCGTTTTCCTCCTTCCTCTCCCTCCCCCTCCCTCTCCCCTTGCGTGCACTCTTGTGCTCGCTCTTGTGTCACCGCTGGATCTGCCTGTGTTTCTGGCTGAGGGGAGGAAGAGGAGGAGGTCTCCCCGGTGCGATCCAGATGTAATCATCAAAAGAGCCATAGGTTCCCGACCCCTGCTCTAGAGCAGGGCTGTCCAACAGGTGGCCCTGGGGCCGTACACGGCCCCCGAGCCCCTTCCCTCCGGCCCCCTAACTTGTTTTAATAAAATACAAATTAAAAAAAAAAAAATAAAAAAAAATACCTACTTCCGGGTTTAGGCAAGCATCGTGAGACTATGCCAGCCACAGACGGGATTTCGAGGTAGGTCGAAATCCCGTCTGTGGCTGCATAGTCTCGCGATAGCTGCGGAAATCTCGGGTCCCGTGGGATTTGCGGCCGACCTTCCAGGCCAGCCCCCATTCCCTCAGAGAGAGGGAGGAGGGGAGTGAGGCGGGGAAAGCCCCTCCTGGCTCCGTCCTCTTCCTGTGGAGGCCCCGCTTCCCGCCCCATGGATGAAAGAGCCGCCGCGCCTGGCCTGAGCTTGGCCTCGGCTCCAGCGCGTTCTTCGGGGTTGGCGCTGGCGCCGGCCCTGTGGCGGGGCTCCCGCAGTATGGGTAAGGAAGGGCCTGGCTCAAATTAATCAATCTAAAAACAGTGGGACGTTGGGTGAGGGGGGAGGAGGGGTCCCTCAGCGGCGGTTTCCTTGGCGATGCTTCCTTCCCTCCCTCCGTGCCCCCTCCCCTTGTTGTGCTGCTTTCCCCCGCGTACAGGGTGCAACGTGGCTTCCTTTGCGCCTGCCCCCGCGGCTTGTTTTCCCTTCAGGGAGGGAGGGAGCTCTTTGGGCCTCCTCCATCCGCCTCTGGGAAAGGAGGCCCCATCAAGCCCTGCGACGGCATTGAGGTGTTTGGGGTTTTTTTTGGTGTGTCCCAATTTGAGTGTGGACTCAAATAACTCAAAGGTATTAGGAAACATTCCCCCAAATCCACCAGTGTTCCCATTTGGGTATATTGAGTATTCATGCCAAGTTTGGTCCAGATCCATCATTATTTGAGTCCACAGTGCTCTCTGGATGGAGGTAAACTACAACTCCACAACTCAAGGTCAATTGTAAGTAAACTGGAGCTGGGGAGGGGGCGGAGCTGGGAGAGGGGCGGAGCCGGGGGAGGGGCGAAGCCGGAGCCAGGGGAGGGGGCGGAGCCGGGGGCGGAGGCAGACCCTTCAGCCCCCCAGGTGATCAGTGACCGGAATTCCGGCCCTTGGGCCCGTAGAAGTTGGGCAGCCCTGCTCTAGAGGATGCGCTTGGCTGCAGGCAGGTATGCATGCTTTTTGGGCCTGCACACCACATACAGACTATTTCCAAGGCATCGAGGCTGTTCCGAAAAAGCAGGCATCAGCTCCCGTTTGCTTTCATGTCGAGCTGATTTTCGTACCGGGAGGGGGCTTCCAGTTATGTGCTCCCAAAGGTAACAAAAGAACAGATGAAATTAAGGAAAACGGCTCCGTGTTGAGAAACAGTGCAAAATAGTAAAGTTCAAATATGGATTCCTGAGTATTCCTTTTGTTTTAGAGTCAAACAGCTCTAGCTGAGAAAGTACTGTGTTGTTATATCATCATCATCATCAATTTATTTCTTATTCATCACCCTCCATTAAGATGCTCCAGGCGATTTACACAGAAACAGTAAAACCAGATAAAACATACACGGATCAAGAAAATAGAAGTTAAAGTTACATATCAAATGCTTTACTGAAGAGCCAGGTCTTGAGAGCCTGGGTGAAAGGGCGCAGATCGCGCATCGCTCTCATATACGGAGGCAATGAGTTCCACAGTGCTGGGGCAGAGATAGAAAAGACCCTATGCCTTGTATTAGTAAGACATGCTTCTCTGGGGCCTGGAATGTAAAGCAGATTGCGTTGGGAGGGTCTAAGTGACTACTGATGGCCATAAGAGGAAAGGCGGTCTCTTGAGATATATTGGACCCTAGCCATACAGGGCCTTAAACGTCAGGACCAGTGTCTTATAAAGACTCCAATATTCTGTTGGCAGCCAATGCAACTGTTGAAGAGCTGGCGCTATATGGCATTTCAAGGGTGTTAGTGTAAGCAGCCTAGCTGCCGCGTTCTGGACAATGCGGATCTTCCGAGTCACAGACCTGGGAAGGCCAGTGTATAACGCATTGCAATAGTCCAGTCTAGATGTCACTGTGGCATGAATGACTGTCGCCAACACCTTGTGAGGTATGGTGCTAGCTGCTTCGCCTGGCAGAAATGAAAGAAGGCCTGTTTGCTAACAGTGGCAACCTGGGTCTCCATTGACAGGGATGAGTCTAGAACAGGGCTGCCCAACTGGCGGCCCGCGGGCCGTATACGGCCCCCCAGCCCCTTCCCTCCGGCCCCCTAAGCTTTTTAATAAAAATAAAAATTGAAAAATAAAATAAATAATTTTTTTTAAAAAAATACCTACTTCCGGGTTCGAGCAAGTATCGAGAATACGCATCCACATGGGATTTCACTGTCAACGCGAGATTACACTGGTGTTGACAGCAAAATCCCGTGTGGATTGCGTATTCTCGCGATACTCTTCGGCTACTCTACTACTGGATCGTTGAGGCCCACAGACGCGATTAGGACCTTCTTCGACTCAGTCGGTCGTCGCCTCTCTCGTCATCCAGGTACTCCTGGATCCTGCGCGTTTGGAAAAGGTAGGCCGAAGCAGGGGGCTCCTCAGGGGGCTCCTCATTCCCTCCCCCATCTCCCCTCATGTATTAAATATAAAATTAAATATATTTAAAGTTGAAATAAGGGGAGATGGGATACATTAAAATAAGGAGAGAGGGGAGGATGGAATTAAATATATTTAATATTAAATTAAAATAAGGGGAGAGGGGAGGATGGAATTAAATATATTTAATATTAAATTAAAATAAGGGGAGGGGGAGGATGGAATTAAATATATTTAATATTAAATTAAAATAAGGGGAGAGGGAGGATGGAATTAAATATATTTAATATTAAATTAAAATAAGGGGGAGGGAGGATGGAATTAAATATATTTAATATTAAATTAAAATAATTTAATATCTTATAAGGGGAGAGGGAGGATGGAATTAAATATATTTAATATTAAATTAAAATAAGGGGGAGGGAGGATGGAATTAAATGCATTTTATCTCAGTAAAAGATTATATTTGACTGTATGGATGCCCCTTTTGAATGCCCACCCTGCATTTTATCTCAGTAAAAGATTATATTTGACTGTATGCATTCCGGGGCAGGGGCGGGGTGGGGGCGGAGCCAGGGGAGAGAGCGGTGCTGGGGGCGGAGCCGGGGGCAGGGGCAGACCCTACGGCCCCCCAGGTCATCAGTGACCGGAATTCAGGCCCCTGGGCTGGTAGAAGTTGGACAGCCCTGGTCTAGAATAACGCCCAGGCTCTTGACGGAGGTAGATGGAGATAGGGGTTTGCTGTCAAGGAAGGGCAGAGGGTACATTACTCCTGTCGGGCGCCCCGGCCACAAGATCTGGATTATATGGCAGTGAGGAATCAGATTATAAGCAAATTTATCCCTGAGATAAGATAAGACAATTAATTTTATGAGTGGATTTCCCAGGTGCATATCCTAACTGTTGCCCTTGTTTAAATAAAGTATCATGTGAACCAATTAGACAAGAATGTGCAACCATCCATGACAAAACAATTAGCCCTTGTGAAACGTCACCATGCAGTCGAAGGATAATTTCATTCATGACTGATAAGAGTCATGCAATGATGGAAGATTGTCTAATGCCTTTGGATTCCTGACCACACTTTGATTAGCACAGTTACCGTTATTTCCCTTGTGGTTAAGGCATTTTTGATTAATTATAAAGCCGTCCCAAATGTGGCTACATGTGAGAACATTCTTGTTGTATTTAATGACATGAGTAAGAACTGAAAAAAGGGTTCCCTTGGAACTAAAAAGACCAGTATGCACTAACTGTATTGATGCAAATGTATTTAAACACATAGACGCTCAATGTAATCATACAAATATAAATGTCAGTAAAATATAGGATTGTTACATTCACATTTCACAGAAATCATTTTTTCTTTTCTCGAAAGATGAAATTTTTTTTACGTGTGTGGAAATAATGGTACTTGTTTCTTCACTACAGACGAGTAGACTCCAAATCCTTGCACAGTAAATGTCCTATTTACTTTATTACACAAGAGTTAACTCCAACATTCAACCGGTTTCGACTCACAGGAGTCTTCATTGGGTCTATAAACAATACATGTTATTAATACACACATATAGTTTGTCAACTGGAAACTTCAAGTTTATAAGTACATTTGCATGTGTTCAAACTGCTAGGTTGGCAAAAGCTGGGGCTAACAGCAGGAGCTCACCCTGCTCTCTGGATTTGAACCAGCAACCTTTCAGTCAGCAACTTCAGCATCTCAGTGGTTTCACCCACTGTGCCACCAGGGGCTCATACGGCAGTGCAGACTCATATAATCAAGTTCAAAGCAGATGATGTGGATTATCTGCTTCAATAATCTGGATTACATGGCAGTGTGGACTCATGTGATCCAGTTCAAACCAGATGTGGATTATCCGATTCAATAATATGGATTATAATACAGTGTAGATTCCTATAATCCAGTTCAAAGCAGATGGTGTGGATTATCTGTTTCAATTATCTCTGGATTATATAGCAGTGTGGACTCAAGTAATCCAGGTCAAAGAAGATGATGTGGATTATCTGCTTCAATAATGTATTTATTTATTCAATTTTATATTCCGCTCCTCCCTGCAGGCTCGGGGCCTGGATTAATCTGGATTATATGGCAGTGTAGACTTCTGTAATCCAGTTCAAAGCAGATGGTGTGGATTATCTGTTTCAATTATCTGGATTATTTATTTTATTTATTTATTTAGCACATTTATATACCACTCCCTCTCAGCCCGAAGGCGACTCGGGGCGGTTCACAAGGCAACACATTGAATGCCAACAGCATCATAAAAACAGCATTTAGAACAATTAAAAGCATTAGCAAATAAATTAAAACCAAGACAATAATAAAAACACATTATGTATCTAAATAAAATATAATCCAGTCCATTTTGTTCCAATCCTATGTCAGTTACACTGCCTTTTCAAATGCCTGTTCAAACAGCCAAGTTTTGACCTTTCTTCGGAAGGACAAGAGCGAGGGATTATAAAGCAGTGTGTGATATTGAGCAAGAATTTGGGGGTCTTGCCGTCAAGGCAGAAACCAGTCAGACCCACCAAAGAGGATCCGATATAACCTTGGCGAGAAAGAAGCACCCAATGAGTTTTCCCTGTTTTCCCCCAAATAAAATCTCACCAAAACTGAAGAAAATGCCACCAAGTTGTTTTATTTTGTTCCAGCTGGAGCGGATGTCAAACTGCAATCGTTTGCCCAAAAACTGACATACTTCACAAGGCAAAATATACAGTTTAGATCGAAAAAAACAGAGCTGTCAAATTCATATTTCCCACTCCCGCCCCCCTCGCCGGCTTCGCACTGATTGGTTGGTGTTATCAGCTGGCGGGGAGGCAAGGCCGGCTTGGCTGCGCCTCAACCAATCAGAGAGCCAGCACCGCTTCGGTCTCTCGTCCAATGGGGAGCGAGGAGGCGGTCAGGGCGGGAAACAATGAACCAGGGTGGAAAAGATGAGTAGATTAAAATGATTGATGTTTGTATAATTGTCGGCGATAGCTTTTCTTAGCCCTCAAGCTGGCGGTCATTGTTCTGAGTGTCTGAAATATACATCTTTGCCTGACGCAAACCCTTGTAATCTTTGGTCCTGGATATGGATCTAGTGATGATATCTGATTTCTAGTATCGGCCAGAGCAGACCTGGGCAATTGCCGGCCCTCCAGGTGTTTTGGACTTCAACTCCCAGAAATCCTAGTCAGTTTACCAGCTGTTAGGATTTCTGGGATTTGAAGTCCAAAACACTTGGAGGGCCGGCAATTGCCCAGGTCTGGGCCAGAGGGATAGAAAACAATGGAAGAAGCTGTGGTGACATCCAAATCCTCTGCAGGCAGAATGTCACCCTTTGTGAGAGAGGATTAAATTGCCCAACGGGCATATCCTCCAGGTGGGCTAACCCTGGGTTACTCCGAGGTCTGAAGGGCATGCCCGTTGTTATTGTTCATGCAATATTTTCTGTTGAGTCCTTTTGTTCAGGGATTTGTTGGTTCAGGAAATGAGAGATTCCCTGAAGCCTTGGCATGCGGGGTTCATGAAGAGGTGGCATTTCCTATTTTATATTTCAGATAAGGATATGGGAAAGGCAGGGCTGTCCAACTTCTAACCGGCCAAGGGCCGGAATTGAGGTCACTGATGACCTGGGGGCCCCGCCCCAGGCCCCTCCCCAGCCCCGCCCCAGCCCTCCTAAAACTATCATTCTCTCTTCCCCTCCTCTTTCCCCGGCGCCGCGGCGCATGGGACACCAGCGGTGCTGGGAAGGAGGAGGAGGCCCACCTCCTCGCACCCTCCCGCCCTTCCCGGCGCAGTCGGTGTCCCGTGCGCCGCGGTGCCGGGGAAAAAGGAGGAGGGAGAATTCTCCCTCCTCCTCCTCTTTCCCCGGCGCTGCGGCGCACGGGACAGCAGCAGCGCCGGGGGAAGAGGAGGAAGAGGAGGGAGAACTCTCCCTCTTACTCCTCCTCTTTCCCGGGCGCCGTGGTGCACGGAACAGCAGCGGCACCGGTGGAAGAGGAGGAGGAGGGAGAACTCTCCCTCCTCCTCCTCCTCTTTCCCGGGCACCGCTGCTGTCCCGTGCGCCGCAGCGCCGGGGAAGAGGAGGAGGAGGAGGAGGGAGAACTCTCCCCCCTTCTCCTCCTCCTCCTCCTCTTTCCCGGGCGCCGTGGTGCACGGAACAGCAGCGGCACGGGTGGAAGAGGAGGAGGAGGAGGAGGGAGAACTCCTCCCTCCTCCTCCTCCTCTTCCCAGGCGCGCTGCTGTCCCGTGCGCCGCAGCGCCGGTGGAAGAGGAGGAGGAGGAGGAGGGAGAACTCTCCCTCCTCTTCCTCCTCCTCCTCCTCTTTCCCGGGTGCCGCGGTGCACGGAACAGCAGCGGCGGCGGTGGACGAGGAGGAGAAGGAGGAGGGAGCACTCTCCCGCCTCCTCCTCTTTCCCCCCGCCCGCGCCCTTGCCCGGATCCCGGGCGTCGGCGCACGCAGGGGGAAAGAGGGACAAAGGAGGCCTCAATCAGCTGACGGCCTTCTCCTCCCTCCCTCCTCTTTCCCCCCACCCGCGCCCTTGCCCGGATCCCGAGCGCCGGCGTGGGGAGGGGAAGGAGGAGGGGCGAAGGAGGAAGAAGGCAGCCAGCCTCCTCCCCCGCGGACGCGCCGCGGCTCCGATCGCGAGCAGCGGTGCGGGGAGGCGAAGGAGGAGGGGCGAAGGAGGAGGGGCCAGTTCTCTGCCTCCTCCCTGTATCGCCGCCTGGTCCCTCTCTCGGCGCCACCGATGCGATGCAGTTTGCAGCAGCGCCGCCGAGAGAGGGAGAAGGGGCGATACAGGAGGAGAAGAGCTCTCCTCCCCTACACCGCCCCCTTCTCCCTCTCTCGGTGCCACCGATGCAAACTGCATCGCATCGGCGCCGCCGAGAGAGGGAGAGGGGGCCGTGCAGGGAGGAGGAGCTAGCTCTCTTCCTTCTCCTTGTACCACCCCTTGTCCCTCTCTCACCTGCGCCGATGCGATCCGGTTTGCATCGGCGGCATGGAGAGAGGGGACGGAGGGGCGGTGCAGGGAGGAGGAGCTGGCTCACTTCCTCCTCCCTGCCCCGCCTCCCCCGGCCACCATTTAAAAAAACTAGATTTTTTTAAAAATTAAAAATGGCGGCGGGGCATAGCGGGGGCCGTGTCCAACAGGCTAGGGGGCTGTGTACGGCCCCCGGGCCGCCAGTTGGACAGCCCTGGGAAAGGAGTACAAGGGAATCATATGGGAATACATCCACATAAGAGAAAAGGAATTCATCTCAAACCCTACCCACCCACCAGGGTCCATTGAAAGTTCATAAAAAAATAAATTGAGAGTCCATGGAGTTCAAAAGGGGAAAAAGTTTCCGAAGAGTTTCAAAAGTTGATAAAAGTCCTAGTTAGAGTTCATAGTGTCCATGAAAAAAGAAAAATGTCCATAAGAGTCCACGGGGGCTCACACTGGGGTCATTGCAAATGTTGAGGATCGGATTTCATTTATGTGAGGGAAGAAAAGTATAAGTCCCAGATCATCCAAAACCCAGGATGGCCGGTCAGGGGTCCGGGGGTCCCAAGGTGTGACCACGGCAGTCCCTCCCCAGGGCTGGCAGGGTCCTGGATTCTCACTGAGATGACGGCAGGAACAGTGTTGCTGCATGGAATCAGTGATCACAGTCAACTGGTCTCCACATGGAGTTTTTGGGGTGAAAACGGTTATTCCCAGGGCGTAGGGGCCCAGAATGCAAGAAGCGAGATAGCAGTTAGCTTTAGAATTAGTCTAGGAGAAAAATGGCACTGGTTTGAACGCGATCCGTTGACCCGCGGATATGGGGGCCCCATGGGTCTCCTTATCCACGGTTCAGGGAATGCTGGAAACGCACCCCGGGCGAGCCAGCAGCAATCTGCGGCTCGGGAGAGGGAAGGTTCATACTGGAAACAGTTAAAGGGACACAATGTATCACTATGGAGAGGAAAAGGTTACAACTTGATACTTTATTGGGGGATTTTTTAGGGTGAGGGGAGGACAGCAAGGCAGGAGGGAAGTTTTAGTTGGAGCTGCTACGGTGGCCACATTCCCAGCGAAGCTGGCCCAATCGGACAACCAGGAACTGCGGAACTCCCTGCTGCAGGTCAGATCAGGTTTAATGCAGGGGGCTCCCCGTTGTCCACTATCATGCGGACTCATGTAATCCAGCTCAAAAAAGATGGTGTGGATTATGTGCTTTGATAATCCGGATTATATGGCAGTGGAGACTCATATAAACCAGTTCAAAGCAGATGTCTGCTTTGATAAATCCAGATTATATGGCAGTGTAGACTCATATAAACCAGTTCAAAGCAGATGATGTTGTCTGCTTTGATAAATCCGGATTATATTGCAGTGTAGACTCATATAAACCAGTTCAAAGCAGATGATGTTGTCTGCTTTGATAAATCCGGATTATATGGCAGTGTAGACCCACATAATGCAGTTCAAAGCAGATGTTTGCTTTGATAAATCCGGATTATATGGCAGTGTAGACTCATATAAACCAGTTCAAAGCAGATGATGTTGTCTGCTTTGATAAATCCGGATTATATGGCAGTGTAGACCCACATAATGCAGTTCAAAGCAGATGTTTGCTTTGATAAATCCGATTATATGGCAGTGTAGACTCATATAAACCAGTTCAAATCAGATGATGTTGTCTGCTTTGATAAATCCGGATTATATGGCAGTGGAGACCCACATAAACCAGTTCAAAGCAGATGATGTTGTTTGCTTTGATAAATCCGGATTATATGGCAGTAAAGACTCACATAATGCAGTTCAAAGCAGATGTTTGCTTTGATAAATCCGGATTATATGGCAGTGTAGACTCATATAAACCAGTTCAAAGCAGATGATGTTGTCTGCTTTGATAAATCCGGATTATATGGCAGTGTAGACCCACATAATGCAGTTCAAAGCAGATGTTTGCTTTGATAAATCCGGATTATATGGCAGTGTAGACTCATATAAACCAGTTCAAATCAGATGATGTTGTCTGCTTTGATAAATCCGGATTATATGGCAGTGGAGACCCACATAAACCAGTTCAAAGCAGATGATGTTGTTTGCTTTGATAAATCCGGATTATATGGCAGTAAAGACTCACATAATGCAGTTCAAAGCAGATGTTTGCTTTGATAAATCCGGATTATATGGCAGTGTAGACACATATAAACCGGTTCAAAGCAGATGATGTTGTCTGCTTTGATAAATCCGGATTATATGGCAGTGGAGACTCACATAATGCAGTTCAAAGCAGAGGATGTAGATGACCTACTTTGATAAGCGTAGAAGAGCCCTCCCTCACTTAAAAACTATCTTTTCCCCTTTGGTTTCATTCCATTGAACCAGTCAGCCATGGAAGACATAGCCGAGGGTGGCTGCCACTCCGCCTTGCATGTCAACACAGCCTGGAATTCATTGGAAGGGCTTCCGTTCTCGCGATATCGCTAAGTCTCACGAGAGCTGCCCAAAGCACAGCCTCGCCTCTTTATCCTGAATGATGCCCGGAAGTTTAGGCGTCGTGTCACTCTATATTTTTCGATAAGTCTAGCTTTTCAAGCTTCTACCGGAAGTTCAAACACGGTGCCTCTAGGAATCATTGGTTATGTGCGCTGTTGCATGCTGGGAACTTGGAGGAGTGATGGCGGCTGCGGCCTAGCGGCGGAGCTCTTCGAAGAGAAGGGAGAACGGTAGGGCGGGCGGGCCTCCTGAGCTCTCTTTCTGAACCAGGCCTTGTGGGCACAGGGGAGGGAAGAGCGAGGCAGGCGAGAAGGGCCCGGGACAGGCTCGGCGGGCCTTCTTCCTCAGTCAGAAGGGAGCAGGAAAGGGTCGGGTTTGGGGAATTCTTCATACTTTGGCATATTTGCACCCACGTCATCACAGAATAATGGAGTTGGAAGCGACCCCATGGGCCACCCAGCCCCCTTCCATGCAGGGAAAGCACAGCCAAAGCACTCCCGACAGATGGCCACCCAGCCTCTGTTTCAAAGAACTTCCACCACAGCTCTTCCTCATCTTCAGGTGGAATGTCCTTTCCTGTCATTTGAGCCCTTTGCTCCTAGTCCTGGTTTCAAGGGCAGCAGAACACAACAACAACAATAATCTATTATATAAATGGGTTCACGTCATGTGATGTATCCCTCAAACAAAGAAACCACACAACGCAGAAACACAATACTTGCCAACAGAAATAGGCCTCAAGAAAGGTACGTTTGTAGCAAAGAACCTTTCCCCCAAAAAAACCTAAAAGGCCCCCAAAACAACGAGTAAAAATAAAACTACATTTACCAGCATCCTCCGGGGCAGCCAAAGACTCACCCAGCCTCTACATTCTGAACAACATGATTGGCTGCCAATAAGGGCGGATTTGCATAACTGCTGTAACCATAGCAACGCTGGCAAGAGCCATCCAAGGCTAGGATAGAATGCTGAGAGATTTCAGTTGGTGTTTGAGGGTTAAACTGCCAAAACCAAACTCTGAGGGAGCAATTCTCCAGCAAATTCCTACCCACACAACACAACACAACTTCCAATCACAACCCATCCCACCAACCTTACGGGACCCCGTACACACAACACCTACAAACACCACAAACTAAAACCATTCCTTCCTTCCACACAGACATAAAATGACCAAAACTACAAGCCATGCCTTATAAAAATAACAGCATCGGACAGCACACTCACAACGCTACATACATCAAACAAAAAGGGCAGAACAAACGCCAGAACAGAAACACACTGCGCAGCAGAGTCACTGCACGACACACAGCTGAGAACCAAATGCAAAGAACTGCACGACAAGAGGAAGCGCGCAGCCAGGAACAACAAAGACGCAGAAATGCAACACAAGAGCAGCGCGCAAGGAGCGCAGAAACCTGACGTCGCAACACAGAAAACAAACTTCAAAAACACCACAACCAATTCCACCGCCTAGCCTTCAGATACAACGCTGCAGAAGACTACAGCATGGTGCCAGAGGCCGACATTGGCACCCTAACGCACATCTGCACACACTGCAAAGCCCTGAAATACCCAGCAGAAACACCAGGAATGTGCTGCCTAGCCGGTAAAGTCTCTCTACCACCACTTGCCACTCCTCCACAACCACTACAGACTTTGCTGAGTGGACACACTCCAGAATCAAAACACTTCCTCCGCTATATAAGACAATACAACTCATGCTTCCAGATGACATCATTTGGAGCACACATAGAAAGTGCGCAATTCATGCCTACATGACCCCACCAAGACCGTAAGTAACATCATTTCCAACCCTTACATCTCGCATCTCCTAAATAGGGCACAGCAACGCGTGCCGGGTACAGCTAGTAATAATAATAAAAACAAACCTGTTCCCTCTTTCTTATGGCACCCTTCCCACATATTTGACACCCTTTCCACATACCTTGGGAAGTCTGACTTGGCCACGGTATTCCACGCTCTGGTTACATCCCGTATAGATTACTGCAATGCTCTCTACGTGGGGCTGCCTTTGAAGACTGCTCAGAAGCTTCAACTGGTTCAACGGACAGCAGCCAGGTTGATAACAGGAGCGGCACTCAGGGAGCGCACAACACCTCTGTTGCGCCAGCTCCACTGGCTGCCAGTTTGCTACCAGGCACAATTCAAAGTGCTGGCTTTGGCCTGTAAAGCCCTTAACGGTTCTGGTCAAACGTACATGTCCGAACATAAGAACATAAGAAGAGCCATGCTGAATCGGGCCTCAGCCCATCTAGTCCAGCATTCTGTGTCACACAGCGGCCCACTAGTTGTACACAGGGATCTCTAGCAGAAAGGAGGGCAGAACCCTCACCTGCTCCCGACCCCCCACAACCAGTACCGGGAAAATCCTGCCTGCCTCCATCAACACAGAGGTGGCACTTGGATGTCCATTTCAGTAGCTACTGATTCTCTTGGTATCCATGAATCTGTCTAATCCTGCCTTGAAGCTGTCCAGGCTGACAGCTGTCACAACCTCCTCTGGAAGTGAGTTCCATAACCCAATGACCCTCTGGGTGAAGAAATATTTCCCTTTATTAGTCCTAACTTTCCTACCTTGGAGCTTCAGGGAGTGCCCCTAGTCCTAGTGTTGTGTGACAGAGAAAATATTTTTCTTTATTCACCTTTTCTATCCCATGCATGATTTTATACACTTCGATCAAGTCACCTCTTAAACGCCGTCTTTCAAGGCTGAAAAGACCAAGGCGTTGCAACCTGATTTCGTAAGGGAGCTGCTCCATCCCTTGGATCATTTTTGTTGCCCTTCTTTGTACCTTTTCCAGTTCCGTTATATCCTTCTTGAGGTGCGGTGACCAGAATTGTACACAGTACTCCAGATGTGGCCTCACCATAGATTTGTAGAGCGGCAATACAACATTTGCTGATCTATTTTCGATTCCCTTCCTGATCATGCCAAGCATAGAATTTGCTTTTTTCACTGCTGCAGCGCACTGGGTTGACATCTTCATTGAGCTGTCCACCAAAACCCCAAGATCCCTTTCCTGGTTTGTCTAAGAAAGCTTTGATCCCATCAGTTGATAAGTTTATTTGGGGTTCTTTGCCCCGATGTGCATGACTTTACACTTGTTTAGGTTTAAATGCATTTGCCACTTTGTTGCCCATTCACTCAATTTTGAGAGATCTTTCTGGAGCTCTTTACAGTCAGTTTCATTTTTAACTACCCTGAACAGTTTAGTGTCATCTGCAAACTTTGCTACCTCACAATTTACTTCTGCATCTCTTCCTATGAACCTTCAAGTTGCTTAAGATCATCCGGACAGACCCTGCTCTCGGTCCCGCCTGCTTCACAGGCGCGATTGGTGGGGACGAGAGACAGGGCCTTTTCAGTGGTGGCTCCTCGGCTTTGGAACGCCCTTCCTAATGACATCAGATCGGCCCCCTACCTCCTGACATTTCGCAGGAAGGTTAAGACCTGGCTATTTGACCGGGCATTTGCAGATGTAGTATGATTGTCAAATTGAGACCTAAGGAACGACGACGATGCAATTGGAAGTCGATTTAATTAATGAGACGCTGATATTGTGTTTTTAACGTTGAATGCTAATTTGTATATGTTGGAATTGTATTGTATTGATAATTGTTGATATGTTTGTCTTAAGCAGTTTTTGCTGTTGTACACCGCCTCGAGTCGCCTTCGGGCTGAGAGAGGCGGTCTAGAAGCAAAGTAAATAAATAAATAAATATTTCACATTCTCCTGTCAAGGTTCTCTCCTGCAGGCTAAATATGCACAGTTCTTTAAGGCGCTCCTCATAGGGAGTCATGGTGTCCATGCTTTTCATCATTTTTGTCACCGTCCTCTGGACATCTTCCAGCTTGTCAATATCTCTTTTGAACTGCGGTTCCTAGAATTGGACACAGAATTCGAGGTTTGTGTGTGTGTGTGTGTGTGTGTGTGTGTGTGAGGAGCAACTTGAGAAACTGCAAATCGCTTCTGGTGTGAGAGAATTAGCCAACTGAAAGGACGTCGCCCAGAGCAGTGTTTTTCGACCTTTTCTGAGCCGCGGCACATTTTTTACATTTACAAAATCCTAGGGCACACCACCAACAAAAATGACACAAAATGACACTCTAACACAGTAATACATATAGTTAATATGTTTTTAAATGTATTTATGCACTCAGTGTGAAACCTGGGCCTGTTTCAATGAACACAACATAGATATCCTGGCAGGAATGGCAGAAAGAAAGCACGGTGCGGGGTTCAAAAAGTAACAGTCAATTTATCTTCATCAATATGTTTATTAACAGTCAAAAGTATTTCGGGAATCCCAAAAAGAATGTGGAATCAATTGTCCAATATCTCCAGCTTCATCGGGACCTGGAAATTTCAGTCGGTTCCAAACAAAATAATTCCACTGAAATTTCCAGGTCCCGATGAAGCTGGGTCATTCCTGGCGAAACGGCGAGGCCTTTTGATTTCTGACCATCGACCTTAGCCGCATTATATTCCGGATTATATTATGATTTTTGAATATAAATGAAATTATATACAGATGAATGAATAATTTTCTTTTTGGAATTGACTGCGACACTGAACATTGGCGATATTGGACAATTGATTCCACATTCTTTTTGAGATTCCCGAAATACTTTTGACTGTTAATAAACATATTGATGAAGATAAATTGACTGTTACTTTTTGCACCCCGATCCGTGCTTTTTCTCTGGGGTAGTTTGTAGGACACCATACACCCTTTTTGGAGGAATGGTAGAAAGACACAAACTTCCCACACAGAACTCCCATAACCAAGAGAAAATACTATAAGAGTTTGGTGGGCATTGACCTTGGGTTTTGGAGTTGTAGTTCACCTATATCCAGAGAGCACTGTGGACTCAAACAATGTTGGATCAGGACCAAACTTGGCATGAATACTCAATATGCCCAAATGTGAACACAGATGGAGTTTGGGGAAAATAGAGAAGAGAGTGGAGAAGAAAAAGTGCTCGGCAGGAGGGGGAAGAAAAGGTATTGAAGGTTGCAATTTCCCACGGCACACCTGATGATCGCTCACGGAACACTGGTTGGGAAACACTGGCCCAGAGGATGCCCATATATTTGATGTTTTACCATCCTTGTGTGAGGCTTCTCTCATGTTTTTCGCATGGGGAGCTGGAGATGACAGAGGGAGCTCAACCCACTCTCCCTGGATTTGAACCACTGACCTATCAGTCAGCAGTCCTGCCAGCACAAGGGTTTAACCCATTGCACCACTGGGGGCTCCAAGTGAAGTGTAGCCAAAGATAGAGAGGCACCATGACTTCCCTGGATCTAGACACGATACTCCTTTTGATGCAGCCCAAAATTCCCATTGGCTTTCTTAGCTGCTGCATCACACGGGTTGGCTCAGGTTCAACTTGATGTCCACAAAGATTCCCAAGATCTTTCCCACATGGACTCTTGTCAAGCCAGGCATCACCCATTCTGTATCTTTGCATTTTACCTTTTCTGCCTAAGTGTAGTATCTTACATTTGTCCTTGTCTAAATTCATTTTGTTAGTTTTGGCCCAGCTCTCTAATTTGTTAAGGTCATTTTCAATTCTGATCCTGTCCCCTGGAGTATTAGCTATCCCTCCTAATTTGGTGTCATTTGCAAACTTGATATGTATGCCCTCTAAACCTTCATCCAAATCATTAATAAAGATGTTGAACAATACTGGTCTCAGGACCGAACCCTGTGGCACTCCACTAGTCACTTCGTTCCAAGATGAAGAGGAACCATTAGTGAGCACCCTTTGCGTTCGATCACTTAACCAATTAAAGAAAGCTGACAGGAAGGGAATTGACTCCCTTGAAACATGGCAGAAGAGGATACCATGGACAGCTAAATGGATCTTAGAGCAAATCAGACATGGACTCTCCCTAGAATCCACAATCATTAGATTGAAGCTTCTGTTCTTTGGATGTATTGTGAGATGACACAGCTCACAAAAAAAAAACCCAATGCTTCGTAAGGTAGAGGGCAGCAGGAATTGAGGCAGACTGAAATGCGAATTGATATTTATTTATTGATTTATTTATTTGCCATGCTTCTATATCGCCTCTCTCAGCCCGAAGGCAACTCGAGGTGGTGAACAAGCGGCAACAAGTGCCCATATACAATACATCACAAGATAAAAACAGTCATATAAAAACATAATATTAACAGTTAAAAACTACATAGATTCAATCATGGAAGCAATGGCCCTGACCTTGCAGGATTTGAGAAGGTTTTTTGATGACTGTGTGTCTTGGAGGTTTGTCACTCATAGCAACACATCAGTTCTGGCACTGAATGTGTACCCCGTTTTTCAATCATGTTTCTGTGTGCTTTTGGAACCTGATGTGTGAAGCTGATAGAAATGTGGTAGAAGATTATAGAGATACACAGATGAAAGCTTTGTTGTTCATTCGTTCAGTCGCTTCCAACTCTTCATGACATCATGGACCATCCCACGCCAGAGCGCCTTGTTGGCCTTCACCATCCCCAGCTTTTCAAGGATGCCATCCATCCATCTTGCCTTTGGTCGGCCCCTCTTCCTTTTTCCTTCCATTTTCCCCAGCATCATTGTCTTCTCTAAGCTTTCCTTTCTTCTCGTTATGTGGCCAAAGTACTTCATTTTTGCCTTTACTATCCATCCTTCCAATGAGCATTCGGGCTTTATTTCCTGAAGTATGGACTGGTTGGATCTTCTTGCAGTCCAAGGCAACTCTCAAAACTTTCCTCCAACAGCACAGTTCAAAAGCATCTATCTTCCTTCGCTCAGCCTTCCCTAAGGTCCAGCTCCCACATCCGTAGGTTACTACAGGAAATACCATTGCTTTGACTATGCAAATTTTGGTTGCCAGTGTGATGTCTCTTCTCTTCACGATTTTATCGAGATTGGACATTGCTCTCCTCCCAAGAAGTAAGCGTCTTCTGATTTCCTGGCTGCAGTCTGCATCAGTAATCTTTGCACCTAGAAATAGATGAAAGCTACTTTTCAAAAATGTCATTTAAATGTGAAGTAGTTATTCAATACATTGAAATCACATCCTTGCTTCAAGGCAGGTGTACAATAGTTCTCTTTCCATTTAACTTGCTCAGCATGATGATTAGACTACAATGGTGCAGTGACTTGTCCAATATTATTTGGTAAGATATTGCCGATGAATGTACTTAATTGATTTGCAGTTCTAGTATTCTCTTTTCTATTTCTCTTAATATTTATCTTCTGGGTAAATTAAAAGCCCTTGAAATAATACTTTTTGCTAGGTGTATTTTTGTATTTTGTTTTCTACTTTTGTAAACAAGAAACTGTGGCCTTTATTTATTTATTTACAGTATTTATATACCGCCTTTCTCACCCCTGGGCGGGACTCAAAGCGGTTAAATCCAGTTGTTAGTCCCAACTAGCATCAATCCATGGTAGTTGTTAAATACTTATGTAAATTCTATAAATTCACTAGTTGGGAATAATAATTTGATTTTGGAAATGGTGGGTTATTTTGGCTGTATTTCATTTTTAGGTATGTCCTTTGGGCTTTCGGGGTATAGAAATCAAGATATAAATCTTTGAGGTCATGTAGTCCTAACCATATATTATCCTGGTTCTTGGCAGTTTTCAAATAGATGGAAGTCATTTGTCTCAGAAGAAATGCTTTTGTACTGGCAAAATTTTCACAAATATCTGCCAGGAGGAGAGTTTTGATGGCAAAAATCTGTCAACGAACATGTCAAAAATGTGTGGGCATGGGGTGAGGCAAGTTAAGGATAAACTGAATTATGTCAGGCCAAAACCAGCTATGATAAAGTTAAGACAATGCAAGGATAGTCTTAAGACATTCCAAACACCTCTGGTTTAGTGAAGCTTGGATTTAGCATAGCTTCAACTTGAGTTTGGGCAGTAAGGCTTGTGCTTTAAAACTGCAAATATATACATAATACTTTGAAGCTCCTTCCAATTTATCTTACTTCTAAATAAATCTGCATAAAATCAGTTGTGGATTGCCCTAGTAAGATGTATTGTGCTTATTAGTCTTTTATTTTGCTTTGCTGCAGTAGGATTTACTTTCCTCCCACCATGTACATTTGATCCCAAACTATTAAAGATGACGACCGCAGCAAGACCAACATTTGAACCTGCGAGAGGAGGGAGAGGGAAAGGAGAAGGTGACTTAAGTCAGCTTTCCAAACAATATTCCAGCAGAGATCTTCCTTCTCATACTAAAATCAAATACAGGTAAGAGGCAGTTAACATTTCTTAGGGAAATTTATTTTTGCAGTAATGCTTATTTTGCAGTATATAATTTCCTCCCAAGGTGTGTAAGTAACCATGTATCAATTCCAGTGATAGCCATCAGTCGTTACAGAATAAAGTTCTGACATCAGACAGTTATCTTTTTTCTGGCTTCTGGTGTTCTCCAAATGCCATATATGTTAGCCTTCATAGGTCAATAAAAATTGGAATAGCTAATAAAATCTAAGGAAGTCTGGTTTTCCTGGATGTTGCAGAATGTCTTCTATTCAAAGACTTTAATCAGTGTTTAATAAAGATCTGCTATGACCAAAGGAATCTCAACTAGACCTAGCAGGATCTAGGGAAAAAGTCCCTTATATTTTGGCAGATACATTCTTGTGGATCTTTTTCTTCCCTATCCCTCATGTTTATTGTGTCATAATAAAAGTGGACGGACTAATCATTTTTCCTGCCAAGAAAGGTTTGAGATATATATTTCCTGATAAATAAATTATTTATTTGTTCTTAATCCTTTTTTTTTTAAAAAACCCTGATTTTTATTGTAGGGTTTTAATACAATATGATGTATGATTATTAATGTTATTATTATATTAAGTATAAGAGATGCTTAGGACTTCAAGAGTGAAGCTGGGGATAATATTTTGTTGTAAAAATAGTATTCAGTTTAGATGAGATTTGTAAGAGATGCTTTCCATCTTCTGCTCTTGACTGTTGTGCAATACCAATATTTTCTCTTTTTCAGACAAACAAATCAGGATGCCCCTGAAGAGGTGCGCAATCGTGACTTCAGGAGGGAACTGGAGGAGCGTGAACGCGTTGCTGTAAGAGAGAAGAACAGAGATAGACCAGCACGAGGTCTGTGTTTTCTTAGTCAATCATTGTTGCCTTTTGTAAGTGTGGTATATATCAGATTGTGGATTATGAATGGCTCAGGATTCAGTATGTCTTATATGATTTATTTATTTATTTATTACTTTGATTTTATATACTACTCCATCCCAGCAGGCTCGGGGCGGTTTACAGAAGGCAGCATTAACAGTAATAAAATACATTAAAAACAATAAAAATGATGCTAAAACTAACAATAAAACAATCACCCCTAGTACACCTAGATACATTGGGTCAGTTTAGATTGAAAGCCTGCCGAAATAAAGTTGTTTTGCAGGCTCTTCGGAACGCAGGCAACTCCCTAAGGGCCCGGACCTCATCTGGCAGGGCATTCCAAAGAGTCGGGGCTGCCACCGAAAAGGCTCTCTGTCTGGTAGAGGACAGGTGATAAGTACGAACAGAAGGGACTTTAGACCGTAGTGATCTCTGGGGAACACACAGGGAGAGACGGTCCCTCAAGTACACAGGCCCTAGACCATATAAGGCCTTAAAGGTTAACACTGATTGAATGTAGTCCGGTACTCTACTGGAAGCCAGTGCAGCTGCTGCAAGATGGGAGTTACGTTGCAGCTAACCGGGGCCCCGGTGAGCAAATGAGCTGCAGCATTCTACATCAGTTTGAGTTTCCGGATCACGGACAAAGGAAGGCCAATGTAGAGGGCGTTACAGTAGTCTAGTCTCGAAATGACCGTCGCCTGGATCACCGTGGCCAGGTCGCCCTCGGACAGGTAAGGTGGCAACCATCTAGCCTGTCACAGATGGAAAAATGCAGATCTGCTGACCATAGAGACATGGGCCTCCATAGTCAGCAGCGGGTCCAAGTGGACCCCCAGACTCTTTACCAAGGACGACGGGTTTTACATCCATGCTTGAGGTTTTTTTGTATATTTTAATGGTTTTAACTCATAGTCATATATTATTGATTTAGATATGTTATGTATTGCTTTTATATGTATGTTTGGCATTGAATTTTTGCCATTTATTGTATTTGAGTCCTCCCAGGGGTGAGAAAAGCGGTATAGAAATGCAATAAATAAATAAGTAAGTACCGTATTTTTCGCACCATAAGACGCACCTGCTGATAAGACGCACCTAGATTTTAGAGGAGGAAAATAGAAAAAAAATATTTTCGCTCCCCCTCTAAAATCTAGGTAAGTCTTATCAGCAGGTGCGTCTTATCAGCTCTGACGCGACGCTGGTTCGCTCCGCCTATGGCTCCTTTTCCTTCCCTCCGCCCTTTCCTCGAGGGAAGAAAAGGTGGGGGGAAGGAAAAGGAGGCAGAGGAGGAGCGAACCAGCGTCGCGTCAGAGCTGACGCGACGCTGGTTCGCTCCGCCTCTGCCTCCTTTTCCTTCCCTCCGCCCTTTCCTCGAGGGAAGAAAAGGCGGGGGAAAGGAGCAAGAGGGGAGCGAACCAGCATCCCTCCGCCACCGCAACGGACCAGAGAAGAGGAGGCGCGACAGGGTGAGTATATCGCTGCCCTCCCTCTGCTCCAGCGCCTCCCCCGCCTGCATCTTCGCTCCATAAGACGCGGCTGATTTTTCATCCCACTTTGGGAGGAAAAAAACTGCGTCTTATGGTGCGAAAAATACTGTAAGTAAGTAAGTGACCATGGTGTTGCAGGTGCAGTGGACATGATGGCAGCAAATCAAATGCTGGAGATTTTTGTGAATCTTTTAATTTCTTGTCTAAAGGCAAGACTTAATGTTCAGAGCACCAATTTATTGTGGACTTTCCCCCTATCAAAGGGTTGTATTCCTTATGGTGAACTGTCAGTTTAGGTGAGAAAAACCAGTGATGTACAAAGACAAGAGCTGAGAATAGGCAACCCTGCTGTTTTTCTGTTACCTGCTTTTCTGTCTCCCTTTTCACCTGATGAACTGGTGGAGAAGAACGGATTATGTGCATAGGCTTTGAATTTAAGCTAATAACCATGGGTTCCCTTGCCCCACTTTCATAGTTCCATAGACACCTCCAAGGTCCACAAGGCCGGTATGACTGCATGGAACGCTGTTATCTTCCTGCCAATTGATCTGTCTATTGATCTACTCACATTTGCATGTTTTCAAACTGCTAGTTTTTCAGAAACTGGCCTAACAGCAGAAGATCACCCTGCTCCCCGGGTTCGAACCTCCAACCTTCCAGCCAGCAAGTTCGGCAACTCAGCAGTTTAACTTGCTGCGCCACCATGGGGCCCAACCTGCCTGTAGCATATAATAATTGCATACAGAAAATGAGGTGTAAATTTAACGTAGTTACTTTAGTACAGGATCAAAATATTTACATATACTTGTCTATGTTGGTGCTGAGATTAGTAAACTTGTATTTTTCGTATTGTTATTGAAGTAAGATGATGACACTCTGTTTAGATGACACTGTTCCAGTCTCTTTCATTGTGTTTGAACTTTTGGATTCTCACAATTTTTCCTCCATTTCTCCTGCAGAACATACAACTTCTTCTTCAGTGTCTAAAAAGCCCCGATTAGATCAGATCCCTGCAGCTAACCTGGATGCAGATGATCCTCTGACTGATGTATGTATTCTCAGTTGCTGGGGAACTGTGCCTCAGCACACAGAAAGCAGCATTATGCCTAATAATTCATCCGTCACATAGTCTGGAGAAGCTACTTTCCCATGAATTCTCAATCACTGTGCCCTGTGGCAGTAATGGCTGGGGAACTCTGGAAGTTGTGGTTCAAAAAAACACTGTTTTCTCTGAATATTTAGCATACCAGTTGAGGGCATGTCTCAGATCCTAACAAAATGTGTAAAATGTTGAGAGGAGCTCTCTTTGTATGCACCTTAGGGCCTATATTATGTTCATTAGGCCTTTGTAATTGGTAATTAGCTGAGACAAATAATAAACTGAGACATTGCATGGTTTCCGGGCTGTATAGCCATGTTCCAGTGCATTCTTCCTGATATTTTACCTGCATCTGTGGTTGGTATCTTCAGATCTGATGGTAGTAAACCAAGTGGAGTATATATACTTGTGGAATGTCCAGGGTGGGAGAAAAGAATGATTATCAGCTAAACAAGTGTAAAGGGTGTAATTAACTAGATTTGTGTATCTTGAGTGGGATCCGCCTTTTACTATGTGAGTAACCATGAGGGTAGCATTGCTGCCTAGAGACATCCTTTGTCTGAGTGGTGTTCACTGCCCTTGATCTGCATCAGGCAGCACCTAGACCAGGGGTGCTCACACTTTTTCAGCATGCGAGCTACTCTTAACCAAGTCCAAACATCATCCCACGTGTTTCGCGTGTGCTCCTGCTGAAATCCTTTGACAACACAATATCCTGAAGATAAGCCTCCTGGTTTGTCCATTTGCGCTGGATAGTGTAAGTCACCTAATTATCCACAGTTACATAGCTGGTGGGCTGCTTGCAATGTAGCATTGACATTTTTATAATGATTATTTGTCTTAAACTTCATCTACATTGTAAAATATGTGCAGTCAGACCCCACTTTAACTTCCATGGCTCAATCCTATGGAATCAAGGGAGGTGCAGTTTTAAAAGATCTTTAGCTGTCAAAGTCACTGTTAAGGTGTGCTGCTGCCCCTTCACCAAACTACAATTCCCATGATTCCATAGCATTGAGCCATGGCAGGTAAAGTGGCATCAAACTGCATTAATTGTACATTGTAAATGCACCCTTAGAGATGATAAAGCAGAGTTCATAAAATATATACATTAAGCCTGTTAATGAGCCTGCCAAGCTTCCCCTAAAGACTTTACATTTTCTCAAAATGCCCCTCTGGGTCCCTTCTGAGGGACATTTTTGCTATCTCTACCACCCCCGGGATGTTTTTAGGACCAAGAAAAGCCTTACATATAAACAAGAAGGGAGCTGACAGTGACATCAGTTTATTTTCTGGGTGTGAAAGAGCCCACAAATTTCTCTCCATACTTTGTAAGAAGTTTAGTGGGAAGGCGGCGGGAGCAATTTGAAGGGGGTTTTTTTAGTAGAAGGAATTTGGGTTTAGGGTGCATCGTGAAGCTTTGAATGTGATTTTCCTTCTTGGCAAAGGGTTGGACAGGATTACCCACGGGACCTCTTCCAACTCTATAATTCTAAGGTGCCGCTCTCTAAGATCCACTGAGGAGTGTGTTTGCTATCCTGTTTGTGTTTCTTACTCTTGCTGTGTAATGAAGCCTCGCTTCAGGAAATTGACAGATTCAATACGAACATTCTCTTTTCAATGAATTGCTGTTAAGACTCCGTTTACACTGTCACTGTTTTGCAGATGGAGCTGCATTATATGGTCAGTGTAGATTCAAATAATCCAGTTTAACTGAATAACAACAACAACAACAATAATTTTATTTATATCCCGCCACCATCTCCCAGAAGGAACTTGGGGCAACTTACAAAAATGTTAGTAGAGCAACAAATAAAAAAAATTACACAAAATGCAATAAAATATATATACATGAACATAGAAAAGTAACAATGTAGATTTACATAAATTTACATAATCAATATCAGTCACATAAAGTGCTAGATTGAGATGAATAACTAGGTCCTCAAGTTATAAACATTTTGAGTTCTAATCATGTTCAAAGGCCCGTTTAAAGAGCCATGTTTTCAGGTTTGTCTGAAAACATTCAAGAGTGGGGGGCTAGCCTAATTTCTCTAGGGAGGGTGTTCCAAAGCCAGGAGGCCACTATCAGAAGGCCCTCTCATCTCCATGAACCGCACTTGTGAAGGAGGTAGGACCGAGAGGAGGGCCTCCCCGGTAGATCTTATTGCCCATGCCAGTTCATAGAAAGAAATGCAGTCTTGGAGATAATTTGGACCTGAACCGTATAGGACTTTGTAGGTGATAGCCTGCACTTTGAATTGGGCCTGGAAACTTGTTGGCAGCCAGTGGAGTTGCTTTAATAGGGGTGTGGCTGCCGACTTTCCTCTAATTGCAGTTTCCGAGTTTACTTCAAATGCAACCCCACGTAGAGTGCATTGCAGTAGTCCAACTTAGATATAACTAAGGCGTGTACCACTGTGGCCAAGTCAGGCTTTCTGAGGTACAGTCGCAGCTGATGGACAAGTTTTACCTGTGCATAGGCCCTCCCAGCCACCACTGACACCTGACCTTCAAGTGTCAGTGTTGAGTCCAGGAGGCCCCACACACTGCAGACCTGTGTCCTCAGGGGGAGTGTAACCCTATTGAGAACAGATTGCCACCCTATACCCTGATCGGCCTATACCACAACCGGCCAGAAGGACCTCTGTCTTGTCTGTATTAAGCTTCAGTGTGTTGGCCCTCATCCAGTCCACCACAGCTGCCAGGCTTTGAGGAGCTTCCTTTGTGGAAAATAGTAGACTTGTGTGTCATCTGCATAGAGATGACACCCAACTCCAAAACTCTGGATGACCTCACCCAGCAGTTTAATGTAGATGTTGACAAGCATGGGGGAGAGAATAGAATCTTGTGGGACCCCACAGATTAAAGGCCAGGGGTCCGAGCAGGTGTCCTCTGGCATCACCATCTGGGTGCAATCCTCTAGGAAGGAGGGGAGCCACTGCAGAGCAGTGCCCCCAAGACCCATTCCAGAGAGCCAACCCCGAAGGATACCATGGTTGATGACATCGAAATTGCATTACATGAGTCTACAATGAGCATATAATGCAGTTTAATCTGGCAGTGAAGGTAGGGCCTCAGAAGCTATGGGGCACGGTATATCTTCCAGTGTTTTTTATGAGGCAAAACACGAGAACCTCCAACTTGTGTGACAGTGTTTTTAATACATTGGGTGGCCACATGGGGAATGTAAATTGCATCCATTCGTGACCACAGTTTAAAGAGCAGCGAGTCACACCACATGAGGTGTCACGTAGGAAGCTCTGACAAAGCTCTTCTGTAATTGATAGGAAATGGAAAAAGAGGGTGACTGTCCTTTCTGTCTTTGTAGGAGGAGGATGAAGATGAAGACTATGACGAAGAGAGTGATGATGATACCGCTGCTCTATTAGCTGAGCTGGAAAAGATCAAAAAGGAACGTGCAGAAGAGCAGGCCCGAAAGGTAAACGCGCTAACTAAATCTTATTGAACAAACTGCTTTAAATTGACACAGATCACTGGGCCTTTATATTATATCTTCCACTGGCCTTTAGTTATGTAAGTCAGTGTTTCCCAACCAGTGTGCCGTGAGCAATCATCAGGTGTGCCGTGGGAAATTGGAACCTCCATTGGGGGGGGGGGGGGAGTCTAGTGTGTTGAAGTATAAAAACCTTAAGAAACCTACCTCGATAAAGGCACAAAATTACAAACACCCCCCTTTCCACCCGTTGTCTACTTGGTCTCTCCCTCTCCATGCATTGGGAAGGCCCACCTCCCTTTCCCCAAGTAGAGACCTCCTCTTGCCTCCTGTGGGTTCTGTGTGAGAAGTTTGGCCCAGTTCTATCATTGGTGGGGTTCAAAATGCTCTTTGATTGTAGGGGAACTATAAATCCCAGCAACTACAACTCCCAAATGTCAAGGACTATTTCCCCTGAACTCCATCTGCGTTCATATTTGGGCATATTGAGTATTCATGCCAAGTTTGGTCCTGCTCCAACATTGTTTGAGTCCACAGTGCTCTCTGGATATAGACTGACTGACTGACTGACTTTATTATTTCTGAGTCGCCCTCCACGTTAGTGCTCCGGGCGACTTACATATAGCAATTCAACAATTAAAAATATTAAAAATATTAAAAATTAGATTAAAATATTTAGGGGTTAAATGCAAGGGCCAGGCTCAGGTAGTTGAGTTCCTGGTTCTGCATTAGCCATGGGCTTTCCTAAATAGCCAGGTCTTTAGAGCGGTCAGGAACTGGGGCAGGTCGAGGGAGGCTCTCTGGTCCGGTGGCATCGAGTTCCAGAGAACGAGGGCCACAATGGAGAACGATCTCCGTCTCGTGGCCTCCAGGTGGGCCTCTTTCACGCCCGGGACGCAAAGGAGGTTCTTGTTTGCCGGCCGCGGTGTCCTTGAGTAGGCAGGCATCAGCCAGCGGTCCTTTAAGTATGTTGGGCCCGGCCGCGTAGGGCTTTGATAGCCAAGGTCAAGGTCTTATGTAAGGCTCTATACTCAACGGGCAGCCAGTGCAGGCGCTGCAGGGATGGTGTAATATGGCATCTCATCGATGTTCCTGTGAGAAGCCTGGCGGCCGCGTTCTACACAATCTGGATCCTGCGGGTTAGTGACCGGGGCAGACCCACATATAAGGCGTTACATATAGGTGAACTACAACTCCAAAACTCAAGGTCAATACCCACCAAACTCTTATAGCATTTTCTCTTGGTTATGGGAGTTCTGTGTGGGAAGTTTGTGTCTTTCTGCCATTCCTGCCAGGATATCTATGTTGTGTTCATCGAAACAGGCCCAGGTTTCACACTGAGTGTATAAATACATTAAAAAACATATTAACTATATGTATTACTGTGTTAGAGTGTCATTTCATGTCATTTTGGTTGGTGGTGTGCCCCAGGATTTTGCAAATGTAAAAAGTGTGCCGCGGCTCAAAAAAGGTTGGGAAACACTGATGTAAGTTGTAGCTTATGGGAATTTCAAGTCAGAAAGGAGGGGATGAGATTTCCTGTCCTTGGGGTATAAGATTTCACCTAGTACTGTCTCTCTTGAAAGTGAGTTTCCCCTGTTTTGGCCAGACACTTTTCCCATTCTGGCTTCCAAAGTTCCTTTTAACAAAAACATGGAAGAGTGACTGCCTATTTCTAATAGGCAGAAATGTGTACTTTGACACTTGAGCTGAGGCTATTTTGTGGAGCTTGGTTCAATAGTTGCGAATCTTCAATTCACTTCCATCTGGGTGTTGATAAGTGCTGAATATATTTTTCACACACTTACTGCTACAACCAAATACTGCACTGTCCACCTTTCTGTGAGATACTTTGGCATTTTGTTGTAACAGGAAATGTGACTGTATAAATTCAGCCAACTTACAAGGCATGTTAAATACTAATCCTAATTAAACACTGACCCAAAAAGGAAATATATATATATATATATATATATATATATATATATATATATATATACACACACACACACACACATACACTACACATACACTACACAAAATAGGAGCAAATAGTATCCAAGAAATGCCAACTATTCAATGAATCAAAAACCGAATGATATTTCAAGAAAGTAATATCTATACCCAGATGGGTTCCTACCAGCGATGGGATTCAGTCATATCAAATGTCCAATTAGTTCAAATAGTCCACAATTCAATCCCCAGATATTGTTATCCTATATAGGACAAGTCCACACCAGTCCACAATAGATAGGTAGAATAACTTAGTTGTTTTCGTCAGGATTCGCTGGTAAGTAAAAATAGTCCAATCAGTCGAATACAGTATATACGCCAAATATATCCAATGGAAGGCACACAACATGAAAATAAAGATATCCTTCAATGAGAAAATTTTTGAGTTTACCCCAATGGGTAATAACTCTATTCAAAGCATACACATCGATGGGTTGAATCGGCCAAGGAGGAAAATATAATACAGGATTCCATCACTCGTTTCGACCCTTGCGAGTCTTTCTCAAGGCCAGTCAACTTATAAATATAGCCATATCCGCAATGTAATCAAGAGCGGTGAATACAATCATATGTGGCGTGAAGAGGTCTATTCCATAGAGGCAAACTCTAACTTCTATGAATAACCTGCGGTAAATGTTTTGTGGACTTGTGTGGATTTTTCCTATATAGGATAACAATATCTGGGGATTGAATTGTGGACTATTTATTTATTTATTTATTTATATTCCGCTCTTCTCACCCCGAAGGGGACTCAGGGCGGATTACAGGTACACATACTTAGCAGACAATCCCTGCCATTTTCCACATAGACACATATAGACGAACAGAGGCAAACTCTGGCCACCAGGGGGAGCTGACGCACTCCTCATCTCTCAGCGTTCCCAGCGTCCCTCGTTGTTCCTTCCGCATTCCTCGGACTATTTGGACTATTTGGATACTATTTGCTCCTACTAGGTGTAGAATACATATATTGTTTCCCTTTTTGGATCAGTGTTTAGTTGTGTAGCAACTTTCCCCGTCTTGTTTTCAAATACTAATCTTAAACAAGAAACAATCCCGAACTAAAACAAGATGCATATTAGGGTTAGAGTCCAGCCTTACCTGAAGTGGGTTTAGTTTGCTCTTGTGAGTGTACAAGTTCAGCCATGAGCCAAGTACATTGACCACTTCCTATCCACTGCTCAAATGTCTGTGATTAGAAGATAGCGGGTTGGGCATTGCAATGCCTGGCTTTCGGTTGCGTTGAAGCTGTGCCGGTCTTCCTCTTTATTTTATTTTTTGAAAACAGCGAAATCTGATCTGGTTGTGGTTAGCTATTTGACTGCCTCATGGAACCAGAAAAGCTTAAGTCTTTAATTTTTTTAACTCATTGCTCCCAGAATAAAACCAGATTTTCAAAGCTGCGTCCTAGTTCTTTGTTTATTTTCTGAAAATAAGACAGCTGCACCTTAAAATCGATAAATTCAGGGGAAAACTTTAAATATATTTGGAAAGATGTCCAAAATGGTTTGCGGCTAAGTCCTCAGCTTGCCCTTCATCAGGCTGAGAAAGCAGCTGGTCCCTTTTCTATGATCTTAAAAGAAAAAAGTACTAGACTTCACACAGTTTAGTAACTTTTTAGTCTTCAACTTCCATCCTGATGTTATTCTCTCTTTCTGTGCGACCCTAGAATCTTTCTTGCCTCTCATCTAATCAACTACCCCAATATTCTTTCTTTTTAGCTACTCAATCCTTTTTCTCTTCTGTCACAAACAAACCTTGGTAATTTTTCTCTTTCTCTAATCTGTCCTCTTTTTTTTCTTCATGTTCATATTCCCATCTATTCCAATAATCGTTCAGTCTTTTCCTTTCTGACTCTCCTTTCCAGGCAACAGAATCTTTTCTTTTTTCTAACTTACTGAAGAGTTTTTGGGTTCTGCAGACAGAAGCTGTATTCACACCCAAAACAAATATTTTCTTCCATCTAGTGACTAAAGTTAGTACTGCAAGATACAGGTAGATAGGAATTAATTAAAAATCAATTACCATATGTATTTGAGTATAAACCTAGTTTTTCAGCCCTTTTTTAGGCTGAAAAAGCCCCTCAGCTTATATTCGAGTCAACATTATTTATTATTTTATTCTATTATTCTTATTATATGTATTATTTTACATTATTATTATTACATTAGTTTACTCTTTTTATTTTTATTACATTTATTATTTTACTCTATTCTTGGAAGGATACGCAAGCACATTTAGATTGAAGAAGGATAGAATAATGGTTTAATCAGAGTTGGACAATCTTATCTTAAATGACAGGAACAAGAGCAAAAGGCTGAAGAGGAGAGGATACGGATGGAAAACATCCTGAGTGGAAACCCTTTGTTGAATCTTACTGGCCCTGTGCAGCCTCAAACAAATTTCAAAGTAAAACGGAGGTAGGTTGGTCTTATTTTGGGATCCCTACAATATACTTCCACCCATTCCCCATTCTTCTACAATTCCTGAGTTATTAAAATGGGTTTTGATCCCATTGTGCAAGGGATTCTTTTAAATCTGATTATCTAGTATGTGGAATGAATACAATGTATCCCAGTGGATCTCAAAAAGGAGAAGGTTTAGAGATAGAGAATAGTTGCTAAAAACAGAATACAGAAGGTTAAGGGAAAGCTTATGCTTTACCAGATCATAAGCTTGTCTTTTATTTGATGTGACGTTGTTCATATCTGTAGAAAGTTTTACCTCCCACTTTTAGGCACCATTAGGCTACTTGTGGCTGGGTCGCCCGGGTGATGGGGATGTCCAGCTTCCGACCCTGGACGGTGTGGCGTTATACCCATCACCTTCTGTAAAGAGCCTAGGAATTCACTTGGACTCCCAACTGACCATGGAGACCCAAATGTCCATGGTCAGTAAAACAGCTTTTTTCCATCTAAGGCAGGCAAGGCGGCTGGCCCCTATCTATCCCGGAACGACCTGGCCACTGTGATCCAAGCCACGGTCATCTCGAGACTGGATTACTGTAACGCACTCTACGTTGGCCTTCCTCTGTCGGCGACCCGGAAACTCAAGCTGGTGCAGAACACTGCCGCCCGACTCCTGTCTGGTACCTCAGCAGGTTGTCACATTACACCGATTTTGCAGGATCTGCACTGGCTCCCAATTGAGCACCGGATCACCTTCAAAGTGTTGGTACTTACCTTTAAGGCCTTACACGGCTTGAGGCCAATGTACCTGAGGGACCGTCTTACCCCATATTGCCCTACGAGATCACTGCGGGCAGAAAATTCTAACTTGCTGACAATCCCCTCTGCTAAGACATGCAGGCTGACGGCCACCCGCAGGAGAGCGTTCTCGGTAATCGCTCCAACGTTGTGGAACGCTCTCCCAGCCGAGACCTCCTGTCGTTCAGGCGATCGTCCAAGACATTTCTTTTCTTGCAAGCCTTCAGCTCATAAGATGCCCCAGCGCGTCAGCCCGCCTATTGTCTGTTGATCTGTTATGCTGTACTGTGCTGTGCGTTGTTCTCCGCACATCATGTAGGGTTTTAATCTATGTTTTTAGCATGTTTTCTAGTACGTTTTAGAATGTACAATGTGCTTTTTAATTGTGTTGTGTAACGTGTTTTTAACTGTGCTTGTATCTGACTTGTTGTGAGCCGCCCCGAGCCACCCGGGAGTGGCGGCCTAGAAGTCCGACTAATAAATAAATAAATAAATGTTATCATCTAGGCATCCGTTCTTGATTTAAATAGATTTTGGGTTGCTGTGATTTTTCAGGGTTGTATGACCATGCTCCGGGCTGTATGGCCATGTACCTCACAACCTCTGAGGATGCCTGCCATTGATTTGGGTGAAACGTCAGGAGAGAATGCGTCTGGAACATGGTCATACAGCTCGGAAAGCTCACAGCAACCCAGAGGTTCCAGCCACGAAAGCCTTCAACAACACATTTTGCTATAAATGTTGTTCTGGAAAGCTTTGGTATAGTCTCTTAAGGTGCCATGAGACTGTTGGAGAAGACTAACATGGGAACTCTTTGAAATAATGTGTTAAATTTATGTTTGGTCTTACAGTTGGTTGTCAGTTAGTACTTCCTTCTGGACCTCACTATCCAGGGCAGCCATAGAGCTCCATGGCTTGGAATCAAACTAGAAAATGTCTATAGGCAAATACCAATATATATTCTAAGTAAAAATCTACTACCGAATTCCATAAATTTTTAAATTGTATGCTAATGCTTTAGCACTTTGAGTCTCCTTTGGGAGAGATAAAGTGGGATATAAATTAGGCTTGGGCCGGAATTAGTTTGGACGAAAATGATTGGTAATATTCAGTGGTCTGCTTT
Source organism: Anolis apletophallus (assembly GCA_030556195.1). Classification (NCBI taxonomy): domain Eukaryota; kingdom Metazoa; phylum Chordata; class Lepidosauria; order Squamata; family Anolidae; genus Anolis; species Anolis apletophallus. Next base: position 157,414,218 of record JARBWK010000004.1, read on the forward strand.
ATATAATACTAGCTTGGGGACCCGGCGGTGCCCGGGTCATTTGAGAAAGGCATTGGTTGCCTGTGATCCTAATTGAGTCTAGATCCAATGTCAGCAGGGCTCAGTGGATACCGGTGAACTACTACTCCCATATGCATGTCCCATTATCCATTTCTATCCTCCCCCAAACCACACCAGGATGTAGAGTGCCAAGTGTGGACTTGATTAGTCATTGGTGTGATTCATAGTTGTCTCTGGAAGTGAATGAAGGTACTGGAAATCCCATCATCCATTGTCCGTTATCCCCAAATCCATACCAGGATGTAGAGTGGATCATGGGGGCTCTGTGTGCCAACTTTGGCCCAGATATGTCATTGGTGGGCTTCACAGTGGTCTATGGGAGCCGAAGGAAATTAAAGTAGTGCAAATCCCATCATTTGTGCTGCATCTTCCCCTAAATGGCACCAGGACATAAAGTGTGTCATGGGGGTTATGTGAGCCAAGTTTGGTCCAGGTCTGTCATTCGTGCAGGTCACAGTGGCCTGTGGAAGTGGGAGCCAATCAGAAAGATGATACATACATACATACATACCCACATACACTGACTTTTATTATATGTAGCAATTAGGGTACATGGCAGTGCCTGGGATATTTGAAAAAGGGCATTGTTTGTTTTGGGGTGTTAGATAATATCATGTAGTTAATTAGTAACATTATTTATTAGAAAAAAGCCAGTCTTTGATTTAGTTTTATTAGTGCTCCCGTTAGAAAATACATAACAATGTGGATGAACCTCAATTCCTAGAACCGTGGGTCAATCCTCCCTAGACCAGGCCTGTATACACAGCTGGCCATGTTGAGTCTGTGTGCCAAGTTTGGTCCAGATCTGATGTCGGCCAGGGTTAGTATTCTCAGTATAAGAGTGAACTACAACTCCCATATGGCAAGGGCAGTCACCCCCGAACCCTCTAGTTGGTCATGTTGAGTCTGTGTGCCAAGTTTGGTCCAGATCCAACGTTGGCTGGGTTCAGTGCTCTTTGGATGCAGGTGAACTACAACTCCTATAAATCAAAGTAAATTCCCCCTAAACCTGGTCATTGGGGCTCTACATGCCAAATGTGATCCAGATCTATTATTTAAGGGATCTGCCTTGATGCAAGGTGAACTACAACCCCACCGTGTTGAATCAGTCCCCCAAACCCATCCAGTCTGTTCAGTTGCTGATCAATTCCTCTCTGCTGTGTGGCACAGGAAAGGGTAGGAAAGGGTTAACGGAGAGGCAGTGGGTGGGGTGATGCAAATGGAAAGAGAAAGGAATCCTGGGATGCCTGCCTGTGGTGGAGGAAACACTTAAAATCTAGGATAAAATTGTCCATGAATGAAAGCATTTCTTGGATGGTGGGTCGTAGTGTGTGTGGAGGACATTGGAAGGGTTTGGGCCACATATTCATGGCACTCACTCTAACCTGCATTGTCCATGAAGGGAGTGCCTTGGAGGCTTCTCAGCACTTGGAACTATAGCCTGTTTGTGGAGGCAGGAGGCTGTCTGTGTAAGTGGACAACTCTGCCACATACATACATACATACATACACATTTTTCACTTTTATTATGTGTATAGATAGATAGATTTGAAAACAGAATGGAGAAAAGGGAGCAGCAAAGCCTGGCAAAATGGATTAAAGGAACAGGATTTTATTGGTTCCTGGAGATGAAGGCGTTAAGTCTGCAATATACCGTATTTTTCGCACCATAAGGCGCACCTGCTGATAAGACGCACCTAGATTTTCGAGTAGGAAAATTGGAAAAAAAATGGGGGCTGGCTACACTAAGATGGAGGGGGGGAGACACTAACATGGAGGGGGGAGGCGCTGGCGCAGAGGGGGCGGCGATGTACTCACACTATATTCGCGCCCCGGCGGCTCCCCGCGCATGCCCAGACTTGCCAGTGTGTGGCGCAGCCAGCCAGCGGCGCAGAGGAGCGGGGCGGAAGAGGGGGACTCGTGGGGCGGGCTCGCTCACGGACCCGAGGAGGAGGGGGAGGCCACGAGGGCGGCCCCTAACGGCGACGCAGCGGCAGCCGTAGCAGCAGCAGCAGCGGAAGGGCCCGAGCCAGAGGCGCATCTTCGTGACGTCACGAAGATGCGCCTCTGCCGAGAGGAAGGGGGCGCCGCGCTGTAAGGAGGCCCGAAAGAGAGGCCGCAGGGAGGGAGGGAAGGAGGAAGAGTTCCCTCCCTCCTCCGGCCTCTTTTCCGGGCTTCTTTACAGCCGCGTTCGCCTCCCTTGTCCATGCTCTGATTGACTGAGAATGGACACAATCGCCGACTACAATTTCTAGAACTCTCTTTCGGTTTGTCTTATTTTTAAAAAAATGTTTTGGTTAAAACTTAAAATAGTTCTTAAAAATATAGTAAATTGGTGAATTGTTTTGAAACTTGACAAGCTTGCAGTTGTAAATGGGGTCTAAAACTCAGATAGGTTTATTTATTTATTTATGCTTCACATTTATAGACCGCCACTCCCCGAAGGCTCGGAGCGGTTTACAGCAGTATGCATAAATACAATCCAGTACAGAATACACATATAAAACAACACCTTACCTAACATTAATTAATAAATACAAAAAGGGGGTGAACTGAGGGTAGCATATCAGGTGGGATCGATAGTCAATTTAGGGGCCGTAGGTAAGGTTAGGGACCGAGCAGCCTTGTAGTCAGGTTTTAAGGGTCCATACCATAACTTCAGCGGATGGCAAGGAGGGGTCTCAACCATGGTGATTTGGGAGGCCCTTGCCACTCCGTGCTGGGCTCCTTTAAGAGGGTTTACAGTTCCAGTCCGGCTCCAGCTTTCGGCTGTCAGACCCCAGAAAACTCTAGGGCCAAACCGCCTGTCAGGATTGGGAGACTTGAGCTTGGGTGAAGTTCAAGCTCCCAGCCTGGCATGAGATTGCATCGACCTTTGCCCTAGTTCTTGGGTGACCTTGGGCTCCAGTTATATAAGACTGTGCTGAGTCATGTGGAAGTGAGGTAACTTCCACATGTGTGCAAGGCTGCAGGGGGAAGTGATGTAACTCCTCTGAGCCTGGACATTGGACAATTGGACTCCTAATGCTGATTCATGGGGCCATGAGGTCACATCCCTTTGGACTATGGGATATGCTGAATCACCGGATATGGTGCAACCCTACCTGGACATTGCATGGGCGATGGGAGGGGGGGTTGGGGTATATAAGTTGTGTTTTGGTGGCGGGCAGGTGCTTTTGCTTCACATGTGTCGTACCTGCAATAAAATCGTGTTGGACCGTGCTTTCAATCTACGCGTGATCCTTACCGAGTGTTGGAGAGTCGTTACAGAAGCAAAAGCCCCTTTTCAACTATCCCAGAAATGGAGAGGTTGGCTTGGAGAGAAGAAGAATATATCGATAGATGGGATTCGGCCCTGAGGAAACCGGCGCACTATGGAGTGGGATTGGACCACTCTTGACCAAGTGGGGTGCCCGGACGAGCACCATGAAATGATGGAAGGTGCTGTTGCCCAGGAGGAGGAATTTGAAGAAGGAACCATTGCGGGTTGAGTTTGAAGGAGAAGCCTGCAAAGTAGCCTTCTTTGCCGCTGCGGTGCAGGACCATATGGAGGACTATGGTCATCTCTATCCGAGTGACAGTAGCCGAGTACGGGCCATCGGTGCGGTGTTCAAAGGAAGGGCAGCTGAGTGGTATGTTCAATGCCACGATCGTCGGGACCCGTGTTTGCATTCTGTGGGAGCCTTCTTACAAGCGATACGACGCCGGTTTAGAGATCCGTTGAGCGGATTAAGGCGAGGAGGCGCTACGTTGTCTGAATCAGGGATCCCGGTCGGTCACTGAGTATGCGGAGGAGTTCATGGGTTTAGCTGGAAAAGTTGCAGAGTGGTCTCCAGCTACCCTATTGGAATTATTTAAAGACGGCCTGCGTAAGGAGATCCTGGAGTGGTGTCTACATCGGATGATCCTGAGATGTTGATGGCTGGATCCAGTTGGCTGGCAGTGTCGAAGGAATTCTAGCCCAGGTGCAACGGCGTCGTTTCAGCCCATGAGGTCCAGAGGGTCCGGTCGTGGTGTTGCGGAGGGGCCATTCCGTGGAGGAGGAGAGGCTCGACGTAGCAATGACAACCGATCCAGTCCAGTGAAAAGGCCATTGAAGGGACGAGGCCTTTGCTTTATTTGTTCGCAACCCGGTCATTTTGCGTCCCAGTGCCGACAAAGGCAGGCACTGGAGCCGGTGAAGGTGGCCTCAGAGAAAGCCGCTTATGTGGACAATGATGATGGGAAAAGTGTTGGGGTGAGCTCCAATATTCAATGTACATTGGGTTTGATTAAAGGAGATGGGATTGTGGAAAGAAAAGCTTTAGTAGACTGTGGGTGTTTGCCAGAGAACATTATGTCCCCGGTTGATTGGGGATTTGGGTGGGTACTAAGCCCTTAGAAACACCTGTAACATTTACGCAATTAGATGGATCCTCTATTGAGGGGGCCCTTTCACTGTGGGGACTAAGGATTTAAAGGGTCGGGGTGGGACCCTGGGGGAGGACATTGATTTTGTAGTGGCCCCATTAAAGGTCATGAGGTGGTTTTGGGGTTGCCGTGGCTTGAGCAAGCTAATCCCAAGATCGATTGAAAGACGGGGTGGTACAATGTTCCCCTAATGAGAGGGAGGGGGTTAGGAGTGATGTGCAAGGGTGCCTGCTGAATACTGGGACTATGTTGATGTGTTTAACCCAATTTTAGCCCAGGTCTTCCCCCTCCCGCAGAACGCGTACAGTGTAGTATAGAAGTTAAGGAAGGGGCTGTCCTACCCAAGCCTAAGATATATGCTATGACGGTGAAAGAGAAGGAAGCATTAAGGGAGCAGATAGATGGCTATTTAAGAAGAGGGTTTATTCGGAGGTCTGAGTCTCCCATTGCAGCGCCAGTGTTGTTTCGTGAGAAAAAGGATGGTAGTTTGCGGATGTGTATTGATTATAGAGGTTTGAATGCGGGCCGGGGAGGAATCTTGAGGAATGTTTGCACGGGCTTTTCCTTAGTCTATCTTTGCCTAGCTTGGAGTAAGGAGCTCAATAAAAGATCTATCCTTCAACTCAGCTTGGAGTGAGCCTGCTTTATTGGGACCCCCCTTTCCACGCGTTACAGCCAACATTAGGAGTGAAACTTACTCTACGGTGGAAATACAGGTTTATACTGTTGGTTCTGTTATAGTTACACCAGTACCTTGCTTTAGAATCTATGTTATATTAACACTGTGATATCCACTTTGTGATACTGTTATATGCATATTATGAATGATTGATATATGGTCACAAATGTGAATGTATTATGTGAACACTGTGAATTTATATAGTGAAATACACCTTGCACCATACCTGAATGGTATACTTTGATATTTTTATATAAAAAAGTGAAAGACACAATTTTGCAATACTCTTTATTCTTTGTTAGCTTTCATAGCGTGTTTTAGTGCTGTTAACATTAGAGCCTTACTCTGTGTATAAAATTCACTTGGACTCCCAACTGACCATGGAGACCCAAATGTCCATGGTCAGTAAAACAGCTTTTTTCCATCTAAGGCAGGCAAGGCGGCTGGCCCCCTATCTATCCCGGAACGACCTGGCCACTGTGATCCAAGCCACGGTCATCTCGAGACTGGATTACTGTAACGCACTCTACGTTGGCCTTCCTCTGTCGGCGACCCGGAAACTCAAGCTGGTGCAGAACACTGCCGCCCGACTCCTGTCTGGTACCTCAGCAGGTTGTCACATTACACCGATTTTGCAGGATCTGCACTGGCTCCCAATTGAGCACCGGATCACCTTCAAAGTGTTGGTACTTACCTTTAAGGCCTTACACGGCTTGGGGCCAATGTACCTGAGGGACCGTCTTACCCCATATTGCCCTACGAGATCACTGCGGGCAGAAAATTCTAACTTGCTGACAATCCCCTCTGCTAAGACATGCAGGCTGACGGCCACCCGCAGGAGAGCGTTCTCGGTAATCGCTCCAACGTTGTGGAACGCTCTCCCAGCCGAGACACGGGCCCTCCAAGACCTCCTGTCGTTCAGGCGATCGTGCAAGACATTTCTTTTCTTGCAAGCCTTCAGCTCATAAGATGCCCCAGCGCGTCAGCGCGCCTATTGTCTATTGATCTGTTATGCTGTACTGTGCTGTGCGTTGTTCTCCGCACATCATGTAGGGTTTTAATCTATGTTTTTAGCATGTTTTCTAGTACATTTTAGAATGTATAATGTGCTTTTTAATTGTGTTGTGTAACGTGTTTTTAACTGTGCTTGTATCTGACTTGTTGTGAGCCGCCCCGAGCCACCCGGGAGTGGCGGCCTAGAAGTCCGACTAATAAATAAATAAATAAATGTTATCATCTAGGCATCCGTTCTTGATTTAAATAGATTTTGGGTTGCTGTGATTTTTCCGGGTTGTATGACCATGCTCCGGGCTGTATGGCCATGTACCTCACAACCTCTGAGGATGCCTGCCATAGATTTGGGTGAAACGTCAGGAGAGAATGCTTCTGGAACATGGTCATACAGCCCGGAAAGCTCACAGCAACCCAGAGGTTCCAGCCACGAAAGCCTTCAACAACACATTTTGCTATAAATGTTGTTCTGGAAAGCTTTGGTATAGTCTCTTAAGGTGCCATGAGGCTGTTGCAGTAGACTAACATTGGGAACTCTTTGAAATAAGGTGTTAGATTTATGTTTGGTCTTACAGTTGGTTGTCAGTTAGTACTTCCTTCTGGACCTCAGTATCCAGGGCAGCCATAGAACTCCATGGCTTGGAATCAAACTAGAAAATGTCTATAGGCAAATACCAATATATATTCTAAGTAAAAATCTTACTACCAAATTCCATATTTTTTTTTAATTGTATGCTAATGCTTTAGCCCTTTGAGTCTCCTTTGGGAGAGATAAAGTGGGATACAAATTAGGCTTGGGCCGGAATTAGTTTGGACGAAAATGATTGGTAATAATCAGTGGTCCGCTTTATATAATATTTGAAAACAGAATGGAGAAAAGGGAACAGCAAAGCCTGGCAAAATGGATTAAAGGAACAGGATTTTATTAAAGCTTGTGCACCAGCTGCGCCCGTACCTTGGGAAGTCTGACTTGGCCACGGTAGTCCGTGTTCTGGTTACATCTCGAATAGACTACTGCAATACTCTCTGTGGGGTTGCCTCTGAAGACTGCTCGGAAACTGCAATTAGTCCAACGCTCGGCAGCCAGGTTACTAACAGGAGCGGGGTACAGGGAGCATACAACTCCCTTGTTGCGCCAGCTCCATTGGCTGCCAATTAGTTTCCGAGCACAACTCAAAGTGTTGGTTTTAACCTACAAAACCCTATACGGTTCCGGCCCAGTTTACTTGTCCAAACGAATTCTCCCCTATGAACCATCAAGATCCTCCGGAGAGGCCCTGCTCTCGATCCTGCCAGCTTCGCAAGCGCAACTGTTGGGGATGAGAGACAGGGCCTTCTCTGTGGTGGCCCCTCGGCTGTGGAACTCTCTCCCAAGTGATGCTAGATCGGCCCCCTCTCTGTTGTCCTTTAGGAGGCTGGTGAAGACTTGGATGTGGAACCAGAATAGGCTGAGATTGGCTATTATCTGAATGAATGACCACGTTTACAGATCGAGTGGAATTTTTTTAGTGGCAATGTGGTTTTATGCTGGAATTTTTATGTATTTTAATATATTGTTGTAGTTGTTTTTAAACTGTATAGCATTGAAATTTTGCCGGTCTGAGTCCTTCGATAGAGGTGAGAAGGTCGGGGTACAAAAGTTTTAAATAAAATAATAATAATAATAATAATTGTATTGGTTCCTGGAGAGGAAGGCGTTAAGTCTGCAATATACCTGAAGCAGGGGCTGAAGCAGCATCCTTTTGGCTCCTCTTCCAAAGAAAGCCCTCTTGAGAATTCGCTTTCCCAGCAGCACTTGCATAGGGTGGGCATTGAAAAGTCTCTGAGCATGATGGGAGTTGAAGTTTTTCCCTCTCTCGGTTTTTCAGCCAGTAAAGGGCCTGGGTATGTCCATGCTCTGATTGACTGAGAATGGACACAATCGCCAACTACAATTCCTAGAACTCTCTCTTGCGGTTTGTCTTATTTTTAAAAAATGTTTTGGTTAAAACTTAAAATAGTTCTTAAAATATAGTAAATTGGTGAATTGTTTTGAAAAGCTTGCAGTTGTAAATGGGGTCTAAAACTGAGATAGGTTTCATGCAGATAGGCCGTAAAATGGCTGAGGATTGCACCTTTTAAATTTCCCATTGTAGCCAATGGACTGAATCTTTGCTAAATGGAAACAGCAACACTCCTCTCCATAGGCCACTCTGAGTCGTCACCCCCCCCCCCCCCCGGGGGTTGAGAAGAGCGGGGTAGAAATGCTGGAAATAAATAAATAAATAAATAAATAAATTCAAGTGACTTCCCAGTAAACAGAATGAGAGGTCAGCCAATAATGGACCCCAAAATGGCATGCCTTTTGGCCAAATTGCACACCTCTAATATAATAGATAAATATAATAATAATAATAATAGACTAATGTCTGTCTGCTTCGTTCTCATGTTCATTCTTTTCTTGTTGTCATTTAGTAAAGCTGATTCACGTCAATTCTCTCTTTCCTGCTGTTGTTTAGATGGGATGATGACGTGGTCTTCAAGAATTGTGCAAAGGGAGTTGATGAGATGAAAAAAGATAAAAGGTTCGTCAACGACACACTGAGGTCGAATTTCACAAAAAGTTTATGGAAAAATACATCAAGTAGACCTTTCGGGGGTTTTTTTGGGGGGGGGGGGGGTGTTAAGCGCTGCATTGATAATAGACTCAATGAATCAAATCAGTTTCCCTCCATTTGAAACATCTTCTGGTTTAAAGTGAGAATTTTGTCAGCAAGCAGCAGCTCTAACCCAAGGTCACTCATACCATTTTAACTTAATTCCTCAGTTTTAATATTTTGTGGTTCTCTTGTTTCAACAAGGCCAAGAATGTTTTTTTTTTATTTTCTTCTTGCTATGAATTTGTTTCTCATGCTGTGTCTGTAAATGTTTTGGAAATAATTTGCAATAAATTCATCATACAGAAGGCTTTGGCGTTTTTCAAATTACTGTTGCAACTATGAGATACCTAGCAAAGATATTGTGAAAAAGATCGTGCATATGGCCTGGTGGCCTGATCTGTAACATGCATCTTTGGAAGGAAGGGAGGTGAATCAGTCTCTTCTGTCTTTGCTCCTCACAGCAGCCAGCGAGTAGGAGTCTTTATTCCTTGGCTGAATCCACTTGCAATCTTTGGGCCTCTGGAAGTCATTTAGTTGTCCAGCCATGCACTGTACTAAATAATGGTCAGACAAGGTGATTACATTAAACGAAAACAGGACATGTGAAAGATCTTGGAGCTGTAGAAGACCACAAGTTGAACGTACGCCAATCATGTGATGCAGCAGTTAAAAAAAGCCAGAGGGATTTTGGGCTACATCAAAAGCAGGGGCGATCCTACGGGTAGGCCAAGGAAGCGGCCGCGTGGGGCGCCATCTTGGAAGGGGCGAATTCCCCTGCCCGCCAGCGCCAGACAGCGTCCTGGCCCTGCCGATGTTCCTCAGGCAGCGCCGCGGCTGCCTGCTTTTGGGCTTGCCTTGTGCGCTCCGACCTTCTGGGCATGCGCGGAGGGTTTCGCACAGGCGCAGTGCTCCAGAGCTGAAGTTGAGTGTAGGAGCAACTGCGCATGCGCGAAAACCTCAGCGCATGCCCAGAAGCGGCGTCGGAGCGCACAAGGCCAGGGCCCAAAAGCAGGCAGCCGCAGAGCCGATGTTCCCTCCTTCCCGCCCGCCACCTTGCCTCCTTCCTTCCTTCCTGCCTTCCCTGCTGCTGCTGCTGCCGCCGCCCTCCTCCTCCTCTTCGCGGACCAGGGAAGAAGCCAAGGCCTGACTCCCTCTTGCCTTCCTTCCTTCCTGAGGCGGGGGCACACCAGGCAATGGAAAGGTGGGAAAGCGGCGAGAGCAGGAGGATAATAATAGGACACTGCACTCCCTCTTTCCTTCTCTCTTTACTTCCTTCCCTCTTTTCCAGGGGCGGTCCTGCCTGCGCACAGGAGCTTCTGGGCATGCGCGGGGGGGGATAATGTTTTTTTGGGGGCCGCCAAAATAATGTTCGCTTACCATTTAAAATTACCTTAGACCGCCCCTGATCAAAAGTGGTCCCCAAACTAAAGCCCACAATCCACATTCAGCCATCCAAGGTCATTTACCCACCTCCTGCCTTAAACTTTAGACTTAAAAGCAAAGTAAAGGTTTTCCCCTGAGATTAAGTCGAGTCGTGTCCGACTCTGGGGAGGGGGGGGGTGCTGCTCATCTCCATTTCTAAGCCAAGAGCCGGCATTGTCCGTAGACACCTCCCAAGGTCACATGGCCAGCATGACTACATCGATTACCTTCTCACAGAAATGGTACCTATTGATCTCACATTTGCAGGTGAGTTGGCAGAAGCTGGGCCTAACTGGGAGCGCACCCTGCTCCCTGGTGTCAGATCTGGGAAATCTGAGCTTGGAAGAAGTTCAGGTTTCCAGCCTGCCATGAGGTGGTGCTGACCTTTGTCCCAGTTCTCTGGGAAGTGAAGTGACCTTTGCTCTAGTTACCGAAGGACTATGCTGAGTCAGTCTGGGAGTGATGCAACTTCCAGGTGTCTCCAGGGGAAGTGAGGTAACCTCTTCTGGACTTGGACATTGGACATTGGACTATTAGTGCTGACTCAGAGACTAATGAGGTCACATCCCTTTGGACTATGGGATTTGCTGAAGCACCCGGATATGGTGCAACCCTGCCTGGACATTGCATAGGCAAGGGGAGGGGGGTTCGGGTATAAAAGGTGTGTTTGGGTGGCGGGACGGTGCTTTAGCTTTACATGTGTTGTACCTGCAATAAAATCGTGTTGGACCATGCTTCCATCTACACGTGATCCTTACCGAAATTGGAGCATCATTACAGAAGCTAAAGCCCCATTCAACTTTCCCAGCAATGGAGAGGTTGGCTTGGAAGGAAGAGGAGTATATCGATATGTGGAATATTGCTCCTGAAGAGGTCCGGAGAACCATGGATTGGGAGTGGACTACCATTGACCAAGTGGGGTTCCCGGACGGGTCCAGAGAAGCGACGGCGTGTGGTGCGTCAGCTCAGGTGGACGAGCTCCGAGAAGCGGAGAGATTGTGGGACGCTCAGGTGAGCGCTTTGAGAGGTGAATCCAGAGGAATGGGGCAGCGAGGCCCCATTCAGACGGGTGTCTGGATGGCCGGAGGAACCAGAGAAGCTGTGCTGAAAGAAGGGCCAGCTCAGGTGGATCCAGTAGAGGGCAGGACCAGAGAAGCTGAGGGGAAGGAGTGCCCCAGCTCAGGTGGACCTGGCGGAGTGTGGTAGTGAGACCACGGAACCTGAACCGCTATCGGAATTGGCGGTGATGAGGTGTAGAATGGAGGCGATGGAGCATACCATGAGAAGGATGTCTCGGGCTATGTCCAGGAGAGAGCCAGGGGATTCGGCGTGGAGTGCACCGGGAGGAGGAGACTTCACTTTTTATTCTTGGACGGATGGCGAACCGTTAGCAGCTGAACGTCCTAGATCTCCCATGGGAGTGTGGACGGATGGTGGTCATCCTGCGTCAGAAGTGAATCCGGTCCCGGTGAGCCGCCCCCTGCAGCCGGCAGGGATGGGAAGGGGAGTCCCAAGGCTGGAGGCCCCTCAGGGGAGGAGAGTGCAATCCCAGGAGTTTGGAGGACGACTGAAGAAAGAGCCCCTGCGGGTGGAATTTGAAGGGGAAGCTTGCAAGGTGGCCTTCTTTATCGCTGCAGTGAGGGATCATATGGAAGACTACGGTCATCTCTACCCCAGTGATGGTAGCAGAGTTCGAGCCATTGGAGTAAGTGTGAGTTTGGGAAGAGTCAGATTGATTTTTTGGGCTATAGGATTAGTGAGAGTGGAGTGGCTATGGATCCAGCTAAAGTGGAGGATGTGTTGAGCTGGGAGGCTCCGCAAACCCGAAGGCAGTTGCAGGCTTTCCTGGGGTTGGCTAATTTTTATCGTACTTTTATACCTGGGTTTTCAGCTATAACTCTCCCGCTCACGGAATTGTTAAAGACTAAGGGGAAGGGGGAGTCGAAGAAGACCAAGTCCCCGGGTGCTAAGTTAGGTTGGACTAAGGAGTGTCAAGAGGTGTCCAGCCTGCCATGAGGTGGTGCTGACCTTTGTCCCAGTTCTCTGGGAAGTGAAGTGACCTTTGCTCTAATTACTGAAGGACTATGCTGAGCCAGTCTGGGAGTGATGTAACTTCCAGGTGCCTCCAGGGGAAGTGAGGTAACCTCTTCTGGACTTGGACATTGGACATTGGACTATTAGTGCTGACTCAGAGGCTAATGAGGTCACATCCCTTTGGACTATGAGAGTTGCTGACTCACCCGGATATGGTGCAACCCTGCCTGGACGTTGCATAGGCAAGGGAGGGGGTTCGGGTATAAAAGGTGTGGTTGGGTGGCGGGACGGTGCTTTAGCTTTACAAGTGTTGTACCTGCAATAAAATCGTGTTGGACCGTGCTTCCATCTACGCGTGATCCTTACCGAAATTGGAGCGTCATTACACCTGGTTTTGAACCGCTAACCTTTCTGTCAGCAAATTCGGCAGCTCAGTGGTTTAAACCGCTGCACCACCAGGGGCCTCAAAAAAACCTTAGGGTCACCCTAAGTCTGAAATGACTTGAAGGCACACAATAACTTGACTATCTCATCAGCCAAAAGTAGGCCCACAGCCATTCATTCCTGCCATATTGTCTTCGGAAGAAAGCCTCTTGGGGAGAGATCCACATGGGGGTCTTGGCGCAAAGGCGGTCTTTATATTTGAGCCAAATTTTCAATAGCTGAAATATGGTGATATACTCAAGGAAAGGAATAATGAATGGCAATTGAAGGATTTTGTGGAGCTGAGGGAACTTGATGGGTCCATGAATTGGCTACACTACCTACAACTCAGGGAGATCTATAACATAGATAAGATTTTGGGATTTGAGAAAAAACAACAATTCTGGGATAAAATAATATTGAAAAAATCCAAGAAGATAACATTACTCTACGCCAAACTTCTAGAAATAAAATCGGAGCAGGAGGTTATAAAAACCTGTATGATAAGGTGGGCACAAGACCTGGACCATGAAGTTCCCTTAGCTCTATGGGAAAGGCTATGGAAAACTCATTGGAGGTACACCTACTCTTATGAGCTAAAGGAAAATAATATAAAAATATTCCATAGGTGGTATCTTACCCCGCAAAAAATTGCCTGTTATAACAAAAATTACAGCCCCAACTGTTGGAAGTGCAAGACAGAGGCTGGCACCTTCATGCATCTATGGTGGAACTGTAGAAGAGTACAAACTTTTTGGTCCAAGTTACACAAAGTTATGTCTAACATGTTAGAGCTAGAATTCCAATTAAAACCTGAATACCTTCTATTGGGTCTATTGGACTTTGATATTGATAGAAATCTAGAAAATATATTTATATATTGTATTTCAGCAGCCAGATTGACACTGGCAAAAAATTGGAAAACGGACAACATTCCAGACATAAAAGATTGGTCGGCTAAACTCTTCGAAATTATGAAGATGGATATTTTGACGCAGAAGCTATGCCAAGGAAATATATTGCAGAGAACAGACTGGTCCAAAGTGATGGCGTTTTTAAAGCAGAAAAACCATGAAGCGTGGGCAGAACTAGAATTAAATGAAAATATGTGAACAATTTTCTTTATTCCTTAGAGAGCAAAGATGCTCAATTATTGGACACCGGTTATATATAAGATAGACAAGCAAAGGACTACATAGGTAACACAATATAGGGTGTTACGGAAGGCGGATCTGGGGGTTGGAAGTACTCGTGTAATTGTCATATTGTATGTCTGTCAGAGTGTCATGTTAGTAGTGTCCTTAGTGTGGTATAGCCTTCATGTGTTGTCTTGGTCGAATTATATGTACAAAATCAATAAAGATGATTTTTTTATTTAAAAAAAGTAGGCCCACAGTTCCCATTGAAATACTAGTAAATGTATGTTGGTTAAAAGTATTCTTCATTTTAAATATTGTATTGTTCTTTCATATGCTTTTGCACTACAAATAAGATATGTGCACTGTGCATAGGAACAGCTGCCTGCTTAAAACGTTTGAGGGGCCCTGGTCTAGATCAAGGGAAGTAATGGTGCCCCTATTCAACTTTGGTCATTTAGCTTTGGTCATTTAGTTTAGTTCAGCATCATTTAGTTTGTGTTTGACAGCCATTGATAGCAGACTACCGCGTGTTTTGAGGAGAAAATGGAAAAAAAGTGAATTTTGTGTGCCCATTAAGCATTTTGTGTGTGGAAAAAACCACTCAAACCAAGGCTAAGCTTGATAAATACTATAGGAACTCTGCACCATCAATTTCAATGGTAAAAAAGTGGTTTACTGAATTTTGTTGTGGCCGTCCAAGCACAGAAGATGCCAAACGTTCTGGACGCCCAGTTGAGGTCTTTACACCCGAAACAATTGAAAAAATTCACAATATGATGTTGGTCGGTCGGAGATTGAAAGTGCAAGAGATTGTGGAAGCCATAGGCATCTCGCATGGCTCAGTGATTTCAATTTTAAATGACCACTTGGGTATGAGAAAGCTTTCCCCAAGATGGGTGCCGCGTTTGCTCACAATCGACCACAAACGCAATCGTGTGACAATTTCGCAGGAGTGTTTGGCGTTGTTCAGCCGCAATATGGACGGGTTTTTGCGCCATTTTGTAACCATGCACGAAACGTGGATCCACCACAACACACCAGAGACCAAACAGCAGTCAAAACAGTGGGTTTCTCGGGGTGAATTGATGCCAAAGAAGGCCAAGGTGGGTTTATCAGCCAATAAAGTCATGGCGACAATTTTTTGGGATGCACGCGGTATAATCCACATTGACTACCTTCAAAAGGGTAAAACAATCAATGGCGAATATTATGCCAACTTATCGGGTAGATTTAATGAGGATTTGAAAAAAATGCATTTGGTCAAGAAAAAAACCAGGACAATGCAAGGCTGCACACGTGCAGTTGCCATGGCAGGAATCCATGAATTGGGATACAAATTGCTCCCTCATCCGCCCTATTCTCTGGATTTAGGCCCGAGTGACTATTTCTTGTTTTCAAACCTGAAGAAATGGCTCAGCAGAAAGAGATTTGGCTCCAACAATGAAATCATCTCAAACAAATACCTATTTTGATGACCTCGACAAATCTTATTTTTTGGAAGGGATAAAAAAATCGGAGAAACATTGGACAAAGTGTATAGAGCTCAAATGAGACTTCGTTGAAAAATAAAATGATTTTTTAAATCCCAAAACCTGTGTTTTATTCAAAAAGTCACGGACTTATTGATCCGCCCTCATAACACTGTGTCCTATTCTGGGCACCACAATTTCAAGAGTGATATTGACAAGGTGGAATGTGTCTAGAGGAGGGCAACTAAAGTGATCGAAGATCTGGAGACCACAAATCCCCATGAGGAGCAGCTTGGAGAGCTGGGTATATTTAGCCCATAGAAGAGATGGTTGTTGGGAGACATGAGAGTCATGTTTAAAAAAATTGAAAGACTGTTATAAAGAAAATAGAGCAGGCTTGTTTTCTGCTGCCCTGGAGACTAGGACTCAGAGCAATGGGTTCAAATTACAGAAAAGGAGTTTCCACCTCAACTTTAGGAAGAACTTCCTGACCGTAAGAGCTGTTCCACAGTGGACTCACTGCCCCGGAGTGTGGTGAAAACTCCTTTGGAGGATATGCTTTGTGCTTTTTCAACCTGGCCGAAGAGGGTTGGGCTGGGTGGTCCCTGTGATCTCTTCTGATTCTATGAAAAGCAAGGGTTCAGGCAATGTTCAGCCTTCATCAGACAAAATGCATCCTTTTTAGGAATTGTCTAAGTTCTTCATAGTGACTATGTGAATTCTATGTGACCATTCATTTCAATTATCCAGAATTTCTTGTTTTCATGTAAAGTTTTGGAACAAATTCCCTAAAGATATGGAGATCATATTGTATGTTGAGTGATTGCTGTTGTCTATGCCTATGCTATTTTTTTTAACTTGAGAGATTACTTCATTCTCTAGGTATCTCTTGGTCAGTGTTTCTCAACCTGGGGGTCAGAACCCTTGAGAGGGGAAGTGTCTGAGGGGTTGCCAAAGACAAGAAAACATAATATTTTCTATTGATCATGGGGGTTCTGTGTGGGAAGTTTGGCACAATTCTATCATTGGTGGGGTTCAAAATGCTCTTTAATTTTAGGTGCACCATAAATCCCAGCAACTACAACTCCCAAATGTTAAGGTCTATTTCCACCAAAGCTTCACCATTGTTCACATTTGGGTATATTGAGTATTTGTGCCAAGTTTGTGAAGAATTAGTATTCTGAGTGAAATGTAAACTCATATAATAATAATAATAATACTGTTTATTTCTATTCCGCTCTTCTCGCCCCGAAGGGGACTCAGTGCGGATTACAATACATATACGACAGACAATCCCTGTCAGAGACGTACAGTTTTACACATAGACAGTACAGGTTACACATAGACAGTACAGTGCAGTTTATAGAAGGGTTCTTTCTTGGCTGCGTCACAGGGTAACGGGACATGCAGGTGTGCATCATACAGGGTCATCCAGATGTCACTGCTCCAATTACGTCATTGTTGTTGTTATGCGTCTTTGCATCACAAGGGGGTGCTGTTGTTCCATCCTCATGACGGGAGCCTTCTGTATTTCCCTCTTCCGTATTCACCTCGCCGGCCAGAAAGTAGGTCTGTAAAAAGCCCTTCCCCATTATTTATATAATGGTCCCCATTGGTGTTTGAACTGCTTGGGTGGGCAGTGGACTAGGCTCATATATTGTTATTAGCTGGTCATCCAAGCCAGCTCGGGGAATTGAACCAGCAACCTTCAGGTTGCAAGCACAGCTGTGTTACCACTGTGCTATCTCCCCGGCCCTGCTTATATCACTGCTTGTACTGTATTGTATTTTATGTGTAGTCCTGTAATCTTGGTGATGAAGGAGTCCATCTGCCAGGACTCATGATGCAAGACACTGGTGACCTTGCTTCTGTGGGAGGGACTGATAAGTCAGCGTTTTTGCTCTCTTCTGTGCTCTGTGTGCTGTGTGCTGTTTTGGTGTAGGAAGCATGATTTCTCTGTCTGTACAATAAATCTATTTTCACTAATTCTGGAGTTCGAAGCTGCAACTATTTCCTGACAATTGGGTTATGGGCCCAGCATGCTTCCACTGAGCTCGAGATTGCTCAAGATTGCAAAGTTAAAAGAAGCACAGCAAGAAGGTGCTATAATTGTAGAAACATGGGACACCTGGCCAGGGAATGTAAGGTCAAGAGGGAGGTGTCTGGAAGAAGAAGAAAAAGAGGACGTGGAGGTGGATCATCAAGCCAAACTGGAGCAAGTGTGATGGCGGCTACAGTGGGATGTAATTCCAGTAAAAGTAGTAAATGGATTTTAGATTCTGGAAACTATTTCCTGACAAAGTTTGGTCCAGATCCATCATTGTTTGAGTCCACAGTGCTCTATGGATGTAGGTGAACTACAACTCCCAAACTAAAGGCCTACAAAACACTTCCAGTATTTTCTGTTGGTCATGGGAGTTCTATGTGCCAACTTTGGTTCAATTCCATTGTTGGTGAAGTCTCAAGGCTCTTTGATTGTAGGTGAACTATAAATCCTACCAACTACAACTCCCAAATGACAAAAATCAACCCGCCTTCCCCCACCCCCAACCCCACCAGTATTCAAACTTGGGCGTATCAGGTATTTGTGCCAGGTTTGGTCCAGTGAATGGAAATAAATCCTGCATATCAGATATTTATATTACGATTCATAGCAGTAGCAAAATGACAGTTGTGAAGTAGCAACAAAAATAATTTTATGGTTGGGGGTCACAACTGTATTAAGGGATCGCGGCATTAGGAAGTTTGAGAAACATTGATCTAGGTCCTCTATTGTTACTCTGGAGGACTTAGAGAGAGCATATAAAATCTGTAAATAATCAAATCAAACTTGCCTATAAGTAGAAGTGTATCATTAGTCTTAATTGTCCTGAAAATTCTGTGTTAAACCTCAGTGGACTAACAAGATGATTGCTGTTTTTCATAAATCTGTGCCTATGTATTTGAACTTCAAAGAGTTAAAGTGCAAGTGTTAAAGTATTAAGATAAATATTTTCATATTGGGTCTGCTTGATGTTGCCTATTTATAGTCTTTCTGCCACAAATGTTTTCAGTGGTGGGTTGTGTTATGTGCCTTTAAGTGAACTTCATCTTGGGTTGTCTTGGGAAGAGTTATTCATGGGAGTCTTGCTCTTGGGGTTTCAGTATTGAATAAAGATTTGAACATGGCATCATAGTCCAATACTCCATGCTGGCTCAGATGTTTTTAATGACCCCCCCCCCTCCAAAAAAAACCCACCCAAAACCACAAAGATCTCAGCAGGTGATCAGAATGAGTTTTCTCTTTGTAAACTGATCCAAATAACAGCAATACTGAAGCAAGGAGCTACAGTTCGTTTGGAAGAGAAGTTGACTCACCGGATGTTTTCAACTCCCAGAATCCCTGACCACTGGCCATGCTGGCTAGTGAAGTTCCCATCATCAAGAGGAGCAGAAAGGGTTTGTTTTTTTAATTCTCTCTTCTCTCCCCCCTAAAGGTTATTCTCTACCTTCCTATCAGGGGCGGTCCTATAGGTAGGCCAAGGAAGCGGCCGCATGGGGAGCCATCTGGGAAGGGGCGCCATCTGGGATGTTCCTCAGGCAGTGCCGCGGCTGCCTGCTTTTGGGCCACGGCCTTGTGCGCTCCGACGCCGCTTCTGGGCATGCGCTGAGGTTTTCATGCAGGCGCAGTTGCTCCGGAGCTGCATGCCCAGTAGCTCCTGTGTGCAGAAACCTGTAAGCAAAGCACTCCCTATCGGGCAGGCAGGGAGTGCTTCCTCTCTCCCTTTGTGTCCGCCCTGCCGCCGAATACGGTGACCCAATTGGGCAGGCAGGGGGCGGAGACAAAGGGAGAGGGGAGTGGAGCCAAAGGGGTATTAGTGACGTATTGCCTCCTGACAGCCGCCGCCAGAAGTAGCTGCCACGCACTGAGCCGAACTCCCTCACCAGGCCTAATCACGTGTGAACCCTACCACACCCGCCCACCTCCCCCCGAGTGCGCCGACCGGGAACATCAAGGAGAGACAGGTGCAACTGCGCAGGCAAATAGTAATATATAATATTTTATTTTACTTTATTTTGGGTTATTTGAGTTTTATAGGAGTAATGAAAATATTTAGTAGAGGATAATTTTATTTAAATAAATAATTTTATTTATTATTTTATAATAATAATAATATAATAGAATGTTATATTATAATGTCAATATATTATAATATAATTATATTGTAATGTAGTGTAATATAATTATGATATAATATAGTATGCGTATGTACTATAAAATATTGTATATACATTGATACAATATAATACTACTAATGGTATTGTGATATTATAATTGTATATTTGTTTTACATGGGGGGGGGGAAATAATGTTTGGGCGGGGGGCGCCAAAATAATGTTTGCTTACCATATAAAATTACCTTAGACCGCCCCTGCTTCCTATTTTAATTTTTTTAATTTTGTTTGCTCGAGTATATGCCAACCCGAATATAAGCTGAGGCAGCTAATTCTACAACAAAAATCTGAGAAACTTATTGACTCAAGTATAAGCCGAGGGTGGGAATTGCAGCAGCTAATGGCCCTCCACCCACTCCTTTCCTCACTCACCAGGCTGCTTCTGCCTCTGCCTTCTGGCACGTGTGTGGGCCTCGCTCTCTTTTCTTGCCGTGTGCGGGCCTCCTTCAGTCTTCTCGCCGCACATGCCTCCTTCCCTCTTCCCGCACGTGCACAGGCTCCCTTCAATCATTTTACCCCACACATTGGCCTCCCTTGGTCTTCTTTCCGCACATGCCTCCGTCCCTCCTTTTGCTGCAGCGAGAAGACCGAGGGAGACTATCACACAGCAAGAAGTGCGAGGCAGACCCGCACGTGCACAGGCCTCCCTCAATCTTTTTGCCCCGCACACGGGCCTCCCTCGTTCTTCTTGCTGTGTACAGGCCTCCTTCAGTCTTCTCGCCACACACGCCTCCCTACCTCCTCTTCTGCAGAGAGAAAAACGAGGGAAGCCCGCATATGCGCGGGCCTCCCTCGTTCTTTTTGCTGTGTGCAGGGGCCTCCCTCGGTTTCCTTGCTCTGTGCAGGCCTCTCTCTCTCTTCTTGCTGTGACAGGAGGAGAAGAGAAGGAGGCCAGTGCATGGCGAAAAGATAGAAGCAGTCCGGTGAGTGAGGGACTCAAGTATAAGCCGAGGGGGACTTTTTCAGCCCTTAAAAAGGGCTGAAAAACTCAACTTATACTCGAGTATATGCAGTATATATACTCGAGCATGCGCATGGGATTTATAGTCCGTCGACCGATACGAAGCGACAAGAACGTTTAAAAGCGAATTATAATTTACCACGGATGTCGATCTATTATTTCTGCCGCTTCGGGAGTTATTTGTGATATAGAAATTGAGTTAGCAGGCTTTGACCGCTGTGATATTTTGACTTTGTGATATTTTGACCTTTATGGACAAACACTTTGCACCTATAATACAATGGACTATGATATAAAGAAAAATTGATTTATTGATATATTTTTGGCTCCACTTCTTTTGCTACTGTGACAGTCAGGCAATATACATCCTTTTCAGGGTGGGCTCTCTAGCCTTTTGGCAACCATCCTAGGAGAAGGAAAACTCTGATTTCAAACCCGGGCGGATGGTGCTCGTCTAACCCGGTAAGGTCAACCATCTAGAGAAGGAAACTCGAACAAAACCTACGACCTGAGGACCTCGCTGCCACCGTCCTAAGCTTGCTAGGCCCCGGCAGATGAACCTTTGGTTTAAAGGGTGAGGCCAGTTCTGTGCACGCTGCGCTCCACCAGAAAGGTCCATTGCACAGGCTCGAAGGACACATCCAACCTCCAAATCATCAACGCGCTTGTAGAAAGGGTGGGATGAGTCCTTCCTGAATCTTCGTTCGCAAAGTAAAGCTGAGAAGCTGATATTATATATATATATATATATATCATTTTGAGTGACATCATAACTCAAAATCCGTTGGACGAATTGCCACCAAATGTGGCCACAAGGCACATACTAAAAAAAATTATCTTGTCATTTGGGAGTTATAGTTGATGGGATTTATAGTTAACCTACAATCAAAGAGCATTCTGAACTCCACCAACCATAGAATTGAACCAAACTTGGCACACAAGACTCCCATGACCAACAAAAAACACTCGAAGGGTTTGGTGAGCATTGACCTTGAGTTTTGGAGTTGTCGTTCACCTATATCCAGATAGCACTATAGACTCAAACAATAATGGATCTGTACTAAACTTGGAATGAATACTCAATAGGCCCAGTTGTGAACAATGGTGGCGTTTGGGGGAAATGATTGATACTAAGAAGTGAAATTTCATTTTATAAAGGTATTTTCGCTTTAAAAATGCATAAGAAGAAAATTTGATGGGAATGGCTTAACAAATGACACTCGTCTCTCTGTGAGTTTCAATGGCTCTTTGGAGGATAATGTTAGCAGCCTCTTCTGTATGATTGTAAAAGCTCTTCAGCACACGCTGCTCTAAGCTTCAATTTTACTTAATTGCACTCTAATCCTTTGCTCTTGCCTACTTTTCCCATCACTAATCTGTGCATTCCCTCGATGTGCTTCACTAAGTTAGAAGGCCTACAACCTGTAATTTTTATTTCCCTTATTTATTTATTTTTAAAAAGCACCCTACTGTAATTTTCTCCTTTGCACCACCTGACACCTGTCAGGAAATAGCAGCCAATAATGAAAGGACCAAAGCATTGACATCTCCAGCCCATCCTCTGTTCTGGTATCAACCAGCACACCAATGCCTTAAATCAAGAAATAGTTTTCTAAGATCTACAGAGATACTCACAGCCAGAACCTTTGCTCTCATGATCTCGGGGACATAATATTTAGACCCATAATGCCACACCCCATATTCATGATTCAGCTCATCTTTGTTTTGAAGCCACTTATCCTCTTGGGCCGTCTCCCTTAGCTCCCCCAGCAGGTCTAGTGGGGCCTGGTCTGGTTTGGCTGCCTGGATTGCCCTAGTCTGTGCCAATAATCCCAACTGCTCCTTTGAGAACACTGTCCCAATCTCCCCTGGGGGCGAATAGTCAGCTGTTGGCATGCGGGAAAGGGTGTCCGCCTGTTTGTTCTGGCTCCCAGGGAAAAACTTCAAGGTGAAATTAAACCTACTGAAGAATTGCGCCCATCTCAACAGCTTCGCGTTTAGTCTCTGTGGGGTTTGCAAAGCTTGTAGATTTTTATGATATGTCCATACTTCAAAGAGGATGCTCGTTCCCTCTAAAAAGTGGCACCAATGCGCCAGGGCAGACTAAAACACAGTAAAATACAATAAGTACAATACACAGCACTGCCATGACTACCCCAAAATTCAGGATTAAAAACAGAATAAAACACCATAAAACACATAAAAACACAGTAAAATTACAATACCCAAACATGCCATTTTTTTCTCTGTATCTGAAAACTTCCTTGACAAATACACACAGGGCTTTAGCTGGTCATTGTCATCGGCTTGCAACAGCACTGCACTGTAAGCCGCTTCCGATGCATCACAGTGCACTACAAACAGCTTGTCTAACTGGGCATGGATTAATATGGGCTGGCTAGTAGCTCCTCTTTAGCTCCTCAAAAGCCTTTTGACACTCGGGAGTCCACATTAGCTTTGCCCCAGGTGTTCTAGCCCTCTTGGTTTCCCCCTTCCCTTTGTTTTTAACAGTCCAGTTAAGGGAAGGGCAATCTTGCAAAATCCTTAATGAACTGCCTGTAGAAATTAGCAAAACCTAAGAACCCTGGAGCTGCTTTCTCGTTCGGAGGGGCTCCCATGCTAAAACGTCTTGTACCTTGCTCGGTCTCCCTAGTGGAGATTCGGAACACCAGATAATTGAGCTCTGTCTGGTGGAATTCACACTTGTGAGCTTGGCATATAACTGGTTCTCTCTTAATATTTGCAACACTTTTTGGGTCCTCCATTGTTTGCTCCTCCATTGTTTGCGAGTAAATGAGCAGGTCATCCAAGTAGAAAAGAACCCCTTTATACAATAGCTCATGAAAAATTTCATTAACGAACTGCATGAAGACTTTTGGGGAGCCTTTGAGTTCGAAAGGACAAACTTTAAATTGGAGCTGCCTTAGGTGGCAATTAAATGCCGTTTTCCAGCAGTCTTCAGGTCTCACCCGAATTCGATAGAAGGCCTCCCTCAAGTCCAGTTTGGTGAAGATACGGGCTTTCCCCAGTTGGGCCAGGATCTCCGATATCAGGGAGAGTGGGTACTTGTTGGAGGTGCATATGGCATTCAGGCCTTGATAGCCTTAAAGACCCATCTGCCTTGGGTCTGAATAATACTGGGGCAGCCATATTTGATGCTTCTATGAACCCCCTCTGTAGGTTTTTGTCTATAAACTCTCTGAGAGTTTTCTTTTGTGGCTCTGCCATGGCATATAACTTTGGGTTCAGTAGCTTAGCGTTGGGCTCTATTTCAATTGCACAATCAGTCTTTCTGTGAGCAGGCAACTGGTCACTCTCCTTTTCGCTGAAAACATCCACAAAATCATGGTACACCTTGGGTATGGATTATAAGGGAAGTGGCTGTCTTTGCCTCTTCCAGCTTCCTGCCCCCCCTCCCCAACGAGGGGTGTGGGGGTTCCTCAAAGCTACAACCTCCCTTCCGGAACTCGAACTTTTGGTCCATTCAATTTTGGGATTTTGCCATCTCAACCATGGAATTCTTAGAATAATTGGTTGGTGAGCCATAGGTGAAATAACAAATTGTAGGGTTTCTTCTTGAGTCCCCACCTTTAGCTTTAAATAGTCTGTTCTCTCTTTCACGGGCCCTCCATCTGCGAGGGACCCATCCAACTGGGAAAACACTACTGGAGAGTTCAGGGGCTGGGATTTAACGCCTAGTTGGGCTGCTATCGGGTGCAGCCACAGTCCAACATTGTCTCCATCTCTATTTCTCTCCCTGACTCCGGATTCTGCAACTTTACTTTTAACTTCACCACATCACAATTTAGCTTTGCCAACTCACCGCCCTTGGAGATCTTGACCTGCCGGCGGGCGTCTACAACAGATTGTTGTCGTTTCCCTGTAGTCAGTCTCCTTCTCTTTCATCCCTCTCCAGCTCTACCTCTTTGACCAGGAGCTGGGAAGGGGGGACTAGAGCTGTCTCCGTCGCCATTGCTGCTTTTTTTCTCGTCACCTTGGGGTCCGAGCTTGGCTTGAAAGTGGGAGGCTTTTCATTCTTTATTGGGATTGGTTTCTTCAGGCATTCCATCACCCGGTGCCCTTCGTGACTGCACGTATAGCAAGCTCCCCGTTTACCTCTGCACTCCCGGCTTGCGGATTGACCTCTTGGGGAGGGGCGTTGCGCTGTTCCGGTGGAACTCATGGCTGGGTGTCGACTTTTTCCTTCTTCCCTGTACCGGTGGGGCATCTGCTCCTTGTCGCATTCCACTCTCCCCGCTAGCATAATCCACTCTTCCAAGTTGTCGGGGTTTCCCCTATACATTGCCCACTCTAGGACATCCGACCTCAAGCCGGCTCTGAAGTATTCCAGCTTCGTAGTTTCCGACCAGTCCCTGATCTGCCCAGCCACAGCTTTGAACTCAAATGTGTACTCGGAGACATTTCTGCTCCCCTGATACATTTTCTTCAGCTACGCCTTCGCCTTCTCCTCCGCTAAAGGGTCCTGGAACGGATCTCTCAGGGCTCTTAGGAAGTCATTCAAACGTCTCAACTCTGGGGCCCAGGTGTCATACATCTGCATCAGCCAGTCCGCTGCCGCTTCCTTCAGGTTGGCCCCCACTGCATGGATTCGGGCTCCTTCTGAGGGGAACGAATCTCCATAGTCTTCCATGAAATGTCGCACATTGGTTATAAAATAAGACAGCTGCTTTGGGTCTCCATTGAACTTAACCCGCAATTCTCCTCTCCCGGGCGGCCCTTGCATCTGACTTCTTCCCATTGTACCTGTTGTGAATGTCGATGGTCCTTGGACTGGAGAGAAATCATATTCGTCAGCAAACAGCACTCTTCCCGAGGGCCTAGCTGTAGTTCCCCCTGTTAGGCGGGAGCGACCTTGGCCTTTGCCGTCTTCAGTCGGCTTCCAGGTGGCTGCTGCCTCCTTCCGCATCTCTTCCAGCTGGAATGCAAAAGTTTGAAGCATCTGCTCCATGGCGTCTACCTTCTGTTCCAGCCACATGGTGTTAGTAGGTACTTCTCCAGGGTCTCTCCAATTCCCTGCTGCTGGCACCTTTCGCCTCACTGTCACATCATCTGGGTCATCTGGGCCCAGTTCCTGGCCGGCTCTCCTTCCGCCTCTCCATCTCGAGGGTAGGATTCCTTCTCCACTCTCAGGACGGCTGCTCCCCGCGGCCTGCCTTCTTGTCCTTCCGGCGGGGAGGATTCAATCAACAAGATTCCAAGTTCTTCGGCATTCATGATGCTCTCACTGGAGGGAAAGTATCCTCACAGGAACAGCACAAGGATACAGTTCTCACTTTATGTCAGCTTCTGGTAGGCTTTTGAACAGAAATCACACTCACGCAGGATCTTCAGGGATATGTAGTTTATTGTATTCCTACGCACAGCAAGCAAAGTGAGAACTGAGAGTTTCCCACCAAACGCTTCCCCTAAATCCCCCACTAGTCAATCCCTCCTCCCTTCCTTGCCCATTTGGCCTCTACCAAACTGCAATTCACATTCCTCAGCCTTGGAATCTTCCTCCTCCGGCCAGATGGCCCACTTATCTGATTATCGGGTTCGGCCAGGCAGTTTGCTTACTTAACTGTCCCTGGCCGCAACCTGACACAGGAACACCTCAGCAAGCCAGAGTCCAAAAGTGGCAGGTTAAAAGCCAGAATCTCAAGCCATGTCTGATAGCAAATGAGAGACTCCCTCCTGGGCACACAAAAGACTGAGCAACATGGAAGGTGCTGAACACAGGCCCGGATTACCCATAAGGCCACCCTAGGCCATGGCCTATGGGCGCAGGCCTAGGGGGCGGCAGATCAAGCACAAAAAAAATTTTTTTTAAAAACCGCCCCCTCGCAGTGCTCTCCCCCCGTCCTCTCCCGAGAGAGAGAGTCATCATACCTCGGGAGAGGGCGAAGGGAGAGCACTGCGAGGGGCTGGGGGAGGAGGGAATGGCGCCCTCCCTTCGCCATCGCCCACCTGGGCTGCCCCCTTGTAAAGGAAGGAGGGTGTGAGGAGGAGGAAGGGAAGCCCTGCCTTGAGGCCGTTGACGCGCATGCCCGCCAGTGGCCTCGGGGCGGTGCTTCCCTTCTTCCTCCTCCTCCGCGCGACCGTTTTCCAGTCGTGGGAGGAGGAGGAAGAAGGGAAGCCCCGGCCCAAGGCCGCTGACACGCATGCCCGCCAGTGGCCTCGGGCCAGTGCTTCCCTTCTTCTTTCTCCTCCTCCTCCGCATGACCGTTTTCCAGTTGTGGGAGGAGGAGGAAGGGAAACACCGCCCCGAGGCCGCTGATGCGCATGCCCGCCAGCGGCCTCGAAGTGGTGCTTCCCTTCCTCCTCCTCCTCCTCCTCCTCTGCGCAACCGTTTTCCGGTCGTGGGAGGAAGAGGAGGAAGAAGGGAAGCACCGCTCCAAGGAGGCCACTGACGTGCATGCCCGCCAGTGGCCTCGGGCGGTGCTTCCCTTCTTCCTCCTCCTCCGCGTGACCATTTTCCGGTCGTGGGAGGAGGAAGAACGATACTAGAGGCACTCCAAGTGGTCAAAGAACATCTATATATATAAAGGAAGAGTCGTCATGGAAAGACCGTCCCAAACAGAGAAACCTTACAACGCAGAGACACCAAACTTGCCAACAGAAATAGGCCTCAGACAAGGTACGTTTGTAGCAAAGAAACTCCCCCAAAACATAAAAGGCCCCCAAAACTATGAGTAAAAAAACCCCTACATTTCCCAGCATCCTCCGGGGTTGCCAACGACTCTCCCAGCCTCCACATTCTGACAACATGATTGGCTGCCACTAAAGGCGGATTTGTGCATAACTCCTGTACTGGCCAGCCAACATGAACATTCCAACCCATAATAAACTGTCAGAGGAGGATAAGGCAAAGGGCTGAGGCACAAACACAAACACCCAATTCACTTCCCACAGAAAATTTACACCCCTACAAATCACAGACCATGCCCAAAATTGACAGTAAGGCTTCATTAACTTAATTTCCCTGACTAGGCCTCACTTAATGGAATGCTGTTTACGCTCTGAATTGACAGTAAGGCTTCATTAACTTGATTCTCCCAACTAGCCCTCAGCTCATTGGACATTGTGTATGGCCTGAATTGACAGTAAGGCTTCATTAACTTGCTGTTCCTGACTAGGCCTCAGCTCATGGGACATGGTGTATGGCCTGAATTTACAGTAACCTACCTTGGCACACAGAGCCCCTATGACCCATGCTACATTCTACTACAGTTTGGAGGAGGGTGGACCATGGATTATGGGATTTGAAGTACCTCCATGGATAATGGGATTTGTAGTACTTCAAAACCCATCATTCCCCACAGACCACTGTGTCCAAGAACCAAGACCGATAAAGACCAAACTTGGCAAACAATGCACCCCATGACCCACACTCCATCCGACTGCAGATTAGAGGAGGACACACCATGGATAATGGGATTTCAAGTACCTCCACTCACTTCCAAAGTACCCCACCCACACACGCATCAACCTCTACATCAACACAGCAGACGGAAAGACAAAAAACATTGCATATCCACAAGCTATGCAGAACGCCAGCAACACCACACAACAACAACTCCACAGGACTCCAACTTCCCACCCACCAAAACAACCCACAACAACACAGCCATGGCCCCAACAGCACCATAACTAACAACAACTCTAACCCTTACATACTCAGACTTCCTCGCATCTCCAAAATAGGGCACAGCAACGCGTGCCAGGTACAGCTAGTTTAATATAATGCCAAATATGTTACAACTGTAACCTTGGTTCTCTTCTGATTCAATAAATAAATAAATAAATGTATTTGGTGTCATTCTTTATTCCTTATTTGGCTTAAATAAGCCATTTGCTCTTAAAAGTAAATCCAGCTGCATATAGTAGGACTTTAAAAATTATTCCATGGAAAGATTTGGAGCCAAGGAGTATAATCTTGTGAACGCTGTGTTGCGAACTGTTTATTTGGAAGGAAGAAGGTTAATAAAACACTTCAAGCCACATGAGAAAAAAATGCCTCTTGCCCTTCGGGGTGATTTTTCCACTGCTAAGTGTATGTGTTGGCAACCTAACTCTCCCATTTATCACTTTGGCTAATGGCTGCGGGCCTGTTTTGGGGTGATCCAGAGGGAAAAACACTTTCTAAAATTCACTGTGCAATGTATGTGTTTAAAAAGAGTGCTTGCATTTCTATCTGGAACACAGGTTGTGGCTTTCTCCTGGTCTTTTGGCTCAGAAGAGCAAATCTCTGGGGTAGCTTCCATCCTGCCCCCCTTTGTGTTATTGCAGGCCAGGCAAAGAGACACTTGGAACACAAATCTTTCCCCTAAAAGCAGGAAAACGAAGAGTTCTGGCAACTGCTCTCACATTTCATTAAGTTGAGGAAAGGAATGGGTTGCGGTGAGGGAAGCGGTGCTCTTTCTAACCACTCAGCAAGGAGAAATAATGTTAAGGAAAAGCTCAAGCAAATGGTTTTGGAGAAACTGGGTTGCTGTAAATTTTCCAGGCTGGGTGATCATGTTCCAGAAGCATTCTCTCCTGACGTTTTGCCCACATCTATGGCAGACATCCTCAGAGTTTGTGAGGTCTGCTAGAAACTGGGCAAGTGAGGGTGGGACAAAGAACTCTTGTCTGTTGGAGGCAAGTGTGAATGTTGCAATTGGCCAGCTTGATTAGCATGTAATGGCCTTCCAGCTTCAAAGCCTGGCTGCTACCTGTCTGAGTAATCCTTTGTTGGGAGGTGTTAGCTGGCCCTGATTGTTTCATGCCTGGATTTCCCCTGTTTCCTGAATGTTGCTCTTTATATACTGTCCTGATTTTAGGGATTTTTAAAACTGGTAGCCAGCTTCCCTATGCAGTCAGTGGTTGCCTTGATGTGTATGGTAAAAACACTTTTCCTCTGGGTGGATCTTTACTCCCGTGGCTTGTTCTTGGTCTTGCAGCTCTTCTGATGTCTGTGGTGGAGTCTCCATTGGCAGGCCTGGATCATGGCCTTTTGGCGCCCTAGGCCAAAGGCTCTGCCCCTGCCCCCGGCTCCACGAGGAGGAGGAGGAAGGAAAGCCCCACCCCTGGAGCTGATGCCGCGCATGCGCAGCAGTGGCCCCAAGTGTGGGGCCTCCCCACGGCTCCTCCCTCCCTCCTAAAGCCACCATGCTGGCCTCAGAAGCGGCCGAAATCGCCCTTTTCAGACCGGCATGACGGCTTTAGGAGGGAGGGAGGAGCCGTGGGGCACCTCCCTGCGGCTCCTCCCTCCCTCCTAAAGCCACGCCAATCTGAAAAGGGTGATTTCGGCTGCTTCTGAGGCCGGCATGACAGCTCCCCACGGCATCGGCTCCGGGGGTAGGGCTTTCCTTCCTCCTCCTTGGGCCGGCGAGGAGGCAGGGGTGGAGCCGGGGGTGGGGCAGAGCTGGGGGCGGGGGCAGAGCCTTTGGAGCCGAGGGGAGCAGAGCGGGGGGGCGGCAGGGCGGCCATGGATGGCGCTTCTGCCGCCGCACGCATGCACACTTTTTTTGGAATCTTTTTTGGAATTGTTTTTTGGAAAAAAAATTTGAATTTTTTGGGGGGATCCGGATCTGCTGCCCCCCCATGGCTGCCACCCTAAGCCATGGCCTAGGGTGGCCTTATGGGTAATCCGGGCCTGTCCATTGGCCTGCAAAGCCCAGTTCAGGTGGTTCAGTTCGTCTTGGGGTTCGCAGATTCTTTTTGCATGGTCTAACAGGGCTCTAATTGTGCTTCTTTTTTAACTTGATGTATTGTCAAAGGCTTTCGTGGCCGAAATCACTGGGTTGTTGTAGGTTTTTCGGGCTGTATGGTCATGTTCTAGAAGTTTGAAAGTCCTTTTGGCTGCAAGAAATTGTGAAATAGTATCTGTGTCTCTGCAGCGTAGAAGGAAAGTCAGAGAGCACAGTAGATGTGCTTTCCTGGCCCTTAGTTTTTCCTTCAAGGCCTTGCATGGGACCAGCATACTTGGAGGAACGCCATTCCCCGTATATCCCCCAGAGATCACTACAGTCCGAGGACCAAAATCTCCTGGAAGTTCCAACTGTCAGAACTTGCCGCCTGTCAACCACGAGACAGCGTGCCTTCTTGATAGCAACGCCAAATCTATGGAACGCCTTACCGGAGGAGGTTCGAGCAATAACATCTGCCCTCCCCCCGGAGGGCATGCAAGACCAACCTTTTCCGACAGGCATTGAATCTGTAATGGTCCGGCCGTCATCTTTTCTGTCTTAGTTTCTCCATCTTCAATGTATTGTCTGTGAACCACCACGAAGAATGGTTATACAAGGCCAGAATCATTTTGAATGGGTTGTCAATGTATTGGATTTTGGCCAGGCTGGGTTGTAGGTTTTCCAAGCTGTATGGCCATTGTTTTTGACTTGGAGAAAGTTCCGTCAAGGCTACAATTTCTCAGAAACTTTGGAGATCCAAATTGTAGATGTTTCCTTGTGTTTTCTCATCCATTAAATAGCATTAATTTTGCACTGGGTCTTGGGGAAGTGCTTTTCTACTCACTCCATCTCTTTCATTGTGAAGGAAGTGAATAAAATGAGCAACATTATCCATGGCAGGGGAGAATGTAAGATGCCTTTAATATCTATGTTCCTCTCCTGACTTTTAAGGTATTTTAATGAAAGTCTCCTGGGTGTTCTATTTGGATGGTACAACACAAGCTTGGAACAGTTTTTAGAATCCTCTAAACTCTGTGATGATAGACTAGTGGTTCTCCACCTTCCTAATGCCGCGACCCCTTCATGCAGTTCCTCATGTTGTGGTGACCCGCAAGCATAAAATTATTTTCGTTGCTACTTTTCGTTGCTACTTTTACTTTAACAGTATTTTTTCTACTGTTATGAATTCTGATATGCAGAATGTATTTTGATTCACTGGACCAAATTTTGCTCAAATACCTATACGCCCAAAATTGAATACTGGTGGGGTTGTGGGGGATTGTTTTGGTCATTTGGGAGTTATAGTTGCTGGGATTTATAGTTCACCTACAATCCGCTTGGCTGAGAGGCCATCCGAGAGCAACAGGAGGGCTTTGGGTGGCAGGATTCACTGTATGTTTCCAAAAAGAAAGAGAAGAATATGCGGAGAGACCTTCAGCCTTCTCTGACAGAGGGGTTCCTAAGACCATCAGAAATATGTATTCTCTGGTGGTCTTTGGTGACCCCTCTGAAACCCCTCTTGTGATGTCCAGGTTGAGAAACACTGCCATAGACCATACTGGTTGGGAAGGTTGTTTTTCAAAAATGTAATTTTTCAAAGCGGAGGATGCAAGAGTGTGAAAGGAGTGCAGAAATTGTTGGAGTTTCTTCCTATCAAGCCCAACTAGTGGTCAGAGATGATAGATGTGATTCAGCAGCATCTACGGCCTTTACTTTTGCCTTACAACTACAAGCCATCCTAGCAAGTGTAGAAAATGATGATAGATTTTTAAGAATCTTGGTACAACTGGAGAAAAACATATTTTGTCCTCTTTAGCATAATGGATAGGAGCCCCCGGTGCCACAATTTGTTAAATCCTTGTTCTGTCAGGACTCCTGATTGAAAGGTTGGTGGTTCAAATCTGGGGAGCAGGATGAGCTCCCATCTGTCCGCTCCAGCTTCTCATACGGGGACATGAGAGAAGCTTCCCACAGGACGGCAAAACATCCAGGCGTCCCCTGGGCAATGTACTTGCAGACAGTCAATTCTCTCACACCAGACGCAATTTGCAGTTTCTCAAGTTGCTCCTGACACGAAAAAAAGGCATAATGGATAAGTCTCCCTTATGTGTGGCCTAGTGGCTTGAGTGTTGAACTACAGTTCTGGAGACCAGCAGGGGCGGTCCTACAGGTAGGCCAAGGAAGCGGCCGCATGGGGCGCCATCTGGGAAGGGGCGAATTCCCCCGCCCACTGGGCGCCGGCGCCAGACAGCATCCTGGCCCTGCCGATGTTCCTCAGGCAGCACCGCGGCTGCCTGCTTTTGGGCCCCGGCCTTGTGTTCTCCGACACCGCTTCTGGGCATGCGCGGAGGTTTTCGCACCGGCGTAGTTGCACTGGCAAAGTTGAACGCAGGAGCAATTGCGCATGCGCGAAAACCTCCGCGCATGCCCAGTAGCTCCTGTGCGCAGAAGCCTGTAAGCAAAGCACTCCCTATCGGGCAGGCAGGGAGTGCTTCCCCTCTCCCTTTGTCTCCGCCCTGCCGCCAAATACGGTGACCCAATTGGGCAGGCAGGGGGCGGAGACAAAGGAAGAGGGGAGTGGAGCCAAAGGGGTATTGGCGACGTATTGCCTCCTGACAGCTGCCACCAGAAGTAGCCGCCACGTGCTGAGGCAAACTCCCTCGCCAGGCCCAATCACGTGTGAACCCTACCACAACCGCCCACCTCCCCCGCGCGCGTGCGCGCCGGCCGGGAGCATTAAGCAACTGCGCAGGCAAATAGTAATATATAATATATTATTTTACTTTATTTTGGGTTATTTGAGTTTGACTAATGAAAATATTTAGTAGAGGACAATTTTATTTATTATTTTATAATAATAATAATATAATAGAATGTTATATTATATTATAATGTCAATATATTATAATATAATTATATTGTAATGTAGTATAATATAATTATGATATAATATAGTATGAGTATGTACTATAATATATTGTATATACATTGATACAATATAATACTACTAATGGTATTGTGATATTATAATTGTATATTTGTTTTACATGGGGACGCCAAAATAATGTTTGGGAGGCGCCAAAATAATGTTCGCTTACCATATAAAATTACCTTAGACCGCCCCTGGAGACCAGAACTGTTCAAATTTGGGCTTAGCCCTGGAAACCCACCAAGTGATCTTGAGCAAGCTGCATTCTCAGAGGAAGGCAAAGGCAAACCTCTCCTGAACAAATTTTGCAAGTAAAATCCCATGATGGGGTCACTTTGGGATATGACCCACCTATCTCTGAAATAACATATCATTCTGCACTGAGTGACTTTCATTAAAGTTTTGCCCCTGTGCCAAATAGTAGCGTTACCTTGGAGTGGGGGGAGAGAGTCATCTGCCCCCCGCCCCCAATTGCTTTCCCAGAAAGAGATTTAGTGACATGGGCTGCAATCTAATACATAATCTTACCTCAAAGAATGATGTGAAGTAACACAAATCAATTCCCTGTATGCCATGCAGGGGCGGTCCTACCGGTAGGCAAAGGACGCCGCTGCATGGGGCGCCATCTGGGTAAAGGGCGCATTTCCCTGCCCGCCAGACAGCGTCCGGCCGATGTTCCGCTTTTGGGCCTTGTGCGCTCCGACGCCGCACCATAGCAAACCTCCCTGCATGCCGAATAGGGAGTGCTGTGTTTACAGGCTTCTGCGCCTGCGCACAGGAGCTTCTGGGCATGCGTGGAGGGGGGGGGCACGTGCTGAATAGGGAGTGCTGTGTTTACAGGCTTCTGCGCCTGCGCACAGGAGCTTCTGGGCATGCATGGAGGGGGGGGGCGTGTGCTGAATAGGGAGTGCTGTGTTTACAGGCTTCTGCGCCTGCGCACAGGAGCTTCTGGGCATGCGTGGGGGGGGGCACGTGCTGAATAGGGAGTGCTGTGTTTACAGGCTTCTGCGCCTGCGCACAGGAGCTTCTGGGCATGCGTGGAGGGGGGGCGTGTGCTGAATAAGGAGTGCTGTGTTTACAGGCTTCTGCGCCTGCGCACAGGAGCTTCTGGGCATGTGCAGAGGGGGGCCAAAACAATGTTGGGGGGCGCCAAAATAATGTTCGCATACCATTTAAAATTACCTTAGACCGCCCCTGATGCCATGTTCTTAAGATCTTCAGAGGGAGAGCAGGAAATATAACACACGTTGTCACGATCACGGACTTACCGGCCCCTTAATCACACACACAGAGACGTACTGAAGGCTAACTACTTTATTGAGTAAATACAGTTCAAAGATATTGTCCAATAATGATGAAAAAGCAATCCAAAAGGTCTGAAGTATCAATGTCCAAAAGAACTTAGCAATAGGCAAAAGGCTTAGCAAGGCACCACAATGCTGTGGCCAGGAACAAGGCAAGGCTTCCCAAAGCTTTGGGACAGGAACAAAGGCAAGGCTTGATGACCACTAGCTAACCAGCTCGTGATCCCTGACTCCGTCTCACGCCTATCCAGTAGCGACGTGGCCGGAGAACTGAGGATGCGTTCCCACGGATCCTATACTTAATCCTTCGGCCGAGGCCCCCGCCGCTCTAGGCTTCTTCGTCTCCAATCTCCGCTCACGGACCTCGGTCGGTCTAGGACCCTAGACCAAGCCCTCCTGGTAGACTCGATGTCCCGTCTCCTATCGAAAATTCGACCTTGCCTCTCAGCAGCTGTGTCGCTATCTTCCTGAGAACTTTCCTCCCTAGCACTTTCCCACTCGGCTTCGTCCATGTTTTCACTTTCAAGCTCTTGGGAATTCCTCCCCCTGGGGTGTTCATAACTCCCTTCGCTGCTTCCCATCTCCACCTGGTGATCGGAATCTATGCTAGGCCCAAACATCATCTCATCCCATGCCAAGCTCTCTGTAGGCGACGAGGCCCATCCGAAGGGCCCTGTGCTTCACCCCAGTCATCTAGCTCATCCTCTGAATCCACATCTGCTGCTGCAGGCCCTAATGCTAATGGAACCCCAGGACCTATTCCCTGCCCTCCAGGCACAAACGAGAACTGCTGTGCTACACACGTGAGCTTTGACAAACCCCAGCAGTTGTCAACATCAGGGTAGCCAGTTGGATTCCTGCATTCATCCTATTTTTCTCATAACCAAAGATTGGAGGAGAGGTCACAGATGAATGTCAGGCAGCCGAGATCTGGCATATCTCTGCAATTGAGGTAATGCCTTTGTTGAGCCGAGAACGGAGTTGCATATGGTTCGCATTAGAGAGCCGCCAAGAGAGGCTGACTTGGTGCCTAAACAAACTTACTGCCGAGTCATTTTTCTTTAACATATAGGGGGTTTTTTAAACTAAGTTTTCAAACTTTAGTCTCAAGGTCATGGTGGGGAAGAAAGTGTGGGAAAGTCTTGATAGGAAGCAGGCTATGTCTCCAACTTTGCAGATGGCATCTCCGTATTTCAAGGCAGCCTCTCTTTGGAAGGAGGTGAAAGAGAAGAAATAAAGGAAAAATGAAAAGAAAGGTGGCAGCACCCTTAATTAAGCCTAACATGTTTTTCTTTTAAGCTTTTATAGATACAAACCCACTTTTTTGTAGTAGGTAGTTTTAATGCCTTAGGCATAAAGTATATTTATACAATTATGGAAGTGGGATACGTGGGAGTTGGTAAATGTAAATAAACAGAAGCATTACCACAGTTTTTGAAGCAAGATATACCCTGCAGTATAATAAAGTGCCACTCGGGCTTGTGTAACAAGTAACAGTATCTTTACTTCAGTTCAAAATGTGAAACAGAGCAATAATATATGCAACAGTCTCTACTGAAGTCACACAGAGAATAAAGGGAATGAACAGTCCTTTTAAACAGTCTTTAAAATATGCTTCATGCCTTTAAAATGATCAGACTTCAGAGCGCTGGCAGCCATTTCTTTCCTGACTATTTCCAGTCAGCACTCTCTTCACTCTCCAAAGTGAAAGTGGCAGTTAAAACTGTTTGTCTCAGCAGCAAACCAGAGACAGCAACCAATCAGAACTCTGGCCCCTGGCATGCTCAGCCAATCAGTTGCCAATACATGTCTTTCCAGTAAACCCATTACATCATGGTGTCTCTTTTCAAATCCTCACAGGATAGAATGTCATAGCATCCAGAATGACTCAGTGGCCTCATTTTTCAAAAGGCTGTGTATAGTGATTCAGGTCTTTCAGATCTTTACAGCGGTCAGTTCGTGTTGATGCATAATATCAATAAATTCGTCTCCGAGAACTCAGTTTTCCAGGGTGGAAGATTCTTATTTTTAAAAAATTATATGTGCAAGATCTAGGACTCCTCTCTTTATATTCGTAATGTGCCCTGAAACTATTGGCTTTATTACTAGCTTGGGGACCCGGCACTGCCCGGCTTATTTGAGAAAGGCATTTTGTGCCAAGGTTGGTATTTATCTGTTGTTTATGTGGCTTGCAGTGGTCTTGGGAAGTGAGGGAAGGTGCTGGGAGTCCTATCGTCCATGGTCCATCCTCCTCCAAACTGCAACAGGATGTAGAGTGGGTCATGGGGGTTCTGTGTGCCAAATTTGGTCTTGCTCAGTTATTGGATGAGGGTCGCAGCAGTCTTGGGAATTGAGTGTAGGTACTTCAAGTCCCATCATCTGTGGTCTATCCTTCTCGATACTGCACCAGGATGTAGAATGAGTCATGGGAGCTCTGTGTGCCAAGTTTGGTCTTGATCAGTCTTTGAATGAGGTTGGCAGTGGTCTTGTGAAGTGAGTGGAGGTACGTCAAGTCCCATCATCCGTGGTCCACCCTCCTCCAAACTGCACCAGGATGTAAAGTGGATCATGGGGGCTTTGTGTGCCAAGTGTGGTCATGATCATGCACTGGTTGAGGGTCACAGCGGGCTCGGGAAGTGAGTGGAGGTATTTGAAATCCCAAGTCCGCCCTCCTCTAAACTGCAGTAGGATGGAGTGTGGGTCATGGGGGCACTGTGTGCCAAGTTTAGTCTTTATCGGTCTTTGTTCAGGGCTACAGTGGTCTGTTGGGAATGAAGGGTTTGAAAGTACTACAAATCCCATAATCTGTGGAGGTACTTCAAGTCCCATCATCCATGGTCCACCCTCCTCCAAACTGCAGTAGAGTGTAGCGTGGGTCATAGGGGCTCTGTGTGCCAAGGTTGGTTACTGTCCATTCAAGCCATACACAATGTCCCATGAGCTGAGGCCTAGTCGGGAAAATCAAGTTAATGAAGCCTTACTGTCAATTTTGGGCCTAGTCTGTGATTTGTAGGGGTTACAGTGTTTTTTGTGAAGTGTATTGGGTGAAGTTACTGAACATTCACTTCCAACATAAAAAACTGTCAACTGGCGTCTCTTAAAGGTATATGTCCCTTGTATCTACACAACATGATACACACAATAAATGTAGATCTGTCTTGACACAGTATCACAGTAACTGAGGCCTAGTCAGGAAAATCAAGTTTAGGAAGGCTTACTGTTATTTCAGTCCTTACACAGTATCCCAGTAACTTTGGCATAGTCATGATAATCTAGTTGAGGAAGTGTTACTGTCAATTCAGGCCATACACAGGATCTCATGATCAGCGGCCTAATCTGGAGTATCAAGTTAAGGAAGCCTTACTGTTAACTCAGTCCTTATATAGTAGCCCAGTAACTGAGGCCTAGTCCAGAAAATAAAGTTTAGGAAGCCTTACTGTTAATTCAGTCAGGCCCTTTCAGGCCCTTTATGGAGTAACTGAGGCCTAGTTCAGAAAAATCTAGTTAAGGAAGGCGTAGTGTTAATTCAGTCAGGCCCTTTCTTTTACCCTCTCTGGCAGCGTTCTCAGGAGGTGAGTGGAGGTACTTCAAGTCCCATCATTCATGGTTCGTCCAATGTGAAACTGCACCAGGATGTAGAATGGATCATGTGGGCTCTGTGTGTCTTGGACTTCAACTCCAACCATTTCTGTCTGCCTCAGGCCCTTTCTTTCCTCTCTCTGCTGCCTAGGAGTGTTGGAATGTTGGGAGTCTGGCCAATCAGAGGCATTATGCAAATAATCCCACAATCGAAACGCTGCCACATTTTCCTCCGCACCTTCACACTTCCCATCTTCCGCAAACACTGACTTTTATTATGTACTGTACATAGATAGATTTGTATATATAATTTGATTCAACTGTTTCTCTTTCTAGTCCTTTCCAATTTCCTTGTTTAAGAACCATGGCCTGTTAATCCTTTACTGCGAGTCTTAGAAGGTTGAAGGTTTTACAGTTGGCTTTGGGCAGGGGCGGTCCTACAAGATAGGTCAAATAGGCGGCCGCCTAGGGTGCCATCTGGGAAGGGGGCGCCATCCTGGCCGCATGGGGCGCCATCCTGGCCCTGCCGATATTCCTCAGACAGTGCTGCAGCTGCCTGCTTTTTGACCGCGGCCTTGTGCGCTCCGACGCCGCTTCTGGGCACACGCGGAGGTTTTCACGCAGGCGCAGTTGCTCTGGAGCTGAAATTGAGCGCAGGAGCAACTGCACATCTTGCGCCGAAAACCTCCGCGCATGCCCAGTAGCCCTTGTGCAGAAGCCTGTAAGCAAAGCACTCCCTATGGGGCAGGCAGGGAGTGCTTCCCTCCCTTCGTCTCTCCACGCGTGTTTGCAGGGAAGGAGAAAAGAATCAGTGAAGGAAGTGTAAGTGAAGGAATGAATGAAGGGCTTTCCTCCTCCTCCTCTGTGACCTCTTCTCTCCCTCCTTCCTTTCTTCGGTTCTATTTCTGTCTAGACCTGAAGGGCCTGAGGCTATGAGGAGTTGTGGGAGTTGGAGGCCAAAACATTTAGAAGGAGGGAGGGAGGGCCCAAGTTTGCCCAGGCCGCGCTGCCTGTATTCGACCTCATTTGAACATTTTGGCTGTTTTTCTATTTACATTTACATTGGGATCCTAATTTTGGACTTATGGGAGACTCCTATGAATTATGAGACGGGTGGTAGGTAATATATTCTGACTTTGATGCATTTACATTGCATTTCTTGTTGATTATTATACAGTTCTGCTTAATATTGTCATACAATATAATACAAATACAATATAACAATAGAATAATGATATATTTTATATTACATGTAATATTACAAACAATATTGTGGTATTGTACAAAATAGTAATATATAATATTTTATTTTACTTTATTTTGGGTTATTTGAGTTTTATAGGAGTAATGAAAATATT
Source organism: Anolis apletophallus (assembly GCA_030556195.1). Classification (NCBI taxonomy): domain Eukaryota; kingdom Metazoa; phylum Chordata; class Lepidosauria; order Squamata; family Anolidae; genus Anolis; species Anolis apletophallus. The sequence goes on from JARBWK010000004.1 coordinate 157,453,521, forward strand.
TAGTAGAGGATAATTTATTTAAATAAATAATTTTATTATTTTATAATAATAATATAATAGAATGTTACATTATATTATAATGTCAATATATTATAATATAATTATATTGTAATGTAGCATAATATAATTATGATATAATATAGTATGAGTATGGTATAATATATTGTATATACATTGATACAATATAATACTACTAATGGTATTGTGATATTATAATTGTATATTTGTTTTACATGGGGGCGGCAAAATAATGTTTTTGGGGGGGCACCAAAATAATGTTCGCCTACCATTTAAAATTACCGTAGACCGCCCCTGGCTTTGGGGTTCCGCTGTTTATAATACCAGAGTGCAGAGGAGCATTGCTAACATAGGATGGCATGAATCACCTGGGAGGAAGAGCAAGTACATTGTTATAGTGATTCCTGGGTATGCATCTTGCCTAGTTAATTGTTTCTTTGCCTCCTTCAGTGAACATTGTAAAAGGAGCCACAGTGGCACAATGGGTTAAACCCCTGTGCCCGCTGAACTGCTGATCTGAAAGTCTGCGGTTCAAATCTACGAGATGGGGTGAGCTCCCATCTGTCAGCCACAACTTCCCATGCAGAGACATGAGAGAAGTGTCCCACAGGATGGTAACACATCTGAGTGTCTGCTGGGCAATGTCTCTGTAGATGGCCAATTCTCTCACACCAGAAGCAACTTGCAGTATATTCTCAATTTGCTTCTGACACAATAAAAAAAACCTCCTTCAGTTAGTATTGTAGTTTGAGAAATGTCCATTGAAAACCCAAAAGTTGCGAGTTTGACTTGTGGGTCTGGACTAGGTTGTAAACAACAGAGTTGGTAGTGTGTTCTGGGTTGAAACCAGAGGCATATATGTGTAGGACTACCAACAGAAAGCTCAAAAGAAAGGAGAAGCAGGAGTTTGAAATGGCCCATCAACAATTTACACCTGAACAGCAAGCTGAGAAAGTGACACCTTAATAACAGTCTTTCTTAGTACAAGAGATGTATTATACATCTACTAGCTGTACCCGGCACGCGTTGCTGTGCCCTATTTAGGAGATGCGAGAAAGTCTGAGTATGTAAGGGTTGGAATTGTTGTTAGTTATGGTGTTGTTGGGGCCATGGCTGTGTCATTGTGGGTTGTTCTGGTGGGTGGGATGTTGAAGTCCTGGGGAGTTGTTGGTGTGTGGTGTTGCTGGCGTTCTGCATAGCTTGTGCAGAAGTGATTTGGGTGTTTGTGCTTGTGCCTCAGCCCTTTGCCTTATCCTCCTCTGACAGTTTATTATGGGTTGGAATGTTCATGTTGGCTGGCCAGTACAGGAGTTATGCAAATCTGCCCTTATTGGCAGCCAATCATGTTGTCAGAATGTAGAGGCTGGGAGAGTCGTTGGCAGCCCCGGAGGATGCTGGGAAATGTAGGGTTTTTTTACTCGTTGTTTTGGGGGCCTTTTAGGTTTGGGGTGGGAGAGTTTCTTTGCTACAAACATACCTTGCTTGAGGCCTATTTCTGTTGGCAAGTTTGGTGTTTCTGCGTTGTAAGGTTTCTCTGTTTGGGACGGTCTTTCCATGACGACTCTTCCTTTATATATATAGATTTACATTCTAAGCATTATGATCCTATGCAAATCCAACATACAGCTCAGTATGTCCATTTTTATTTGCTTGCTTGCTTGCTTGTTGCTGAGGTTGGTACAGACTGAGCATCTGTTATCTAGAATTCCAAAATCTGAAATACTCCAAAATCCAAAATGGTCCACAAGGGTGGATGAGATAGTGACACATTTGCTTTTTGATGGTTCAAGGCATGCAAACTTTGTTTCATGTACAAGATTATTTAAAATATTGTCCTTCTTGGGAGGAGAGCCATGAACAATCTTGATAAAATATTTTTTTATTTATTTAATAAATAAATAAAATAGTGAAGAGTAGAGACATCACACTGGCAATGAAGATCTGCATAGTTAAAGGAATGGTTACTTTACTTAGGCAATCCCTCGAAGCTCAAGGATGATGGTCTTCCAGATGTGGTGTCTTGGCGGTGGGTCCGTAGGTGGCTGTGGAGCCCTATTCTTGATCCGCATGCTCTCCCGCATTGAGGACAATGTGATGTGCCTTCCTGTTGGAACATTTCTCCCTTTCGCCCGCCATTCGTGCCTCTTTGAATTCCTCAGCACTGCTGGTCACAGCTGACCTCCAACTGGAACGCTCAAGGGCCAGGGCTTCCCAGTTCCCAGTGTCTATGCCAGAGTTTTTAAGGTTGGCTTTAAGCCCATCTTTACATCTCTTTTCCTGTCCGCCAACATTCCATTTCCCATTCTTGAGTTTGGAGTAGAGTAACTGCTTTGGGAGATTGTGATTGGGCATTCAGACAACGTGGCCAGTCCAGCGGAGTTGATGGCGGAGGAGCATCGCTTCAATGCTGGTGGTCTTTGCTTCTTCCAGTACACTGACATTCTCCATAGTAACCTATGGATGTGAGAGCTGGACCATAAGAAAGGCTGAGCGAAGGCAGATAGGCTTTTGAACTGTGGTGCTGGAGGAAAATTCTGAGAGTGCCTTGGACCGCGAGAAGATCCAACCAGTCCATACTTCAGGAAATAAAGCCCGACTGCGCATTGGAGGAAAGGATATTAGAGGCAAAGATGAAGTACTTTGGCCACATAATGAGAAGACAGAAAAGCTTAGAGAAGACAATGATGCTGGGGAAAATGGAAGGAAAAAGGATGAGGGGCCAACCAAGGGGAAGATGGATGGATGGTATCCTTGAAGGGACTGGCTTGACCCTGAAGGAGATGGGGGTGGCCACGGCTGACAGGGAGCTCTGGTGTGGACTGGCCCATGAGGTAATGAAGAGTCGGAAGCGACTAAATGAATAAACAACAACGACTAACAAATTTACACAGCAGCGGATGTGTCCAGAGAACGACGACTAAACTGATCAAGGGTCTGGAGAACAAGCCCTATGAGGAGCGGCTTAAAGAGTTGGGCATGTTTACCTTGCAGAAGAGAAGGCTGAGAGGAGACAAGATGTGGGCCATGTATAAATATGTCAGAGGAAGTCATAGGGAGGAGGGAGCAAGCTTGTTTTCTGCTACCCTGGACTCTAGGATGCGGAACAATGGCTTCAAAATACAGGAGAGGAGATTCCACCTGAACATTAGGAAAAACTTCCTAACTGTGAGAGCTGTTCAGCAGAGGAACTCTCTGCCACGAAGTGTGGTGGAGGCTCCTTCTTTGGAGGCTTTTAAACAGAGGCTGGATGGCCATCTGTCGAGGGTGCTTTGAACGTGATTGTCCTGCTTCTTGGCAGGGGGTTGGACTGGATGGCCCACGAGGTCTCTTCCAACTCTATGATTCTATAATTCTTTTTTTCTTTAATAATTTTTTTTGAGAGTTATTTTTACAATATAAAATAAAGTTTGTGAAAGATAAGATAAGATATAGGATTTATAGCGAAAGGGAAGATAGGGAAGTGAGAAAAGGGAAATGGGACAGGATAGAGGGGGGCAAAAAGTGTGAAGAGAAAAAGACATAATAGATAGAAATGAAATTGGAAAAGTCTTCCAGTTCGGTTTTCCGGGGAAATTATACCCACTTGAATCCTTCCTTTTATTAAATCAGCTTGATGCCATTCTGATTTCATACTGCGTGACCTTAGTATTTTATATTTAATGAGTTTAAGTAAGATTTAACTGGTTGCCAGTCCGTTCTCGTCTTTAGATTTTGGTCATTGACTCCGCTTTTCAATACATCTAAGTCCATTAATTCATACAGCTTTACAATCCACTCCTCTGATGAAGGAACCTTGTCGTTTTTCTAATTTTTGGCCAGCACTATCCTGGCTGCTGCTGACATAAAGTACAATAGTTTGTCTTTGTTCTTGTCTAATCCCGCTTCCATTAAATTAAGTAAATAACATTCTGGTTTTAACTCAATATTGTCCTCCAATATTTTCTGTACATGAATATGAATGGACTGCCAGAATTTTGGGATTTTACCGCAGGTCCACCAGCAATGAAAAAATGTCCCAAGTTGGCTTTTACATTTCCAACACTTGTTGTTGATGTTTTTATAATATTTGGCCAATTTCTGTGGTGTCAGATGCCACCGATAGAACATCTTATACCAGTTTTCTGCTGTGTTGGTTGAGCCCAAAAATGTAATACTATTTTTCCAAACTGATTCCCATTCTTGTAACAGTAATATATGTCCAAGATCTTGTGCCCATTCAATCATTACTTGCTTTATTAGCTCCGTCTCAGTATCCCACTCAATTTGTTATACAAAATCCTTATGTGTTTTTTCTCTTGTTTTAGTATAGTCTCCCAACTTGTTTCTTCCGTGCTAAAGCCATTTTTATAGTCCATTTTAAAGTAATCTTTTATCTGTATATATTGAAACCAAGAAATTTCTATTTGAGGAAGGCATTGTGTGCCAAGGTTGGTTCTTATTAGATGTGTATGTGGCTTGCAGTGGTCTCAGGAAGTTAGTGAAGCTACTGCAAGTCCCATTGGCCATGGTCCATCCCCCTCCCAACAGCACCAAGATGTAGAGTGGGTCATGGGGGCTCTTACTGCCACGTTTGGTGTTGATCATTCATTGGATGAGGGTCGCAGTAGTCTCAGAAGGTGAGTGAAGGTACTTCAAGTCCCGTCATCCATCCCCCTTCAAACAGCACCAGGATGTAGAGTGGGTCATGAGGGCTTTGTGTGCCAAGTTTGGTCTTCATTAGTCATTGAATGAAGGTCGCAGCAGTCTTGGGAAGTGAGTGGAGGTACTTCAAGTTCCATCATTCGTGGTCCATCCTCCTCAATACAGCACCAGAATGTAGAATGAGTCATGGGGGCTCTGTTTGCCAAGTTTGGTCTTGATCAGTGTTTGGATGAGGTTGGCAATGGTCTGGTGAAATGAGTGGAGGTACTTCAAATCCCATCATCTGTGGTCCGCCTCCGAACTGCATCAGGACGTCCATTGGGTCATGGGGGCTTTTTGTGCCAAGTGTGGTCATGATTATGCACTGGATGAGGGTCACAGCGGGCTTGGGAAGTGAATAGAAGTACTTGAAATCCCATCCTTCATGGTTCATCCTCCTCTAAACTTCAGTAGGATGGAGTGTGGGTCATGGGGGTACTGTGTGCCAAGTTTGGTCTTGTGGTTCAGGGCCGCCTTGGTCTGTGGGGAATGAAGAGATTCTATAATTCTTAAGGTTGTATACGAAATATAATTGAATGCTGTTTTAGACTTAGTTCCCAATTTCAAGATATCTCATTTTTTATCTATGTGCATATACAGGAATGCCAAAATTAAAAAATATATAAAATTTGCAAAGCCACAGAACTCAGGGTTTCATTGATAGGCCGCAGTCAGAGTCTATGTTCCCATAGCTAGACATAGAATGATTACATCCACTGCTGAGAATCTAGCCAATGATGCAATCAAGGAGAGGATTATACAAAGACAAACAAGCAGATTCCTTTGGACTCACGTTGTTTCTCTTGCAACAAAAATCCCATTGCACTGAAAGGAAGGGTTGATTCCCTCTTGCATTGCTGCTACATCTGCTTCTCACCCAGTTTAGATTTTAAAAGGAGATTGATCGCACCAATCCTTGCTTAGACCACTCTCTGCTCAATATGCCCAAATGTGACCACTGGTGGAGTTTGGGGAAAATAGACCATGACATTTGGGAGTTGTAGTTGTTCGGATATATAGTTCACCTACAATCAAAGAGCATTCTGAACTCCAACAACGGTGGAATTGAACTCTCTTGACCAACAGAAAAAACTGGGAGGGTTTGATGGGCATTGACCTTGAGATTTTGGAGTTGTAGTTCACCTACATCCAGAGAGCACTATGGACTCAAATAAGGATGGATCTGGACCAAACTTGGCACGAATACTCAATAGGCCCAAATGTGACTACTGGTGGAGTTTGGGGAAAATATCTCATGACATTTGGGAGTTTTGGTTGCTGAGATTTATAGTTCACCTACAATCAAAGAGCATTCTGAACTCCACCAACGATTGAATTGAACCAGTTTTGGTACACAGAACTCCCATGACCAACAGAAAATACTACAAGGGTTTGGTGGGCATTGACCTTGAATTTTGGAGTTGTAGTTCACTTACTTCAAGAGAACACTGTGGACTCGATGCATCTGGACCAAACTTGGCACGAATACTCAATAGGCCCAAATGTGAACACTGGTGGATGCTCTTTGGGGAAAATAGACCTTTACATTTGATGGGATTTACATTTCACCCACAAAAGAGCATTCTGAATCCCACCAACGGTGGAATTGCACCAGTCTTGGCATACAGAACTCCCATGACCAACAGAAAATACTGGGAGGGCTTGTAGGCATTGGTCTTGAGTTAGTAGTTGTAATTCACCTACATCCAGAGAGCACTATGGACTCAAACAATGATGGATCTGGACCAAATTTGGCACGAATACTCAATAGGCCCAAATGTGAACACTGGTGGAGTTTGGGGAAAATATACATTTACATTAGGGAGTTGTAGTTGCTGGGATTTATCGTTTACTTTCAGTCAAAGGGCATTCTGAACTCCACCAACGATAGAATTGGGCCAAACTTGGTTTGGTGGCCATTGACCTTGAGTCTTGGATTGTTAGTTCATCCAGAGAGCAGGAGGATGGCTTTTGGTGGGAGGATTCGCCGTCTGTTTCCAAAAAGGAAAGGAAAGTTAGGCAGAGAGTTCTTCAGCCTTCTTTGCCAAAGGCCATCAGAAATATGTGTTTTCTGGTGATTGTTCGCGACCCCTCTGAAACCCCCCTCGCGATTCCCCCAGGGATCCCGACCTCCACGTTGAGAAACACTGTACTAAGACAATAGAAGTTTTTCCCCAAACACATGTCACATAGAAAATTCAACAGTAGGAGGAAGCAATGGGAGGGAACATTGAACACATTTATTATATACAATATTAAGGCACAAATTTAAGCAGCAGAAAATGGGGAAATCTTTGGCTGGCCAAGGTTATCAGTACTCGCTGTGAGGGGTGTTACACTCTTTATTTCCCCATATATCTATCTACTAATACATTCCAAGTGTACAACTTTCTGCACCAGTCATTCTGTACAACAGGCAGCCAATGGTGAGATAGGGAAACACTATCATACAAATGGTTTACCTGGAACCCAACAGCACAAAACAAGTGTCACATAACACAACACCACAGCATACACTCCAAAGGTGCTGGGCAGACCAGAAAACATTTTTGCTGCAGTTAAGCCACTACTTTTATTAATAGCCGAATTTTACATAAACTCTGCTCTAACTTGGAACTATCTAAAGCTATGGAGACCAGCAATTATTGTTTCCCAGCGAGGCAGAAACTGGCACTTGTCCATTTAGTACAGTTATGTCTGTCTTTCCTGGAAACGTATCAAGGACCAGCACCTGTTCATGGGAGTAGCACAGATGAGCTTTGTGTAAACCTTTGCACACAATACAAACACAGATTTTTCATCTTGATCTTTTTGGCTATGTATCTGTAAGCTGCTTGCAGTTTGTGTGTATGGAAGAGGTGTAGCAAGTCACCTTCTGTAGTTATATGAAGTCCTTGGTGCAAATTTACATTTGGGTTGCTATGAGAGTGGCTGAGGCAGAATCCAATGCCATGGCTAATTATTTATGTGTACAAATCTTTTCTCCATATATATATATAAAATCAATGTATGTATGTATGTTTGTCTGTTTGGCTGCTGCTAGGTGAAGTGGCCCTCTGTGATGTCACTGCGTTAGCTATTGCTAGGTGAAGTAGCCATCAGTGATATCACTGCGTTGGCTGCTAGGTGAAGTGGCTCTCTGTAATATCTCTGGGATAGAAAGGTGACATGTGTAGGTAGGTAGGTAAGTAGGTAAGGAAGGAAGGAAGGAAGAAAGGAAGAAAGGAGGGATGGACGAGAAGGTGTAGGAGGGAAAGAAAGCAAGGGAAGAAGAAAATAAAGAGAGGAGGAGAAGGTGTATGAGGTCAATGGAGGAAAGGAAGAAAGCACCACAAAGAATCTGTCCATTGTTGTCAGTGTATTGCCATGAAAATATGGTGAAGTAGGTCCTCTCCGAACTGGAGAAGGAAGAAAGTAGCCAAGCAGTGGTCCCAATAATACCTCCAAATAAATCTGTACATGTTTTCTCGTAGATATGAGTATGGGGTCGATGGTATTTCAAGTCATTTTTAGTGCAAAAGAGATGGTCATATGCTCTCAAGCAAATGCACTCACCTAAGAGTAGTAGAGAATAGTGGCTACACAAACACAAGGAATCAATAGGATGGTCCAAATAATGATATATAGTGTGTCATATACACAGGACCTTCAAGAGACACTTCACAACATCAGCGGTCTCAATATAGAAAGCGGAATGCACAAAAACATAATAGAAATATAATCCGGTACATACGGAGCATAAGCGCGTACCGCGAGCTGGCCCGACACCTGGAATACAGCGCGATGGAATTCAAATGGACGCGGGAGGGAGAGCTAAAGGGTCCCGGAATGTTGGGAGATAGTTCAAATGGCAATCCACAATTGGTTCCCTGTCCCGAAGTAGATCCAAAGCAATGCCCGCGGCTCTGCGCTCAGAAGCGTGCTATTTGTAATCCATGCGGTAGGTGCGGAGCCGGGGCGAATTACCCGGGTGTAGTGCTCCCGAAGATGAAAGAAGGGACGCTGGGCACGCCGCAACGGTCGATCTGTAGGACCCGATCCGTTTCGCCAGAAAACGGCTTTATTAAGCGGCAACATAGGCAACATATAATATACAGCGCGTCACAGGGTAAACATATTCATGCCAAGAGAAAAAACCAGCGTGGCCTACCCTGAGGGTCCTCTTGGCATGAATATGTTTACCCTGTGACGCGCTTGGCATGAATATGTTTACCCTGTGACGCGCTGTATATTAGGGTCCTCAGGGTAGGCCACGCTGGTTATTTCTCTTGGCATGAATATGTTTACCCTGTGACGCGCTGTATATTATATGCTGCCGCTTGATAAAGCCGTTTTTGTGCATTCTATTATGTTTTTGTGCATTCCGCTTTCTATATTGAGACCACTGATGTTGTGAAGTCTCTCTCGAAGGTACAATATGCTCTCAAGACATTACAGGGACTATTTGTGAAACTGCTTTAGCTGTAAATAAAGAGCAGCACTCAGAAAGCAGGGGAATTCCAGACGAGAAACAATCAGAGCCAGCGAACACCTCCAAAGGATCCCCCAGGCAGCAATCAGCCAGGCTTTGATGCTGCAAGGCCATTCAATGCTAATCAAGATGGCCAATTGCAACATTTGCACTTGCCTCAAACAGACAAGAGTTCTTCCTCCCACCCTGGACATTCCACAGATATATAAACCTCACTTGCTTAGTTTCCAACAGACCCCTCAACCTCCGAGGATGCCTGTCATAGATGTGGGTCAGACGTCAGGAGAGAATGACTCTGGAAGTTCATACTTCCAGAATCATACAGCCAGGAAAACTCACAGCAACCCAGTGATTCCGGCCATGAAAGCCTTCAACAACAGATTGTACTTACAGTTCCACGAAGGGTACCATTAATTTGGTGGTGTACAAAAATATATATACTAGCGAGAATAAGTCTATCAGTAATATACCAATACACAAAACTAGCAGATAAATCAAAAAGTGTACTTTTTAAAATGACAAAAGCATCATTAAGCCGTCTAATTGTTTAATATAATCTCCACAATATTTAAAGCCAATGCTTAAAATACTTGCAAAACACGTAACTCCTGTGATTTGTAATTTGTGTTCTTTTTTCAAACTGGTAGAAAAAAAGTGACTCTACAGCGAATTCTTTATAGAGAATATACAGTAAAAATAAATGCACTTTAAGTCGGTTCAAATGTATAAGTTACCTTAAGATACCTTGTCAGTATCCAAAATATCATGGCAAATGGAGCCTGGGAATCTCACCGACAACACAAATAACATGGAACACGTGAAGCCTGGAGAAGATAACCATTCTTTGTGAGTACCTAGCACGGTTCGTCAGTAGCATGGACTCAACACATTTTTGCCTCTGGCAAAGGATACAACGGGTTTTTATGTGGCTGCAAATAGATATACTGTCTATTTTGCCAGAGATAAAAAAAATAAAGGTTGCATACCCTGATTCTCCAGTTTTGGTCATCTAGATGTTGTAAACTTCATCTGTACAAAACTCCAGCTTCCAGAAACCCCAGAAGTCTAGGAATTTGGGGAGATAAAGTACAAAACACCTGGAGGAACAAAGTTGAATTGTATCTGAATTATAGGAAGCAATCTCTCTGCCAAACTATTAAAACTACTCTAAGAACTACTCCTAGTGCATGTCTACAGCTTAATCTGATCTTGGAGGGGAAGCAGCTCAGCTAGCATATTTTTTGACCTTTTAACATATGAATCAAGGACATGTGTCATAACTGCATATAAATAGCTGACATTAGGGCCCGAGGAAATGGCAATAAATGAGAACGATTGGCAAGACCATATGAAAAGGGAAATCAAGCTCTTTTCTTAATATGGTAGTTTTGCCCATAGAGAAGTAAATTCCCAAACTTTGGTCCTCCAGATGATTTGGACTCCTAGCAGGGGCGGTCTAAGGTCATTTAAAATTATTTTTAAACATTATTTTGGTGCCCCCCCAAACATTATTTTGGTGCGCCCCCCCATGTAAAACAAACCTTTTCCCTACCTCTTCTTTCCTTCCTCTTCCTTCCTTCCTCTCCTTTTCTTTCTTTCTCTCTCTCTCTCGGAGGAGCTGCAGCTCGGTTCAGGCCGCAAGGAGGCGGAGAGGAAGGGGGCCAGTCAGGGAGGAGGAGGCGGCGGCGGCACCATGCGGTGCTGCTGCTTCTTCCTCCTCCTCTGCCCCCTCCTCCTCGCTGATAAATGGAATCTTGGGCTCGGCTCAGCTGACAGAAGCTGCTGCAGGCGCTGTTTTTCCAAGCCGATGCAGTTGTGGCGCAGGACGTTTATTGCGCGGATGGGGCGCCCCATCCAAGATGGCACCCTACGCGGCTGGGTAGTTCGCGTATATGTAAGACCGCCCCTGACTCCTAGAATTCCTGACCGTTGGCCAAACTGGAAGACCAAAGTTTGGGGATTTCTGCCATATAGGAACAGTCAACATGCAGGTGGATGTGGGTTTCATCTTTGAATACAATTTTTAAAAGGTCCCCTGCATATAGAAAGCATGCGATAGAGAAGGATTCTAACCAAAGTTGGTCTTTTCCTCATTGTAAATAGGTGTTTACATTCAGGGTAGAAAGAAACAATGTCAGGTCAGGCACAAAAGGAGACTGGCAGATTCAGTACCATTGGTCACTTCACAGAGGTTGAAGCTATAGCACAGGGAAGTGGACAACAGGACAAGATGGAGACAAGATTGTAGAGGAGAGGATGATCTAGACGTGCCTCCAGATAGAATCCATCTCCAGCTTATCAAAGCTCATGAATTAGGCTTCAAGACCCTGTTTGGCTGGTTGGTTTCTTGCTCCCCCCAAAAAAGAATGGCTATCTTTCTGGTAGAGTGTCTAATCAACCACAGCTATAACATCTTTAGGATCTGGATATTTGATTGCAAACCAACTTCCTCTTACTTATTGCCTTCTGGGTGGGTTGAACTACAACTTTCATCCTTCTCCTGGCAGATCAGCCAATATCAGCACTGGCTGGAAAAGACAAGATTTGTAGTCTAGTTCATTTGGAGGGCACCCATGCTGTTTCTGTGTTGCCAACAGCATTAAGGATATTGGTCTAGGCTAATAAATATGAAATATAGACACAGAGTATCAGAAATCTACAGAGATGGTGTGTTATATATTTCCCAAAGCCTTTCCCCCCACAATGGCTGATATATGCATGCCTCCAGGACTGAGAAGCATCATAGGATAGCAGAAAGAACCCAAAAAAATAGGCAGGAAGAAGGTAGCAGGATCATATCCAAAACTCTGTATCTGGAAGTCCTGCTCCCTTGTTCCAGATATATATGCAGTACAACACGTTTCACATGGAGAATGTAGCAGCTCTTGTTAACCACCAAGTGATGCTACTATATGGATAATTGCAGAAGAGTATTTGGTGCGCTCATTGCACCTTTCCAAAATACTGCCTTCACAACCAAAAAATGCAGTTTCATTCCTATGCTTTGTTGCCATCGCTTTGTCAAATCCACCACATCCCATCAATTAAAACTTGGTTGATTGTACATAGCAAACATCCCAAACGTTCATTTTCCGACACCTTATATCCCTCCTCTTTGTCTCCAAAAAGTCACATTTACCTATGCTTTCCTTCTACACTTAAATTTCCTTGTTCCAGCTTCATGTTGTTCTCCAGAAAGTCCTAAGTTCTGCACAGCAACAAGAAAAACCAGCAAAAGCACCCCGTCTTGAGGTTTGTGCACACTTGCACAAAAAGCAGAAAAGGCATCCATAGCTTCAAATAAGAACCTCCATCATGTCCGGATCTGGGAATTCGGGCTTGTGAAGGAGACTGCTCACCCTGCCTTTGTTCTCAGGGAGCTTCCCGTGACTAGATGAATTCTCTGTGGAGAAAAGGGGAGAAAGCCAGGAATGAATTTTGATTGGAGACGTACAAACAGCTATACCAGGGGTGGGCAATTGCCGGCTCTCCAGGTGTTTTGGACTTCAACTCCCAGAAATCCTAACAGCTGGTAAACTGGCTAGGATTTCTGGGAGTTGAAGTCCAAAACACCTGGAGGGCCGGTAATTGCCCACCCCTGAGCTATACTATCCATTCCGTCAATTGTGATTTGTTTACAGTGGCATGGTGGTATCCAATGTGTGTAGTAACTCATGATGGACCCCATATGGACCTTCTATCAGCCAATATGATGTCCATACTGCTCTCTGTGAAAGAGTTAATCTTTGGAACATTATGAAGCATGCATAGAAGAGACAAGGAAGATGTTGCTATAGACTAGGAAGCTGGATACTGAATTAATGACCTGGTAACTGTGTTGGTATAAATATAGCAGACACCATTGTTCTGTCTCTTCTTTCTTGTATCATGAGTGTGCTGACGAGTAAATGTTATTGCAATGGATGAAATGTAAATAAAGATAAGAGCCGCTTGTTGAAGCAGAAACAACTGTCTGAAGTTGGTTAATTGGATGATAAGAAGCAAGTTGGTCAGGAAAATTGCCTTGATACCTCCTCCTATACCAGTCCACACAAAATTATATCTCAAATACCATAACCTTCAAGTATCCATATCTCTACACCCTCCTGCATCCTAAGATTGTGCACGTGCACGTGTGGGCACACCTACAAATGCACCTACACAACCCCATGCTATTTCCCCTCTCGTAAGGGAAAATCAGTCAAATCTTTTTTAATGGTCAGCGACCAGTAGAGAATCCCATCCACATTAGTACAGTGTTTACATTAGGTTAGGATTCCCTTATGGGACTTTTCATCGATAGGGAAAATATATGAGTACTATGCACTATTCTTCCTCATGAGCTCAGAGGCGAAAAGCAGGTGCTGATGAGAATATTTGGAGCAGATAAATTAACAACTAGCTGAGGAACAAGGATGCCGATTCTTCATCAGCTTTGTATTTTAAAGAAATTATAGAAAGAACCATTGAACTTGTGTCTACAACAGACTCTTGGTATGGTTCCTGCATGCTCAAGTCTCATTATTTACAACTAGCTTGGGGACCCGGCGCTGCCCGGGTTATTTGAGTAAGGCATTGTGTGCCAAGGTTGGTCCATATTGATTGTTCATTTGGCTCACAGTGGTTTCGGGAAGTGAGTGAAGGTACTTCAAGTCCCATAATCCATGGTCCATCCTCCTCCAAATTGCACCAAGATGTAGGGGGTTCTGTGTGCCAAATTTGGTCTTGATCAGTCATTGGATGAGGGTCGCAGCGGTCTCGGGAAGTGAGTGGAGGTACTTCAAGCCCCATCATCCATGCTCTGCTCTTCTCCAAACTGCACCAGGACATAGAGTGGGTCATGGGGGCTCTGCGTGCCAAGTTTGATATTTATCGGTCTTTGTTGGGGGTCACAGTGGTCTTTGGGAAGCAAAGCACTTGGAAGTACTACAAATCCCATAATCCATGGCCCATCTTTCCCAAACTGCACCAGGACGTAATGGGCATCATGGGGGTTATGTGTGCCAAGTTTGTTCCAGGTCCGTCACCCGTGCTGGTCAGAGTAAGTAAGTGAAGGTACAGCAAGTCCCATCCTCCATGGTCCACCCTCCTTCAAACTGCACCAGGATGTAGAGTGGGTCTTGGGGGGGGGGGGATCTGTGTGCCAACTGTAGTCTTGTTCTGTCATTGTTGGGGGCCTAGTCTCGAAAATCAAGTTGGGGAAGCCTTACTGTCGATTCAGGCTTAGTCAGGAGAATCAAGTTGGGGAAGCCTTACTGTCAATTCAGGCTGAGGCCTAGTCAGGAGAATCAAGTTGAGGAAGCCTTACTGTCAATTCAGGCTGAGGCCTAGTCAGGAGAATCAAGTTGAGGAAGCCTTACTGTCAATTCAGGCTGAGGCCTAGTCAGGAAAATCAAGTGGAGGAAGCCTTATTGTCAATTCAGGCTGAGGGCTAGTCGGGAGAATCAAGTGAAGGAAGCCTTACTGTCAATTCAGGCTGAGGCCTAGTCAGGAGAATCAAGTTGAGGAAGCCTTACTGTCAATTCAGGCTGAGGCCTAGACAGCAGAAGCGAGTTGAGGAAGCCTTACTGTCAATTCAGGCTGAGGCCTAGTTTGTAAAATCAGGTAAAGAAAGCCTTTTTGTAAAGAACTCTGTCTGGCACCTTTGAGATTTGGGATGTTGGAATGCTGGCCAATCCATGGCCCATCCTCCCTCAAACTGCACCAAGACGTAAAGTGGGTTTTGTGGGTTCTGTGTGCCAAGTTTGGTTTTGTTGTCTCATTGTTGTGAGCTGCAAAGTGTTTTGGACTTAAACTCCCACCATGCCTGACTGCCTCAGGCCTTTTCCTTACCCCCCTCTGGCACTTTAGAGGGTCGGAATGTTCGTGTTGGCTGGCCAATTGGAGTCCTTTATGCAAATTATCCCACAGTGGGAGCCAATCGAAACGCTGGCACATATTTGCTCGGTCGCACCACCCACCCACCGCCCGCAAACACTGACTTTTATTATATACATAGAATAGATGGCGTGGTAAAATGATACCCTTTACATAAAACGGGCAAGTCGACACCACTTTTAATAGCATTACTGTCCACTTTTGGATGAGACAGCAAAGAAATGTTTGCTAAGCAGATTGCCGCAGTTCAAAACGTCTATCTACCACTCAACCAACTGGAGTTAGGTATTATCAGCACGATGACCTGGCAGATTACTGCGTTGCAGCAATACAGGAACGCAAATAATGGTTCATATATCTTTTTCTAATAGCTGTTCCCTCCACTTTTCTTAATTCTTCACACATGCTTCTACTTGTTCTCCCCATTTCCTTCCCTCCATTTTCCGAGACGGAATGACTTACCAAGTCTCTCTCCGGTGCCTTTGCTTCCAGCGTACCTCAGAGCTGGACTGCTTCCTGGAGTACTACCCAATTTTCCCCGACCTGGAAAAGATGCTGCGCTTGGCCAGAAAAGTTCAGAGCCCTTGTCTGTCTGGGTGCTGCTGTCTTTGCTGCCCATTTTCGCATGGCAGATGGTCACTGGCCATGAGGATGTCGAGGACAGCAAAGAAGGCAGTGGAGGGGGAGGCAGCGATGGTGGAGGCAAGTGGTCACTAGGGTCCTTCCCCATGAGCAACCCTGGAAGGAAGAGGAGAAAACACAGGAGGAAATGCTTTTCAGTAAAGCCAGATTCACTATATTTTTTGAGTCTCCAAAAATTCAAAGTAACTCAATGAGAAACAATTAAATGAGAAAACAAGCATGACTTCCCTGGATTTAGACACTTTACTCCTGTCCTGCAAAAATAGGAATCTAGTGTCGAGATCCAGGGAGGTCATGCTACCCCTTCTATTCTGCTTTGGTCAGACCACACCTGGAATACTGTGTCCAATTCTGGGCACTGCAATTGAAGGGAGATGTTGCCAAGCTGGAATGTGTTCAGAGGAGGGAGACTAAAATGATCAAGGGTCTGGAGAACAGGCCCTATGAGGAGTGGCTTAAAGAGCTGGACATGTTTAGCCTGAAGAAGAGAAGACTGAGAGGAGACATGATAGCCATGTATAAATAGGTGAGGGGAAGTCATAGAGAGGAGGGAGCAAGCTTGTTTTCTGGTGTCCTGGAGACTAGGACACGGAACAATGGGTTCAAACTATAGAAGAGGAGATTCCACCTGAACATTAGGAAGGACTTCCTAACTGTGAGATCTGTTCAGCAGTGGAACTCTCTGCCCCAGTCTGTGGTGGAGGCTCATTCTTTGGAGGTTTTTAAACAGAGGCTGGGTGGCCATCTGTCGGGGGTGCTTTGAATGCCATTGTCCTGCTTCTTGGCAGGGGGTTGGCCCACGAGGTCTCTTCCAACTCTATGATTCTATGTTGAAATAAATGTGACAATTCATCATACATAAACCATAGAACTGTCCTTTCCCCATGTTTTCCTTTTGTTAAAAATAAATATTTATCACCCAAGCAATTTATTTCAAAATTACAATTTGTGGCTCCTAAAATATGAAAGATGCAGGAAACTTTTAATGTATATTAATTGACTTGGTGTGAAGACACAGAATCTTCAGAAATATTCCTAACTGTTCAGAGAAGAAAACAGTCCATTTGGAGTACAACTCATGGGAGAGAAGGGGTGAGTAAGTAGATACAATTGTCAAGTGGGTATTTGCGACATTGCGAGCTTGCCTTTCTTCTAATTAATTCATAGGTCAACTTGTGAATTTCATCACCCAGTGAGGACTTGAGTCTGGGTTTCTAAACCCAGGCCCTCACTCTAAATCCCACTACCTGCTATTGGCTCATGCAATACGCTTTTGTGCAGCGGAAGTGCAGGAAATGAACCATATAGTAAGTCTAGTAAGATTGCCTTCCAACGCTCTCAAAACCAAGGAATTCAGTGATAGGAAGGGCCAGCCCTTCAACAGAGACTGTTTTCTTTGGGGACCAAAGGACTTCGTGTGCCAGAGGACCATTTGAGGAGCAACAGGATACCTGGAATCATAAGAGAGACACCTTCACGCTGCTTAAGGCAAGTGAATGCAACTCCTTTGCTTAAGAACACTTTGCAACCCACTTCAAGCTTTTTTGTGCCACCAGTTTGTTCCTACTGGTTGTTGTTGAATAAACCTGTTTTGAGTTCACTATTTTCAGTCTGGAACTCATTACTTAAGAGGATCTCCAGGTTTTTCCTTTATGGGAAGGCTGTAACGCGACTCCCAGGGCCATATAGTTCGTCCACCTTTTTAAAGTCCCATTTCTGGCCCTGGCGAGGCGCCACAGAATGTTTGCCTGTATCTGTTTGTATACTGTCGTCCACTCTGAGTCCCTGTGAGAAGGGTGGAATATAAATAAAGTATTATTATTATTATATTATTATTATTCCAACACTATTTGCAACACTTTATTCCCTTCTTCCATATGGATTTCTTTTAAATTCTAGGGCATATCAGAACAAAGAAATATATAATTTTCGCTCCTTTTGTTTTGCAGTATAGCAAAATAATTCAAAGAAAAATGGGAGGATAAAAGATGCCCTTCAATTCTCACAAAAACACAAACCAATTAAAGGAATATAGATGTGTCCTAGCACATGTTCATGAAATTGCTTATTCCAAAAGGATGGAATAAGAACAAGTGGAAGAGATAGTAAAGTAGAATTGTTGATTTACAGAAGAGACGCCAGGAGAAAGTGCTACATAGCATAGGCTCAGAATAGCGAAGGTATCTTGCCAGCCGCAGCAATACGAGAAATAGCCACTGCGATTGGTCTAAAAAGGTACAGCTACCATTGGTTCAGAGAAAGCATAGCTGTGATTGGCTTAGAGCAGTGCCATGTGCGTTTGTTTACAAGTTAGCTTTCCCACTTGGCTGGCTCCCCTGTGGGAACACAAGAGAAATGTTTTGCTTTTGGGAACAGCTTGCACACATAGAGATAGCATTAACAATGAATGGTAATTAAAACTGCGCAATGGTTGTCAGCCAGTAGGAGAAAGATGACACAATGCTTTAATTGATTGGTTAATGTCAGATCAGCTTACAGATGTTAGCCAGTGAGACAGGATGAAGGGGGCAGGACTCAGAATTGCCTCCATTGCTGTATAAAAACTGATTACTGGAAGGGAGGTGTGTGCTGTTCTTGCAACTTGTTTTGCTATAGAGCAGACCCCTCAGCTGTTGTATTGAATAAACTGATTTCCTGAATCGCAGCCAAGTTGTCGCGTCGTCTTCGTCCATGCGCTCGCACGTAAACGCAGCCTGAGTCAAAGGTATTGCCTGGGAGTTTTGGGACTCCAGATTCTGCTACAATAGCAACTGGCAAAACTGAGGAACTGTAAGGCACAAATGCACACATCTTTGGAAGACCCCAAAATAAAACAGAAGACTACAAAACTAGCATGAAAATATGTTAAATTTCAATACAAACTGTGAAACATTGGCATCTTCACTCTCCAAACAAGCTTGACCTGAGATAGCACTGAGAATAGAAGGGAGGGAGAACAGGGTCCTTTCTTTACAAGGGTTGGGTTTGCACTGATGCACTCACCTATGCTCCCTTTCCAGGTCTTCTCTTCTTTCTTCTCCTCAGCCATTTGGTTACTGGTGAGGGAAGTTTGGCGGGAATGGGTCCCTGTTGCCGCTGCGGCGATTGATGGAACCGAACGAGCAGGGCGTAAACTCGCAGCATCTGTTTTGCCAGGATCCCTCCTGGATCTCTGTTGGAGGACTTTGATCATGGCGTCTTTCTCGATGATTTTTGCGTGCAGATTCTTTATCCTATGAGATGGATAGGCCAGAAGATCCCAGAGGTGAAGCACAACATGAAAAGGCATGATCTGGTTCCTAAAAGATAAAATACTGTCTAGTAATATTAAAAGCACCCATTTTCAAAAAGTGTTTTAACTATGTATTATTGAAGGCTTTCATGTCCGGAATCACTGGGTTGTTGTGTGTTTTTCGGGCTGTATGTTCCAGAAACATTCTCTCCTGACATTTCATCTGCTTCTATGGCAGGCATCCTCAGAGGTTGTGAGGGGTCTTGGAAACTAGGGTTTATGTATCTGTGGAATGTCCAGAGTGGGAGAAAGAACTCTTGAGTGTTGGGTAGGTGTGAATGTTTCAATTGGCCACACTGATTAGCATTTAATAGCCTAACTATTTTCAAGGTCTGGCTTCTTACTGCCTGGGGGAATCCTTTGTTGGGAGGTGATTACTTGGCCCTCTTGTCTGGAGTTCTCCTGTTTTTAAATATTGTTGTTTACTGTTATGATTTTAGAGGGGGGTTTTAAATACTGGTAGCCACGCGGTATCTCCGGATTTGCGGCGCGAATGTTTTCCTGTTATATGTGCGACAGAATTGGCTGCGAGACGCCCTTAACTATAATGTGGACCACGCCCCGGGTCATGATGAAACCTTCGGGCAAAACGATAGCATGCCAAGATTAGTCTTGTTCGTTGACCAAAGGACGCCTACTTGTGGGACTTTATTGGAATATAATTACAGACTTTATATTGATGGACTTTGGGACTTTTTATTTCCGCATCCGCATGACATGGACTTATTCCCGCTCTCTAGTATTTCGTGTCTCTGCTTACTTTCATGTAAGCCGCTACTATTTGTGTTTAGGAAAGGTACTTACCTGATATATTTTCATGTTACATAATCCATAAATGTGCACTTATCCATATGAGCAATTATTTGGTTATTATTTGAGTATTTGCTATTGTACATTTCTCTGGCTGCCCCTTTGTTGCAGTCTGTTTGTACGGTGAATAGCCCCCCTTTTTCTACTTCTCTGTGTAGTGTGACATGGTGATTGTTAGAGTGGTCCAGCATTTCTATGTTCTCAAATAATATGTTGTGTCCAAGTTTGTTCATCAGGTGCTCTGCTATGGCTGACTTCTCTGGCTGAAGTAGTCTTCAGTGCCTTTCATGTTCCTTGATCGTGTTCCTTGATCGTGTTTGGGCGCTGTGTTTGTGGACAAGCCTCTATGCAGACTTGTCCACAGCTGCAGACAAGAGGTCTTTCTCCCACCCGGGATATTCCACAGATATATAAACCCCATTTTCCTAGTTTCCAACAGACCTCACAACTTCTGAGGATGACTGAAATAGATGCAGGTGAAACGTCAGGAGAAAATATTTCTGCAACATGGCCATGCAGCCCGGAAAACACACAATAACTTAGAGTTGTAACTCCTTCCACCAGAAGCTACAAAGTCAATCTTACTAGACTTGTTATATGGCTCATTTCCTGCACTTCTGCTGCACAAAATTCAACCCCAAGTTGTTTCTACAAGTTGTTTCTTACGTGTACTCCATGTCCTGACACCTCCGGTTGGCTTGCAAAATCTCCTCTTCTTCTTGCCATAAGCGGACAACATCCAGGGAGCTCTCGCTATAGCTGCCGTTCCTTGAGTGATTCGTGGCTAGGGCCTCCCTGGCAACAAAAGACAAAGCTCTTTCACACACTCATCCATATCCTCCCATTTGATCTGAGAGACAAATATAAGACATCCCCTTATGGTTAGTTTGGTTGTCCATCTTGCTTAGTTAGGATAGTCTACTAGATATACCAGGGACTGGATGTTGGATCTTCTGTGAACAAGTCACATGTTTCTACTACTCAGGTATGGTTCTTCCCAATCGGTGTCTATGGATGGGCCAGGAGCCAATCCTCCACTCGAGACTGATGCAAGCTCCATGGTCCATGCACAGCAAGCCCAGATAACTCAGTAGTCCTTCTCTAAATGGCAAGAGGAAGTGAAGCCCCATCAACATTTTGAGAGGAACTGCAGAGGAAGATGGAGTTATTTGGGGGTAGTACGTAATTTTATAATAATAATATATTATATTATAATTTCAATACATTATAATGTCTATATATATACTATAATAATTATGATATTAATACTAATACTAATAATATTTATTTATTTATTTATTTATTAACTTCGATTTAGTATACCGCTCACTCCGGAGCTCAGAGCGGTTTACAAAGAAGCAAAAACACCGAGAAATAAAACAATTAAGCAGTTAAAAACATATTACACATCACAACAGATTAAATCATATTAAGAGCACAACCTCAGCAAAGGCTGGGGACGGGATAAAAATCTGGGGGAACCATAGGCGGCAAGCGGGCAATGTGGTTGAATTAAGAGCCGAACGCCTTCCTAAAAAGCCAAGTCTTCAAGGCCTTGCGAAAGGGCAGGAGAGCGCGGATGGCGCGGATCTCCTCCGGGAGGCCATTCCAGAGACTTGGGGCGGCTACAGAGAATGCCCTCCGCCGTGTAGTGGCTAGTCGGCAGGCTCCGAGGGAGGCACCACAAGGAGGTTGAGCTCCTCGGAGCGTAGTGATCTCGCAGGCATATAGGGGTAAGTCGCTCCCTCAAGTACACTGGCCCCAAACCATAGATGGCCTTGAAAGTGAGGACTAACACCTTGAAGAGGACCCGGAATTCAATCGGAAGCCAGTGCAGCTCGCGCAAGAGTGGGGTCGCGCGGTCAGATCTTGAAGCTCCCAGGAGGAGACGAGCTGCGGCGTGCTGCACCAGCTTAAGCTTCCGGATCATCGACAAGGGAAGGCCAATGTAGAGCGCAATGTAGAGCGCAAATATATGAATATTTCTTGATATATTAATATGTTAATATTAATGATGTGTAATATATAGTAAATATAGTAAATAAATAAATAAATAAATAATGTAGATTAGAATGTAGTTCTGCTTTAAGTGCAGCCCTCCATAATATTTTTTGGCTCTCGTGTAGCCCCTTGGAAAAAATAATTGCCCACCCCTGGTCTAGATCCAGGGAAGTCAAGCTACCCCTCTGTTCTGCCTTGGTCAGAACATACCTGTCCAATTCTGGGCACCACAATTGAAGAAAGATGTCGACTCTAAGCTGGAATGTGTCCAGAGGAGGGCGACTAAAATGATCAAGGGTATGGAGAACAAGTCCTATGAGGAGCAGGTTAAAGAGCTGGGCATGTTTCGTCTGCAGAAGAGAAGGCTGAGAGGAGACATGATGAGGGCCATATATAAATAGGTGACGGGAAGTCATAGGGAGAAGGGAGCAGACTTGTTTTCTGCTGCCCTGGAGACTAGGGTGCAGAGCAATGGCTTCAAACTACAGGACAAGAGATTCCACCTGAACATTAGGAAGAGGCTCCTTCTTTGGAGGCTTTTAAGCAGAGGCTGGATGGTCATCTGTCGGGGGTGCTTTGAATGTGATTTTCCTGCTTCTTGGCAGGGGATTGGACTGGATGGGCCACGAGGTCTCTCCCAATTATAAGATTCTGATTCCATGAAGTTTGGAGATTTGGACGACTGGTGGAAGCCTTCAATAGTCAACATTCCTTCAGATTCACTCTTTCTCAGATCTGTACCTCACCAGAAATCTAAAGGAACTGTACAATTCTATAGTAATAGTTTGCATTATTTGTGGTTTTGCATGTCCACATGGATACTGGGGTCATACTGCAGTTATAAAATTCTTGATCAGATCCACAATTGTGTAAGTTTAGTATGTGTTGAATTTCCAATTCTTCCAAAGCAGAGCCTCAGGTTGTTTATTGTAGATGATGACTCACCTCATTCCTCCCTGGAGAGAATATTGTGGGAGAAAAAGATCTGATTTTGGGGATGATAATGTAGCTTAACAAGTTAAGGGACAAACAGATCTTTCACTAATACGCACAGCTCCTACCTCTCCTCCTCAGCATGAGTAATCAGACCGGAAGGTCTCTAATCCAGTGTTTTTCAACCTTTTTTGAGCCACGGCACATTTTTTACATTTACAAAATCCTGGGGCACACCACCAACCAAAATGACACTCTTAACACAGTAATACATATAGTTAATATGTTTCAAAATGTACTTATACACTCAGTGTGAAACCTGGACCTGTTTCGATGAACACAACATATATATGACTTCCTCTCACATACTTACACATGGTTATCATGTCTTCTCTCAGCCTTCTCTTCTTCAGGCTAAACATGCCCAGCTCTTCAAGCCACTCCTCATAGGGCTTGTTCTCCAGACCCTTGTGAAATTTCACCCTGAGTGAAACTTGCTTCCAGTTAAATATGGATGTCATGAAGCTGTTCCTTGGGGGGGGGGGGGCTCTCAAAAGATCCAGTAAAATAGTAAAAAAAACAAACATTTCCAAGTGGAGAGGCTCAATTTGTTTCTTGGAAACCTGTGAATGCTTCAGCCTCCCAATGCTCCCAGGTTCGCTCACTGCCCAATTCACCGACGTGGAGCTTCCGGCTTTGGCTGTTCTCGCGAGAAATCCAAGCCAACGCGAAAACGCCGACTCAATCACTTCCGCCCAGTGCTCTGCTTTTGCGGAGGGAGGAGGCAGGCAGCGAAAGAGGCCACACAGATCTATGAAACGTATGGCAGCATCGGGAGGCTGAAGCAGCTCTGAGCGGGAGCTGGAGCCAAGCTGAGTGGAGGCTCCTGAAGGCTTCCTCAAGGTGGGCCTGGCCCTGGCATTCGGCAGAGCCCTTCCTTTGCCTCGGGGAGGATCTTTGGGGAGGGAAAGAGGGAGAAAGAGCTGCTAGGAGGGGGAAGAGTGCCAATTTCTCACGGCACACCTGATGATTGCTCAATGCATACTAGTGTGCCGTGGCACACTGGTTGGGAAACACTGCTCTAAACAACCAGTTTTCCTTTTCATGCACACTAGAAAACAACAGTTATCAGCTTAAGAACAAATCGGGATCTTAAACCAATTTCACATTGTAGATTAAGATCCTAGTTTGTTGTGAAACCATTAAGTTTGTTGTGAAACCATTAAGCATTCTTTTAGAGCAGTGGTTTTCAACCTGTGGGTCCGTAGGTGTTTTGGCCTACAGAAATCCCAGTCAGTTTCCCACCGGTTGGGATTTTTGGGAGTTGAAGGCCAAAACATCTGGGGACCCACAGGTTGAAAACCACTGTTTTAAAGTTTAGTGAAATTTGGAAACTGTGGTTAGAGACTTCATGGTATTATCATAGCTTGTGTGAAGACAACAGCAGAAGGACAATGTGCCTGGAGAGAAAAATCATATTTATTTATTATTCAATTTTATATTCCGCTCCTCCCTGCAGGCTCGGGGCGGATCACAGCAAACAATAAAACATACAATAAAACATGTAATAAAAACATCAGATAAAAACACAATACATGACAAAATGCCAGCAGATTACAATTCTCAGCACAGGCAAAAAAACATGCCGTCCACATTCAGGTTTAGCCAAACGCCAGCCTAAAAAGGGCCGTCTTACAGGCCCTTCGAAAGGGGACAAGTTCTCGGATCGCCCGAACGTGGCTAGGAAGTGAGTTCCAAAACGCGGGAGCCACGGCAAAGAAGGCCCGTTGTCTCGTACTGGACAAATGACAGGAGGGGGATGATAGTACCACCAACAAATTCTGCTCTTCCGAGTGCAGTGATCTCGGGGGAACGTACGGGGTAAGGCAGTCCCTTAGGTACGCAGGTCCTAGACTGTACAAGGCCTTAAAGGTTAAAACCAGCACCTTGAAGGCAATCCGGTACTTGATGGGAAGCCAGTGCAGTTGCCGGAGGATGGGAGTGATATGCTCCCTCACTGGTGCTCCCACCAGCAAGCGAGCAGCGGCATTCTGCACCAGCTTGATCTGGATCGTCGACAAGGGAAGGCCTACGTAGAGGGCGTTACAGTAGTCCAGCCTCGAGATGACCATCGCTTGGATCACCATGGCCAGGTCGTCGTAATATTACATCTTACTACTCCATAATGCTACATGAAGGCAACAGTTTACCCAGAGTTTGTGATAGTATGTACATTGTGCTAGATTTTATGTCTATCCTTTTTTTTTAACCTCATGGACAAATAGAAACATGCAATCAATCACGTTGTATAGTCATGCCTTACTTTTCTGATGCAGTAGTGGCTGCGGCATTCATGGCGAAGTGTCGGATTGCACTCTCCTCCAGGTACTTCTGCTCCCATTTGGTCATGTCAGCTTCCAGAGCCAAAATCCTCTCCTCCTTCTCCCGCACTAACTCCATTAATGCGGGTACGTTGTACTCTGGCAAAGGGGCAGCCTGGTAGTTCCCTTGCCTCTGGAGTGAAACAAATGGAAATTCAGTTTTAAAGGGTCATTCCAAACCAGTGGTTCCTAACCTGTGGTTCCGGGACCACCAGTGGTCCACTATAATGAAAATATTGTCTGCAGACTCAATATTACTGCACTCTTGCATTGAAACCACTCAGGGGATGTTCCCCCAGTGTGGTCTTATGGTTAACTTTCAGTGGAAGTCTCCTATAAAATTGCACTGGAGGATCCACAGTGGAGGAACTGGAGTTTCCTAGAGCAGTGTTTTTCAACCTTTTTTGAGCCACGGCACATTTTTTACATTTACAAAATCCTGGGGCATACCACCAACCAAAATGACACTTTAACACAGTAATACATATAGTTAATATGTTTTTAAATGTATTTATACACTCAGTGTGAAACCTGGGCCTGTTTCGATGAACACAACATAGAGATCCTGGCAGGAATGGCAGAAAGACACACACAAAGGTCAACAGCTGGGAGTTATAGTTCATCTGCAATCAAAGAGCATTCTGAACTCCACCAATGATGGAATGGAATCAAACTTCCCACAAAGAACTACCATAATGTCACACCTCAAGGGCCTCAGGCATCAGTTTTGCTTGAGCAAGACTTCAGCCATGCCAGCTGCAAGGAACTTTCCAAGCCAGCTTGTTTCACTCCAGAGCTTTCCCTTGGGCCCTTTTGCCTTTCCCGTGTGAAACAGGTACTGAATGCATAACATGGATAGACCAAGGTTATTCAAACGAGCCTCCCCTGATACGCGGAGCGCCTCGGAGATGCTTCGAGTCCGGCTCCCCTTTGCCAGCTGCGAGTTGCTAACGAGCTATGCATTCCGGAGAGACTGAGGTAGCAAAACATATAGGCAGTCATCAATCATGGAACTTTGAAACTCGACGCACTTAGATCAAAGCCAGTGGACACTATAACTGCCCAGAGATGCCCATTGGGGTATCTCGTACCAACATCGCGTTTGGAGGATGCTTCTGTGAGAGAGGCCGTGTTAGGCCTTCCAGAAGCCTGTGCCAGCCAGCCGCGGGCTGACTTGATCCTACTCAGTGCCACGTTCCTGTGTTGTTCCTGCAAAGACTTCACAAGCTACTGAATTCTGTTGCTTACAAGAAAACCTTCCTTGCCATTTTAACCCGGCTGGGAACCTTTAAGAGACTTTCCTTTGCATCCGGCTTGTTTCCTGATCCCATCCGCTTGGATTCCTGTTGCTGCAGGATTATATGCTCACCGCTGACTCCTGTTAATTGCTGCTATTTGGAGGCCTTATAGAATTGCCTCCAAACACTTTCCTATACCTTCTATTCACAATAAAACCCGTTGTACCTCAGCTGCTATGTGGTTTATCCAGGGAGGTCAAGCCCCAAGGGCCTAGAGGGCGACACACAACCAAGAGAAAATACCATAAGAGTTTGGTGGGCATTGACCTTGAGTTTTGGAGTTGTAGTTCACCTATATCCAGAGAGCACTGGGGGGGGGGGAAGACGTGGGGCGAGTCTGCGCAGTAGTGCCCGCACAGGTCACGACTTCCTCCCTCCCCCCTCCCGCAGAAGCGTCAGCGTGAGCAAAGCGAGGCAAAGCAAGCAGAGCGAGGCTGGGAAGAAGGGAGCCCGAGTGGAGAAGAAAAAGTGCTCGGCAGGAGGGGGAAGAAAGGGTATTGGAGGTTCCAATTTCCCACAGCACACCTGATGATCGCTCACGGCACACTGGTTGGGAAACACTGTCCTAGAGAACACATTTTCCTCAAATCCACCAATAATCATGTCAGCAAAAGTCAAACCTGCAAATGTGGAAATGTGGAAATGTTCAGTAGGTCTTATTTTGGCTGTATGAAGATCTGTGGTTAAAACCGATCTGGGTAAGCCTGGGGAAGGAACTGGAGCTTATTTTGTCAAATACCATGAACTTGCTGTGTGCTGGAAAGATGCCTGCATCAGATCCTGTCATTATGGATACGCACATCTTTGACAGATACCAATTCTGAACCAGCTATTTAAATGCTCTTCTATTTATGTCCTGCCAGGTCCTCAGCAGGCCTCACTCAGCATGCCAAAAATACTTTCATGCGTGCTTTTAATTCACTGTAGGGGCAGTAAGAACCCATACTTTCTCTTCCTAGTGTAACTTACTCAGGACCTGTTGTGTGCATCTACCCTGTAGAATTAATGCAGTTTGACTACCATGGCTCAGTGCTATGGAATCATGGGAGTTGTAGTTTGGGGATGCACCAACTCTCTTTGGCAAAGAAGGCTACAGACTTTGTAAAACTACAAGTCTTGTGATTTGACAGCATCGAGCCATAGCAGTTAAAAGTGGTGTCAAACTGCATTAAGTTTACAGTGTGGATGCACCCACAGATTGTTGTTGGTATATTTATTTATTTGTTTGTTTGTTTGTTCAACTTCTTAGCCGCTACTCCCGGGTGGCTTGGGGCAGCTTACAATCCAAGAGAAGCAAACAACAGTAACGTTAAGCACTAAAAACACAATAGCAATAAAACATTAAAATATTATGTTAAAACAACAGTATTAACTAAACTAACATATGTGACTAGACTGACTCAACATTGAAGGCCCACCGAAATAGCCAGGTCTTACAGGCTTTCCGGAAAGCCAGAAGGTCGCGAAGTGACCTGACCTCCGGCGGCAAGGAATTCCAAAGCATGGGGGCAATGATGGAGAATGCCCTTCTCCTCGACGACGTAAGACTTTGGCACTTGGGATAAGGAGAAGATCCTGATCTTCAGATCTCAGTGATCTCATGGGACAGCTATACAAAGCTATTGTCCTCCCAACCCTGTTATATGCCTGCGAAATGTGGACTATCTACTAGGCCTGGGCAATCATGGTTCTAAAGTCATTACAAAACTAAAGTTCTGGTGGTGAAAACTGGTGCTTTGCTTCTACAGTGTTGCTAAAGTTCTGGTGGTGAACATTTCAGAACTCTTACAAAACTTACAAAACTTCATTATTATTTCATTATTGGCAATTTTTTAAGACAGAAGCAATTAGGAACTGCCATTTATAAGGACATTTTGAAAGTTTTGTTAGAGTTCTGAAATGTTCACCACCAGAACTTTAGCAACACTGTAGAAGCAAAGCACCAGCGCCACCTAGTTTTCACCACCAGAACTTTAGTTTCGTAACTACTTTAGAACCATTTAGAACCATCATTGCCCAGGCCTACTATCTACAGACATCACGTGCAACTCCTGGAACAATTCCATCAGTATTGCCTCCGAAAAATCCTGCAAATCTCTTGGGAAGACAGATAGACAAATGTCAGCGTGGTGGAAGAAGCAAAGACCACCAGCACTGAAGCGATGCTCCTATGCTGGACTGGTCATGTTGTCCGAATGCCCAACCACTATCTCCCAAAGCAGCTGCTCTACTCCGAACTCAAGAACGGAAAAGGGAATGTTGGAGGAGAGGAAAAGAAATTTAAAGATGGGCTCAAAACCAACCTTAAAAACTGTGGTATTGACACCAAGAACTGGGAATCCCTGGCCCTTGAGCGTGTCAGAGCTATGTGTGATTAATGGGAAATTTAAATTGTGCGTTTAAAGCTGGTAATGTGCACGTGTGCAAAGCTATCCAGTGAAGATGGAGTTAAAGGCTACAGAGGGAGTGGTCAGCTTCCTAGAAAGGACAGTACAAATGTTCCCTGCTTCCTCTGATGTGGACGGACATTGTGTCATCACTATGGTATGCAATAGGCACCAGACTTTACTGATAAGAGTCTTCTCCAGTCACCATTATTGAGAATGTACGCTGAGCAGAATGGACTTGCTGTTTAAGCCGCTAGCTATGCTGCTGATTTACCGGAGCAGCAAAAGACTCTGATGGATTTACTTTGTACAGGTCCTTCTCAAAAAATCAGCATATAGTGCTAAAGTTCATTATTTTCCATAATGTAATGATAAAAATTAAACTTTCATATATTTTCAATTCATTGCACACCAACTGAAATATTTCAGGTCTTTTTTTGTTTTAATACTGATGATTTTGGCATACATATCTCAAAAATTAGCATATTCCATCCGACCAAATATGCTAATTTTTTGAGACAGTGTTTCTGGGTTTTCAGGAGCTGTATGCCAAAATCATCAGTACAAAACAAAATAAGACCTGAAATATTTCAGTTGGTGTGCAATATAAGAAAGTTTGATTTTTATCACTACATTATGGAAAACAATGAACTTTAGCACTATATGCTAATTTTTTGAGAAGGACCTGTATATATTGTTAATAGATTTACAAGCGCAATAAAACTGTTTATTGCTGATTATCGGCTGCTGAGCTGTGGATTACTTCATGGGACCTGCAAGAATGCAGTGTCCTTGCCAGAGAGTGACAGAGACAGATTGGTAATATCACACCCAATTTCTCAATAGAGCACTCTAGCTAGAGGTCAGCTGTGACCAGCAGTTGAAGATGCACGAATGGAGGGCGAAAGAGAGAAACGTGCCAAGAGAAAGGTGCATCAAGCCAACCTGGACCGCCTTCCATCTGGAAACCAATGCCCTCACTGCAGGAGAACATATAGGTCAATAATACGGCTCCACAGTCACCCACGGACCCACTGCCAGTACACCGAACTTGGAGGATAATCTTACTCGGACAAGGGATCGCCTAAGTAAGTACGTACCCACAGATTCATGACCATGACATAAATCTAATTGATGGGTCCAGCTAGAGTAGACCCACTGAATTTACTTAAGAACACCGCCTACCTTTGTGTAAATCTCATTAAATCAATGGGACTACTCTAGTTAAGATTATTATTTGAATTCAAATTCTTGCTCCCAGAAACAGTGTGATTGAATTTATTTATAGAAGGGATGCCCCCAAGTACCTTCTAAACCAGGGCTGTCCAACCTCTACCGGCCCAGGGGCCTGAATTCCGGTCACTGATGGCCTGGGGGGCCGAAGGGTCTGCCCCCGCCCCGGCTCCGCCCCCACCCCTCCCCCGGCTCCAATTTACTTACAATTCATAAGAGGCATCCATACAATCAAGTATAATCTTTTACTAAGGGGAAATTCAGGGAGGGAATACATAAGGGGCATCCATACACAATTACATAATAATAACATAAAGGTTAGCCTACCTTCCCAAACGCGCAGGATCCAGGAGTAGCTGGACCACGAGCAGAGGCGACGACCAACCGAGGCAGCAGCCGAGAAGGTCCAAATCGCGTCTGCGTGGGCCGCAGGGATTAAGTAGCCAAGATTTCGGCAACAGGAGTATCGTGAGACTACGGAAGCCACACGGATTTCGCTCTCAACGCAGGCGTGATCTCGCGTTGAGAGCGAAATCCCATGTGGCTTCCGTAGTCTCGCAATACTTGCTCCGGAAGTGGGTAATTTTTTAAAATATTATTATTTAATTTTTTTATTTATTAAAAAGCTTAGGGGGGCACAGGGAAGGGGCTGGGGGTCCTTATACGGCCCCCGGGCAGCCAGTTGGACAGCCCTGTTCTAAACCATGCATGGGCAAACTTGGGCCCTTGGACTCCAAAACACCTGGAGGACCCAACCCCATTCATGCAGAATACAAGACCACATTTCTTGGAAGGAGTAAAACTGCAGTGAGACTGAAATTCTTTTTAGAAGAAGCCGAGGACAGCTCTAACATAGTTCAAAGATGCAATGAAATCCATCAGTGGATGTCAGTGGCCATTTCTTACACTATCTCAAGGTATTGCTTTTCTAAGCTATTCATTCCAAGATTATAAGGAGTTAGGTTTCTTTTACATTGCAAAAGTACGCATGTCATCATGTGTGTCCCAGGTTATGGTGACCCTATTATAGGGTTTTCTTAGCCTAGTAGGCTGGCTCTATGTTGTAGCATTAATGCAGTTTGATAGCACTTTAATCACCACGACTCAATATTATGGAGTCCTGGGAGTTCCAGTTTGGTGAGAAACCAGCACTCTTTGACAGAGAAGCCCTTGTAAAACTACATCTCCCATGATTCGACAGCATCGAGCCATGAAAATTAAAATGATGTCAAAATGCACTAAATACATCTACAGGATAGATAATAATAATAATAAACTTTATTTATAAGTTGCTTCCCTCTCCCCGAAGGGGACTCGAAGCGGCTTACATGGGGCCATGCCCAAACCACAAATCACAGAATATCAGACATCAAAAACAATAACACAATAAAAACATTACATCTAACAAAAACACAATAACAAATGCATCTAAAACAAAAGAAAAAAGAAGACGAGAGGGCGGGCCACATGTACATATAAGATGTTTAAAAACTGGGGGAGATAAATGGAGTAGGGCCAGAATGTGAAGAGTCGCAAAGGGGAAGGAGGAGAGGAAGGAAATCCAAAGAAACCGGGCGTTGAAGGATCTAGTCTCCAAAGGCTAGGCGGAAAAACCAGGTTTTCAGTTGTCCCTTAAAGGCTTCCAGTGATGGGGCATTCCTGATCTCTCCCAGAAGGGAGTTCGAAGTCGGGGGGCCACAGAGGAGAAAGCTTTCTCCCTAATATTCACAAACCGGGTCTGTGAAACTGGTGGAGGCAAAAGGAGGGCCTCCCCTGAGGAGTGAAGGGCTCGAGCTGGTTCATGGGGGGAGAGCCGGTCGCAAAGGTAGGCGGATCCCAAACCATTTAGGGCTTTATAGGTAATCACCTGCACCTTGAATTGGGCCCGGAAAATAAATGGCAGCCAGTGGAGCTCCTTAAACAGGGGGGTCGATCGCTCCCTGTAACCAGCCCCGGTTATTAATCTGGCCGCCGAGCGTTGGATAAGCTGAAGTGTCCGGGCTGTCTTCAAGAGAAGCCCCATGTAGAGCGCATTGTAGTAATCCAGTCTAGAGGTAACCAAGGCGTGGACCACCATAGTCAAGTCAGACTTCACGAGGTATGGTTGCAGTTGGCACACAAGTTTTAACTGTGCGAAGGCTCTCTCAGCCACCGCCGACACCTGAGCATCAAGCGTCAGCGCTGAGTCTAAGAGAACCCCAAACTGCAGACCTGTGACTTCAGGGGAGTGTAACCCCGTCCAGCACAGGTTGCCACCCAATACCCCGGTCAGACGAGCGACTGACCTGGAGAACCTCTGTCTTATTGGGAGTGATCCTCAGCTTGTTCCTCCTCATCCACACCGTCACAGCGGCCAGGCACTGGTCCACTAGCCGAGGGGCTTCCTTGGAGTCTGGTGGAAAGGAGTAGTGGAGTTGGGTGTCATCTGCGTAGGGATGGCAACGTACTCCAAAACTCCGGATGACCTTGCCCAGCGGTTTCATGTAGATGTTGAATAGCATGTGGGATAAAATAGATCCTTGCGGGACCCCACAGGTCAAAGGCCAGGGGTCCGAGCAGGAATCCCCCAGCTTCACCGACTGGGAACGACCCTTCAACTGACTGGGAACGATGCACTCTGCTGGAAATAGCAACCTTCTACAAGCCTCCTATACTAGTGATTTGTTGTGTATATAATTAAGATTGCTTACTATATTGTATATGTGTGTATTGGTATGAAGTTTTCCCTTAACTCTATGTCGTTTGAGGTTGTGGGAGGGACTGCAGATCACGGGATCAGATCTGGGACTATTCAGACTGATACTCCATATTAGAAGTCAGTGTAGTGATGTGTATTGTATTGTATAGTCAGTGTTTGTTATGCATTAGACATAAGACGGAGACGAGACTGCAACAGAATGCCTTAGAGAACTTTCAACTGATAAGCAAAGTACTTGTATGCTGAATACATAAAGTGTGTAAGTAAGCCAATCATGTTATTTTTAACGAAGACTACTTATATTTGTTTCTTGAGAGCATAATTTAAAACCAAATATATCTTATGGGAGAGTAGGCTTTTTGGGAAACTGAAATAACACTTCTGAAGATCTTCTATATTTTTTGTGCACTGGCATAATATTTGTTCCTAACAGTTCAAAGAGATAACCAGGTATATCAGTCTAACAACTGAGAAACCCAATTGCCTTGCATGAATGTTAGAGGATATATACAGCTAAAGAGAAGATTCATTCAAATGAGTTTTTAGCTCTTCTCAGGACAATCATACTTTACCCAAAAAAAGGAAGATGGCGCCGGTGCAGGAGCAGCTTGCAGGAGCGCTCCGCCTTTGCCCATCAATATCTGCTTTTAAAACATCCGAGGCTACCCCCAACTCAGGGAAAGAACTACCTTCGACCGGAGTTGACCCCCCGGACCCCACTAGGGACCGGTGCGGGTGCTCTACGCGATGGTTCCGAGGCGGTGGAGGACTGCGAGGAAGACTACGAGGACTTTTACAATTACTGCCTGGGCCTGGAAGCCGAGCTGAAGGCACAGAGGGGCTCCGAGATGATTCCCCCCTCCACCTCCATCTCCATCTCCACAAGGATCAAACCCCTGGGAGGCTACATGGCCCCCCACTACTGCAGCGGTGAGGCCTCTGCCCCTGCATCAGCTCTGGAGGGAGTTTGGCCTCCTGGAGGTGAAGTTCAAAGAGTTTGGAGAGCATTTATGACTTGCCATCACTGGCACCCCTGAGGACCTCCCCGTTACGGATGGTCACCCCCTCCCTACAACAAGCCTAGGCGAGGAAGGGGAGGAAGGGGAAGAGGATGGAGAGGGCGCCTTCAGCCGGGCTTCGAGCCCTGGGAGCCCCTCTGACTTCCTCTGGGACCATTCCTGGGACGTCCAGATGGAGAGCCAGATGGGAGGTCGACTGATGGCTTCGACCGATGACCTACCTCAGACCGGTGAGCTGATAGAGGGATTGGCGAACGGGCCGGGAGGAGCGGTGGAGGGACAGGCGCCCTGCCCATGGTCGCCTTGCCGGAGGTCGGCGGAGCCTTGCCCTATCCTGCTACCAGATCTGGGAGCTGAGACCTCCTTTAACATCGACCAGGTGCTGGAGCACCGGACGCTTCCCCGACCGAGACGCGCCTCCTTGTCGCTCTCCACCAAGAGGGAGCTGGAGGAGCTGAGGGTAGGAGGCAAGATGGCGCACGGCCTTGAGGACGCTCAAGGAGGCCATGCCTCGCCCCCCCCCTCCGCCTTCGGCCGAGGAGGAACCAAAGCGCAGGCGCACTCGTCACCAGCGCCGGCGCCGGAAGAGGAGCCCTGGAGCGACCGCCCCCCCAGCCGATGACTCATCCGCCGATCCAGCTGACCCACGGAGTGACGTGTTGGAGGTGATGCAGGAGGTCCCCCCGGCCCTCCACCTCTCGGAAGGAGGCGGGATGAAGAGAAGATGCCGCCAGAAGCGCCGCTGCCGACGCGTGCGCCGTGGAGGCAGGCTGTCTCTGGCTTCCGCCGACGCGAGGGCGCCCCCCTCCTTCCTTGCTTGAGGAGGACGACGGCCGGGAGAGAGAAGATCAACAGCGCCACCTAGGCGCTGGAGGACTGTCACTACCACTGCCAACATCAGAGCCAAATTCTAACCTCCAGGTGAGGACCCAGTTTTTGACTCTGGGCTCCCTGGAGTCGTGGAGGGAAGCAGCTGCTGGTGCCTTTAGACCCATCAGCTGTGACCATCAGACCAGGGGACCAGGGGCTCCCTTGACATCTGGGAAGGGCTCCACTGAGATGAGGCCGGCCCCCAGACAAAGACTGTCCTTGGGGCCACTTCCTGAACTGAGGAGAGGAGCCGCTGATGCCTCTGCTCCCCCCCAACGACTCCCACCAAGTCGGAGGGCGGGAGATATAGATCCAGGACCTTTTGGGGAGCGGGCTTCAACAGCTGGAGCCGTAGGGATCCTACTGGCCCCGTCCCCCCACCCCCTCAACTCTCAGGGCATCCCGGTCTGTGCCCTGATGGACAGCTGCAGCATCCTCCCCCTTTTCAGAGGGGGGGGGGGCAGGAGGCCGGACACCTAGTCCATCCATCGGATGAAGAGGTGCAGGGGCGGGCAATACGCGTGATCTCGGGCAGGGGTAATAGGGACGGTAGCCGTAGGTCTTATGAGAGAGGGCGGAGGAGCCGAAGAGAGGCTCGTCCTCCCTCTGACCTACGAGCTATCCCTAAGCACACAGTTGGGGAGCCCCCATTTACCTCTCCTCCAACTCTGATACTGGCTAACACCAGGTCCGTGTGCAATAAGTCAGGGATCATCAGGGACCTTCTCTTGGAGAGGGAGGCCGATCTAGCCTGTTTCATGGAAACTTGGCTACAGGAGGGCAACGGCGTTATTCTGCACGAATTAACATTGCCTGGGTTCGTGGCCAGTTATCAGACGAGGACAGAGGGGCGGGGGGGGGAGGGGTGGCCATTCTCAGTCGAAACAAATTTAATTCCAGGACAATTCCGACAGCGAACATCCCCGGGATGGAGTGTGCGGGTCTGGTATGGGACCTTGGTGAGAGCGTAGCCTTCCTGCTGGTGTACCGTGCACCCAACGCGCCAGCAGGAAGTCTGCCTAAGCTGCTGGAGGTGGTTGCGGAGTGGGCATTGAGGTTCCCCAAGCTTATTGTCTTGGGGGACTTCAATGTCCACGCCGACACCACCTCCCCGTCGACAGCAGCCATGGACCTGGTGTCTACCATGGAGGCACTAGGACTCTCACTATGCAAGACCGGCCCCACACACCAAGCTGGACACACCTTAGATCTGATCTTCGCTGCCGGAATTCAGGTGATCCTAACCTCCATTATAGAGGTTCCATGGTCGGATCACAGTGTTCTGGAAGTCCGATTGGACCTGGTCCCCCCTCCCGGTAAGGGTGCTGAACCCATTTTGGTTCGCCCGAAGAGACTTATGGAACCCATTAGGTTTCTGAATGCTCTAAGAGACTGGGAACTCCCCAGCGACTCTGTCGACGGGCTCATGGAATCCTGGAATGCCAGTCTTTCCACCGCCTTAGACGAGATCGCCCCCAGGCGCTCTCTCACCCCCCGTAGAAATCGCTCGCCGTGGTACACCGAGGAGTTGCGGGCGATGAAACGGAGGAAGAGACAGCTAGAGGACGTGTGGCGGAGTCTCCATGACAGAGCGTCGAAATCGGCTTATAAGCAGTTTAAAGAGGTTTATGAGCGAGCTATCAAGGAAGCGAAAAAAGTTTACTACTCTTCCTTGATAGAGTCAGCCAGTTCACGCCCAGTTCAACTTTTTAAGATAATTTGGTCCTTGACAACAATCCCAACTGTCCCAAATGATAGGGGTTTGGCGCCAACAGCTGAGGCTTTTCAGAACTATTTTGCTGACAAGATTTCGAACCTCCGCCGGGACATTCCAGCCACTCTTGATACAGTTAGCAAGCTCGAGACCCCGCCGCCACTCGGCGGGCCCACCTTCACCCATTTGCAATTGCTGGACGCAGCAGCTGTTGATAAGTTACTCGCTGCAGCTAGGCCAACTACCTGCTCCCTCGACCCGTGCCCTTCCTGGCTTATTAGATCTTGCCGGGAGGGGCTACGAGGCCCCCTGGGAAATATCATAAATAGCTCCCTTGAGCAAGGAGTCTTCCCAGGGGGATTGAAAGAGGCTATGGTAAGACTGCTGCAGAAGAAGCCGAATTTAGACCCTTCGGCTCCCTCCAATTACAGGCCTGTTTCCAACTTGCCTTTCTTGGGCAAAGTAATTGAGAGGGCAGCAGCGGATCAGCTGCAGCAGTTCTTAGATGACACAGCTGGACTTGATCCCTACCAGTCCGGCTTCCGTATTGGGCATGGGACGGAGACCGTGCTTGTCGCCATTACAGACCAACTTCGCCGCCAGCTGGACCAGGGTGGATCAGCCCTGCTTGTCTTATTAGATCTGACAGCAGCGTTTGATACGGTAGACCACGCACTGTTGACCCACCGTTTAGCCAGCGCTGGGGTCGGGGGGACCGCCCTTCAATGGGGGACAACTTCCTCCAGGGGTGGGACAACTCGGTGGAGGGGGGGTCCCCCAGGGGGCCATCCTCTCCCCCTTATTATTCAACATTTACATGCGCCCCTTGGCCCAGCTGGCCCGCGACTTTGGTCTGGAGTGTTACCAGTACGCTGATGACACCCAGCTTCTGCTGAGAATGGATGGCAGGCCGGACACCGTACCCGATTGTTTCCATCGATGCCTTGAAGCCGTGACTGGTTGGCTGCGTGCCAGCCGGCTGAAGGTGAAGACGGAGATCCTGTGGCCTGGTCGCCCTGGGCTGGGTGGGTGCCGGTTGCCTACCCTGGATGGCGAGCGGCTTAGCCCGTCATCTTCGGTTAAGAGCTTGGGTGTTCAGCTGGACTCACTGCTGACCATGGAGTCTCAGGTCTCAGCGGTCAGCAGGGTGTCTTTCTTCCACCTACGACAGGCTAGACGACTGGCGCCCTACCTGTCCAGGAGCGACCTGGCGACGGTAATCCAAGCGACGGTCATCTCGAGACTGGACTACTGTAACGCCCTCTACGTTGGCCTTCCCTTGTCGACAATTCGGAAACTCAAGCTAGTGCAGAATGCCGCCGCTCGCTTGCTGACGGGGCTCGTCGGTGAGGGAGCACATCACGGCCATCCTCCGGCAGCTGCACTGGCTTCCCATTGAGTACCGAATTGCCTTCAAGGTGTTGGTATTGACCTTTAAGGCCTTACACGGCCTAGGGCCTGCGTATTTGAGGGACCGCCTTACCCCGTATCTACCCCCGAGATCACTGCGTTCAGATGAACAGAATCTGCTGACGATACCATCAATCCGCTCCTGCCACCTGTCTGTTACTAGACAGAGAGCTTTTTCTGCGGCAGCTCCGGCGCTGTGGAACTCTCTGCCGGACAATGCTCGAGCCATGTCTGAGCTGGCTCCATTCAGAAGGGCCTGTAAGACCGCCCTCTTCGGACTAGCCTTCAACTAGACACAGAAGGATTGTACCCCAAGAAACTTTTTGTATGTCACCCTGCACCTCGTGATGTGATGTATTGTGTTTTTAATGGGTTCTTGAGTTTTTATTGTAGGGCTGCATGTCTGCGACATGATACCCATATATATTGCTGTTATCCGCCCCGAGCCTGTGGGGAGGAGCGGAATACAAAATCGAATAAATAAATAAATAAATAAATAAATAAAAAGGTTGTGCTCATTCCAAATGGTGTGAATGCCAATTAATCTCCAAAAGGTCACATTTTGGATATTCTGGTTTTCCAAAAAGTTATGATAACAAATGAATATATGAAGGCAGGGAACGTCTTCGTAATATGCAAGTTCAATTATTTATTCATAATCACAAAAATTAAGTGGAATCAGAGTGGATCCGGGTGTTTGGATACGCCAGTGGCTGCGTCCACTATGATAACTAATTTATTATTTATGATTGAATAGTGATTCACCTGACCAGTGGAATTGCTCTCTATATGTGGATATTAATATCTATCGGGTCCAGATGAAGACCCGTACCCTTCCTTTCTATCCCGGATTATAAACCCGCATTTGCATTATCCGCAATTTATTGAAATACTTTTTGGGGATTTTGGGATTGGAAGCTGGATCTTTTTCTACCTACATAGCATATCCACTCTGATTCCACTTACCGTATTTTTCGCACCATAAGACGCACCTGCTGATAAGACGCACCTAGATTTTAGAGGAGGAAAATAGATAAAAAATAGTTTCGCTCCCCCTCTAAAATCTAGGTAAATCTTATCAGCAGGTGCCTGGCTGGCTCCTCCCTGGCTCCTTTTCCTTCCCTCCCACCTTTCCTCGAGCGAAGGAAAGGTGGGGGAAGGAAAAGGAGCCAAAGGGGAGGAACCAGGTCGCGCCAGTTCTGATTTTGACGCTGGCTGGCTCCTCCCTGGCTCCTTTTCCTTCTCTCCCACCTTTCCTCGAGGGGAGGAAAGGGGGGGGGAAGGAAAAGGAGCCAGAGGGGGAGCGAACCAGCGTCCCTCCGCCGCCGCAACGGACCAGAGAAGAGGAGAGGCAGCGACAGGGTAAGTATATCGCCGCCTCCTCTGCTCCAGCGCCTCCCCCGCCTGCATCTTCGCTCCATAAGACGCAGCTGATTTTTCATCCCACTTTGGGAGGGAAAAAACTGCGTCTTATGGTGCGAAAAATACGGTAAATTTTGTGATTATGAATAAATAATTGAACTTGCATATTACGAAGACGTTCCCTGCCTTCTTATATTTACTTTTGAGGAGAACACCCCACACTTACTTGAACAAATGAGTATATGTCATCCTTTCCGAAAATACTCTTAGTCTCCCGTAGTACAGCGCCAACACTCTTAACAAATAGACAATGCTGATTTGCCTGTACAATGAGAGTAATCTGATATTTCGTTAATTGTTTTGGCTGTTTTATAGGATCCTTGGATATGGAGTTTAGATGAGGCTCTAGAGTTCTTTGACAAAGCTCTAAATGCCTCAGAGAACTGCAAATCCCATTATTCAAAACCATATAGCCAAAGCAGTTAAAGCAGTACTCAAGTGCTATAATTATATACAGCGTCTAAGAGATTTTATTTACAGCTAGCCTTCCATATCCACTGATTCTGTCTCCAAGGATATAAACATCCAGAGCTTGAAAAGGCTTGCTAGTCAACTGTGCTCAAAAGCACAAAATCTGCATAAAAGACATCCCTAAGGCATAACTCTTAAAGTCCAGCTTGGCAGCTGACAATGAAATTCCTTTAAAGTCATTCCTAGAAAAAGCCCTTTAATTGTATCAAAGGAGCCTTTGCTCAAGCCAAGTAATTGAATTGGTAGAACTTGCTCAGAAAAACCTGGCTTCAGCATTTTGTCTTCCGGCATGTGGATTCGAAATAAGCCAATCATTAAACGGATACAGGTTGATTCTTGTCTCTAGAAAGAGCGTTCCCATTTTTGTTATTAACCCTAAAAATGCCTACTATGGATTTTTTGTAAATCTTCAAAAGATCACAATGTATTGCTTCATAAAAACACTGGGGTGTGGTATTTTATACAAATCAGTAAATGCACATTAGCTTTTAAAGGAATACAAATAATTTTTTTCCCAACTGTGTCAGAAGCAACTTGAGAAACTGCAAGTCACTACTGGCAACTTGAGAAACTGCGGACTCACCGCCTGGCCATGGCTGGGGTGAGGGGGACAGCCCTGAAATGGCTGACCTCCTTCCTCCACCATCGGTTCCAGCGAGTGAGGAGGGGCGAGGTGATCTCCGAGGGCTCCCCACTAGTTTGTGGGGTGCCTCAGGGGGCTATCCTCTCCCCTCTATTATGTAACATCTACATGCAGCCACTTGCACAGCTGGTGCAGAGTTTTGGGCTTGAGTGCCATCAGTATGCTGATGACACTCAGCTCATTCTGAGGATGGAGGGCAGGCCTGGATCCGTCCCCGATAATTTCCAACATTGCCTTGAGGCCGTTACTGGATGGCTGCGAGCCAGTAGGTTGAAGGTGAATCCAGCGAAGACAGAGATCTTGTGGTTAGGTCGCCCGGGTGATGGGGATGTCCAGCTTCCGACCCTGGACGGTGTGGCATTATGCCCATCGCCTTCTGTAAAGAGCTTGGGAGTTCATTTGGACTCCCAGCTGACCATGGGGACCCAGGTCTCCATGGTCAGCAAAATAGCTTTTTTCCATCTGAGACAGGCAAGGCGGCTGGCCCCCTATCTATCCCGGGACGACCTGGCCACGGTGATCCAAGCCACGGTCATCTTGAGACTTGACTACTGTAACACGCTCTACGTTGTCCTTCCTCTGTCGGTGACTCGGAAGCTCAAGCTGGTGCAGAACACTGCCGCCCGGCTCCTGTCTGGCTCTCCAGCAGGCGGTCACATAACACCTGTTTTGCAGGATCTGTACTGGCTCCCAATCGAGCACCGGATCACCTTCAAAGTGTTGGTGCTCACCTTTAAGGCCTTGCACGGCCTGGGGCCAGCGTACCTGAGGGATCGTCTTTCCCCATATTGCCCTATGAGATCACTACGGTCAGAAAACACCAACTTGCTGGTCATTCCATCTGCTAAGGTTTGTAGGCTAACTGCAACCCAGAGGAGAGCGTTCTCTGTAATTGCTTCAAGCTCTGGAACGCTCTCCCAGCCGAAACCCGAGCCCTCCAAGACCTCCTGCCCTTTAGACGGACATGCAAAACGTTCCTCTTTCAGAAGGCCTTTGGTCTCTAGTTGCCTGTGCGCACAGCCCGCTGAGGTTGTTGCCCCACTGTATTTCGCTGTGTCCGTACAGCATATTGCATTTTAATCTGATGTTTTTATTGTGTGATTTATTGAGTGTGCTTTTAATGTGTTTTATTGTGTTTTTTATTTCCTGTGAGCTGCCCCGAGCCTCCCGGGAGTGGCAGCCTAGAAGCCCAAGAAATAAATTAGCCATCCGCAAGGACGTTGCTCAAGGGACACCCGGATGTTTGATGCTTTACCATCCTTGTGGGAGGCTTCTCTTATGTCTCCGCATGGGGAGCTGGAACTGACAGAGGGAACTCATCCGCGCTCTCCCTGGAGTCAAACCTGCAGCCTGTCTGTCTGGAATCCTGCCGGCACAAGAATCTAACCCATTGCGCCACTGGGGGCTCCCCCAAGAGTATGCAAAGGTTGTTTTTTTAAAAGTATACAAGAAACTTGCTCTGTTTTTTAAATGGACTTGAGCCAAGTAGCTTTTCCAGATGTCTATGCTAAAAAATATCCTGGGATCACGGTAGGTTTATATCTTGCTAAAGTTTATGCATGTTTGAGCTCCTCTCTGTGTTTTGCGGCCCAAGGGCTACATGCAACTACACCAATCGTTTTGATTTGTTTGAGTGTGTACACATCTATCTATCTATCTATCTATCTATCTATCTATCTATCTAAATAGAAGTCAGTGTTTGCGGGCGGTGGGTGGGTGGTGCGACCGAGCGAATATGTGCCAGCGTTTCAATTGGCTGCAACTGTCGGGTTATTTGCATAAATGGCTGTGACTGGTCAGCCTCCCAACATTCCAACACAGCACAGAGAGGAAAGGGCCTGAGGCTGGAGTTGAAGTTAGCCAGTTGACAGTTTTTTCTGTTGGAAATGGAATGTTCAGTACCTTCACCCAATACACTTCTAAGGTGACTCAGAGAGAAAGCAAAAGGCCTCAGGCAGTCAGCCACTGCGGCCCACAGCAATGACGGATCAGGACCAAACATGGCAAACAAGGGACCAATGGCCCACTTCACAACCTGGTGTGGTTTAGGGCAGGATGGGCCACGAATGATGGGATTTGCAGTACCTTCACCTCATTCACTTCCCAAACAACACTGCAGCCCCTATAAATCACAGACCAGGCCCAAAATTGACAGGCCTCAGCTCATGGGATATTGTTAGGCTTCCTCAACTGGGATCTTCCTGACTAGGCCCCCAACAATGACAGAACAAGACCAAACTTGGCACACAGACCCCCCAAGATGCACCCTACATCCTGGTGCAGTTTGAGGAAGGATGGACCATGGATGATGGGACTTGCAGTACTTTAATTCAATTCCTTAGAGCACTGTGGCCCACACTAATGATGAACTATGGCACACAATGCCTTCCTCAAATAACCCGGGCACCGCCGGGTCCCCAAGCTAGTGCTTAATAAAAGTGCAAACATTTTAAAGAAATTGTTCAAAAGTGGACATAGACAATCCCAGCTGTGCATGAACAGGACATCATAAAACAAGATGCTTACTGGTTTATTATCCCTTCTCTCAAGGTGTGTCTACACAAATGCATCTAGGACAGTGGTTCTCAGCCTGTGGGTCCTCAGGTATTTTGGCCTACAACTCCCAGAAATCCCTGCCAGTTTACTAGCTGTTTCTGGGAGTTGAAGGCCAAAACATCTGGGAACCCACAGGTTGAGAACCGCTGATCTAGGAGGTTAAGATCATCTGGGGAGGCCCTGCTCTCGGTCCCACCTTCTTCGCAAGCGCGACTGGTGCGAACGAGAGATAGAGCCTTCTCAGTGGTGGCCCCTCGCCTGTGGAACTTCCTCA
The DNA here is from genome assembly GCA_030556195.1 of Anolis apletophallus. NCBI lineage: Eukaryota > Metazoa > Chordata > Lepidosauria > Squamata > Anolidae > Anolis > Anolis apletophallus. The sequence goes on from JARBWK010000004.1 coordinate 157,496,621, forward strand.
TCAATGAAATTAGATCAACGCCATCCCTTTGGTCTTCAGAAAGAAAGTAAAGACATGGATGTAGGACCAAGCCTTCGGGCAGTAAGCAATGCAAGAGACGTACAGGATTATGTGCAATTTACACTTGGCTAGGCCTTGGACTTCAGCATTATGCAATTTTAATGTTTATATTAATATGTTTTTAATTCCATGTTTAAATGTCTAGAGGTTGTTGTTTCTCTAATTAATATGGTTTAGTTTAATTTATAGTTATATAATGCAGTTGCTTTTATACTAGGCTTTTTTATAAGGCATTGAATTTTGCCCTGAATATGTTGGAAACTGCTTTGAGTCCCCCTGGGGAAGAAAAGCAGTATATAAATGAAGTAAATAAAATAATTCATAAATAAATACTATAATGCAGTTTGGAAGTGGATTAAAATGAACTGGTTTCACTGTTCAGCACTTACACAAACCCCCCTAAGCTGCTTAAATGCTGGGGTGGTGGCCACAATATCCACTGATTGCAGATTGGAACCAAAGCTACAAACCACAATATCTGCGGCTAGACACCTTCTTCTGGAAAACACAGGGTTTTGTCCCTTACCCATTTTGCTGAAGTGTGCTGATGCGCATATCTGTGTCCTTTCAGGATCGGCACTGGACCATGGCAGGGCACAGGAAATGAGAAAAAAAAGTGGGCAGAAAGGAAGTGATCCCAGAGGAATGGTGTAGTTCAGGGCTGTCCAACTGGCGGCCCGGGGGCCGTATAAGGCCCCCCAGCCCCTTCCCTGTGCCCCCCTAAGCTTTTTAATAAATAAAAAAAAATTTAATAATAATATTTTAAAAATTACCCACTTCCGGGCAAGTATTGCGAGACTACTGAAGCCACACGGGATTTCGCTCTCAACGTGAGATCACGCCTGCGTTGAGAGCGAAATCCCGTGGGGCTTCCGTAGTCTCACGATACTCCTGTTGCCGAAATCTTGGCTACTTAATCCCCTGCGGCCCACGAGACGCGATTTGGACCTTCTCGGCTGCTGCCTCGGTTGGTCGTCGCCTCTGCTCGTGGTCCAGCTACTCCTGGATCCTGCGCGTTTGGGAAGGTAGGCTAACCTTTATGTTATTATTATGTAATTGTGTATGGATGCCCCTTATGTATTCCCTCCCTGCATTTCCCCTTAGTAAAAGATTATATTTGATTGTATGGATGCCCCTTATGTATTCCTCCCTGCATTTCCTCTTAGTAAAAGATTATATTTGATTGTATGGATGCCCTTATGTATTCCTCCCTGCATTTCCCTTAGTAAAAGATGATACTTGATTGTATGGATGCCTCTTATGAATTGTAAGTAAATTGGAGCCGGGGAGGGGTGGGGCGGAGCTGGGGCGGGGGCAGACCTTCGGCCCCCCAGGTCATCAGTGACCGGAATTCAGGCCCCTGGGCCGGTAGAAGTTGGACAGCCCTGGTGTAGTTTCATCTCCTGGGGGAGTCACTGTTTACTTTCTGATCAGCTATGTTTAGCTGTTTTTTTAAAAAGTGCTTCAGTACTAGCGGTGTCTTAACAAGAACTCTGCATTTTTCAGTCTTGGATTTGAGCCCTGCACGGGATATACTCCGCCTGGCTGCAGTACATTATCTGTCTTATTCCAGACTTTCTATTGAGGTTTTTAATGCACTATTTCTGACTTGATCTGCATTATAGCACTCATTGGGGGTGGGTTGTTTTGTGAACACCCCTCCCTCAAGCTGACTTCCAACTGCATTTGTGTCTGTGCAGAAGCACCCTTAGTTAATCTCAAAGGTGCTAGGAGATCCCTTTGCACCTCTCAGTCTCACAGGTGTTTCAAGATCCCTTTGCACATCACATCTCCATAGGTTAAATTCTTATTACCTGATCTAACTTTCAATTGACCAAAAGCACCTCTGTCTTGTCTGGGTTAAATTTCAGTTTGCTCTGCCTCGTCTAATCCATTACTAGGGACAGGCATTGTTTCATTAAAGGAAGAGCTGTTTTTGTGGTTTCCAGGAGGCAATTTCTTTTTGTAAGTCTCGAAATGCTCCCTAGGGACTTGCAGGCCCGGATTAAGTGTTTGTGGTGCCCTAGGCCACACTGTGGAACTGCCGCCCCCAGGGGGGCGGGACCGCCAGGGCATCTTGTGCGGGCGGGACTTCCCTCCACCTCCTCCTTGCTCGCGTCCGGTCGGCCCCGCACTGCTGCCTGGTTGCTCTCTCCGCCTCTTTCTACTTCCCCAGTATACATTAACCAGGTGCGATCCTTATCCGCATCGCCTGCCTTGCCAGGTTTCTGCAGGTTTGTGAGAGCAAGAAGCAAAGCAAAGGAAGGAAGAAAGGAAGGCAGGCACAAGGCAGGCGATGCGGATAAGGATCGCACCTGGTTAATGTATACTGGGGAAATAGAAAGAGGCGGAGAGAGCAACCAGGCAGCAGTGCGGGGCCGACCGACGTGAGCAAGGAGGAGGTGGAGGGAAGTCCCGCGCCGCTCGCGCGTGCCCGAGCACCTTCTTTGCCCCATCCTGTGCTCTTAAGTCTTCCTCCTCCTCCCTTCCTCCCCCCTCTCTGTGCCTCCTCCTCCCTCTTTTCCTCGGTCTCTCCTCTCCCCCCCCCCCCCATCCCCTGCCAATCACTCTCTGCCTCTCAGAGACCCTAAGGGCGGCAGCGCGGGACTGAAGGAAGGAGGGGCGGGGCGAGCAAGGAGGAGCCGGAGGGACCCACGCAGGTGCAGAAGCGCCCGAAGATAGAACTTTTTAATTTTAATTTTTTTAATTTTGGGGGGTCCAGATCTGTTGCCCTCCCTCCCATGGCTGCCGCCCTAGGCCATGGCCTAGGGTGGCCTTATGGGTAATCCGGCCATGGGGACATGATGGGATTTTTCGCCACATTTTGGCTTCCCAAAGTCAACTGATTTCCAGGAGAGATCTTCTTTAAACAACAGGAAGTGATCTGGACATTATTAAAATAAGGCATCAGGGAAGCCTAAAATATAGCAAAAAAGCCCTTAATGTTTTTTTTGGGCGACCAAAATATTGTTTTACTGGGTTGTTGTGAGTTTTCCAGGCTGTATGGCCATGTGCAAGAAGCATTTTCTCCTGACGTTTCACCCACATCTATGGCAGGCATCCTCAGAGGTTGTGAGGTCTGTTGGAAACTAGGCAAGTGAGGTTTATATATCTCTGGAATGTCCAGAGTGGGAGAAAGAACTCTTGTCTGCTTGAGGCAAGTGTGAACGTTGCAATTGGGCCAGAGAGGGCCGGAGAGATAGCACAGTGGTAACAACAGCTGTGCTTGCAAGAAGGTTGCTAGTTCGATTCCTGGGCTGGCCTGGACAACCAGCTGTGAGCCCTGTCCACTGTTTACCCAACAGTTCGGAAACAGCCCAGCTGTGAATAGATGAGGATTTTTACAGAAGGACTTTACATCGCCTGAATAATAAAGAAAGATCGGCTGTCGGAAGGTGGAATGCGGAAACAAAAGGCTCTCCGTCATGAGGATGGAACAACAGCACCCCCTTGTGACGTGATGACGTATTGACATAATAATGTGACGCAGCCAGAAGAAAAATCCTTCTAAAATGGTACTGTGTATTGTAATTGTCTACCGGCAGGGATTGTCTGCCGTATGTGTGATACGTATGCTCTGAGTCCCCTTCGGGGTGAGAAGAGCAGAATATAAATAAAGTGTATTATTATTATTATTATTATTATTGGCCACCTTGATTAGCATTGAATAACCTTGCAGCTTCAATGCACTTGATGAACCAAATGTAACACAGCATATTATTTGAGAACACAAAAATGCTGACCACTCTAACAATCGCTATGTCAGACTACACAGAGAACACATTGAAATCCACAAGCATGTGGACAATTTCAACAGAAACGAGGAAATCATGAAAGTGAACCCAATCTGGCTACCAGTATTTTTAAAAACTACAGTAAATAAAGAGGAACACTCCAAAAAACAAGGGGAATTCCAGGCAAGAAACAATCAGGGCCAGATAATCACCTCCCAACAAAGGATTCCCCCAGACAGGAAGCAGCTAAGCCTTGAAGCTGCAAGGCCATTCAATGCTAATCAAGGTGATCAGTTGCAACATTCACACTTGCCTCAAGAGTTCTTTCTCCCACCCTGGACATTTCAGATATGTAAAACCCACTTGCCTTGTTTCCAACAAACTGCACAACCTCTGAATATGCCTACCATAGATGTGGGTGAAACTTTTGGAGAGAATGCTTCAGGAGCAGGACCATACAGCAACCCAGTGCTTCTGGCCATGAAAGCCTTCGACAACACATATTTTAAAAAACTTTTTTTTGTGAGCGGTGTGCCCTCTAAACCTATGTGCTCTCTAGCCTTCTATCATTGATGTCGTTGTTAGATAGCATGGGATCAAAACAGAGCCCTGAAGGTCTCCACAGACCAGATGCCAAAAATTTCGAACCCCAGAACCACAGTTTTGGCTGTCTCTGCAGGAGGAAACAGATCACCCATTGTAAAACAGTGCTTTCAAGTCCCATCTCAGAAAGGTAGCCTGAGACAATACTATGGTCAGTGTCCAAAGATCCTGCTGAACCAATAGAGATTAGTTATGCTAGTAGTTTGTGACAAATCCCAAATAAACCTAGTGGCATTCAGAAAGTAAAGATGAAAAAGCCAACCATAGCCTTTTTCACTTCCTAGACAAAAGGGATTCTGTTTGCCATGAACATCCCTAGAAGTTTTTCTCTTAAGTATGTATGTATGTATGTATTAGGCATGGTTTCGAATCCAAAAATGGCGATTCTAAAATCAAATGGGGGATTTTTTTATTAGTAAAAGAGAGACTTACAAAAAAATTTCAAAAATTTCTAAAATGTAACTTAATTACTAACGAAATTCGTTAGTAGTTCGTATGCCAGCGCATGCGCATTCAGATGAGTTTTGGCCTACAACTCCCAGAAATCCTAACAGCTGGTAAATTGGCTGGGATTTCTGGGAGTTGTAGGCCAAAACTTGAATAAATCACACTGAATTCTAGATGGGACTCTCCAAATAGGAAGGAGGGAGGGAGGAGGGAGGGGGTATTCTATTCTTGGAAGCAGCAAAAGAAAAGGAGGAGGAGCCCCCTCGCTCCTCGCTGCCTCTCTCACCCCGATCCCGAGGGAGCGAGGGCCCAAGTTTGCCCAGGCTGGTCATATACCTACATTCCATGCACATGCAATAATACAGCAGTAATAACAATGGGTATAAGAAGAGGTAAAAAATTCAAACCGAAGTATTCTGACTGTGGTCCCTCCTCAAACTGCAAAAGGCTCTTCTCTGAGCCGGGAAAGGCAAAACCCCGGGCACAGCATTTGCTTCCTGGGTGCACACACATACATATTCTTTGGGGATTTGCTGCAGAATCTTCTCTATGAGCCTGGGCTTCTGCGGCAATTCTCTCCCCCAAGAATATCTATGTGTGTGCTCCCAAGCAGCAAACGCTGGCTTTTTACGGGCTAATTTCCCGGGCTAATAAGAGAAGAGCCCGTTTGCACCGCATGAGGAGAGACCAGTCAGAATACTTCGGTTTGAATTTTACCTCTTGTTATTGTTATTACTGCTGTATTATTGCATGTGCATGGAATGTAGGTATGACCAGTTGGATTACTTATAATATTAGGCACTTACAGTAGCATTCATTCTATTATACATTAGGTTGGTTTCTCACCCCAATACTCTTTGATGCTTTAGATCCTGGCAGGCAGGAGAGGCATGGAAGCCTGGAAAAAATGTAAACAGAGAGGTTTACTCAGAAGTAAATCTGCAAAGGAGGGCACTTCATCCAAAGTGCCCTCCTTTTCAGATTTTTCTGAGTAAACCTCTCTGTTTACATTTTTCCAGGCTTCCAGCCGAAAGAAGGAGCGAGTTTAGGGCTTGCCTTGCCATAATACTTATTGGCAAGGGAGGCGGGAGGGTGGTGAGAGAGAAGGAGGGTGCCCCCTCACGACCTAATAACGACACTTAAGAAAATCCTGGCCCCCGGAGATCGAAAAAGGAAGTCCACTTCCTGGTTGGCATTCCAGGTGCGGAAATACTCGCAAGTAGCATTTCTTACGAATTTCTTACGAAACGAATCATTTTCATAACTTTTTTCTCATGCCTAGTATGTATGTATTTAAAACTTTTGTACCCAGATCTTCTCACCTCCATTGAGGGACTCAGACCAGCTTACAGCAAAAATTCAATGCTACAATAAAATTTAAAACATCTAACAACAATACATGATTAAAATACATAGGAATAAATACATAAAAGCCAAATCGCCGACAAGTTCAACTCCGTCTATAACTGTGGTCATTCATTTGGTCTATAACCAAATGAATGACAAGGTAAGCAAGGTAGCAACAATCTGCCCTCCAACTGAGGCTTTTAATTTCATTGCACAATCCAGAAATAAATAAAAACAGATCTGTGTACAAATGGAAATGGTAATTCACAGGCAAATGCATTCCCCACTCCCAATTTCTTTTCCAACCCTAGGAGAAGATGGGTTAAGTAGCTGCTGATTTAATCAAAATGACTGAATTTTGATTAAATCAAACGGTAGAGTTTGACTGGTAAACCCAACTGTAAAACAATGGGATTAGGCTTTGACCATGATGTGAAGTGCCATAGCTGTCAAAGAGACTTTTGGAAACATGCAGTGCTGGGAGCCTTAGTCCATCTCACCTGCTGGAGCCTCAAGGATTCCAGCTCTCTCTCCAACCTGGTGCGCAGCCGGTGCTCCATCTGCTCCCGCTTTTCATAAGCTGCCTGAAGTTGTGTCAATGCCTGCTGAAGCTTCTCTACCTTCTCAACATGTGCTTGTTTCTTCCGCAGCTGTGGGCAGGATACAGAATTTCAGTGTTGGAAAGGAGTATGAAGATCAGGGGTGGGCAAACTAAGGCCCGGAGGCCGGATGCGGCCCTTTGGCCAATTCTATCCAGCCCTCCTAAGGGCCCCGGCAGGCAGGCAGGCAGGCTCGCTCACCGCTCGCCTCACCCTGCCCGCTTGCCACTCGCCCTCTCGCTCACTCCGGCTCTCCCAGCGCCAGCAACAGAAAGGCCAGGCAGGGGAGCAAGAGGGCGAGGCAGGCAGGCAAGCAGAGCGACCGACGGAGAGGGAGGGAGGGAGGGGGGAGAAGAGGAGGAGGAGGCCAGGGAGGGAGGGAGCAAGCGCCGCTGCCGCTGCTGAGCCTCCCTAATAAGTGAACTATACATCCCAGCAACTCCAACTCCCAAATGTCTATTTTCCCCAAATTTCCCCAGTGTTCACATTTGGGCATATTGAGGATTCGTGCCAAGTTTGGTCCTGAGTTTTCCATCCTTTCAATGGGGTTTGATCTCTTCCTTTTCCGTTATGAATCTCAAAGGCTCGCTGTCAGGAGATTTTTAGAAAGGTGGGAACAGGAAGTCATCGAGAGGGAAGGGACCCCAGGGCCATCCAGCCCAACCCCCAGGGATACACAATCAAAGCACCCCCGACTGATAGCCATCAAGCCTCTGCATAAAACTCTCCAGAGAAGGGGACTACAAGGAAACATTTTATTTTAGTGGTTTTATATTATTATTATTATTATAAAATTATTATACAATAATAATTATACAATAATAATTTATTGTATAATAATAATAATATAATATAATGTTATATTATATAATTTCAATATATTATAATGTCTATATATATACTATAATATAATAATTATGATATTAATACTAATAATATATGAATATTTCTTGATATATTAATATGTTAATATTAATGATGTGTAATATATAGTAAATATAGTAAGTGAATAAATAAATAAATAATGTAGATTAGCATGTAGTTCCGCCTTTAGGTGCGGCCCTCCATAGTATTTTTTGGCTCTCATGTGGCCCCTTGGAAAAAATAATTGCCCACCCCTGATGAAGATCTACAATGTAAGGCTTACAATGCTGGTAGAGTTTCAACTGTGCTGACTGCCCATCTTTGGTTAGTAAGCTCCTCCTAACTTAAATCTCCTTCTCTATTAGTTCTAGAACTAGGCTTTAGAGAACCATGGAAGACATCTCATCTGTCTTCTTCATGGAAGGTCTTCAGATGTTTGAAATCAGCCACCAGAACAACAGAATGGGAGTAATTTACGTTCCGGGCCTTAGAGAAGTGCGTCTAGAGTCTACAAGGCATAGGGCATTTTCGGTCTCTGCTCCAATTCACTGGAACTCTCTACCACCATACATAAGAGCTATGCCTGACCTGCGATCTTTTATGCAGGCCTTTAAGACGTGGCTCTTTGGTAGAGCATTCGGCTTGTAATCATTTTGATTTTAATCGTTAATCAATTTTTGTAGAAGTCTGTTTTAACTTGTCTGTGTAAGTCGCCTGGAGCACTCCGGTGGAGGGCGACTCATGAAATATTAAAGTGAAATGAAATGAAATGTTCTCTCCCAGCCTCATTGTTTAGCCACCCAAATTTACTCTCATTCTTTCTTTCTGGCATTGCCAATTGGAAAATAATTCTCCAATCCATCTCCCAAGACTGTTCACACTAGGCATGGGCAATCCATGGTTCTAAAGTACTTACAAAACTAGGGGGCGCTGGTGCTTTGCTTCTAAAAATTTCAGAACTCTAACAAAACTTTCAAATTTTCATTATAAATGGCAGTTCCTAATTGGTTCTGTTATAACAATCACCAATAACAAAATAATAATGAAATTTTGAAAGTTTTGTTAGAGTTCTGAAATTTTCACCACCAGAACTTTAGCAGCACTTTAGAAGCAAAGCACCAACTTTAGCAGCACTTTAGAAGCAAAGCACCAGTGCCCTCTAGTTTTGTAAGTACCGTAAAACCATTTAGAACCATGGATTGCCCATGCCTAGTTCACACCTCTTCTTAGACTGTTAGCTTTTCTCATGATTTAAAGAATGACAATTTGGAGAAGTTTCTGTAATGAGAGAAGCACTTTAATACACCGGAGATTGTTACTCAAGCACAATTTGAATCTTCACAGGCCCTTCCACCAGGAAGCAAGAATTCTTATTCTGTCTTAAGAGCTTTCATTCTCTTGGTTCCTGGAAACCACCTAAGTATGTGTATGTGTTGAAGTATGTGTTGAAAAATATTAACCAACTGATCCAGACTCCAATCCTAAATATAGCTATGTGGAAGTAAAGTGCAATGAACTCACCCAAGTTTGTCCATGCCTGAGTTAGACTGTATATGTATGTGGTGTGTGTCTATTAGGAAGAAGACACAGAAAGAGAGAGAAGTGTGAAAGGATGCCTTGATCTCACCTCCTCTTCCAGCTTGATGACTTTGGCTTGCACACTGTTCAAAGCCTGGTCCAGGATTTCGATGTGCCTTCTCTGCTCCTCATTGGTCAGGCGCATGGATGCCAACTCTGTTTCTAGTTTCTCTTTCTCTTTCAGGTACTCTTTGTCTGGAAGGGTAACAAAAGACCGTGGCCAACTGAGTCATAACACCTCCAGATCACATCAGAGAAGTACGTTCAGAGAACCAGTATGGTACTACTGGTTAGAAAATGCTAGACTCCAATGAGGGAGACTTAGGTTTAAATCTTCAACCATGGACTAGAGACCAACCAACAGGCCTTGAGTGACTTTTAGGTAGCCCCAGTGCTTCAGCCCATTCAGTAAGAAGGGATGAAAGAAACTGGTAGTATGTATGTATGTGTATGGTGAGATGGTTTATATAAGTTAAGTATGAAAGGAGACGGGCAAAAACAGTTACCATGGATTTAAAAAAATGAATGGATATGGATAGGAAAGTCACAGTAATTCATTGACCTGCAACTTCCCAATTGGATAACTACAATGGACTCTACATCAGTGTTTCCCAACCTTTTTTTGAGCCGCGGCACACTTTTAACATTAAAAAAAATCTGGGGGCACACCACCAGTGCCATGCCTCGCCCCCTCCCCCTGGCTTCAGCTCTCCCAGCAGCTGCTCCAGCCTTGAGGGGGCAGTGCCAAACCAGCGGTGGCAAAGCCAGCACAATGCTGGCTTGGCACTGTCCCCTCAAGGCCCCGCCCCTCCCCTCCAGCTTCAGCTCTCCCACAGAGGAGGAGCATGAGTAGTGGATGGGCTTCAGTGGGCGGGGCTCCTCCTCCACGCGGCTTCAGTGAGAGTCATGGTGGGAGTCATGCTGGATTGGAGGCTGGCTGGGAAAACGGCCGAAGGAGGCAGTGCCCTGGCCCCTTCTTCTTCGCCGCCTGGCCCTTCCTCCTCCTCCCCCAAGCAGCAGGAGGGGGGAAGGAAGGGGGGCAGAGAGCTTTTCTCGCGGCACAGCAGGAGGTCCGTCACGGCACACTAGTGTGCCACAGCACACTGGTTGGGAAACACTGCTCTACATGAGGCTGCCTTGAAGAAGACTCAATGGCTGCAGCTAATGCAAAATGTAGCATCGAAATTGCTGAACTGGGCCACATCTACACTGCCACATCAATCAATCAAAACTTTATTACGGCCACAAAGCGGGCACAAGCGCCCTAAGAGGGGAAGGACAACTCCCCAGTAAACAGTTATTTAAAAATTAATTAGAAATTAGTATAAAAATATATTTTAAAAGACAGGATACTGTAACAGGTATGGAACTGAAGGGAGAGGGGAGTGGTTGATGAGAGAGGTCGAAAACACTGGTGGGGGGCACTAAAGAGGAAGGGAGGGGCACACTGCAAGTCTAGTAGCATTTCAGCTGTAACCTGTTGCTCTAACTGCATTCCCAGCAGGGTGTTGCCTAACGGTATCAGTCATCAACTGTCTGATTTTAAGTGCACACTGGTTGGGAAACACTGCTCTACATGATGCTGCCTTGAAGAAGACTTAATGGCTGCAGCTAATGCAAAACGTAGCATCGAAATTGCTGAACTGGGCCACATCTACACTGCCATATAATTTATTTACCTATATATACACACACACACACATACATGGGTCAGTGTAAGTACAGTACATTACTTAACCCCTTATCTCAGTAGAGTGGCAAAAGGTTGGTTTATACATGGCTATATATGAGAGCCCTGGTGGTTGGCGGTTCAAATCCAGGGAGCAGGGTGAGCTCCTGCTGTTAGGCCCAGCTTCTACCACCATAGCAGTTCGAAAACATGCAAATGTGAGTAGATAGGTGGTAAGGTAATGGCACTCCATGCAGTCATGCTGGCCACATGACCTTGGAGGTGTCTACGGAGGTGACCTGGGAGGTGTCTACGAACAATGCCGGCTCTGAGGAGATGAGCACCACTCCCCAGAGTCGGACACAACTAGACTTAATGCCAGGGGAAACCTTTATTTTATTTATTTATTTTATTATTCATTCTTGTATACCACTCCTTCCAGCAGGCTCGGGGCATTTTACATAAAATCAATTAAAACAACAACATTACAGGTTTAATAACAACTTAATAACAACAGTATAACACAATATAAAACCAGATTATTTCCATAGGACTCCATGGATTAACAACTTTATCCAGGGCTATTTAAGTTGAAAGCCTGTCTGAAAAGAGTCGTCTTACAGGCTCTCCGAAACGGTGCTAGCTCCTTAATGGCCCGGACTTCATCCGGCATTGAGTTAGAACATAAGAACATAAGAACATAAGAAGAGCCATGCTGAATCGGACCTCAGCCCATCTAGTCCAGCATTCTGTATCACACAGTGGCCCACCAGTTGTACACGGGGATCTCGAGCAGAAGGGAGGGCAAAACCCTGACCTGCTCCCGACCCCCCACAACCAGTACCCAGGGAAATCCTGCCTACCTCAACCAACTCCGAGGTGGCACTTGAATGTCCTTTTCAGTAACTACCGATACACTTGGTAACCATGAATCTGTCTAATCCTGCCTTGAAGTTGTTCAGGCTGACAGCTGTCACAACCTCTTCTGGAAGTGAGTTCCATAACCCAATGACCCTCTGGGTGAAGAAATATTTCCCTTTATTAGTCCTAATTTTCCTACCTTGGAGCTTCAGGGAGTGCCCTCTAGTCCTAGTGTTTTGTGACAAAGAAAATAGTTTTTCTTTATTCACCTTTTCTATCCCATGCATGATTTTATACACTTCGATCAAGTCACCTCTTAAACGCCGTCTTTCAAGGCTGAAAAGACCAAGGCGTTGCAACCTGGTTTCATAAAGGGAGCCGCTCCATCCCTTGGATCATTCTTGTTGCCCTTTTCTGTACCTTTTCCAGTTCCGTTATATCCTTCTTGAGGTGCGGTGACCAGAATTGTACACAGTACTCCAGATGTGGCCTCACCATAGATTTGTAGAGAGGTAATACAACATTTGCCGGCCTATTTTCGATTCCCTTTCTGATCATGCCTAGCATAGAATTTGCTTTTTTCACTGCTGCTGCGCACTGGGTTGACATCTTCATTGAGCTGTCCACCAAGACCCCAAGATCCCTTTCCTGGTTTGTCTTGGAAAGCTTTGACCCCATCAATTTGTAGGTGTAGTTGGGGTTCTTTGCCCCGATGTGCATGACTTACACTTGTTTAGGTTAAAATGCATTTGCCACTTTGTTGCCCATTCACTCAATTTCGAGAGATCTTTCTGGAGCTCTTTACCATCAGTTTCATTTTTAACTACCCTGAACAATTTAGTGTCGTCTGCAAACTTTGCTACCTCAGAATTCACTCCTACGTCCAGATCATTAATGAATAAATTAAAAAGTAACGGACCCAAAACTGAACCTTGGGGTACACCACTTCTCACCTCTTTCCACCCAGAGAAATGTCCGTTTATTACCACCCTTTGTTTCCTACAGTTTAGCCAGGTTCCAATCCAGGACAAGACCTGTCCCCTGAGTTCCATAACGTGGGCGCCGCTACCGAGAAAGCTCTTGCTCTAGTTGTTGACAGACGGCAGGAGTGGATGGATGGCACCACTAGAAGGTTTTGCTCTTCTGAACGTAGTGATCTTGGGGGAACATACGGGGTGAGGCGGTCCCTCAGATACACTGGCCCCAAACCATACAAGGCCTTGAAGGTTAGTACCAACACTTTGAAAACTATCCGGTACTCTATTGGTAGCCAGTGCAGTTGCTGCAAAATAGGTGTAATATGCTCTCGTGCCGATGCTCCCATCAGCAGTCAAGCAGCAGCATTCTGCACTAGCTTGAGTTTCCAGATTGATTCCAATCCTTTAATATATTGTTTCCACCATTGCCTTGAAGCCGTGACTGGATGGCTGCGCTCCAGCCGGCTGAAGGTGAATCCATCAAAGATGGAGATCTTGTGGCCTGGTCGCCCTGGGCTGGATGAGTGCCGGTTGCCTACCCTGGATGGCAAGCAATTTAGCCCGTCATCCCTCGTTAAGAGTCTAGGTGTCCATCTGGACCCTTTGCTGTCCATGGAGACTCAGGTCTCCATGGTCAGCAAAGTATCATTTTTCCATCTCCGACAGGCTAGGCGACTGGCCCCCTACCTGTCCAGGGAAGACCTGGCCACAATGATCCAAGCGACGGTCATCTCGAGGCTGGACTACTGTAACGCCCTCTACGTGGGCCTTCCTTTGTCGACAATTCGGAAACTCAAGCTAGTGCAGAATGCCGCTGCTCGCTTACTGATGGGAGCACCGGTGAGAGAGCACATAAGAACATAAGAACATAAGAAGAGCCATGCTGAATCGGGCCTCAGCCCATCAAGTCCAGCATTCTGTGTCACACAGTGGCCCACCAGTTGTACACAGGGATCTCTAGCAGAAAGGAGGGCAAAACCCTCACCTGCTCCCGACCCCCCACAACCAGTACCCAGGGAAAATCCTGCCTGCCTCCAACAACACAGAGGTGGCACTTGGATGTCCATTTCAGTAACTACTGATTCTGTAGTACATTACTCCCATCTTGGGGCAACTGCACTGGCTTCCTATTGAGTACCGAGTTGCCTTCAAGGTGTTGGTTATGACCTTTAAGGCCTTACACGGTCTAGGGCCTGTATACCTGAGGGACCGCCTTACCCCGTATGTTCCCCCGAGATCACTGCGCTCAGAGGAGCAAAACTTCTTAGAAATCCCATCAATCCGCTCCTGCCACCTGTCCACAACCAGGCAGCGTGCCTTTTCTGTAGCTGCCCCTACTTTGTGGAATTCTCTTCCACCCGACACCCGTGCGATCCGAGAGCTTGTTCCCTTTAGGAGAGCGTGCAAGACTGCCCTCTTCGTACTCGCTTTTGGCTAATTCCCGGAAATGTTTTATATGACCATGTGTTGAGTTTTTAGAATTTGTAATCCTGTGACCTGTGGTTTTAATACTGTTGTACTCTGTTGTTTTTATCGAATGTTGTTGTGATCCGCCCCGAGCCTGCAGAGAGGAGCGGAATATAAAACTGAATAAAATAAATAAATAAATAAATAAATAAATAAATAAATGGTATTTCTATCTTCCCTTCAGGAGCTCAGTAAAGATGGACCCAGATTTCGAAAAATTAGGAGCTGCTACAGAAAGGGCCCTGCCATGCAAGCATGTCTCATCTTTCAAGGTGGTGGTTAGACCAAAATGGCTCTAAACTATTGGTGTGGCCTTTTATACTTGCTCTTTTGCAGCAGCTGTCGGATTCTAAAGCTGCCTCCTAGCACCAACATCCTCTTTTTCAGTGGGCGTTGCTGTTCTTTATTTAACTCCGCACCATTCAAGTTGAGCTTTGAATCATGAATCATCTAAACACGCAGGAATCCACATAGCTTCAGCTGTTGCCAAACATTCCAGCACGCTTTTCATGATCTGGAATGAGCTGCAGGTTACAAGATACACCTCTGCCTCCTCATTCAGCAACAGGCATTTATTTGGGAACCTCCTGACCTTGACAACATGGAAGATGCCTCAACAGGAACATGAAGGTGACTCGACTGAAGGCGGAGAGCTCATTTCCTATGCACAGCAAAATGAAAAACATCCCTGTTTGTTGATAACCAGGCCTCTTCATTTGGAACACAAATCACGATGGCACCATTTGTTGCTTGGGAAGAATGTTAAACGATGGTGCCAGTATCTTATATAGAAGTGGTTCTCACCCTTCCTAATGCCACGACCCCTTAATACCAACCATAAACCCCAACCATAAAATGATTTTAGTTGCTACTTCATAACTGTAATTTTGCTACTGTTATGAATCATAATGTAAATATCCAATATGTAGGATATATTTTCATTCACTGGACCAAATTTAGCACAAATACCCCATACGTCCAAATTACCGGTGGGGTTTATGGAGAGGGGGGTTGGTTTTTCCATTTGGGAGTTGTAGCTGCTGGGATTTATAGTTCACCTACAATCAAAGAGCATTCCAATGATGGAATTAAACCAAACTTGGCGCACAGAACTTTCAGGACCAACAGAAAATATTGGGTTTGATGGGCATTGACCTTGAGTTCTGGAGTTGTAGTTCATCTACATCCAGAGAGCATTGTAGACTCAAACAATGATGGATCTGGACCAAACTTGGCACGAATACTCAGTATGCCCAAATGTGCACACTGGTGGAGTTTGGGGAAAATAGGCCTTGACATTTGTGAGTTGTAGTTGCTGGGATTTATAGTTCACTTACAATCAAACAGCATTCGGAACCCCAGCAATGATAGAATTGGGCCAAACTTCCCCCATAGAACTCCCATGACCAACAGAAAATACTGTGTTTTCTGATAGTTTCTGGTGACCCCTATGATGCCCCCTCACGACCCACCCTCCAGGAATTCCAGCCCCCAGGTTGAGACATATTGTTATAGAGCTATTGGTAACATATCTTTAGAGTAGGCATGGGAAACTTCAGCCCTCCTGGTGTTTTGGACTTCAACTCCCAGAAATCCCAACCAACTTAGCGGCTGTTAGGAATTGTGGGAGTTGAAAATCAAAACACCCAGAGGGCCGAAATTGGCCTATGCCTGCTTTAAGGTGAATCCTATTTGCTCTCTAGGCTATATTTCTGAGGAAGGAACTGACAAACACCACCTCTGAGTATTCCTTGCCTAAGGAAACCCTCAAAATTCACAGGGTTACCATAAGTTAACAGGTAACTTAAAAGCACATGTAGACACACACATCTTACACAAAATGCTACTTGCCATAGAAAAAACGGAGTAGACACTGAAGAATGCTGGTCTTCCCTTTTGCATCAAGGGCTACTGTGTACATGGCATGCGCCAAGTCCTGTGGCCATAGGCATCTTAGCTATAAATGCATGCAACCTGTTTAAGGAGGTCCTAGATTTCTATTCTTGGAAACACTTTATCTTCTTTTAGAGCACTGAACTGCCTGGCCTAGATGCCAACTATCCTTGCAATTTTCTATGACACTGTTTCAAGGAACTATATTTGCTGACATGCCCTGAATCGACATTACAACTGAGCCAAGAGCCATGACAGTGGTTGCATTAGTATTTTAATGATGTGTAAATGAAAGCATATTTCAGATTTTTTTTTGTGCTGCACAAAAAGCATAACAGCCAGACAAACACTACATTGAGGTGAAGTAGCTGTTTACTCTATGAGAACCTGGGCATTAATCCCCTACAGAAAACCCAAGGCAAGTCACAGAAGAAACTTGACAGTTCTGTGGCCTTGTCAATCAAATACCAGCTGTGCGCATCAGTCTCTCAAGATAAACAGAGAAATTTCCAAGAGGTCCTTTGGAAATCCATATAGTTATGGGAGTGAGATACCTATGCTTTATAAATATGTGTTGTTGAAGGCTTTCATGGCCAGAATCACTGGGTTGCTGTGAGTTTTCCAGGCTGTATGGCCATGTTCTAGAAGCATTCTCTCCTGACATTTTGCCCACATCTATGGCAGGCATCCTCAGAGGTTGTGAGGTCTGTTAGAAACTAGGCAAGTGAAGTTTATATATCTGTGGAATGTCCAGGGTGGAAGAGAGAACTCTTGTCTGTTTGAGGGAAGTGTGAATGTTGCAGTTGCCCAACTTGATTAGCATTGAATGGCCTTGCAGCTTCGAAGCTTGACGGATTGCTGTCTGAAGGAATCCTTTGTTTGGAAGTGTTAACTGGCCCCCCCACACACACTCAGTCGTCATCCCACCCACCCACCCCACACACACACACCAACCCAACCAGTATTTAAATTGGCTATTTTGCCAAATTTGGTACAGTGAATGGAAATGCATCCTGCATATCAGATATTTACATTACAATTCATAACAGTTATGAAGTAGCAACGGAAATAATGTTATGGTTTGGGGTCACCACAACAGGAGGAACTGTATTAAGGGGTTGCAGCATTTGGAAGGTTGAGAAACACTGCTCTAGATCAAGGGGGCTTATGAGCCAAATGCAGATCTCCAAGTCTAACATTTTGTTTTTTGGGACTCTTCTTGAGCTATATTTCCCCTAATGATATCACTTCCTCTTAGTATGTCTCCTCAGTGCAAAGCTGATGAAGCAAACCTTGCATGTGTTTATTATTATTTATTTCCAACATTTCTACCCCACTCTTCTCAACCCCCGAAGGGGGACTCACAGTGGCCTAACAGAAGGCACAATTCGATGCCCACACAGTAAAATACAATATAAAAACCAAAAAATTTCAGCATTAAAATACATTAAAATACAATTAACATTAAAACATCACACAATTCACTTAAGTTAAAACAGTGTTCCGTCCATAACAGGGGCATCGAGCCATCTCCATCAACTTGCCCTTACAAATCCAGTCCAAAGTGCTGCATTGTGCTAAAGCGCAAACGCCTGGTCTCACAGCCAGGACTTCACTCCTTTCCTGAATGCCAGGAGGGATGTGGTCAATCGTATGTTGCTTGGGAGCGCGTTCCACAGACGGGGAGCCACCACCGAGAAGGCCCTCTCTCTCGTCCCCACCAACCGCGTTTGAGAAGTTGGCGGGAGCGAGAGCAGGGCCTCCCCTGACGATCTTAAATTATGAGGTGGGACGTAGGGGCTGATGCGTTTGGACAAGTAAGCTGGGCCAGAACCGTATAGAGCTTTAAAGGTCAAAACCAGCACTTTGAATTGAGCTCAGAAGTGGACAGGCAGCCAGTGGAGCTGACATAACAGGGGGGGTGGTATGCTCCCTGTATGTAGCTCTGGTTAGGAATCTGGCTGCCACCCATTGGGCGAATTGTAATTACTGAACTGTCTTCAAAGGCAGCCCCACGTAGAGTGCGTTGCAGTAATCTATTCGGGATGTGACCAGAGCGTGGACGACCGTTGGGGAAAGAGCTAGGTGCAAAAGTATTTTCCCTTCCATTGCAGACTGAAAAAAGCAAAGATTCACACACGTAACTCCCTTTACACTGCCCTTTGGCCTCATCCATTTTTGCTTTGACAGTACCCACCACCATCTTATGGATCCTTGAGAAAGGTAATACAAATCTCCAAAAGACAACAACATTTCCCATACCTGACTGAATATCGATTTTAATAAAATGTCACATGAAGAAACCTCAGAGAAATAAATTCCTTGCAGTTATGGAAACACAAACTCGTGAACAAAGAACTACAATTCTCTTTTTATCTGGACCTGAATGACCTCAGAATTATCCACAGAAAAGAGAAAAATCATCTCTCTTGGAAGTGCATTTCTCCAGGGAATGTTTGCTGACATCAAGATGTATTCAATGCATCCTCATCTCTCCACCCACCATCAATGTAAGAATGGCACCATACAGTCAAATAAGTCCAGGGAAAGAAACTAGCCTTCAGCTAAAAAGCTGTTAAGAAATTGTGTGAAACCACAAACACACCACATATCTATCCTTCAGTACAGATTGGGTGGTACTCACTCTGAGAAGCATAAAGACCTTCTGTTGCCTTATCTTCGTCAAACTCTCTGCACACAAGCTGCCTGTTGGCTGTCTCTAATCGATCTGCACAGAAATTGGGAAGAGTTGAAGAAAAAAATATATATGCATGAGGCTAAAGGCCAACCACAAAATAATAGGCAAACCAATAAATGTAATACAAGAAGAACTTGTATGAAGGGAGACCAATTCACATAGCAACGAATAACAGGAGATATTTGCTGAAGGACAGACATGGCCAACCTGCATTTTGGAGAATCCCAGAGACACACTGCTCTTGGGGGGGGGGGGGGGTGACGACTGATTTTGAATAAGAAACTAGCTTGGGTACCCGGCGTTGTCAATTTTTAACTCTATGGACAAAAGATCAGAAAACTGTTATGTTATGTGATAACGGCGGCCAGGATAGTTTGGGCCAGATACTGGAAAAAGACAGAGTTTCCAGAAGAGGAAGAGTTGCTGACCAAATTACTAGAGATAGCTGAAATGGACAAACTAACCATTATGTTGAGAGGAAATGACGACTCAAAATTTGCGGAGGTGTGGAATCCTTATATTGTATATATAAAAAACATCAAGAAAATAGATCTAAAGGGTTATTGGTTATGAGGGTAAGGAGCGAGCCGCCAATATTGAAGCCAAAACAAATACGTCTGCTTCACCGGGTGAAGTCAACCCGTTCTTTGTTTTTTAAGTGTAACTTTGTACTGTCATTGGAAACCCCCCTGTTTGTTTCCCCATGTATCTCCCTTCCCTTCCCCCTCCCCCACCCTATGAACTCTGTTAGGGCTACTTGGTAAGCCCCTACTTGTTATGTTTGTTATTGACTGTGTGTCTTTTAATCAATAAAAACTTCAAAAAAAAATTTTTTAATTGCTCAAAATGCATAATGGTGTGGGTGAACTACCACATCATGCCAGGTTAACCCCGAGAAACTCCATCAGTACTTAAAGTTTGTGATGTTGGGTAAGTCTGCTCTAGATGCATCATCAGTAGGGTTCAGTGTGCTCTCTAGCTGTAGGGTAAATTACAACTCCCACTATGGTGAGTCAGTCCCCTTAGACCCCACCAGTAGGTTGAGATACGTCATGGGGGTTCTGCATGCCAAGTTAGTTACAGGTCCATCGTTGGGGGAGTTCAGAGTGTTCTTTGACTGCAGGTGAACTATGTTGGAGCATGCAAGGAATCAGTGAATGTGCGTGGGTGGGTGTCAACTGTAAAATAAGATGCATGAAGCTGATTGGTCGAGCAATGCCTGGGGAGATGGCTGAGCCTGGAACTTTTGGATATACTGTTAAACATTTTTGATCAGGAACAATTTTGAGCTATGGTGTGGGGTGCAAAGAGAGGAGCCAGAGCGAAGTAACCAGAGTCTCGTGCTACCCACTTCATGAGCTTCTGAAAGAGTTTATCCATATGGACAAAAGAAAGACCATTTAAATCTCTCATAAAAGGACATTATGTGAGTTGATGCAACCGATCACATTGTACATATGTTGTTCGGAACTACGAAGAGTAAACTACTTGTCATTTATTGTTCACCTGTATGGCATATTTTCTTTCTCTGGCAAGACAGTGTGTGGGCAGGCCCGGATCAGGCCCTTTTGGCACCCTAGGCCAAAGGCTCTGCCCCCGCCCCCGCCCCACCCCCGGCTCCGCCCCCGCTCTGCCCTTGGCTCCACCCCAGCCTCCTCGCTGGCGCAAGGAGGAGGAAGTAAAGCCCCACCCCTGGAGCCGATGCGGGGCCTTCCCACAGCTCCTCCCTCCCTCCCTCCTAAAGCCACCATGCCGGTTTGAGAAGCAGCTGTAATCACGGCTGTAAGAGGGAGGGAGGAGTTGTGGGAGGCCCCACATCGGCTCCGGGTGGGGCTTTCCTTCCTCCTCCTTGCGCTGGCGAGGAGGCGGGGGTGGAGCTGGGGGCGGGGCGGAGCCGAGGGCGAGGGCAGAGCTGAGGGGAGCAGAGCAAAGGAGGGGGACGGCCGTGGCTGACGCTTACACCGCCGCACGTATGCGCCCTTTTTGGAGGGGAATTTTTTCTTGATTTTTTTTACTTTGGGGGGGGGTCCGGACCTGCTGCCCCCCCCAAAGGTGCCACCCTAGGCCATGGCCTAGGGTGGCCTTATGGGTAATCCGGGCCTGTGTGTGGGCTGATGAAACGTGATCTACACGTGGTTTATTTTACATAACACCACAAACTATACATCCAAGAACCTACAGCTCCTATAAATCATGACGAAATTCTCCCCAAAACCTCTCTACTATGTTCAGTTGCTGATCAATTCCTCTGCTTGCTGTGTACCATAGAAAATAATAGGAAAGGGTTGAGAGAGAGAGGCAGTGGGTGGGGCCATGCAAATTCCACACCAGTGGAGAGAGAAAGAAACACTGGGATGTCTGTGGTGAAGGAAACACATAAAATCTAGGATGAAATTAGGTGCTTTTAAATGAACCCTTGCGGAACTCAATTGCTCACTGTATAAATTAACCCTAGCAATAGACTGCTGTTGTTACATTGAAACATCGTTTCCATTGCTCCAGGATAATTTCCATACAATCCAGATTATTTGCAACATAGAAAAAACTGTTCACAGTCATGCAGTAACTGGAGATTACAATCAACCCAGTAAAAAAACCTGCTATAACAACATAGGAGGGTACTTTTTCCAAGCATCTAGGCTTATCCAAATATAATCCGGACTTTTCACAATACAAAAACATCTTCCTTGGAAGACAACGTGCAGCAGCGGGGGCTGCTTCCAATGAACTCCAGTGCATAATATATGGTCATTATGTGTACTGAAATGTACTGTTATGATATATAAACTGTGATATTTATGTACTGATGTTTAATATTGCTTATATGAATTTGGAATGAGCAAGCATTTTTCTGTATTGGTACTAATACATAAATGGTATATATTTTTGGATAACATTTGATATATGGGCTCACTAAAACCTGCAATGTCATTGTTGGGAGGAGCATTGGTGTCTCCTGAGTGGTGAGAGCTATAGCTGTTTGTGGAGGCAGGAGCTTGTCTCCCTCCACAGCCGCACACACATACACACACATATTCTCACTTTTATTATGTACTAGCTTGGGGACCCGGCGGTGCCCGGGTTATTTGAGGAAGGCATTGTGTGCCATAGTTCGTCATTGGTGTGGGCCACAGTGCTCTAAGGAAGTGAATTAAAGTACTGCAAGTCCCATCATCCATGGTCCATCCTTCCTCAAACTGCACCAGGATGTAGGGTGCATCTTCGGGGGTCTGTGTGCCAAGTTTGGCCTTGTTCTGTCATTGTTGGGGGCCTAGTCAGGAAAATCAAGTTGAGGAAGCCTAACAATATCCCATGAGCTGAGGCCTAGTCAGGAAAATCAAGTTAAGGAAGCCTTGTTGTCAATTTTGGGCCTGGTCTGTGATTTATAGGTGCTGCAGTGTTGTTTGGGAAGTGAATGATGTGAAGGTACTGCAAATCCCATCATTCGTGGCCCATCCTGCTCTAAACCACACCAGGTTGTGAAGTGGGCCATTGGTCCCTTGTTTGCCATGTTTGGTCCTGATCCGTCATTGCTGTGGGCCGCAGTGGCTGACTGCCTGAGGCCTTTTGCTTTCCCTCTGAGTCACCTTAGAAGTGTATTGGGTGAAGGTACTGAACATTCCATTTCCAACAGAAAAATCTGTCAACTGGCTAACTGCAACTCCAGCCATTTATGCCTGCCTCAGGCCCTTCCCTTTCCTCTCTGTGCTGTGTTGGAATGTTGGGAGGCTGGCCAGTCACAGCCATTTATGCAAATAATCCCACAGTTGCAGCCAATCGAAACGCTGGCACATATTCGCTCAGTCGCACCACCCACCGCCCGCAAACACTGACTTTTATTATATACATAGAAGATGGATATAGATAGAAGATATATGTCTCCTTAAGAAATTTCTAGGCCAAAAAAACCCATATTGGAGATGCCCAAAAATTGTACCGTTTGGTTCAATTCCATCGTAGGTGGAGTTCAGAAAGCTATTTGATTATAGGTTAAGTATAAATCTCAGCAACTATAACTCCCAAATGACAAAATCAATTTTTGAGTGATGTTCACTCCTTGGGTTAGTAGGTGTCTTGTGGCCAAATTTGGTGGCAATTTGTCCAGCAGTTTTTGAGTTATGATGTCACTCAAAAGAAACAGAGCATTTGTGTGTGTGTGTGATGTTTTATCTGATTGTTATGTTTTGCTATGTTTTATTTTAATTGTATTTTTTGTTTTTAATGGACTGTATTGTTTTGATGTTTTGTGGACACTTTGTCTCATGTGTAAGCCGCCACAAGTCCCTTTAGGGAGATGAAGGTGCAGTCCAAAAATAAAGTAGTAGTTGTTGTTGTTATACACATTTCTTATCTTACATGAAATAAGCAACGTCAATCTCATTGAAACTGGGTAAACAGGAAAGGGCAGCAAACAAACTTGGTCGCCCTCTTTCCCATAACACTAAATTGTTGTTAGGTATGAAATCCAAATGTAGCTATGAAGGACACCACATTACACGAGCATACACCAAGGAAGGGATTAAGTAAAGTAAATCCTTTAGGCTGCCATACCTGCAATAAATAGCTCTCTAAAATTAATGACGGAAAATAGTTGGTTCAGCCTCTGATGTGGCAACCTGGAATGTGATCGCTAGGGAGCACATTTCCAATGCAATGAAGAATGAAAAGACCTGTGCCAAAAGGACATACCACGCAAGTCCCTGTTGAAATCATGGAGCCTCCGGATTTCCCCTTCAAGTTTGTTACGCATTGCCTTGTCTAATGACTCTCTTTTGGTGGTGGTCTTCACCAGGTCCTCATAAGCTTCTGAAATCTTCTGGATTTCTAGTTCAAACTGAAAGTGGGGGGGAAAGAGAAGAAAACAACATTCCATTAAGAGCTGGACAGAGAGCCACGTCAGTCTTTGGCTCAAAGCTTCTAAAAGGAAGTTTTGTGTGGCGTCCAGAAAGTTGTGTGCCAACTTTCACACCAGCACGGTTCTGCAGGAAGAATTCTCCTACAGTGAGGCCAAAGGAGAAATGCCTCCAGTCATTCACAGCCCTACTATTGCTGAAAGAAACCAACTTCTTGTGCATCACAGAAGTTTGCAATCACACCTTCTATGGCAGTGGTTCTCAACCTGGGGTCGGGACCCCCAGGGGGGGTCGCGAGAGGGTTTCAGAGGGGTCGCCAAAGACCATCAGAAAACATGTATTTCTGCTGGTCTTATGAAGCCCTTTCGCAGAGAAGGTTGAAAATCTCTCCGCTTTTCCTTCTCTTTCTTTTTGGAAACAGACTGCGAATTCTCCCACCTAAAGCTCTCCTCTGCTGTGATTGGCAGGCCTCCCAGCCAAGGGGAAAGCTGATTCTGAGACTCCAAGCGGGGAGGGGAGAGCAGGTGTGCTTGGCACATGGCAGCATGGTGCACATGTGTGGGTGAGGGGGAGTGTGTGAGGTGGGATGGAGGCTCACGCTAGCTAGTTACTTCAAGGCATGAGGATTCTGTGTAGGAATGTTGACCCAATTCTATCATTGGTAGGGGGCAATGGGCTCTTTGATTGTAGATGAACTATAAATCCCAGCAACTACAACTCCCAAATGTCAAGATCTATTTTCCCCAAACTCCACCTGTGTTCACATTTGGGTATATTGAGGATTCGTGTCAAGTGTGGTCCAGATCCATCGTTGTTGAGTCTATAGTGCTCTCAGGATGTAGGTGAACTACAACTCCCAAACTCAAGGTCAATGCCCACCAAACCCCTTCCAGTATTTGCTGTTTGGTCATGGGAGTTTTGTGTTCCAAGTTTGGTTCAATTCCATCGTTGAGTGAGTTGAGAATGCTCTTTGATTGTAGGTGAACTATAAATCCCAGCAACTACAATTTCCAAATGACAAAATCAACCCTAACCCCCCCCCCCAAACCCACAGTTATGAAGTAGCAATGAAAATAATGTTATGGTTAGGGGGTCACCACAACATGAGGAACTGTATTAAGGGGTCGCACCATTAGGAAGGTTGAGAAACACTGTTCTATGGCAAGGCATGTGTTTCTTCATCCCCAAAGCCCTACATTTAGTACTTCCTATCCTACCTCCAGACACAAACGAGGATGACCACTGTCTGAAGCTAAGGGCCCATCCGGACACGATCTGATCCCAGGTTTTCTGTTTATTCCGGGTTATCTGGCAGTGTGGACTCATAAACAACTTTATTTCAGCAGGCTTTCAATCTAAACTGACCCAATGCAAGTAGGTGTACTAGGGGTGACAGTTTGATTGTTGGTTTTAGA
The DNA here is from genome assembly GCA_030556195.1 of Anolis apletophallus. Lineage (NCBI taxonomy): Eukaryota > Metazoa > Chordata > Lepidosauria > Squamata > Anolidae > Anolis > Anolis apletophallus. The sequence goes on from JARBWK010000004.1 coordinate 157,521,686, forward strand.
ATTGTTTTTACAGTTTTTTAGTGTATTTTATTGTTGATGTTGCCTTATGTAAACCGCCCCGAGCCTGTTGGGATGGAGCAGTATATAACATCGAAGTAATAAATAAATAAATAAATCGCTGTCCTTGGTTTACTGAGGAGTTGTGGTTTTAGCATTTTAATCTTGTTTACTGTTTGAATGGTTGTTTTATCTTTTATGTAAACCGCCCTGAGCCTTTGGGAGTGGCGATGTATAAGTTGAAGTAATACATAAATAAAAGCGTAGAGCATTTCCGTGATCACCCCATCACTTTGAAATGCCCTCCTCCTTACATCAGAGCCACCCATGATCTAAAAGACTTTCGCACGGGTTGTAAAATGTGGCTGTTTGAGAGGGCGTTCGGCTGAGAAACTGGTTAGATTGTTAATTGTTTTTTGATGTTTATAGAAGCTAATTGTTTTTAGATGTTAGATACTTTTAGATGTTTTAGATGTTTCAGGTATTTAGTTGTGTGTGTGTGTTTTTTTTACTGTAAATCGCCCAGAGCCATCAGGGATGGGCGATTAATAAATCCCAACATATATAAATAAAATAAATAAATTCTGATATTGGTGCTAAAGATTTGGACAGTGTTAGTCAGAGACTGGATTTCAGTTTCGGTTTTTTAGATGTTTGATAGTCGAGGTTTGCTTTTTGTAAGATTGTTGACAGAGGGATCATGGCAATGATGAAAAGCAGAGGGGACAATGAGTGTCATTATTACTATTACTATTATTACTATTATTATTATCTCTGTCCAAATCACACTGCCCCCACGCAGTCCTCGAGTGGCCCATTGCTCATTTCGAGCCTTATTTTCACTTGATTTTGGTCGCTGCGACACTTTTACGACACTTTGCGGCTTCTCCGGTCCTTTCCGGCAGGCTCGCCAGGCTAACGCGGAAGTAATCCCGTCCTGCTCGCTGCGGCCGCGGCTTGAATTCCCCCGCTCGCCGCTTCCACCCTCGAGAACGCGGAGTGGATTTTTGCGTCCTTCGACTTTCCCTGGCACCCATTCTTCAAAGTGACTCCTTAAAAGCTTTCCCATTCTTCCCCCACTCGAGTTTGATTGCTTTCTGAAGAGCCAACGTGGCTACATATGGGCCAGGTTTGAATAGACCAAGTTATCCAACAGATTTCCTTTCATGCATCGTCTTTTCACTTTGTATCATCTCTGTAGACGCATCTTCTCTGCTTCACTTCATAGTTATATGTGGCATATACATGCATGTATTTATTGTTACTGACGACTTTACCATGATGTATTGCACATGCCTGAATATATAGTATCGTCACTTATGTTACATATACTTGCATGTAGATATTGATACTGATGATGCTGCCATGATATGTTGTACATGCTTGAATGTATAGTATTTTTACATGTGTCACATATATTTCTATGTAGAAATTGATACTGATGACCTTGCTATAATGCATTGCATATGTTTAAATGTGTAGACCTATTTTGTATCACTTTGCTGCTTAGCCATCCCTATTATATATGCTATTTTTGATACCACAGTTATTGCATTATTGTCCTCATTACTAGTGCGAACCTGATCATTTACTGTGGTTCCCCTTGTTGTTCCAAATCACACTGATCACATGGAGAAAGTCTATAGTAACCAACTGTGTACCCCATTCAATTCGGATATTCAAAACAAATATATCAACTCAAAATGCTTTAATTTTACACGTTTGCCTTTTGTATGTGGCTCAAAACTTTAGTAAAACATCAGCAGATCTCACATGTCTGAAACTGGTCTGATTCTATCATGGATCGACTGTTTATTTTATTTATTTATTATTTGGACTTGTACGCCGCCAGTCCCCGAGGGCTCGGAGCGGCTCACAGTCATAAAAACACAATAGGAATAAAAACAACAAGTTAAGCTAGATTAATAAGTAGGATTTTTCCAACTTAGCAATCGAAGGCTAGCCAGAAGAGATGGGTCTTGCGGAAAGATAGTAGGTCCTACAAGGCCCGCACTTCACTTGGAAAAGTATTCCCGATTGAAGGCGCTATCACAGAAAAGGCTCTGCGCCGGGTCAATGTAAGACAAATAGCTTTGAAGCTCGGCACTTCAAGGAGGTTCAGTTGTTCGGAGCGAAGTGATCTATGTGTCAGCCTTTTCCAACTTACTACCTTCCAGAAGTACGCCAAATCTTTCTTGATTGGTGATCTTTCCTGCTCTCCAGCAATGCAACTCCTAAGAATCCTTGACTCCATCTACAGCAGTGGTTCCCAACCTTTTCTTGACCTGGAACCACTTGACCAGGGCCCACTTTGACCAGGGACCACTTTGACCTGGGACTACTCTCCAACATTAGTACCAAAAGGGTTATGAATCAATTCTTGGTCAACTTTAGATTCGGGTTGGTTATTTGGGGTGCTGATTCAGAAAACTGCATTGGATAGACCACATCAGCTCTGGTTTCCGATACAGAACATATGCCATCCAGTAGTAGCCATCTGCTCACCCACAGAAAACCATATTTAATAAACCTTGGCACTATAAGAGGGTATTGCAAGACCAGTCACTCTTGTTGCAATGGTGTAGTAATGGTGAGACCGCAGACCATATTTTAATTCTTGCGGACCACTGGTGATCCACGGACCACAGGTTGGGAACTTCTGATCATCAGTTTCAAACTGAATTATTTGGCAGTGTAGATGGGGCCCTTAACATTGACCATGGCGGCTGGGGATGGCATGTGCTGGAGTCCAAAACACTGGAAAGCAGCAGCTAAGACGAAAGCTGGACTAGAACTGGGATTTTTCTACCATTGCAATGAAGAGAAGCATAGGAATATAGGAATCTCCTTTGTGCAAAGACTGTTTTGTCTGCACTAATTGGCCATCATTCTCCATCTCAACCTGGATTGAATCTGAGACATTCTCCATGCAAAGTATATGCTCTACCTTCAAAACAAAAAAAAGGTCCTCTCCGTCCCAACTCTGCCCCATACCTTCTCAATCTTGTCAGCTTTCTCGTAGTAGCCCTCCAGCTCTTTCTGCAAGGCCTCATTGTCTTCTGACAGCATCTCCACCATTTGCTGGGCTCGCTGCACTATTGTAAATGCATCTGGTGCAAGCTGCTGTTGCTGTTGGCTTGGTGGCGTTGCAGGCAAAGACTGGGATGTGGTGGCCATTGAGAGGGGAGGCAAAGAGGTAGAGTGCAATGGTCCGCTCAGGGAGGAGGCTTGGGATGACATCGGACTGTGCTGCTGTTGCGATGATATTGATGGGAATGACTGGCATTGACGGCTAGGAGGAAGGGGGAAAAGGCAAGGAGGAAGGGGACAAAGATTAATTGGATTATCAGTTTTCAAGGAGAAGAAGTACAACTGGTTTTATTTATTTATCCTGCCTTTCTGTCAATAGAGATCTAAGGAACCTTGTCATACACATTTGAAGGAGTCCCCGTTGGCGCAATGGGTTAAACCCTTGGGCCGGCAGGACTGAAGACCCACAGGTCACAGGTTCGAATCTGGGGAGAACACGGATGAGCTTCCTCTGTCAGCTCCAGCTCCCCATGCTAGGATATGAGAGAACTATACACACACAAGTAGTAAATGCAGAGTAATAACCACTATGCCACGTAAAGGACATGTACTGTATGCAACTAATAAAGAAATAATCAAATATATTTATGAAATTCTCATAGGCTGATATATCGGTTAATAATAATATACAGTATATCATATGGTACATTCATACATAACAAATTACAATGCAAGAGGGGGCCCCAAACGTTGATCACGTCAATAATAACACTTCAAAATACACAGGAACATTCGGGAAAGTAGCAAGAGGAACAATATACAGACCGGCGTGAAGGGGAAAGCATCAAGGATCAAACAGCAATCATAGTTCGATTATCCGTGGATATAAAGTGCCCCACGGTCCCGGAATGAAAACAATTCGTGGATATAAAGTGTCCCCGTATAGTATCAGGTTCGACAAATGTCCAGAGGTGAAGGAATGGGGTCCAAATGAAGCCCAATAAGCAGCCAAAACGGACTCTGGGGGCCCCGCAATGTTTGGGGCCCCCTCTTGCATTGTAATTTGTTATGTATGAATGTATTTATTTATTTATTCAGTTTTATATTCCGCTCCTCCCTGCAGGCTCGGGGCGGATCACAGCAACATTCGATAAAAACAACAGAGTACAACAGTATTAAAACCAGGGTTACATGGTTACAAAATCTAAAAACTCAACACATGGTCATATAGAACATTTCCGGGAATTAGCCAAACGCGAATACGAAGAGGGCAGTCTTGCACACTCTCCTAAAAGGAACAAGCTCTCGGATCGCACGGGAGAGAATATATCATATGTACCATATGATATATATTATTATTAACCGATATATCAGCCTATGAGAATTTCATAAATATATTTGATTATTTCTTTATTAGTTGCATACAGTACATGTCCTTTACGTGGCATAGAGGATATGAGAGAAGCCTCCCATAAGGATGACAAAACATCCTTGCAGACGGCCAATTCTCTCACACCAGAAGCGACTTGCAGTTTCTCAAGTCACTCCTGACATGAAAAAATACAATCAGTTGGAAACAGAGTCTTTAAAGTAAGTCCACATATGAAAACCAAACAATTTAACAATAATTAAGAAAACCCTCCCATAACCATGTGGGATACATTCCTAGCAAAGTCAGTTTTACCTGAAACTGTGGATATGACCAAACACCATTGAATTGCCTAACTTCCTGTCCCAGTATGCCTTAGAGTTGCATTGGAGATTTCCCAGGTTCCTCAACACAACTGTATGGTAACCTCTGGGGGAAGCAAACCATAGAATTGCCTGGAGGACCTAGCAAAAGAGACCAATCCCAGTTGCAAAAGAGACCAATCCCAGTTGCAGGAAAGTAAGACTGTAGGTATGGATTCTGCAGTTATGTGGGAAAGGAATGCAATACATAGAAGGCCCCATTAAAAGTTCCATCTGCAACAATCTGTTTCCTGAAATATTTTTATTTGGAGATATCACAGATTAAAACAAGAACCTTCCTTAGGCAAAGATTGTGTTCAAAACGACAAGAACTCTGATTCCAACTCTAATTCGTTCTTTAGGACAGTGTTTCCCAACCAGTGTGCCGTGGCACACTAGTGTGCCATGAGCGATTCTCAGGTGTGCCGTGGGAAATTGGAACCTTCAATACCCTTTCTTCCCCCTCCTGCCGAACACTTTTTCTTCTCCACTCGGGCTCCCTTCTTCCCAGCCTCGCTCTGCTTGCTTTGCCTCGCTTTGCTCACACTGCCGCTTCTGCGGGAGGGGGGAAGACGTGATCCGTGCAGGCGCTACTGCGCAGACTCGCCCCACGTCTTCCTAACTCCCCTCCACAGTGCTCTCTGGATATAGGTGGACTACAATTCCAAAACTCAAGGTCAATGCCCACCAAACTCTTATAGTATTTTCTCTTGGTTATGGGAGTTCTGTGTGGGAAGTTTGATTCCATTCCATCATTGGTGGAGTTCAGAATGCTCTTTGATTGCAGGTGAACTATAACTCCCAGCTGTTGAGCAAGACCTTCATTGAAACAGGCCCAGGTTTCATACTGAGTGTATAAATACATTTAAAAACATATTAACTACATGTAATACTGTGTTAGAGTGTCATTTTGTGTCATTTTGGTTGGTGGTGTGCCCCAGGATTTGGTAAATGTAAAAAGTGTGCCGCGGCTCAAAAATGGTTGGGAAACACTGCTTTAGGAGTCATATTCAGTTCTGAGCATGACCTGAAAGTGTCAGGCAACAACTGAATCCCTGTTCTTGGCACTAAAGAAAGCTCCAGTCTGTAACGAACATGATAATTGCAGTCCGCTCCCAACTTCTTGAGACGATACCCTGAATTTGACCCTGTTTTCCTGTCTCCCCATCCCTTTGTTGCTGTTTTGCTTAGAAAAACAGAGGTTTTTATGTTTCCTTTGAAAGCTAGACTTTTCCTGGTTAGTAAAAAAATGAGCACCATCTTTCAATATGTTATAGAAAGAAAGTCAAAACATAGACTCAACAGATGGAATGCAAGCACTGTTTTTGCTATGTGTAAGGAAGACAAAACTCATAGGCAATCTCTCTCTGCTACAGCAGTGTTTCCCAACCAGTGTGCCGGGGCACACTAGTGTGCCGTGAGCGATCATCAGGTGTGCCGTGGGAAATTGGAACCTCCAGGAAAGGGGGGGGGGGGAGTCTAGTGTGTTGAAGTATAAAAACTCTAAGAAACCTACCTCGATAAAGGCACAAGATTGCAAACACCCCCCTCCCCACCCGTTGTCTACTTGGTCTCTCCCTCTCCATGCATTAGGAAGGCCTGCCTCCCTTTCCCCAAGTAGAGACCTCCTCTTGCCTCCTGGGGGTTCTGTGTGGGAAGTTTGGCCCAGTTCTGTCATTGGTGAGGTTCAGAATGCTCTTTGATTGTAGGGGAACTATAAATCCCAGCAACTACAACTCCCAAATGTCAATGTCTATTTCCCCTGAACTCCATCTGCGTTCATATTTGGGCATATTGAGTATTCATGCCAAGTTTGGTCCTGATCCAACATTGTTTCAGTCCACAGTGCTCTCTGGATATAGGTGAACTACAACTCCAAAACTCAAGGTCAATGCCCACCAAACTCTTATAGCATTTTCTCTTGGTTATGGGAGTTCTGTGTGGGAAGTTTGTGTCTTTCTGCCATTCCTGCCAGGATATCGATGTTGTGTTCATCAAAACAGGCCCAGGTTTCACACTGAGTGTATAAATACACGTAAAAACATATTAACTATATGTATTACTGTGTTAGAGTGTCATTTTGTGTCATTTTGGTTGGTGGTGTGCCCCAGGATTTTGCAAATGTAAAAAGTGTGCCGCAGCTCAAAAAAAGGTTGGGAAACACTGTGCTACAGAACAGCCTTCCCTATCCCACTATTCTCCTGATCGTGGCACAACTAACGGCCATCATCCCCAACTAGCATGGCCATTGGCTGTGCAGGTTAGGATTGATAGAGCTTGTAGTCAGAAAGGCAACAGACTAAAGGACGGTTGCTATAAAATCATGAAGTTGGAAGAGACAAGCTGGAACATGTCCAGAGTAAGGCAACTCAAATGATCAAGGGTCTGGAAAACATGCCCTATGAAGAGCGGCTTAAAGAGCTGGGCTTGTTTAGCCTGCAGAAGAGAAGGCTGAGAGGAAAAACGATGGCCATGTATAAATATGTGAGGGAAAGTCATAAGGGTGAGGGAGCAAGCTTGTTTTCTGCTCCCCTGGAGTCGAGGACGCTGAACAATGGCTTCAAACTACAGGAAAGGAGATTCCACCTGGACATGAGGAAGATCTTCCTGCCTTTGTGAACTGTTCAGCAGTGGAACTCTCTGCCCTGGAGTGTGGTGGAGGCTCCTCCTTTGCAGGCTTTTAAGCAGAATCTGGAGGGCCATCTCTCAGGGGTGCTTTGAATGCTGAGGAAGGGGTTTTTAATATTGGATTGCCACATTCACTCTCGTCTGTTTTTTTTTAATGGTGATGATATGGGGACCACACATACATATACATATGCAGTTTTAAATAATGTTTTAATTGGTGAGTTTGTATTTAACTTGTAAATTATATCTTTATTTAGCATTACTGTAAGCCTCTATGAAGAGAAACATAAAGTCAGTAATGAAGAAAGAAAACTAGCCAGCTAGCCGGGTTTTCACTGCTTCCCTCTGAATAACCAGTGTTATCCTGTTAGATATTTGCATCATTGAAATCAGTGCAAAAATGATGATGTAAACAGCATTGGAAACTTATCTGTGTAATCGATCTATCTGTCCATTGAGCCTTCTAACCAAGGTGAAAGAAGAAAGCGCAAAAGCTGGGTTGCAGTTAAACAAAAAAAAAACCAAGATGATGGCAAACCCTCTGTGAGAACATAAGAACATAAGAAGAGCCATGCTGAATCGGACCTCAGCCCATCTAGTCCAGCATTCTGTATCACACAGTGGCCCACCAGTTGTACACGGGGGTCTCAAGCAGAAGGGAGGGCAAAACCCTGACCTGCTCCCGACCGCCCACAACCAGTACCCGGGGAATCCTGCCTACCTCAACCAACTCCGAGGTGGCACTTGAATGTCCTTTTCAGTAACTACCGATACACTTGGTATCCATGAATCTGTCTAATCCTGCCTTGAAGTTGTTCAGGCTGACAGCTGTCACAACCTCTTCTGGAAGTGAGTTCCATAACCCAATGATCCTCTGGGTGGAGAAATATTTCCCTTCATTAGTCCTAATTTTCCTACCTTGGCGCTTCAGGGAGTGCCCTCTAGTCCTAGTGTTTTGTGACAAAGAAAATAATTTTTCTTTATTCACCTTTTCTATCCCATGCATGATTTTATACACTTCGATCAAGTCACCTCTTAAACGCCGTCTTTCAAGGCTGAAAAGACCAAGGGAGCCGCTTTCATAAGGGAGCCTCTCCATCCCTTGGATCATTTTTGTTGCCCTTTTCTGTACCTTTTCCAGTTCCGTTATATCCTTCTTAAGGTGCGGAGACCAGAATTGTACACAGTACTCCAAATGTGGCCTTACCATAGATTTGTAGAGAGGTAATACAACATTTGCTGACCTATTTTGATTCCCTTTCTGATCATGCCTAGCATAGAATTTGCTTTTTCACTGCTGCTGCGCACTGGGTTGACATCTTCATTGAGCTGTCCACCAAAACCCCAAGATCCCTTTCCTGGTTTGTCTCGGAAAGCTTTGACCCCATCAATTGGTAGGTGTAGTTGGGGTTCTTTGCCCCGATGTGCATGACTTTACACTTGTTTAGGTTCAAATGCATTTGCCACTTTGTTGCCCATTCACTCAATTTCGAGAGATCTTTCTGGAGCTCTTTACAATCAGTTTCATTTTTAACTACCCTGAACAATTTAGTGTCGTCTGCAAACTTTGCTACCTCAGAATTCACTCCTACATCCAGATCATTAATGAATAAATTAAAAAGTAACGGACCCAAAACTGAACCCTGGGGTACGCCACTTCTCACCTCTTTCCACCCAGAGAAATGTCCGTTTATTACCACCCTTTGTTTCCTACAGTTTAGCCAGGTTCCAATCCAGGACAAGACCTGTCCCCTGATTCCATGGCTGAAGAGCTTATTTAGGAGCCTTTGGTGAGGGACTTTGTCAAAAGCCTTTTGAAAGTCAAGGTAAACAATATCGACTGGGTCCCCTTTTATCTACGTGTTTATTTACACCCTCAAAGAATTCTAACAAGTTAGTAAGACATGATTTGCCTTTGCAGAAACCATGTTGATTTTCTTTCAGCAATGCCTGTTCTTCTATGTGCCTAGTAATATTTTCTTTAATAATGGTTTCCATCACTTTGCCTGGAACTGAAGTTAAACTGACTGGTCTATAATTTCCTGGATCACCTCTGGATCCTTTCTTGAAGATCGGTGTTACATTTGCCTCCCTCCAGTCCTCGGGTACAGTACCTGATTTTAGAGAAAGGTTATATATCTTAGCTAGAATTTCAGCAATTTCACACTTGAGCTCCTTAAGAACTCTGGGGTGGATGCCGTCTGGCCCTGGTGATTTGTTGACATTTAGTTTAGTAAGGCATATGAGAACATCCTCCTTGTTTATCTCTATCTGTTTTAATTCTTTTAATTCCCTCCCTGAAAACACTGACTCAGCTGCAGGCATATGTTGTCTGTCCTCCTGTGTGAAAACGGAGGCAAAGAAGTCATTTAGCCGCTCAGCAATCTCCTTGTCTTCGCTGATTTTCCCTTTCTGACCATTGTGATGTCACCGGGGAAAGAAAAGTGCCATGTGTATGAGGGTAAGGGAGGAAAGAAGAAGTGGGGTGAGCTCCCGCCTGTCAGCTCCAGCTTCTCATGCAGGGACATGAGAGAAGCATCCCACAGGATGGTGGAACATCCTGGTGTCCCCTGATCAACCTCCTTGCAGATGGTCAATTCTCTCACACCAGAAGCGACTTGCAGTTTCTCAAGTCGCTCCTGACACAACATACACACACACAACTAGAATTGCATTTATATCAGGGATATAACTAAAGTTATGAATCATAGCCTTTGATGCAGGAAAATTGAGGTCATCTGAAATGGGATAACATACAGTTTATTCAAAACCTCAAGTAGATATCTGGCCAATTTTGACTCTATATGAAGTTGGTTTGGTTTTGGGCATTTCTAGAAATCTGTGACACCCCAGAGAGGAGTCACAGACTTTCTCCCAAAAGACAAAGATGCCCATCTCACCTATAGCCTGAGTATACTGTTTCAGGTAAATCAAGGGGCAAAACTGTTTTGGCCCTCAGCATTACATGTGACACTGGTATGGGACCTACACACATGTCGATATGCTCACATGTATGCCAGAGTGGAAGTCTAAGAGGATGCATTGAACATGGAGAACTTGGAGGGCTTTATCCCCACTGCAACAGTGGGAAACAAAGGTTGCTCTCGAACACATTTTAGTTTTTATATCTCCCTGGACCATTTTAGGTCCAGGAGCAGCCTTTTTTTAAACAATCTCTATCTCTATCTCTATATATAATAAAGTATGTATGTGTGTTTGTATGTATGTATGTGGCAGCGTTCTGATTGGCTCCCGGCCTCTACATTCTGACAACATGATTGGTTGCCAGTGAGGGAGTATTTGCATAACGCCTCTAATTGGCCAGCCAACACAAACATTCCGACACTCTAAACTGCCAGAGGGGGTAAGAAAAAGGCCTGAGGCATGTTGGGAGTTTAAGGCCAAAACACTTTGAGACCCCTTTGCAACCCCAAACAATGAGAGAACAAGACCAAACTTGGCAGACAGAACCCTCAAGACCCACTCTACATCCTGGTGCAGTTTGAGGGAGGATGGACCATGGATGACGGGACTTGCAGTACTTTAACTCACTTCCTTAGAGCACTGTGGCCCACACCATAGAAGGATCAGGACCACACTTGGCACACAGATGCCCACTGGCCCACTTTATAACCTGGTGCGGTTTAGGGCAGGATGGGCCAAAAATGATGGGATTTGCAGTACCTTCACCCGATTCATTTCCCACAGAACATTGAAGCCCCTACAAATCACAGACCAGGCCTAAACTTGGCACACAGAGTACCCATGACCCACTCTACATCCTACTGCAGTTTGGAGGCGAACAGACCATGGATGATGGGACTTGAAGTACCTCCAATCACTTCCCGAGACTACTGCAACCCTCATCCACTGACTGATTAAGACCAAACTTGGCACAAAGAGCCCCCATGACCCACACCACATCCTACTTCAGTTTGGAAGACATTGGACCACAGATGATGGGACTTGAATTACCTTCACTCACTTCCTGATGCCACTGCGAGCCAAATAAACAACTGATAAGGACCAACCTTGGCACACAATGCCTTTCTCAATTAACCCGGGCAGGGCTGGGTCCCCAAGCTAGTAGTAAATAATTGCAAGTCACTTTGGGTTAATTTAGGAATTTATACAAAAGCCTCTTCTGAACTAGGGAAGAGCAAAAAAAATATGAATAACATTTCTTCTAACTGGAGCTAATTATAGGGAGCAACACGGCGCCCCTACTAAAGCAGCTCTACTGGCTGCTGATAAGTTTCTGCTTTGAATGCGATTTTCCTGCTTCTAGGCAGGGGGTTGGGCTGTATGGCCCACAAGGTCTCTTCCAACTCTAGGATTCTATGGTTCCAGTTCAAGGTGCAGGTTATGACCTACAAAGCCCTAAAAGGTTTGGGTTCTACCTATCTTCATGACTGCATCTCTCCCCATGAACCAGCGCGAGCTCTAAGATCTGCCACCATCTAACTTCCACCACCGTCACAAGCACGACTGGTGGGGACGAGGGAGAGAGGCTTCTTGGTGGTGGCCTCTCGACTTTGGAACACCCTCCCCAGAGAGTATAAAAACACACTTTAAAACAACTGAAATCTTTTTAACTCTTAGCTAAAAACTATAAAACTATTTACAACTGGTTAACCAAATCAGACCCCAAAAGCCTGCCCCATAAGAATGTCTTGCACGCTCTGCGGAACTTAGGCAACCTCCCACATTGTCCTCCTTCCAGCAGGTTTTTGATCATGATTAGTCCCCAGGCCCAGTCCCTAGGCCAGTACTCTGTTCTGCACTTTCTCCATTTCCCCGGCCCTATGACACACTGTTTGCACTATCCCTTACCCAGCTCTTTAGTTAACCATGCCCATTTTGTAGTCCTAGCCATTGGTTTTATTCAACCTTTTCTGATGGAGATATAATTGCAATTGGTTTAAATTTTTATTGTGGTCTTCTCGTATGATTTTTGTGTTTTACGATGCTTTTATTTTAATCCGTTTGTATGATTTTCCTCTTGGCAATTGAAAGTTTTGCCTTATATGTTGGAAACCGCTCTGAATCCCTTTGGGGGGAGAGGATGGTATATAAATAAATAATCGTTATCATTATTGTTATTATTATTTGAAACACAACAAACAAGATCACTATGCTGGTTGTTGTATTGGATCACACGTCGGACACTTCCCAAGTGTCTAGGACCATGTGATATATCGGCAAATAATGCATGCAGATCCCAGCAGGGTGGCCTTTTGCAGCTGACACATGGTAATTTTGTCAGCGGCGATTGTGTTCAAGTGCAGGCCAAGGTCTTTAGGCACTGCACCCAGTGTGCCAATCACCACTGGGATTATCTTGACTGGCTTGTGCCAGTGCCTTTGCAATTATTATTAAACTGACACAAAACCACAGTATGTCAAACGAGATCTATATGCTGGCTTTTGTATCAAAAATCACAAGTCAAACACTTCCCAAGCATCTAGGACTGTGTGATATATTTTCAAATGATGCACGCAGATCCAAGTAAGGTAGCCTTTTGCAGTTGACAATGTTTATTGTTTCCAAATGCCGGCTGAGATCTTTTGGCATGGCACCCAGTGTGCCAATGACCACTGGGACCAACTATAACATTATTATTATTTCCCCACACCACCTAGCACGCATATGTGGGCATTCTCTGGCAAATCTTTTTTTTAAAAAAAACTATGGGAAGGCTAAAACCCTTGGGGATACATGCAATTCAAGGGGCACATTTTGCCATTCTGATGGACCCCAACAGAAATATCTCCTAGAGAGCATCTTTCCTGAAACTCTTGGCCACTGCTTATAGCACATCTGGTGACAAATGAAGAACAATAAAACATGACTGGGAAAGGAAGAAAGTCAAATTACCCAACTGCTTCGATGAGGGTTCAACAAGTGCACACACAAAATAAGGATTCAGAAATACCTGGGCAGACCATATTCTGGTGGAGGTTGATAGCGGACAATAGTGGTGTCACTCCTAGTAGTTTGTGGAGCTGCATAGGAAGGATTCATGTTTTCTTGGATTATTCCAGAGTGCTGGTCATTAAAAAACAGCCCAAACTCCTGAGTTTTGCCGAAGGGAGAGACCGCCTGCTTGCTTTTGTAAGGATAGTCCGGTGGCGGTCCCCTCTGTTCCAAGCCTTTAGAGGCAACCTGAGAGGACGACGGCCCACCCGTCTTGAACCCCTTGCCTCTCCCCAAGACAGGGGGCTGCTGCTTGGCACCATTTCTCTCCAAGGACAGCTGCATTATCCTTTCGCTTAAAGAGCGGACATGGCCTTGCTTCAGTTCTTTGAGTACTTCATCTTTATGTGCCTGCCCGCTGTTGGCCCGGGCCAACGTTGGCCTCCCTTCTGTTCTAGATTTTGGACAGGAGTTCCCAGCTGTATAAAAATTGGGTCCAACAGTGTTGGATGGTGGCTGCTGCTGCTGCTGTTGTCCCCTGAAAAACTGAGACTGGGCTTTGGCCTCCTCATAAGTGGGTAGCTCCTCATTGTTCTGCTGAGGCTGGGAGCCCCTGGACTGCTTCTCCATCACAGAATTATCTCCTTGGTGCTCCTGGCCCTGTGGTTCCTGGCGCGCCGAGTGCTGGACCATTTGTGGGTCTTCCAGTACCAGGTTCTCTGTGGAAGAAGAGAGCGTGCCGGCAGTGGAGTTGGAGGGTCCCGCGCTCCCGGTGGCCTGTTGCTGGATGACCAGCAGGTTCATGTTCTCATTCGGGTTGCCATAACGCAGCTCCTGGATCAGCCGTTGTAACACAGTGCCAGGGACAACATCCTCTGAACCTCTCATTTCCACCTCTGAGACCTGGAGGAAGTCTGGAAGGTCGAAGGAGCACAGAGAGTCTTCAGCTGAGGCAAAGGAGGAGAGAAAGGACAGGTCATTACACACATCTACCACACTCTGGCCATTCCTGTTCAGTCAGCACAAAGAGTCCAAACCTTACTGTCGCTGGACAGCTAAATTCTTCAGATTGGCATCATGAGAACTCACCTTCAATATCATCGATCACTTGAAGCATTAATGGGGAACCATCTTTCCTGCTGCCAAATAGTTGTGGATCGGTGTTAAGACAGCCACTTTCTTCCAGTATTTGGGCAGGAGTACTGGAAGTATAGCAAATTGATGTGGGCCCTATAAGGAACAAAAGAAAAAAAAAGCTTATTTAGCAAAAAAGCAACAATAAAAAACAACAACCACTCCACTAAAGTTTTCATTGGGGGGGGATCCAAAAAAATTTCCAATAGTATCTGCTAGGGTTTGGTTCCTCCCATAGACACCAAAATCTACTCCTTTCCACCTAAAGTCAAGGATGCCGTCCTGGTCCTGAACCAATCCCTTTCACCAGTAATGGACTGGATAAGAGCCAACCAGTTGAAACTAAATCTCGACAAGACAGAAGTACTCCTGGTTAGTTGTAAGGCGGATCAGGGTGCGGAATTTCGGCATGTGTTGGACAGGGTCACACCCCTCTGAAGACACAGGTTTGTAGTCTGGGGGCACGCCTGGACTCATTGCTGATCCCGTAACCGCATGTTGACAGTGGCCAGGAGCGTCTCTGCACAATTAAAACTCGTGTGTCAGCTGCGGCTGAACCTTGGGATGCCAGATCTAACCATATGTGTCGGTCGCTGTTATGTTAGTATTATCTGTTAGCTGGAGGAATGTGTGAAATGTTGTGCATGTTCCTTTAAATGGCTACCGAGGTTGTTATGGGGGCGTGGCTGGCTGAGGGGAGGAGGGAGGTTGAGAGAGGGGGGAGAAGGGGAGGTGAGAGTGAGGGAGAAAGGTTGGGAAAACTGACATTGAGGGACATCTGTTTTGGGATTTGTGCTATTGAAATTTAGGATTAAGTAATAGGTGTTAACCATTCTATTAAATAAAGAGTTAATTTTATCCATATAACCAACAAGTACGTTTATATTGGTTCTGACGACTACACCGACCGTGCATATGTAGTAAGGGGATAGGGTCGTCACACCATGGTTGTCCATGCTTTAGTCACATCCTATCTGGACTACTAGAACTCTCTCTACATGGGGCTGCCTTTGAAGATAGTTCAGAAGCTCCACCTGGTTCAGCAATCAACAGCCAGGTTACTATCTGGAGCTCTGTACAGGGAGTGAACAACCCGCATGTTACAGCAACTCCACTGGCTGCCAATCTGCTTCTGGGCTAAATAGAAAGTGCTGGTTATTACCTATATTGCCCTAAACAGTTTGGACCCAGATTATTTGACAACTCTCATCCCTGCCTACAAACCTGTTCAGAACCTACAATCATCAGAGGGTACCTTCCTCTCAGTCCCACCCCCGTCTCAAGCTTGGCTGGTGGGAACGAGACTGAGGGCCTTCTCCATAATTGCGTATTTCCTCTGGAACTCCCTCCCAAAGGACATTAGAAAAGCCCCCCTCCCTCTCCTCTCCTTTAAGAAAACTAAAAGACTATTTCTGTTTACTAACATATGGGGAGGAAGAAGAAGAATATTATCGTTTCTACCCTGAAGGACACAGTCGACAATGATTATGTAACTTATTGAAGAGCTATATTTTTATACTCCATATTTTATACAAATTTAACTGCTTAATTGTATCCAGGGCCTGTTCATCCATTACGCGGACTACGCAGGTGCGTAGGATGACGTCACCCGGGAGGGGCGTCGCCACCTGGGAGGGGTGCCACCGTGCCGGCTCCACCCCACCCCGCCCTGCGCCGCGCTGCCCCCCGCCCCCCCCGCCTTTGCGCCGGCCAGGCCTCCGCAGCCGGCTCTGCGGCTTGCGCCGCGCCGCCATGCCAGCCAGGCCTCTGTAGCCGGCTCCGCAGCCTGCCCCCAGCGCCGCCACACTGGCCGGGCCTTTGTTAGGCCGGCCGCACCTCCGCATGCGCAGAAGCTTCTACAGGCGCTACAGCTCTGCACATGCGTCCTGGCTCCAGAGCGCACCTCCCGCTCTGGAGTCAGTGCACGTGCGCACAGATTGGCGCATGCGCACTGGGCTCCCCTCGGGAGCAACGGGGGGGGCGCAAAATTTTTTTTCGCGTACCTCCCGGGAACAGGTAGGTCCGCCCCTGATTGTACCATCTTAGATTGACTGATTTATATCTTTGGCCAAAGTCGTCCAATTGCATTTTTTATTGTAATTGTAATGTTTTATTGTTTATTGTTTACGGCATTGAATGTTTGCAACTGTTATTTCTGTTTGTTGTAAGCCGCTGGGGAGAGAGGGCAAGTTAGAAATAAAGTATTATTATTATTATTATTATTATATGCATGGCTGTGAAAGCAGGACAACGAAGAAAGCTGATAGGAAGAGAATCAACTCTTTTGAAATGTGGTGCCGGAGAAGCGTTCTATAGATACCATGGATTGCTTAAAAACCCAAACCCCAATGAAATAATAATAGGGCAAATCAAACCTGGACTCTCCCTAGAAGCTAATGTGACTACATTACAGATGTACATCTCACATTCACAGGGTTATAATAAGCCAAAGTCTACTTGAGAGCAGCAAATAAAGAATTGCCATTCCTGCGTATTATGGAACCATGGAAGTTAAAATATACAATAGGCTTTCAGTTAAGTGGAACTCTCAAGCAACTGGCATAAGATCAAAGAAATACAACTACTAATAGTAATCTATGTATATAATAAAAGTCAGTGTTTGCGGCCGAGCAGTGGGAGGAATATGTGCCAGCGTTTCGATTGGCTGCAACTGTCGGATTATTTGCATAAATGGCTGTGACTAGCCAGCCTTCCAACATTCCAACACAGCACAGAGAGGAAAGGGAAGGGCCTGAGGCAGGCATAAATGGCTGGAGTTGAAGTTAGCCAGTTGACAGTTTTTTCTGTTGGAAATGGAATGTTCAGTACCTTCACCCAATACACTTCTAAGGTGGCTCAGAGGGAAAGCAAAAGGCCTCAGGCAGTCAACCACTGCGGCCCACAGCAATGACGGATCAGGACCAAACATGGCAAACAAGGGACCAATGGCCCACTTCACAACCTGGTGTGGTTTAGGGCAGGATAGGCCACGAATGATGGGATTTGCAGTACCTTCACCTCATTCACTACCCAAACAACACTGCAGCCCCTATAAATCACAGACCAGGCCCAAAATTGACAACAAGGCTTCCTTAACTTGACAGCTGGGATATTGTTAGGCTTCCTTAACTTGATTTTCCTGACTAGGCCTCAGCTCATGGGATATTGTTAGGCTTCCTCAACTTGATTTTCCTGACTAGGCCCCCAACAATGACAGAACAAGGCCAAACAAGACCAAACTTGGCACACAGGCCCCCCCAAGATGCACCCTACATCCTGGTGCAGTTTGAGGGAGGATGGACCATGGATGATGGGACTTGCAGTACTTTAATTCACTTCCTTAGAGCACTGTGGCCCACACCAATGACGAACTTTGGCACACAATGCCTTCCTCAAATAACCCGGGCACCGCCGGGTCCCCAAGCTAGTAATAATAAAATCATTTTTAGTAGACATGGAAGCTGAATCAAAATTTGTTTTTATTTGTCTTAACTTGATCTTGATTTTATTTATTTATTTATTTATTTCTTCGCTTTTATATTCCGCTCCTACCTGCAGGCTCGGGGCGGATCACAACAGCAATAAAAGTACAATAAAACATACAATAAAATTCAATAAAACCCGATACACATTTTAATTACTGTATGTCAGTGGATCCCATCCTGTGGTCTGTGGACCACCAGTGGTCCACAAGAATGAAAATATGGTCCACTGCCTCACCATTACTATACTGTTGCCTCAAAACCACGCAGCAAGTAGATTGACCAATCTCGTGAAACCCTCTTATAGTGTCAAGAGAACGGAGATGTCGGAAAGGGAGAGGCGGACTACTCACAAAAGATTACTACTACCACCACATCAGCTCTAGATGATTGAATATGGTTTTCTGCAGGCAAGCAGATATCAACTACTGGATGGCATATGTTCTGTATCAGAAACTAGTGCTGATGTGGTCTATCCAATGCAATTTTCTGAATCAGCATCCTAAATAACCAAACCAAATCTAAAGTTGATCAAAAATGATTTGTAACCCTTTTGGTACTAATGTTGGAGAGTAGTCCCTGGTCAAAGTAGTCCTTGGTTAAGTAGTCCCTGGTTTAAAAAAAGAGTGGGAACCACTGCTGTATATTGATATTACTTCCAAATCAATACAGAGTTCATGGCATGGTATAGTATGAGATATATGGCATGGTATAGTATGAAACCCTCTGATGGAAATTATCAATAGCTCCCTTGAGCAAGGAGTTTTTCTAAAAGGGCTGAAAGAGGCAGTAGTTCATCCACTACTGAAAAAGCAGAATTTAGATCTTCAGTTACCTCCAATTACTGCCTAGTTTTGAATCTTCCGTTCCTAGGCAAGGTAACTGAGAGGGCGATAGCAGACCAACTGCAAAAATTCTTAGATGAGACGGCCTGGCTGGACCCTTACCAGTCCGCTTCCGTTCAGGTCATGGAACTAAGATTGGTTGCCATCTCGGATCAACTCCAACTCCAGCTTGACCAAGGCAGATCGGCATTGCTTGTATTGTTAGATTTTACAGCTGCCTTTGACACGGTTGATTATGATCTTTTGACCACCGCCTCGCCGCCTCGGGAGTCCAAGGGTCTGCCCTTAATTGGGTGGACTCCTTCCTCTGGAACTGCTGGCAATGAGTGGAATGGAACGGGACGTCCTCTGAAAAATCACCACTTATGCGTGGAGTCCCTCAGGGGGCCATTCTATCTCCACTGTTATTTAACATCTATATGCGACCATTCGCTCAGCTAGTTCGGAGTTATGGGCTGGAGTGTTATCAGTATGCTGATGACATCCAGCTCCTTCTACAGATGGACAGCCGACTGGACTCGGTTCCTGATAACTTCACATCTTGCCTTGAGGCTGTAACATGTTGGCTGTGTTCCAGTAGACTAAGTGTGAATCCAGCAAAGACGGAGATCCTGTGGCTGGGTCGTCCTGGAGTAGATGAGGTTTGGTTGCCCACATTAGATGGCTTTTGACAGCTATCACTGTCAAAAGCCTTGGTGTCATTTTTGACTTGTTATTGACAATAGAAGCCCAGGTCTCCGCCGTCAGTAAGTCGGCCTTTTTCCATCTTCGGCAGGCTAGGCAGCTGACGCCCTACGTGTCCAGGGATGACCTGGCCACAGTGGTTCATGCCACAGTAACCTCAAGACTTGACTATTGCAATGCTTTTTATGTTGGCCTTCCCTTGTCGGTGACCCGAAGACTTCGACTAGTACAGAATGTGGCGGCCAGAGTCCTCACGGGAACCCCTGTGAGGAACAATATAACACCTGTTCTATACCGACTGCACTGGCTTCCGGTCGAGTTCCAGATTACTCACAAGGTGCTGGTTGTAACCTTTAAGGCCTTGCACGGTCAAGGGCTGGCATACCTACGGGAACGCCTCTCTCCGTGTCGAACCTTGAGATTGCCTCGATCCGACCATCAGAATCTATTACAGGTCCCAGGCCCTAAGGATACTGTGTAGTGCGAAAAGGCTAATGAGACTTTGGGGGAGGCATAGAAGTTTTTCTGCTGCAAGTACATAATTTACAGCATCCCCAAATACGTCTTCTGCGGAAGACATATCTCAGTCCATTTCACTCTTCATTACAGCTACCTTATATGAAATTTCAATGAAATCATACAGGCAACCTTCCCTTGTTTGTGTGGCCGAGATAAAAAAGGCTTTGAAAGGTCATTACATGGCCCAAGCGATGCAGGAAAAAATGCAAACAGGGGAGTTATTTTTAAGCTCAATACAGTAAATAGTGTAAAGGGATAGGGAAAGCACCTACCGGTATGTTTGTTTGCTCTGGGATTGTCCACAACTTTCCCCTCCTCTGCCAGATGCTTAATCCATTATGTTCCCTGTTGCCAAGTTAGCACAATCCATACTAGTTAACAGAGAGGAGTTTTCCACCTGATGCAAAGAACAGCAGTTGGTGGGAGGAATTTGTATTGGGACAATAGGTTAAAGCCCCTTTCACTGTGCGGTCCTATTCTCTCTGTTTCCCTCCCCCTTTTCCTTTTCTCTCTTCCCCCCTTCCTCTCTCACAGTCACTTTCTAATTCAGCCATTCTCAACCTTCCTAATGCCGTGACCCTTTAATACAGTTCCTCATGTTGTGGTGACCCCCAACCATAAAATTATGTTTGTTGCTACTTCATAACTATAATGTTGTTACTGTTATGAATCGCGATGTAACTATCTAATAGAATGTATTTTCATTCACTGGACCAAATTTGGCACAAATACCCAATACGTCCAAATTTGAATATTAGTGGGGTTGGGGGGGAAGTTGATTTTGTCATTTGGGAGTTGTAGTTGGTGGGATGTATAGTTCCTCTAGAATCAAAGAGCCCCTTGAACCCCACCAACGATAGAATTTAGCCAAAATTCCTACACAGAACCTCCATGACCAACAGAGAAATAGGGACTTGGGAGGAATTGACAGTGATTGAGGGGAGATGTAGTTCACCTACATCCAGTCGGCACTGTGAACCCAAACAACGATGGATGCTGCTGGGCCACTCTCAGTCCCACATCACACAGGCACTTTCCCCCCTGTCTTTAAGGGACTCACTGGTGTGAGCCTCCCTTCGGCCTTGCACACTCCCTCACCCACGCATGCACACCGCGCTGCCATGTACGGAGCATGCCTGCTTTCCCCAGCTTGGAGTCTCAGAAACAGCCCTCCACTTGGCTGAGAGGCCAGCTAAGAGGCTGGCCAAACGCAGCAGGAGGGGGATTTATTTATTTACTAGCTTGGGGACCCGGTGGTGCCCGGGTTATTTGAGGAAGGCATTGTGTGCCATAGTTCGTCATTGGTGTGGGCCACAGTTCTCTAAGGAAGTGAATTAAAGTACTGCAAGTCCCATCATCCATGGTCCATCCTCCCTCAAACTGCACCAGGATGTAGGGTGCACCTTGGGGGGGGGGTCTGTGTGCCAAGTTTGATCTTGTTCTGTCATTGTTGGGGGCCTAGTAAGGAAAATCAAGTTGAGGCAGGCTAACAATATCCCATGAGATGAGGTCTAGTCAGGCAAATCAAGTTAAGGAAGGCTTGCTTTCAATTTTGGCCATGGTCTGTGATGTATAGGGGCTACAGTGTTGTTTGGGAAGTGAATGAAGTGAAGGTACTGCAAATCCCATCATTCATGGCCCAACCTGCCCTAAACCACACCAGGTTGTGAAGTGGGCCATTGAGCCCTTGTTTGCCAAGTTTGGTCCTGATCCGTCATTGCTGTGGGCCACAGTGGCTGACTGCCTGAGGCCTTTCATTTTCCCTCTATGTATAGGGGCTGCAGTGTTGGTGAAGGTACTGAACATTCCATTTCCAACAGAAAAAAGTGTCAACTGGCTGACTTCAACTCCAGCCATTTCTGTCTGCCTCAGGCCCTTTTCTTCCTCTCTGTGCTGCCTAGGAGTATTGGAATGTTGGGTGGCTGGCCAGTCAGATCCATTTATGCAAATAATCCCAGAGTGGCAGCCAATCGAAACGCTGCCACATATTCCTCCCACCGGTTGGCCGCAAACACTGACTTTTAATATATACATAGATAGAAGATAGAAAGATTTATTATTTCCTATATTTATACCCCCACCCTTCTCACCCCTGAGGGGGGACACAGGGCGGCCTCACAAAAGGACCATGCAGTGCCATCATCATCAAAACAATCAACAGTGCATTTAAAATATTAAAAATATTAAAACAATAATTAAAACAATTAATTAAAACATGCCTATTAAAAATCAGAATTCAAAATCTAAAATCCAGTCCGGATCAAATCCTTGCCATAAGTTGCTTAAGTTTTCTTTCACTTGCTGCTCACTCAATGACTGCTTGGTCCCATAGCCAGGTCTTGATTTTCCTTCTAAAAGACAGGAGGGAGGTGGCCAGTCTGATGTCTCTGGGGAGAGCATTCTACAGGCAGGGGTCCACTGCTGAGAAGGCCCTGTCCCTCGTTCCCACCAGTCGCGTTTGCGAATGCAGTGGGATTGAGAGCAGGGCCTCTCCAAATGATCTTAAGTTTCGTGATGGTTTGTACCAGGAGATACGTTCAGACAGGTAGTCTGGGCCAGAACCGTTTAGAGCTTTAAAGGTTAAAACCAGCACTTTGAATTGTGCTAGGAAACTGATTGGCAGCCAGTGGAGTTGGCGTAACAAAGGAGTTGTGTGCTCCCTGTACACCGCTCTGGTGAGGAACCTGGCTGCCGACTGTTGGACTAATTGAAGCTTCCAGGCAGTCTTCAAAGGCAGCCCCATGTAGAATGCATTACAGTAGTCCAGTGTTTCCCAACCTTTTTTGAGCCGTGGCACACTTTTTACATTTACAAAATCCTGGGGCACACCACCAACCAAAATGACACAAAATGACATTCTAACACAGTAATACATATAGTTAATATGTTTTTAAATGTATTTATACACTCAGTGTGAAACCTGGGCCTGTTTCGATGAACTCAACATAGATATCCTGGCGGGAATGGCAGAAAGACACAAACTTCCCACACAGAACTCCCATAACCAAAAGAAAATGCTATAAGAGTTTGGTGGGCATTGACCTTGAGTTTTGGAGTTGTAGTTCACCTATATCCAGAGAGCACTGTGGACTGAAACAATGTTGGATCAGGACCAAACTTGGCACGAATACTCAATATGCCCAAATATGAACGCAGATGGAGTTCAGGGGAAATAGATCTTGACATTTGGGAGTTGTAGTTGCTGGGATTTATAGTTCCCCTACAATCAAAGAGCATTCTGAACCCCACCAATGATAGCACTGGGCCAAACATCCCACACAGAACCCCCAGGAGGCAAGAGGAGGTCTCTACTTGGGGAAAGGGAGGCAGGCCTTCCCAATGCATGGAGAGGGAGAGACCAAGTAGACAACGGGTGGGAAGGGGGCCTTTGACGAGGTAGGTTTCTTAGGGTTTTTATACTTCAACACACTAGACTCTCCCCCCTCCCCTCCTGGAGGTTCCAATTTCCCACGGCACACCTGATGATCGCTCACGGCACACTAGTGTGCCCCGGCACACTGGTTGAGAAACACTGCAGTAGTCTACTCGGAATGTATAAAGAGTGTGAACCACCATGGCCAAGTCAGACTTCCCAAGGTACGGGCGCAGCTGGCGCACAAGTTTTAATTATGCAAAAGCTCTCCCGGCCACCACCAAGACCTGGGGTTCCAAGCTCAGCAATAAGTCCAGGATCACTCCCAAGCTGCGAACCTCTGTCTTCAGGGGGAGTGTAACCCCGTCCAACACAGGATGTAACCTTATGCCCTGTTCGGCCTTTCGACTGACCAAGAATACCTCTTTGATGAACGGCACGCAGTCCCAAACTTCTTTGGCCATCTGCAATCCTTGGACATGAACAAGCTGGTCAGGGGTCAAGCAGAGGATCAAAGTGGATTTTCCTCGTAAGTTTGGCATGATCCCAAAGCAGGGTTAATGGCCATAGGATTCAACTCATTTAAAAGAAAATAAGTATAACAAGTACATATTTGTCCTCTTTTCTCAACTTGGAGAATTCAGAATATTCATGGACATTCCATAGCAGCACAGAACCTCGGTTTATGGCTAAAGAGAGCTTTGAGAAAGGCATTTGTCCCTTGCATCAGATACTGTATTTGTATTAAAATGTATACACTATCTTTGCAAGTTATGGAAAGGGATCAGAAGGTCATAGGTTTGAATTACCCGAGGATGCTAAGACAGGATCTTTCATTCATCAATATTTATTTATTTATTTATGACATTTTTATGCCACCCTTCTCTGCCCAAGGGCAACTCAGGGTGGTTTACAGTTGGCAATAATTCAATGCCACAACACAATAACAATTAAAATCAACTAAAAAAGCATTAAGTAATTAATATACAGTAGAAAATTAACATTTAAAGTATTACAAAATATTTAAAACAGTACAGCCTAAAAACATCATCGTGAGCATTAACCATGTTGTGTTAACATTCAATTCATCATCGGGTCATTCCGTAAATTCAGAGAGCTATGCTGTGCTCGGAAAAGCCTGTTCGAAAAGCCAGGTTTTCACCTGCCTTCGGAAAGACAACAGGGAAGGGGCCGATCTTATCTCCCTAGGTAGGGCGTTCCACAGTCGAGGGGCCACCATTGAGAAGGCCTTGTCTCTCGTCCCCACCAGCCGGATCTGCGAAGAAGGCGGGAGCGAGAGCAGGGCCTCCCTGGAAGATCTTAACATCCTAGATGGTTCATAAGGGGAGATATGTTCAAATAGGTAAGTTGGACGCAGGGGCGGTCTTTCGTATAGGCGGACTAGGCCACTGCCTAGGGTGCCATCGTGAACGTGCCAGCGTGGGGCGCCAGCGTGGGGCACCGCGCTGCCGTTCCAAAGCTCCCTGCTGCTGCTGCCTCGGCTACAGCGCTTGCAGGAGCTTCTGCCCATCTGTGCAGGTTTTGCGAGCATGCGCAGCCACTGCGCATGTGCGCAGAGATTTACGCACGCATGCGCAGTGTCTGCGGAGCTCAAGTTGAGCTCCGCAGACACTGCGCATGCGCGTGAAACCTGCGTGGATGCCCAGAAGCTCCTGCAAGCGCTGAAGCCTGTTTAGGCCTTGGCTTCAGCGCTTGCAGGAGCTTCTGGGCATCCTCGCAGGTTTCGTGAGCATGTGCAGTGGTTACAGAGCTCAACTTCTTGAGTTCCGCAGCCACTGTGCATGCGCGCGGAGATTTGTGCCGCCTCCAAAGGTCCCTGCTGCTGCCTCTGCTACAGCGCTTGCAGGAGCTTCTGGGCATCCGCGCAGGTTTTGCGAGCATGCGCAGCCACTGCGCATGCGCAGGGAGATTTACGCGCGCATGCGCAGTGGCTAAAGAGCTCAACTTGAGCTCCGCAGACACTGCGCATGCACGTGAAACCTGCGCGGATGCCCAGAAGCTCCTGCAAGCGCTGAAGCCTGTTTAGGCCTCGGCTACAGTGCTTGCACGAGCTTCTGGGCATCCTCGCAGGTTTCGCGAGCATGTGCAGTGGTTACGGAGCTCAACTTGAGCTCCGCAGCCACTGCGCATGCACGCGAAACCTGCGAGGATGCCAAGAAGCTCCAGCAAGCACTGAAGCCAGCCTCTCCCTTTGCCTCCGCCCCCTGCGTGCCGAATACATGGTGACCCTTTTGTTATCAAGTGATTTGGGGGGGGGGGGCAAAATAATGTTCGCCTACCATTCAAAATTACCTTAGACCGCCCTGATTGGACCGAAACTGTTTAGGGCTTTATAGGCTAAAGCCAACTTTGAATGGTGCCCGGAAACAAACTGGCAGCCAGTGGAGCTGACGCAATAGAGAAGTTGTGTGCTCCCTGAACGCCGCTCCTGTTAACAACCTGGCTGCCGCACATTGCACCATTTGCAGCTTCCGAACAGTCTTCAGAGGCAACCCCACCTAGAGCGTGTTGCAGTAGTCTATATGGGATGTAACCAAAGCGCGGACTACCATGGCCAAGTCAGACTTCCCAAGGTACGGGCGCAGCTCCCCTGGTCACCGCCAAGCTGCGAACCTGCGTCTTCAGGGGGAGTGCGACCCCATCCAACACAGGCTGTAACCCTATGCTCTGTTCGGCCTTACGACTGACCAGGAGTACCTCTGTCTTGTCTGAATTCAATTTCAATTTGTTCACGCTCATCTAGACCGTCACAGTGGCCAAGCACTGGTTCAGGACCTGAACAGCCTCCTTAGTAGCAGGTGGGAAGGAGTGACAGAGTTGGACAGTATGATTCACAGTATTACATGTGTATTATATATTTTTAAAGAAAACATGTATTCCACAGACTTCTCCCTTTATTATTTCCTACCACAACAAAGTAAACTGAAGGAAAAACTGGGATGATACACAGGCATCCCATTCACACATCCTGCCTTAGAAAGTTTAAATAAACAAAAGAGTTGACATGTTTAGTCTAGACTCTAGACAGGATAAATATTTATCAGGCTGGTCAGAACAAGCTCCGTCTTACCCTTCAGACGAAAACCAGGATACATTTGGCCAAACAACATAGAAGTGTGGTCAAGATGGCAACATGAGGAAGAATATACAAGCTAAGAAGTCCTATAGCAGTTTACTTTTGCCTGAGGCTACTGGGAAGAGTGAGTTTCTACCCTTTCCCATCAGCTCTGCTGAGTTAACTAAACTCATTTTTCAGAATTCCCAGGATTACCTGGGAAGGGATCCCACTGGAGCATTGCAGCACAGCCAAATACCTGGGAGTTACTCTGGACCATGTTTGGACTTACAAGAAGCATGCTTGGGTATCAAGCAAAATGTGGGTGCTAGAAAAAATATCATATGAAAGCTGACTGGCACAACATGGAGATTACAACCAGAGACAGTGAAGACATCTGTCCTTGCGCTTTTCTACTCTGCTGCTGAGTATGCATACCCAGTGTGGAACACATCTCACCACGTAAAACAGTGGATGTGGCCCTTAATGTAGGACATCTACGCCCTACTCCGCTGGAGAAATTATACTGTTTAGCTAGTATTGCACCACCTGATACTTTTGGGAAGTAGCAGCCTGTAACAAAAGGACCAAGGCATTGACATCTCCAGCCTGTCCTCTGTTGGGATATCAGCCAGCATGCCAACATCTTAAATCAAGAAATAGCTTCCTAACACCTGCTTAGATACCCGCAGGAACACCTCAGCAAGCGAGAGTCCGAAAGTGGCAGGCAAAAACCCAGAACTTCAACCAGTAGTTGATACCAGATGAGAAACTCCCTCTTGGGTAAACAGAAGAGTGGACGACCTGGAAGGAGCTGAACAGGCTTGTGCTTTGGTACCATGAGATGAAGAGCCGATCTTAAGATATGGGGTAGAAAGTAGAGTCCACAACAGGCGAGTGTGGAGAAGAACCAACCACAAACTGCTTACTGCAACCAGAGCTCTGCCACATGCACAAAGGAGGGCCTTCTCACAGCGACACCCAGAGGCACTCGAAGTGGCCAGTTTCTGGTCAAAGGAAATTTAATATAATGCCAAGTTGCTAACTTTGTTTGTGGTTTTAATCTATTATATAAAGGAGGTCCCGTCGTCGAACGACTGACAGAGACAGAGAAACCTTCCAAGGCAGAGACACCAAACTTGCCAACAAAAATAGGCCTCAGGCAAGGAAGGTTTTTAGCAAAGAAACTTTCGCCCCCAAAACCTAGAAGGCCCCCAAAACAACGATACAAAAAACTACATTTCCCAGCATCGTCTGTGGCAGCCAGCTAAACCCATTGGCCAACATCGGCCGACACAGAATGCAGGGAGGCTGAGTAACCATAGTAACGCTGGGCACAGCCAGCCAAGGCTAGGATAGAATGCTGAGTGATTAAACTGTCAAAACCAAACTCTATGAGGGAGCAATTCTCCAGCAATTCCTACCCACACAACACAACACAACTTCCTATCACAACCCATCCCCCCAAACTTACGGGACCCAACACCTACCATCACCTCAAACAAAAACAAACTCCACCTATACTCCAAACACAACACAACACAACACTGCACTGATACTCTACACACACACACAAACATCCAAAACACCCCACCCACACAAGCATTCAACAACATACTACCACCCACAAATCCACCACACACCCATTACCAAAAAGGTAATACCTACACACAACACAATATGCACATAACACAACCTTGCGTCTACTGCTCAACCCATTTGTATGCCATTCCTTCCTTCCACACAGGCAGAAACTGACCCAAAAGACAAGCCATGCCTTCTAAAAAGAACAGCATCGGACGACACACTCGCAACGCTACATACATCAAACAAAAAAGGGCAGAACAAACGCCAGAACAGAAACACGGTTTCTTATTTCAAATACAGAGTTGGGAAACCACAGAACCTCTACATCAACACAGCAGACGGAAAGACAAAAAACATTGTATATCCACAAGCTCTGCAGAACGCCAGCAACACCACACACCGACAACTCCACAGGACTTCAACACCCCACCCACCAGAACAACCCACAACAACACAGCCATGACCCCACCAAGACCATAAGTAACATCAATTCCAACCCTTACATACTCAGACTTTCTCGCATCTCCTAAATAGGGCACAGCAATGCGTGCCGGGTACAGCTAGTACATTATAACTGTATTCTCAATTTGCTTCTGACACGATAAATAAATAAATAAGTTTGCAGAAGTAAACTGAAGACAAAGGGGGAAGGTGAGAGAAGTAGAGATCATCGAAGACACTTTAAAAACAACTGGGAAAGTGGGACAACAGAATATTCATTCCCAAATTAGGATAGTAGAGGATACAGATGTTCTTCTTCAGAAAGTAGGTAGAAGAATGCTTCAAGCCTTTCAAACGCAGTGTGTGATTGTAGTGGCCATCATGTTGATGGTGGTCAGTGCTCCAACATCTGCCATTCTGCGAGTATACACAAGGATTTAGAACGTATCAAATAATTTAGCACAAAAGCTCACTACAAAGATGAAGGAGGAGGAGAAGGGCCATAAAGAGAAGGGGGAAGAGCAGCAGAAGAAAGAGGAGAGGAGGAGGAGAGGAGGGAAGAGAAACGAGGAGAATAGGAGGATAAGAGGACAGGAGGAGGAGGAGAAGCAGGAGGAGGAGAAGGAGGACAAAAGAAGGAAGAGGAAGAAGAGGAGGAGAAGTAAACGGAGAAGGAGGAATAGGGGAACGAGGAGCGGTGGAAGAATGATAAGGGCAGAGGTTGCCACCACTGTATTTCCATTTTAACGATTCCAAGGGTAAAAATGCACATTAGGGAACAAATGTTTAGTAATTATCTTGAAAATGCCTGACAATAATAATAATACTTTATTTATATCCCACACCTATCTCCCTAAAGGAAAAACAGCAATCTTTGCGACGCGCCACTGGGCGTAGCCCGCACATGCGCATTGCGCTTTCTGCTCCCTGCAGCGGTCTTTTGGAACGATAAACACTTCCAGCCCAATACGGGCACTTTTGATATCCTTTCATCCACGCTTGCAGTCCCGACCTATTCATTAAGGTACTGCAGTGTTTCCCAACCAGTGTGCCGGGGCACACTAGTGTGCCGTGAGCGATCATCAGGTGTGTCGTGGGAAATTGGAACCTCCAGAAAAGGGGGGGAGGGGCAGAGTCTAGGGTGTTGAAGTATAAAAACCCTAAGAAACCTACCTCGATAAAGGCACAAAATTGCAAACACCCCCCTCCCCACCCGTTGTCTACTTGGTCTCTCCCTCTCCATGCATTGGGAAGGCCTGCCTCCCTTTCCCCAAGTAGAGACCTCCTCTTGCCTCCTGGGGGTTCTGTGTGGGAAGTTTGGCCCGGTTCTATCATTGGTGAGGTTCAGAATGCTCTTTGATTGTAGGGAAACTATAAATCCCAGCAACTACAACTCCCAAATGTCAAGGTCTATTTCCCCTGAACTCCATCTGCGTTCATATTTGGGCATATTGAGTATTCATGCCAAGTTCGGTCCTGATCCAACATTGTTTTAGTCCACAGTGCTCTCTGGATATAGGTGAACTACAACTCCAAAACTCAAGGTCAATGCCCACCAAACTCTTATAGCATTTTCTCTTGGTTATGGGAGTTCTGTGTGGGAAGTTTGTGTCTATCTGCCATTCCTGCCAGGATATCAATGTTGTGTTTATCAAAACAGGCCCAGGTTTCACACTGAGTGTATGAATACATTTAAAAACATATTAACTATATGTATTACTGTGTTAGAGTGTCATTTTGTGTCATTTTGGTTGGCGGTGCGCCCCAGGATTTTGCAAATGTAAAAAGTGTGCCGCAGCTCAAAAAAGGTTGGGAAACACTGAGGTACTGTAATTATTCATCGGAACTGCAGCTGCCTCTCTGGCCAGTTGGACACTATTGCCTCACCATTGGACACAGGCTTCTGTATTGAATATAATTGTGATTGCACTGAATGATTTATACTGTATGGATTTCAATGTATGGTACTCCCAGTGGTGAACTGGATCATTGGTTCACTTATGTGTATTGTTGAGAAGACAAATAATACTACCTGCATTCCAAATATGCTAAATGAAGAAGTACTTATACTGTTGTTATGAAAATATGATATTTTGATATTTAACTGTGCATTGTGATATTTTACTACCCTAACTGCTCTTTGTACTGAATTAACAGGGCCTCAGATACTACATAAAGGGCCTGATAGAAATAACAGTAAGGCTTCCTCAAATTAATTTTCCTGACTAGGCCACAGTTACTATGATACTGTGTACAGACAGATCCACATTTACTGTATGTCTCATGCTGGGTAGAAAAAAGGGACATATACTTTTAAGAGACAACTGGCAACCCAATTTATATCCTGGTGCAGTTTGGGGGAGGATGGATATCAGATGATAGGATTGGCAGCACCGTCACCCATTTTCAGACACCACTGTGACCTCCACCAATGATCTGGACCAAACTTGAGTTTGATTAAGACATAGCGTAATACAGGGGTGGGCAGTTACCGGCCCTCCAGGTGTTTTGGACTTCAACTCCCAAAATCCTAGCCAGTTTACCAGCTCTTAGGATTTCTGGGAGTTGAAGTCCAAAACACCTGGAGGGCTGGTAATTGCCCACCCCTGGCGTAATATATGACCAAACTGATATTACCTAATATCCGAAAACAAAAAAATACCCTTTTCAAATAACCCGGGTCCCCAAGCTAGTATATTATATTATTAACATAGCACAATATCAGTATTATATATTACTATATTGTACTATACCAGGGCTGTCCAACTTCTACCGGCCCAAGGGCCGGAATTCCGGTCTCTGATCACCTGGGGGGCCGCAGTGTGAAAATAAATTAACATAAAATAAAGAATAAAAGAAAGGAAGAGAGGAAGGAAGATGGATAGAGGGAAGAAATGAGGGAGGAATAAATGCAAGAATAAAAGGAAATAAAAATAAAAATAAAAATAAAAATAAATAAAATAAAAGCAAGAATAAAAGCCAGAAAGGAAGGAAGGATTGAAGGAAGGAAGGAAGGAACAAAGGAAGGAGCCCACCCCAGCAAAACAGCCCTCTGTTTCAGCCTACCTTAGTTCGGTATCCTTCCCAAACAACCGCTGCCCAAACGGAGCTCCACACAGCCTTGCTCCGGTCCGGCTTCTCTCTTCCAACGAGGATCCAGGAGCCGGAGCACGAGAGAGGCGAAGACACAGAGGCAGGAGCCGAAGACACAGCAGAAGAGTACTTCCTGTACTCTTCTAGTCTCAAAGGAAATGGCGCCGCAGAGGGGAAGCTGGGACTTGTAGTCCTTTGGCTCCGCGGCATCATTTCCTGTCTGCTGAAGAGCCAGGACAGGTAATGGCGGACAGCTGTGCCGCCGCTACAATTTTTCAATTTTTTTTTAAAAAACCAGCTGATTTCTTGCAGGAGGGAAGGAGGGCCGGATCCAAGGGGCTGGAGGGCCGTGTGCGGGCCCCCGGGTCACCTGTTGGACAGGCCTGTACTATACCATTATATTGTAATATTATTAGTAATATTACATGTAATATAAAAATATAATTATAATATCATATTATTATTATATTATATTACATTATAATAGTATAAATATTATATGTATATACTAGGCATGAGAAAAAAGTTATGAAAATGAAATGATTCGGAAGAAATACGTAATAAATGCTACTTTTGAGTATTTCCGCATCTGGAACGCCAACCAGGAAGTGGACTTTCTTCGGGGGCCAGGATTTTCTTAAGTGTCGTTATTAGGTCGTAAGGGGGGGGGGGGCACCCTCCTTCTCTCTCACCACCCACCCGCCACCCTTGCCAATAAGTATTATGGCAAGGCAAGCCCTAAACTTCGCTCCTTCTTTCGGCTGGAAGCCTGGAAAAAATGTAAACAGAGAGGTTTACTCAGAAGTAAATCTGCAAAGGAGGGCACTTTGGATGAAGTGCCCTCCTTTGTGGATTTACTTCTGAGTAAACCTCTCTTTACATTTTTCCAGGCTTCCTGCCTCCTGCCTGCCAGGATCTAAAGCATCAAAGAGTATTGGGGTGAGAAACCAACCTAATGTATAATAGAATGAATGCTACTGTAAGTGCCTAATATTATAAGTAATCCAACTGGTCATATACCTACATTCCATGCACATGCAATAATACAGCAGTAATAACAATGGGTATAGGAAGAGGTAAAATTCAAACCGAAGTATTCTGACTGTGGTCCCTCCTCAAGCGGTGCAAACTGCAAAAGGCTCTTCTTTATGAGCCCGGGAAAAGCCAAAACCCCGGGCACAGCGTTTGCTGCCTGGGTGCACACACATACATATTCTTGGGGGATTTGCTGCAGAATCCCGGGCTCATAGAGAAGATTCTGCAGCAAATCCCCCCAAAGAATATGTATGTGTGTGCACCCAGGCAGCAAACGCTGTGCCCGGGGTTTTGCCTTTTCCCGGGCTCAGAGAGAAGAGCCTTTTGCAGTTTGAGGAGGGACCACAGTCAGAATAATTCGGTTTGAATTTTACCTCTTCTTATACCCATTGTTATTACTGCTGTATTATTGCATGTGCATGGAATGTAGGCATATGACCAGTTGGATTACTTATAATATTAGGCACTTACAGTAGCATTCATTCTATTATACATTAGGTTGGTTTCTCACCCCAATACTCTTTGATGCTTTAGATCCTGGCAGGGCAGGAGAGTGGACGGCTCTCCCTGCCCCTTCT
This sequence comes from Anolis apletophallus, assembly GCA_030556195.1. Lineage (NCBI taxonomy): Eukaryota > Metazoa > Chordata > Lepidosauria > Squamata > Anolidae > Anolis > Anolis apletophallus. The sequence continues at coordinate 157,554,835 of JARBWK010000004.1, forward strand.
GCCTGCCAGGATCTAAAGCCTTGAAGAGGCTTCATGAGGGGCCAACTTCAGCCCTCCAGGTGTTTTGGACTTCAACTCCCACCATTACTCACAGCCTCAGGCCTCTTCCTTTTCCTCTCAGCCTGGGCAAACTTGGGCCCTCGCTCCCTCAGGATCGGGGTGAGAGAGAGGCAGCAAGGAGCGAGGGGGGGCTCCTCCTCCTTTTTTTGCTGCTTCCAAGAATAGAATACCCCCCCCTCCCTCCCTCCCCCTCCTCCCTCCCTCCTTCCTATTTGGAGAGTCCCATCTAGAATTCAGTGTGATTTATTCAAGTTTTGGCCTACAACTCCCAGAAATCCCAGCCAATTTACCAGCTGTTAGGATTTCTGGGAGTTGTCAAAGGCCAAACCATCTGAAAATGCGCATGCGCTGGCATACGAACTACTAACAATTTCGTTAGTAATTAAGTTACATTTTAGAAATTTTGGGAAATTTTTTTGTAAGTCTTTCTATTACTAATTTTAAAAAATCCCCCCCCATTTGATTTTAGAATCACGATTTTTGGGTTTGAAACCATGCCTAGTATATACAATATACTATATTATATTATTAGCATGGCACAGGAGACAAGATAAAATTGTCTTCCTGCCCCTCTCTCTTCACTCTGGTCCCAGAGCAGCAGTTGGTGCAGTTTCTCAGAGAAAGACTGTTGAGGGCCTCTCCTAGGAATGTGGCCTCGTGAATCTTCATAAGACACCTCGGTCCTTTCGTCTGGGCTTAACTCAGTCCCAGGCAAACCCTCATCCCCATTGCCAACAGCCCCAGGCCCAGAGAACCCTTCATCTCCATTTCCATCATGAACATCAGACATAATCACAGGCTGAACTACAACTCTAGGGGGTACCAAAGAAAAGGTTCATTTGCATATCAATCACTCGCTCCATAATGCAAGGATGGGGAACTTGTAATCCTCTGGATGTTGAACTATCCCCATCCACATGCATATACACAGATAAAACAGAATGCCTATACCTATGGGTCTCTTGCTTTCCAAAGCCGATTCTATTACAACTCGCTCGCCACCTGTCATGCTCTTTAATTGCAACAATCCATCATTTTATTTTTTAACCATCTGATGAAAAATTGAGGACACAGTGAATTTGTACCACAGCACGGTGTTTTAATCTGGGAATTATGAAGGAAAAGACAGGACTGACATATGGAGAGACAGAAATAAATCCAGCTCAAGCTGACACACATCCTTTTTGTCCAGATTTTTTTCTGGGTAGGAAATCCATCTTTCCTTAATGCCTCGAAGTGCTTAACCCCGATTTGCCTTTTCCTATCACGAACAAGGAAGGCATTAGAACAGGGGTCGGGAACCTTCTTGACTCAGAGAGCCAGAAAAGCAAGATATTTAGAAATGTATTCCAGTGAGAGCCATATAATGTATAATATATATTTTAAGACTGAATTCAACTACATGTGAGTATATACGTACATACTGTGAGAAAAGGATTCCCGCGGCAGAATGGTGCGACACTTCAGACCTGGCTCTGCAAAAGGCATGGCAGGAAAGGCAGACACAAAAGCCAAAGGCTTAGTAGAAAATATATATTCAAATTATTCAAATTTTTGATACATACGTGCACCTAGGGTGTTGACAATCCCGGGTCAGAATCCCAGGCACCCAGGAGAAAAGGGGAAGACTCCCAGATAAGGTTCAAGTACATAAAGGCAGTATGCCACGCAATGGGGAAATCCCCAAGTTCCAAACCCGTAGGTTGATAAGTTCCTGTGGTGCCCAAAAAGTCAGTTCCGCTAGGTCAAAATCAATTTGTAAATCCACAGATGGGAGGATAGGAAAGATGTTCAAAGGATCGGGGATGATGGTAGAAATGAAGGGAAAAATCCCAGGACGTGGGAGACAAGAGATGGCAGTCTCCTCTAGAGAAATCGTTTTGAAGATACGCCGACGGCAAGCATTCGCTGTGTTTTCGGCCGCTGTGAAACCGTTTCGCCGCTTGGCTTTTTCAAGGCGTTTATATGGCATAATAGCGTCCCATATTTACAATAGAGAGGTTCGACCGACCTAACCCTGCTTCCAACGAAGTAGGGTGACCCACCCATCTGCAAAAGGCATGCTCAGGACTCTGGGAAGAAAGAGAAGACAGAAGGAAGGGGGAAAGAAAGAAAGAAAGACAGAGGAAATCAAAGAGGGAGAGGAAGGGGAAGAAAGAAAAGAAAAACAAACTATGGAAAAGGAAGAAAAGAAAAGCAGGTGAGAGACAAGGAGGGGAAAAGAAAGAAGGAAATGGGAAGGGAGGAAACGAAAGGAAAGGGGGGGGAAGGAAAGGGAGTGATGAAAAAGTCAAATAATGAAGGGAAAAGAAAAAAAGGGGGAGAGAGGGGGAAGTGAAAAGAAAGGAAGGAGAAGGCAAGGAAGAGGGAGGGAGAATGGAGGAAAGAAGGAAGGGGAGAGAGAGGGGGAGAAAGGAAGGAAAGAAGGAAAGAATGGAAGAGGAAGGAAGGAATTAAGAGGGAAGGAGGAAAGAAGATAGGGAGAGAGGGAGGAAAAAATGAAAGAAAAAGAAAGGGGGAAAAGGAAGGAAGAAGGAAGGAAGGAAGGAAGGAAGGAGGAGGGTGCGGGGCCAAGTCAGACCTTGGTGTCGACGTCGACAAGGCAGTCCCTCCAGAAGGCGTCAAAGAGGCAGTGGCTCTTGAGCTGCCCAACGATGAGGGCAATGAGCTGGGCGTCCTCCGGGGGCAGCGAGGCTGGGTACGTGGCGCCAGGGCCAGGCCCACCTCCGCCACCTCCCCCGAGGCCCGTGGCGGAGGACGAAGAGGGAGACGAGGATGAGGTGCCGCCACCGGGCTCCGTCATCCCCGGCAAACAGGGCGCAGGGCCATGAGAGCAGCGGGGGATGAGGAAGAGGCAGCGATGGTGGCGCGGAAGCGACATTCGTGGCGCATTTGTGTCACGCCTCCCCGCTGCATGCTGGGAAACCAAAGCCCAGGCTGCTCTGGAGAGCCAGATGCAATCATGAAAAGAGCCACATCTGGCTCCCGAGCCATAGGTTCCCTACCCCTGCATTAGAGTGAAACATTTCGCAGTTGGAAAAGGGCCCCATTTCACAAAATGCACTGGTTCACAGTGAAGTTAATCAGAGATATTCTCACTATCTCTCGTTTTTCCCTGTATGAAGTAAAATCAGATAATTTAATGGTATTCAGTCAAACATCTGGTTTCTGTTAGCCGTGATTCAGCTGGGAATGTATTCCACACGGACACAAAGTTCTTACTGCACATCTAAACATAATTAATGTCCCTTAATTAAGATATTCAAATGGCCCAAGTTTGTAAACTGATACTCATCTACCTAGAACAGTGGTTCTCAACCTTCCTAAGGCTGCAGCCTCTTAAAACAGTTCCTCATGTTGCGGTGACCCCCAACCATAAAATTATTTTCTTTGCTACTTCATAACTGTAATTTTGCTACTATTATGAATTGTAATGTAAATATCTGATATGCAGGATGTATTTTCATTCACTGGACCAAATTTGACACAAATACAGTGTTCCCTCACTTATTGCGGAGTTTACATACCAGGACCTCCTGCAATAAGTGAAAAACTGTGATGTAGGGACGCTATATTTATTTTAATATTTATACATTATTTTAGTAGTTATACACTGTTTTAAGTCTTTATAAACTTAAAATAAAAAAGAAGGAAAGGAGGGAAAAGCCATTCAAAGCTGGAGAGAGGGAGGACTGAGGAGGGAAAGCATTTGCACAGTTAAAACTTGTGCGCCAGCTGCGCCCGTACCTTGAGAAGTCTGACTTGGCCACGGTGGTCCATGCTCTGGTTACATCCCGTATAGATTACTGCAATGCTCTCTACGTGGGGTTGCCTTTGAAGACTGTTCGGAAGCTGCAACTAGTCCAACGGACAGCAGCCAGGTTGATAACAGGAGCGCCATTCAGAGAGCGTACAACTCCTCTGTTGTGCCAGCTCCACTGGCTGCCAGTTTGCTACTGGGCACAATTCAAAGTGCTGGCTTTAGCCTTTAAAGCCCTAAACGGTTCGGGTCCAGCTTACCTGCCCGAACGCATCTCTCCCTATGAACCATCGAGATGTTTAAGATCATCTGGAGAGGCCCTGCTCTCGGTCCCGCCTTCTTCGCAGGCGCGACTGGCAGGGACGAGAGACAGGGCCTTTTCAGTGGTGGCTCCTCGGCTTTGGAACGCCCTCCCTAAAGACATCAGATCGGCCCCCTCCCTCCTGACGTTTCGTAAGAAAGTCAAGACCTGGTTATTTGAGCAGGCATTTGTTGATGAAATATAAGGCTTAATTGGATATAAGGAATGACGACGATATGATGGAAACTGATTTCAACATGACGCTGAGGTTGCAATTGTATGTTTTTAATTGTTAAATTGTTATTATATATTATATGTTTTTTTTCTGGGGGGGGGAATTGACTTGTTGCTGTGTTTTATTGAGGGCAGAGACTGCCTGTGTAAACCGTCCCGAGTCGCCTTCGGGCTGAGAGGGGCGGTATAGAAACGTGACAAATAATTTTTTTTAAAAAAAATAATTTAAAATATATATCACGGTATTTTTGCTGTTTCGCGGGTTTTTGCCACCGCCGCTCTCCGTGGCGCTTTATTCATTTATATTTTAAATTATTTTTTTTAAAAAAATCACGAAACAGCGAGTCCGCTAAAAATGAAGCGCTATGTAGTGAGGGAACACTGTACTTGATACACCCAAATTTGAATACTGGAGTTGTAGTTGCTGGGCTTTATAGTTCACCTACAATCAAACTCCACCATGATTCTATGATTCTAACTCCACCAATGATGGAATTGGGCTAAACTTCCCACATAGAACCCCCATGCCTTGAAGGGACTTGCTGGCACGAGTCTCCCTCCAGCCTCGCATGCCTGCTCTCCCCTCCCCTGGCTTGGAATCTCAGAAACAGCCCTCCTGTTGGCTGAAAAGCCAGCCAATCACAGTGGAGGAGGACTTTTGGTGGTCTACATCAACCTCTGTTTCTGAGAAAGAAGTGGAAATGCCAACAGCAACTATGATACCAAAGGGGACAAGAGGGGACAGATTCCACTGTGAGTCATACATAACATTACATTCATTCAAACAGCTCATATTCATTTCAGTCCAGCCTGTGTGGGTGGACTTCTCCATACATTGCATCAAAGGCTGGGGTAGGAACTGAATCTGTTTGCATTTTGATGAGACGTTTCCAAAATGCACATACAGTATACTTTGCTATTTGCAGTTTTTAAGTTCTCAGAGCAAAACATACATACACAACGCACAGATTAGGCGAAAGTGCATACAAAGATGTGAATGATCGTAGAAGTATATCGGCTTGGAAGATATCATAAGGGCCACCCAACCCAATTCACAATTCATCTCTAATTGCATCTCATGTTAAAAGTTATGTGTAGAGAGATGCTGCTTGGATTTCCTACTTCAGCCATCCAAGTGTCCATCAAGTTCCATATGAGGAGCTAAAGCAGACAGACTGTTTTCCTGAGGCATTAGCAACTAACTCCATTGCAATTTTTGCATCCAGCTGTTTTGCTACATCTCTTTTAAATTGCCTCTGGATATGTCATATGCCTTAGTACCGTGTTTCCCCGAAAGTAAGACAGCGTCTTACTTTCTTTTGACCCCCAAAATCCCCACTCCGGCTTACTTTCTGTGTACGTCTTATATTGGGCGACTGTACCCCTAAAGTAAGACAAAAGTCAGTCTTACTGCGGGCGGCTTGGCGTGGCTTCCTGGCTGGGCGACGAGAGGCTCCCAGAGGGGCTCAAAAGGGGCCCGGAATCCTCCTCCTCTTCCTCCTCTTCCTTCCAGCGGCGCCTTCCATCCTCCTCCTCTTCCTCCCAGCGGCGCTTTTCCCTCGCCGGGTTCCCGCCCTCCCTTCAGTGAAGGGAGGAGGGGCGGAGCCGCCGCCGGCGAGAGGGAAGAAAGCGCCGCCTGAGTCGCCCTGGGGTGGGACTTCCCGCGCCTCTTCCCTCTCGCTGGTGGCGGCTCCCCTCCTCCCTTCAGTGAAGGGAGGGGCGGAACCAGAGAGAGGGAGAAGGCGCCGCGGAAGTCCCGCCTCAGGGCGACTCAGGCGCGCCGCCCCGCCGCCTGCTCGCCCCGCCGCCCGCTCGTGTTTGGAGCGCGGGCGAGCGGGGCGGCGGGGGAAAGACGCCTGAGTCACCATGCGGGTGGGACTTCCGCCGGCGCTTTCTTCCCTCTCCGCTGGCGGCGGCTCCGCCCTCCTCTTCACTGAAGGGAGGGGGCGGAACCGGCGAGAGGGAAAGGCGCCGCTGGGAGGAAGAGGAGGAAGAGGAGGAGGATTCCGGCCCTTTTGAGCCCTCTGGGAGCCTCTCGTCGCCCAGCCAGGAAGCCACGCCATGCCGCCTCGCAGTACGCCTTACTTTTGGGGTACGGCTTATATAAGCCGACCCCTCTGACACCCCGATACGTCTTACAATCGGGGGTGTCACACTTTCGGGGAAACACGGTAGTTTTCACTCTTACCGGGTCCTATTTGTCAATCTGTTCTTAATGTATCTTTGCTCTTAAGAGGAAACTGAGGCAGAAATGGCTTGTTCATCTATGGAAGTTTTAAAAAACAGATGCTTAAAGAGATTGTTGCAAGATTTATCCTGTGCTTGGCCTCATACAAACAACACACAAATATTTTTGTTGGACTGCAATGAGTATCAAGCATATGTTCCCCCGAGATCAGTACGCTCGGAAGAGCAAAACCTTCTAACGGTGCCATCAATTCGCTCCTGTCACCTTTCCACAACAAGGCAACGAGCCTTCTCAGTTGCGGCCCTGGCACTGTGGAACACACTGCCAGATGATGTCCGGGCTATCACAGAGCTCATCCCATTTCGGAAGGCCTGCAAAACCACCTTATTCAGGCTTGCCTTCAACTGATGTTCTCGGATGCTGTATTTCCGCTTACTGTTCTCCGTTTTATTGTCTTTATGTATTACTTGCATTTTATGGCATTTTATGTAATTGTATTGCACTTTTATGCAATTTTCTGTCTGCTGTTGTATGATTCGTTTAATCTGGCTGTATGTAAACCACCCCGAGCCTGCAGGAAGGAGCGGTATATAAAATCAAATAAATAAATAAATATTCTGCATTGGTTTGGATCTTTCTGAGCAAGACTGGCCCAATCATTTAACAGGAAATTACAGCAAGGTGTTAATTAATTTTTATTCTTTTTCTATCAGCTTCATCAGATTGTGAGCCAAGGATGCTGAAGAATGCAGTCTCAACAGTGGAAGTGGAATCACAGTGCTGAATTTAAGTACTGCGAAAGGACCCATGACTGTCACTTCACCCCAGAGCAGCCAAGTGCATTAGTATCTCTTGCCTGCATTGCAAAGGCCCTGGGGTAGAAAAAAATCCAGCTAAGAGTAATAATCAATCAATCAATTTTTATTACTTACTTAGTCGCCCTCCACCAGCGGTGCTCTGGGCAACTTACAACATAAAACCAATAAAGCACTTCAAAAGAATTAAAATTAAAACAACTAATCAAACACTCTGCCAAAGAGCCAGGTCTTCAGTGCAACAGGAAAGCATCTCAGTTCACGCATGGCTCGGGTGTCGGGTGGCAGAGAGTTCCACAGTTTTGGGGCGGAGGCTGAGAAAGCTCTCCGCCTACTGACCTCCAGGCATATTTCTCTGGGGAATACACAGAAGCACAAGGCAGGGGTGCTTGCACAATATATACAAACAAGTAGTGAAAGCAAACCATAAAATAGGAAAATATCATGCAATACAGGCATGTATTGTTTCCTCTATTGATGTATATTGTTTACCATTCATAAGGCTTCATATTGAATGTGTTGCACTTCCTCTACCTGTCTATGCTCTCACTGATGCTATATGCTATGTGTTTTGAGCTGTGTATCTCTGTAATATTTAAACTGTATTTGCACATATATGTTTTTGATAAATGCTTTGAATATACCTGTGACGCTTCTCTTTGCTTATTATAGCCCACATTAAGAGGTGCACTCACCCAGACTGCATTGTATGCATTGTATGCCTGTATTGCATGATATTTTCCTATTTTATGGTTTGCTTTCACTACTAGTTTGTATATTTCTCTGGGGCCCAGTATATGGAGGAGATTCTCTTGGGAAGATCGAGGTGACCACTGGGGTTGATAGGGGGAGAGGCGGTCCTTAAGGTACTGTTGTGTCTCAGACCGGGAACGTGACCCCCCTAGACCACACACACACAAGCAGCTCTAGAAACTAGGTTTATTTAGAATAATATAGTCCAAAAAGGTAAAGGTAAGAAGCCAAAAATAAGTCCCAGGATAAAACTGTAAAAGTTCTCCAAAACGGAGTGAGTCCCAAAGAAAGCAATCCAAAACGAAGGCAGGCCGCTCCGGCGGCCGAAAACAGGAACTTGGAGTCAAGGCAAACCAAAACAACGGTCAACAAGGTACTTGGAGCTCTGGGCTAACCACCCAGCAATTACTTGATCTTGGAGACGTGGTGCACAGAACTGTTCAGTCCAAACGTCGCTTCCAATCTACTGGACTTTTCCCAGGGCCAGTCTTAAAAGCAAGTCTATTTCCTCTGAGTCCATTGCACCCCATGTTTTACATTCCAATCTCGCCGCCTCGCCCGAATATTCGCCCTTCGATCAAAACTAGGCCCCTCGTTAGTCACACCAGGTGTATCGCTATCTTGGTGGGAAAGTTCCTCCTCTCTAATCCTCTCAGCCCCAGCTGGCAAAGGAGGCTGGTTCCTGTGAGAGTCAAGGTCAAAGGAATTCTCACTTGCAGTTTCAAAGCTTATTTCCAATGAATCTTCATTAACCCCTTCTTCGGGCAGATAACCATGAAACCAGTCATTATCCCAGGATAGATCTGCCTCTACAGAAGTGTCCACTTCAGGCCATCCATCTTCCTCATCCTGGGCCTGATCCTCTGCCAAGCTCCTTACTAACCAATTATTGCAATGAGGATACCCCTCACGGATCATTGAGAAGGCTTATCAGAAAGCTAAAAAAGTACCCAGATCCCACTTATTGCAACCTAAAGAACGTACCACCCCTGATAGATTGATCTGGCCTCTTACCCTGACCCCGCACGCCAAAAACATTGAAAGTATAGTACGCAAATTTTGGCCTCTAGTCAATTCTATTCCCGGCCTGGAGAAACCTCCAATGATTGCTTACCGCAAAACCCAAAATATAAAACAAATCCTGGTACATGCCGACACCCCTCAGTCGGTTCCTATTGACCCCTCCCGTTGTTATACCCGTCCATGTGGTCGTTGCTCGATATGCAAACATATCAGCCAACAGAAATCCATAGAATCCAGTGACCATACCCGCACCTTCCACTTTAACACGTGGAGTACCTGCGGATCTAAACGCGTCATTTATTGTCTAATATGCGGTTGCTCCTTATACTATATAGGTGAAACTGGGCGTGAACTTAAAGTTCGCATCCAGGAACATAAATCGCGTTTTAGGACTAAAAATGATTCCTCTATTCTTTACAAACATTTTAGGGAATTCCACCAATTTGAGGATTCCAAAGTGCTGATTCTTGAAAGAATTAACCCCAAACCACATAGTGACATCAAAATGCACTTACTCAAAAGAGAAAAATTCTGGATAATCAGTTTAAAATCTGAGTATCCGGGAGGACTCAACGACGACCTGTCAATCAGCGAACTGCTAGGGTGATTACACCTGTGCTGCCTAATAGAGTTATATTGATGCGCTTTCCCAACTACCAGTGTTCGGTTACATCGCGTCGGTGGCTGCGCCCACATTGAAATGCTTAAGAATATTGAGATTGGTATGTACCTTAACTCAGACCTTCAGCGTTATAGTTCCATGTACGGGCTACTTATTATCATTTGTATCATGTATTGATTGTAGATTTTGTATATATTAACAGAAATCCGGACCTGTGGAACTTATATACAGCAATTGAGTCTGGGGTCCTGATGAAGCCAGGATTGGCGAAACAACTGGGACCATGATTGTCGACCGCCCTGAGAACCACGCCTTAATTTGATTGATATATGGTGGATTTACTTGACATTAGTGAACTTCGTGGTTTCTCTAGACCTATCTTTTGCTTTAAGTATACTGTCTAATACAGACCATTAATTTAGAAATACTTGTCGGTTTCACAACGACGAATGCAGAATACTGCCTTGATTTTGGAGAACAAACTTACAAGATAAAGATTATCATTGAATATATATTGAACCCTTGGTGTCTTCCTTTTTACCCGTTCTTACTACTTGGATATCCTGGAACTACTTACCTTATACCCTGTGTCCTGATCCTCTGGCACCATTGGTACCTGACTTGGCCCACTAGGTTGGGGGGTCACACAAGTAGGCAGTGAGGCCACACTAGGAGACGGGGGGGGAGGGTAACACTAAGAGGCTGGGACACCACAGGTACGTCGGCCCCTGGCCGTACAAGGCCTTAAAGGTCAATACTAGCACCTTGTAGGAGATCCGGAATTTGATCGGTAACCAATGCAGCTGACACAGGATAAGTGTTATATGACATCCCAAAGGGGTTCCTGTAAGGAGCCTGGCAGCTGCATTTTGAACTATATGAAGTTTCCAGGTCACTGACAAAGGAAGACCAATGTATAGAGCACTACAGTAGTCCAGTCTTGAGGTGAGCATGGCATGGATCACTGTGGCTAAGGCCTCCCCGGAAAGATAGGGTGCCAGCCGCCTAGCCTGACGAAGATGGAAAAACGCCTGTTTGCTGACGGCGGAGACCTGAGCCTCCATCGTCAACAAGGGGTCCAAAGTGACACCTAGGCTTTTCATGGTGGCAGATGGAACAAGAGGCTCACTGTCAAGGGTAGGCAACTGTCGCTCCACTCCCACAGGGTGGCCAGGCCACAGGATCTCCATCTTCGCCGGATTCACCCTCAGCCTGCTAGCACACAGCCATCCAGTCACGGCTTCAAGACATAGAGTGAAATTATCGGGTACTGAAACTGCCCCGGTCTCCAAACGCATTTTGGACCAAGGGTGACGGATTGGTCATCGAATGAACTATTTTAAAAAATTTGCGTTGGGCGGGATCTAGCTGAAGCTATTAAAAAGGTATTATATACTTTTTTGGCCTCCTTAATAGCGGACCAATAGGCCTTCCTAAATGCCTTTTAAGCAGATTTCATTACTTCGTCACGGGTGCGACGCCATGCGCTCTCTAACCATTTCCGTTCTTTTTTCATCAACCACAGCTCCTCAGTAAACCAAAGAGAGCGGTTTCATCGGGGATGGAGAGGGCGCCTGGAGGCGATCTTCTCTAAGGCTGTAGACAAACTAGCGTTCCAGTTGTCAACCTGCCCTTCGAGAGAGTCACTGGCAGCTCCCAGATCCCCTAGAGCATTCAGGAATCTGGTGGGTTCCATAAGTCTCTTTGGGCAAACCAAAATCAGCTCAGCACCTAAGCGAGGGGGGAGTGGGATCTCTACCCAGACCTTCAGAGCGGAGTGTTCAGACCATGGTACCTCTACAACTGAGGATAAGACCATCTGCATTCCAGCGCCGAAGATCAAATCCAGCCTGTGACCGGCCTGATGAGTGGGACCGATCTCAATCAATAAGAGTCCCAGTGTTGCCATGGTTAATGCCAGGTCCTTTGCTGCTGGTGATCCTCAGCATCGGAATGGCCCTGATGGAATAAAAGTCATGGGCAAGCATCCCCCCCGGCCCTCAGTCCGAGGTTGCTGGAACATCACGAAGCCTGGAGGTGTTAATTCATATGAGGGTATATTATCTCCCTCACAAATCCAGGTTTCCGTGATGCACGCCATGTCTGCACTGTGTTCTAAGATAAACTCCCGAAGGGTTGCAGTTTTATTTACAACAGACGTGGCGTTAATCAGCAGCAAGGATAGAGTGGGATAGGATGGTGAGTTGTCATCGACGTACCTGGGAATAGGACGCAGGTCAGAGGTGTTCCAAGTCCTCTTACGACTCAAGGCACCTCTCGAAAACGTAGGCCTGGTCCTAACGCCATAATTCCCCCTCCCAGTGATCACAGGGATTCCCTTGGCCTGTAAGGCCATTAAGTTCCCAAGGTTCGACTGGTCCCCTATTATTTCTCCTACACCTGCGCAGAGGTGTCTTAGACCCAGATGCTGGATTCTGCCAGGGGGGCCCAGTACCGGCAGCTCCGCCGATGGCTCTGCCGGCGACGATTGGCCTAACTGAGCCTCCTCGACTCCTATCTCAGGGACATTCGGACTCAGTGTAGTCCGGCTAGGTGTGTCTTTATCATCCACAGTCATATGGAACCCATTAAACAGGAGGGGGGCCTCTAGTCTCATGGGGAGGTCCCATGATAAGTCTCACTCAAGATCCCCATTTATTGGGCGATCCACTGCTGCTTTTAAAAGAGTCAGTAGATTTCCGAGGTGCCCAAACATTTCAGAGAGGTAGGCATACTCGGCTATCTAGCAGTCTATTTCCTCCGTGGTTGTTCCGGGGATCCTGAATATCCCTCAGTTGCGGCTGAAGCAGAGCTGAGTCCGGAGAGGAGCCCTTTAGACTACTCACAATCTGGCCCTCCATGTTCAAGTTACTCAAGGCATGCCATCCTTAGATGTTTTCTTTTAGGGATGCATTTACTGAGCAAGGGGCCAAAAGAAAAGTTAAGTTGCTCAAGTTGAATTGTTGTTTTCCCTAGACTTTCAGAAATAGAGATATTACTATGTGGACAGTCAGTAAAACATTGTTCCAGTACTACCAAGAGGAGTATGCTTGTTGTAGTAATTAGTGAGTTTGTCTCAGACGTATCTGCCCCAGATTATTCCAAGGACACTCCTTAGTGATATGCTGCCAAGTTGATAATGGAATTTATGCTTTCTTTATCCAGGGATAAGAAGCTGTTATCGGTAACAAGATCTACATGTTTCTTATCTTCCAGTGTAGGGGAGTAAGTGATGTGTGTGGGACAACTCCAATGCAAACAGCATGGAGCTTCCTTGGAGCATGCGTTATCTGATATCTATGGGAACTCCCATGTGATGGATTAGGGACAGACCTCCCCCTTGAAAAGGGCACCCACTCTAGCCTGCAATCACCACTTCATAAGAATCAGATGACTTCCTAGATGGAATACTATCAGTTAAATCAGTAGAAACCCATTGGGACGCAGAAGAACTTGAAGAGCCTTTGAAATCAAGCCACCCTTTCCAACTGGTTTTGAATGGAAACATAGCCCAGTTTCCTCTTCCAATCCAGCAGTTTAGGTTATGACATCTGCTGCCTGTCTTTCACCTGCCAGTTGTTCCTGGGTCCTGCAACCTACTACTACTAACACAGAACTAGGGGTATTTCTACACTGTAGAATTAATGCAGTTTGATACCATTTTAACTGGGCCGGGCTTTAGCACAGCTGGTTAATCACCAGCAGCAATCGATCTTACCAATTGAAAGGTTGACAGTTCGAAGCCTGGGTCAGGGTGAGCATCCGACCTTCGGCCCAGCTTACTGTCAACCTAAGCAGTTCAGAAACAGCTGTGAGCTTTGAGAAATTATGCACCATTTAAGCGGGGAGATCGTTTTTGGCATCATAAAGGAAATACCAGAAAATGCTGGTGATCAAAGAAATGAGGCAGTCTTTGATCAATGGCTCTTTGTCATAGAGCAGTGTTTCTCAACCTGGGGGTCGGGACCCCTGGGGGGGGGGGGTCGCGAGAGAGTGTCAGAAGGGTCGCCAAAGATCATCAGAAAACTCATTATTTTCTGTTGGTTATGGGGGTTCTGTGTGGGAAGTTAGGCCCAATTCCATCGTTGGTGGGGTTCAGAATGCTCTTTGGTTGTAGGTGAACTATAAATCCCAGCAACTACAACTCCCAAGTCTCAAGTCTATTTTCCCCAAACTACCACCAGTGTTCACATTTGGGCATATTGAGTCTTCGTGCCAAGTTTGGTCCAGATCCATCATTGTTTGAGTCCACAGTGCTCTCTGGAAGTAGGTGAACTACAACTCCAAAACTCAAGGTCAATGCCCACCAAATCCTTCCAGTATTTTCTGTTGGTCAAGGGAATTCTGTGTGCCAAGTTTTGGGTCAATTCCATCACTGGTGGAGTTCTAAATGCTCTTTGATTGTAGGTTAACAGTAAATCCCAGCAACTACAATTCCCAAATTACAAAATCAATTCACACACACCCCAATGCCCCCGCCCCCACCAGTATTCAAATTTGGGCGTATTGGGTATTTGTGCCAATTTGGTCCAGTGAATGAAAATGCATCCTATCAGGTATTTACATTACGATTCACAACAGTAGCAAAATTACATTTATGAAGTAGCAACAAAAATAATTTTATGGTTGGGGGTCACCACAACATGAAGAACGGTATTAAGGGGTCATGGCACTAGGTTGAGAATCACTGTCATAGAGGATGAAGTGACAGCATCCTCCTGTGTCCAGAATCAAGCACAACCTCCAGGATGCCAAATTTGGGGGAAATGCTGACATAATACCTCTATCTGTTGTCTGTCCTGTCTGTTTAATAGCATTGAATGTTTGCTGTGTATGTATTCTGTGGTCTGCCCCGAGTCCCCTTTGGAGTGAGAAGGGCAGAATATAAATGCTGTAAATAAATATAATAAACTGGCATGATGTAATGCTATGAAACACTAAGGAGTTGTATTTTTACAAGGTCTTTAACCTTGACCACCAATGAGTGCTGGTGCATTACCAAATTTCAATGCCCAGCATTCCATAGCATTGAGCCAAGATAGTTAAAGTGGTGTCAAAACTGCATTAATTCTACAGTGTTGCTGCATGCTTGGCCACCCCATCTGGCTCTGGTTCCATGTCACTCCATGTCTTGATAATCCAGAGCCAACCTCAACAGGTAAGACAGAAAGAAGCTGTAGATGCGGCGGTTAGCAATGATCCCTTTGCCGAAGGAAAGAGCCATGTGTGCTATCTTGCTGACCTCAATAGTTGGGGATAAAAATACAATGAGCTTAAAATAAAGTTAAATCTAAAATAAGCATCAACAGCCACACTGTACATTAAATCAGGTCAGGGAGGGGGATCTTAACCATAGGCAGCAAAATGCCTTCAGCGGATACTGTCCAGTGCCAAGACTCCAATCCATTCATAACCATGTTTCTGTTTTCTGATCATCATGTGCACATACTGGGAGTGGAATCATACAAGCATCCAGCTATCATTGGACTATAATTCCCAACATTACTCATCATTGACTGAGGTGTAGGGCTACTAGGATTTGCAATCTAAAAACATCTCAAGAGCCATATCATAGAATCACAGAATTGGAAGAGATCTCGTGGGCCATCCAGTCTAACCTCCTGCCAAGAAGCAGGAAAATCACATTCAAAGCACCCATTCATATCCCTAAATAAGCGATATGAATCTCATATTTAGCTTGTACCCTAACCAGACCTCAACCAAGGCTCTCTTTGGACCTGGACAACAGCTCAATAAATTCCCATTGAATTCCCATTGAAGCTCACTCACAAGCCACTGCTAGTCTGCTTCAATGTCAAATATCAGTGTTTTACATGGAGGCAAAATCTAAGATATCATTTTCAAAGTGTCATGCCACCTTGGCAAGGGGTGGGATATACTTTTGGAGTGGGAAACCAAGACAGCCAAATCTAATTGTTATTCCAAACTAAAGCATACCTAATGGATAGCAGAAACTTGGTGCGAAAACATTGATTCATACATTAGACTATAAATGTTATCCAACCCCCCCCCCCCCCAAGAAACCTGGGCTGATTTATCCATTGGACAATATAAGTACGGTATCTTAATTCTTATCAAAAAGTAACCATTCCCTTCTCTAAGGAGGAGTGACAAAAGACAAGAGTTTAGTACGCTCTGAGGAAAACAAAAAAAGTGCCAACCTCCTCTACTCCCCTTGTCATGGTGCCACTTCTGGCCTCTTTGAATGCCTATGTAGCAAAATGCTAAGTGACCCCCCTGAGGCTGCAATGGTGCTTTCCCCTTTCTGTAGACTTGTCCTGGCCATATTAAGATCTGTAATTTTGTCCCACGAATCTGCCCTTGTCTTTTACATGAGGTTGACTTATACCCGAGCATTAGACATGTGCACAAAATTTGCTCCTATCATTTTATTTATTTATTTATTTATTTATTTATTCGATTTAGTAGACCGCTCTCTCCGGAGCCCAGAGCGGTTTACAGCAGTAAAACCAAATAAAAACACAGATAAAAACACATAAAACGCATTATAAAACCAATTAACCCCGCTCCCAACAATAAAATCCCAGCGGAACGACAATAATGCAGGCGGCAGAGACGCGGCAGGATGGCAAATTATAGCAGGCATCAGTCAAAGCCGAATGCCTGCCTAAACAGCCAAGTCTTTACGGACTTGCGAAATGCCATCAAGCCCCGTAGGGCTCGCGTCTCTTCAGGCAGTGAGTTCCAGAGGCTCAGTGCGGCCACTGTGAACGCCCTCTGCCGCGTACTCAATAACCTGTAGGTCTTGATACCAGGCACCTCCAGTAAATTGAGCCCCTCTGAACGCAGTGATCTTCTGGGCACGTTTGGGGTAAGCCGCTCCTTCAGGTACACTGGCCCCAAACCATATAAGGCCTTAAAAGTTAAGACTAACACCTTGAAGGCGACCCGGAACTCAATGGGAAGCCAGTGCAGTTCGCGCAGGAGTGGGGTTACATGGGCAGATCTTGCGGCTCCTGAGAGCAGCCGCGCTGACAAGGCGTTTCTTTTGTTTCTTTTGTGTCTTCTGTTTCTTTGGAAGCATGAAATGGGAAACCCCTCCCCACACGAAAATCTGCTCGACACGAAAGTTGGGATGTTTTCGTGTGCATCCGAACTTGCCTCCTTGCCTTGGAAAGAAAGTGCATGTGCTGTGGGGCAGGCAGGCAGGAAGGCCCAGAGCTCGGCTGCAGGCACGCTCCGAGCCTGCCTGCACACCCCGTTACACATGCACTCTCGGAGAATGTGGCAGGGCATGTATGGCAGGGGTGCAGGCAGGTAGGCCCAAAGCATGCCTGCAGCTGAACACCTCTTACTCTAGAGCAGGGCTGTCCAACTTCTACGGGCCCAAGGGCCGGAATTCCGGTCACTGATCACCTGGGGGGGCGAAGGGTCTGCCTCCGCCCCTGGCTCCGCCCCCTCCCCCAGCTCCACCCCTGCCCCCAGCTCCGCCCCCTCCCTGGCTCCACCCCCTCCCCGGCTCCAATTTACTTACAATTGACCTTGAGTTGTGGAGTTGTAGTTCACCTCCATCCAGAGAGCACTGTGGACTCAAATAATGATGGATCTGGACCAAACTTGGCATGAATACTCAATATACCCAAATGGGAACACTGGTGGATTTGGGGGAATGTTTCCTAATACCTATGAGTTATTTGAGTCCACACTCAAATTGGGACACACCCAAAAAAAACCAAACACCTCAATGCCGTCAAGAGGGCTTGATGGGGCCTCCTTTCCCAGAGGCGGGTGGAGGAGGCCCAAAGAGCTCCCTCCCTCCCTGAAGGGAAAACAAGCCGCAGAGGCAGGCGCAAAGGAAGCCACGTTGCGCCCTGCACGCGGGGGAAAGCAGCACAACAAGGGGGAGGGGGCTCGAAGGAGGGGAAGGAAGCATCGCCAAGGAAACTGCCGCTGAGGGACCCCTCCCCCCCTCACCCAACGTCCCACTGTTTTTAGATTGATTAATTCGAGCCAGGCCCTTCCTTACCCATACTGCGGGAGCCCCGCCACAGGGCCAAAGCGCCAATGCTGCCGCCGTCCCCGAAGAGCCCCACTGGATGCGAGGCCAAGCTCAGGCCGGGCGCGGTGGCTCTCCCATCCGCGGGGCGGGAAGCGAGGGCCCTCCACAGGAAGAGGACGGAGCCAGGAGGGGCTTTCCCTGCCTCACTCCCCTCCTCCCTCTCTCTGAGAGAATGGGGGCTGGCCTGGAAGCAGCCGCGAGGGTGGAGGAGGCGCGTGCCCAGGCCGGCCACAAATCCCGAGGGACCCGAGATTTCAGCAGCTATCGCGAGACTACGCAGCCACAGATGGGATTTCGACCTCCCTCGAAATCCCTTCTGTGGCTGGCGTAGTCTCGCGATGCTTGCCTAAACCCGGAAGTAGGTTTTTTTATTTATTTAATTTTTTATTTTTAATTTGTATTTTATTAAAACAAGTTAGGGGGCTGTAGGGAATGGGCTCGGGGGCCGTGTACGGCCCCAGGGCCGCCTGTTGGACAGCCCTGCTCTAGAGTAAGAGGTGCTCAGTTGCAGGCACTGGCAGGCACACACACTTCCCAGGCCTACCTGCACACCACTCCACACTGCACTCTCTTTCAAAGGGGAGTGTGAGTTTGACAGGGCATGCAGGCAGGCCTGGAAAGTGTGCATGCCTGCCAGTGCCTACAGCTAAGTGCCTCTTACTCTAGAGCAGAAACAGCAGGTGCCAGGTAAGCAGAACGCACACTGGGAAGGGGAGCCAGTGGATGGGAAGCCCTTCCCCCTTAATGGTCTGATTTGGGGGGGGGGGGCATACAAAAGAACAAAAAACAATATTCCCAATTTCGGGAGGTTTACAAAAATGGATTGGGTCACCAATGAAAGCCAGAACACGAAACAGGACAAGATTTCCCCCAAATTCACATGTTTACCAAGCATACAGTTTACGGTAAGTTCCATTGATTTCATTAATGTACTCTAGTTGGGACTAAGCCAGAATATTTTTCTGTAATCTATTTTCTTTTCATCCAAATACACAGTTGGCTTCTGTTCTAAGAAACAAGCATAAAAGTGACCCTTTGTAACCATTCATTTCATCCGCCCACACACCGGCTGGGATGGGCTTTTCAACACACACTATGCCAACATAGTCCCAGGAATAAACCCTGTGGCAACATCGCAATTTCCTCTCAAAGAAATGGAGGTGGCAAAGTTTTGATCACTTTAACAGGAGTTTTGATCAATTCAGGGAAGGTTGGGCTATCAGTGGTTATCAATCATGATGAATATATACTAGTGATGGGAAAATTCCTACCGGCTGTTAGGAATTGTGGGAGTTGTAGTCCAAAACACCTGGAGGGCCAAAGTATCCTAATGACTGATATATACTGTCTCAATCAACTGAAGTATATGGATACCATAGATGGCACAAAAACAAATAAAAAGGCCTGATAGAAGTTCGTGTCTAAACACTCACTAGAAGCTGAAATGAGTAAACGGGGTCTATTGTTCACAAGAATTTTTTTCCCATGTCAGGAGGGACTGGTGTGAGAGAATTGGCCGTCTGCAAAGACGTTGCCCAGGGGAAACCCGGATGTTGTGATGTTTTACCATCTTTGTGGGAGGCTTCTCCCATGTCCCCACATGGGGAGGTGGTGCTGAGAAAGGGAACTCATCCACCCTCTCCTCTGATTCGAACCTCCGACCTGTTGGTCTTCAGTCCTGCAGGCACAAGGGTTTAATCCATTACGCCACCAGGGGCTCATAATATAATACAGGGCTGTCCAACTGGCATCCCGCAGGCCGTATACGGCCCCCAGCCCCTTCCCTACGGCCCCCTACCCTTTAAAAAAAGAAATCGGCTGTTTAAAATAAATTTTTAAAAATGTTTTATTATTATTATTATTTTAAATATATTTTTTCACGGCGGAGAGGGGCGGGGCGGGGCGGGGCAGGGAGGAGGACCAGGCTCCCTCCTCCTCCTCCCTCCCCCCCCCCACCAATCGGCGTGCTCCGTCTTTGTGAGGCGGAGATGGCGTAGGCGCCGCGGAGATGGCGCAGGTGCCGCGGAGATGGCGCAGGCGCCACGGAGATGGCGCAGGCGCCGTGGAGATGGCGTAGGCGCCTCGCCCGCCTGCCACCTTGCCCACCCGCCGCCTCGCTCACCCGCCGCCTTGCACGTGGTCCAGCTACTCCTGGATCCAGCACGTTTGGAAAGGTAGGCCGAAGCAGGGGGCTTAAGGGGAGATGGGGGTGGGAATATATGGTGCAGAAATATAATAATAACAATAATAAATGTATTTAATTTGGAAATAAGGGGAAGATGGGGTTGTGAATATATGGGGCAGAAATATAATAATAACAATAATAAATGTATTTTATTTGGAACTAAGGGGAAGATGGGGTTGTGAATATATGGGGCAGAAATATAATAATAATGTATTTAATTTGGAACTGAGGGCTGTTTTGCTGGGGTGGGCTCCTTTCTTCCTTTCTTCCTTGCTTTAATTCTTGCTTTTATGTTATTTATTTATATTTATTTCCCTCCCATATATATTCCCTTCCTCAATCCATCTCTCTTTGTGTGTTTCTGATATTTATTTATATTTATTTCCCTCCCATATATATTCCCTTCCTCAATCCATCTCTCTTTGTGTCTTTCTGATATTTATTTATATTTATGTCCCTCCCATATATATTCCCTTCCTCAATCCATCTCTCTTCTGATATTTATTTATATTTATATTTATTTCATTCAGTTCCATTTTTTTATTTATTTTATAATTAATAATGCAACTAGTAATTGTAAGTAAATTGGAGCCCGGGGAGGGGGGCGGAGCCGGGGAGGGGGCGGGGCCAGAGCGGGGGCGGAGCTGGGGAGGGGCAGGGGCGGAGCCGGGGTGGGGGCGGAGGCAGACCCTAAGGCCCCCCAGGTGATCAGTGACCGGAATTCAGGCCCCCGGTCCGGTAGAAGTTGGACAGCCCTGATATAATACATGACAAGAGAGTAATACCAGATAAAGCTGAAGGAAGTAGGAAAAGAAAACTACAAAACAAGTGGATTGACTCAATCTATGATGCCACAGCTGCACGTTAGCAAGACCTGGATATGGCATCTTAGACGTCTCCCATTTACAGGTTCACCATGAGCCAAGGACAACAAGGTGGCAACTAAAAGTGGTAACATAATACATAATGCTATCTTCAGGATCAGAAGCAGCTGGAATGAGCTATTGTTTTCATATCCTGCATGTGCACTTTCCACAAACATTCAGTTGGTCTCTATGAACTTGGTCTGATCCAGCAGACCTCATGTTTAAGTTCTCATGTTGCACACAAATTCAAGATGCTGCTTCTGGAGTATATCAGCACCCGCTGGCAAAGAACAAATATTCCATTTTATATAACAACCGTATACCAATGGCCAAATCATGACTTTGCTACTCTTGATCTGCAAACTAGTCGTCTGGAACTAATGATATAGTTTTAATAACAGTGTGAATAAAATAGATTTTTTTCCCTAGTATGTATTTGATTTTTCATTAGAGTTCGAATAACTTTGAGCATGAAACAAGCTTTGTGTACATCTGTGGTTTCCAATCTGTGGTCCATGGGCCACCAGTGGTCTGCAAGAACAAAAATATGGTCTGCCATGACTATAGTGTTGCAATGAGAGTAACTGGTCTCGTGAAACCCTTTATAGTGCTGAAGATTATTAAATATAGGTTGTTGTAGGTTTTTCAGGCTGTATGGCCATGTTCTAGAAGAATTCTCTCCTGATGTGTTGCCTGCATCTGTGATAAGCATGCTCCGAGTTTGTGAGGTCCGAGGATGCAGGCGAAATGTCAGGAGAGAATTATTCTAGAACATGGCCATACAGCCCGAAAAACCTACAACAACCCAGTGATACCGGCCTTGAAAGTCTTCGACAATACACTAATTAAATATAGTTTTCCGTGGAATGACAGGCTTCTTGATCTGGAAGGATTCGATTTACGATTTGGGCTCCACGGATACCTGCATTATAATAAACTTAAGGTTGACGCCAACTTCAAAAATCATATTATAAGACATACCCTGATAAAGACCTGGGTAAAGTATAAAAATAACTTTGGGGCAGGAACTCCATTGTGGTCGTCCCCGTTAGAAGCTTTTAAGATCCGTCAGCTTGACAATAGGAAATGGTTGACCTACAACGACATCCTAAGATGGAATGGAATTGGATATGAATTAAAACCAAAATCACAGATAAATATGGATAAAGAAATAGATTGGTTCCCCTACCTTCAACTAAGGGAAAAATTCAAAGAAGATGAAGAAAAGAGTTTTGAAGAATCAAAAAATGAGTTCGAAGAGATTATCTTCGACGACAAACCAAAAAAGGTGGGCAGAATTTACAAAGTATTATTAAATTGGAGTAATGAAGGAAAAGGGGATGAGAATTACAAAAACAATGGTCACGGAATATAGGATACAAAATTAGTGAGGCCACTTGGAGCGAAATTTGGAAGAAGAATGTCAACATTTCTTATTGTTATAGCTATAAAGAAAACTGGACTAAACTGATCTATAGGTGGTACCTAACTCCAAATAAACTATCTAAAATATATACAAACTCCAACCCAGATTGTTGGAATTGTAAAAAAAAGAATGGGGGTACTTACTTCCACCTGTGGTGGCTGTGCCCGAAGGCAGATAGATTTTGGAACGGGTGCACAGAGAATTAGAAAAGCTGCTCAAAAAAGGATCTGGTAAGAAATCCAGAACTATTCCTGTTAGGAATTGTGGACCCCTCCTGGGACACTAAAGACAGGAGAACATTCATCTTGGCAGCTACGGCAGCCAAGATGGTTTATGCTAAATACTGAAGTCCCAGGAGGAGCCCACCATAGAAGAATGGCAGCTGAAGGTAATGGATATAGTCCAAATGGAAGCCTTGACGGAGGCCCTGAGAGAGGAGGGGGAAAAAGGAGAAGAGAGTACAAAATGGGAATGGGCAGGGATGGTCGACTACTTTAAAAAAGAGAAGAATATAGAATTAAGGGTGAAGGGGTTCTAGACTAGAATGCTGAGGAATTAATTAAGTATAGTAAGTAGAGTTATAAATATAGGAGGAGAATGACCACTATGGGGCGAGGGGGTACTCCCCTACACGGGAAATCACTACCACCTGATAAAGCTCGGACCGACTTAACGCTTGAGATTGTTTCCCTTATAACCTAGGCTGCATCGGTCAAAAGGTTTTAACTATGGCGGAACCAAAGAATGTGCAACCAACCGCAAAGTCAAGATGGACAATTCAACATTACCGTCAAACCTTCGGTTCACCTTCAGACTGTCACTAACTTTTTTGCACTTCTGTACACTATCTTCTCTCTCTTAATGGTTTCCATTTCTTTTCTTCGTACCCAGAGACAGCAGTCCTGGGGAAAGCATCGTGGACTGTTTTGGAGGAAACCTCCCTTGGTTTTCTGTTGTTCCGACTTTCTTTTTAATTATTGTATAACCCTCAATAAAAATCTTTATTAAAAAAATATATAGTTTTCCGTGGGCGAGCAGATGGCGACTACTGGATGGCAAATGTTCTGTATCAGAAATTAGAGCTGATGTGGTCCATCCAATGCAATTTTCTGAATCAGCACTCCAAATAACCAAACTGAATCTAAAGTTGTCCAAAAACTGATTCGTAACCCTTTTGGTACTAACGTTGGAGAGTGCTCCCTGGCCAAAGTGGTCCCTGGTTAAGTGGTCCCTGGTCAAGCGGTCCCTGGTCAAGTGGTCCCTGGTCAAGTAGTCTCTGGTCAAGCAGTCCCTGGTCAAGTGGTCCCTGGTCAAGTAGTCCCTGTTCAAGTGGTCCCTTTTCAAGCGGTCCCTGGTCAAGTGGTCCCTGGTCAAGCGGTCCCTGGTCAAGCGGTCCCTGGTCAAGCGGTCCCTGGTCAAGTGGTCCCTGGTCAAGCGGTCCCTGGTCAAGCAATCCCTGGTCAAGTGGTCCCTGGTTAAGTGGTCCCTGTTCAAGTGGTCCCTGGTCAAGCAGTCCCTGGTCAAGTGGTCCCTGGTCAAGCGGTCCCTGGTCAAGCGGTCCCTGGTCAAGTGGTCCCTGGTTAAGTGGTCCCTGTTCAAGTGGTCCCTGGTCAAGCGGTTCCTGGTCAAGCGGTCCCTGGTCAAGTGGTCCCTGTTAAAGCAGTCCCTGGTCAAGTGGTCCCTGGTCAAGCGGTCCCTGGTCAAGTGGTCCCTGGTTAAGTGGTCCCTGTTCAAGTGGTCCCTGGTCAAGCAGTTCCTGGTCAAGCGGTCCCTGGTCAAGTGGTCCCTGTTCAAGTGGTCCCTGTTCAAGTGGTCCCTGGTCAAGTGGTCCCTGGTCAAGTGGTCCCTGGTCAAGCGGTCCCTGGTCAAGTGGTCCCTGGTCAAGTGGTTCCTGGTCAAGCAAAAAGTGCCAGTATCTCAGCCCACCATTGATTTGTAGTATGTAGTTTCAGTTCCTGACTTGTTGCCACTAACCATGGCCAGTGGTAACAAACTACAGTCTCCAGGGTTCGGATATCATGGGAAACTCATTTGCTGGAAACAAAAGTGGCTACTTCCAATCACCTTTCCCAAGGCATGCCAAAGAACTGTACAAGCTGCAAGTTTTGTACAGTTTATATACCAAACATTTCACAATCTCTCTGAACCAGGGCACTGCACTAAAGTCTGCTTTCTGGATAGAATAATAAACAGAACAATAAACCAGATGTAATAATATTTGCCTTTTGGAGATAAACATTACAAATGACACAATAAGTCAGGTATATTGGAACCCACTGTTCTCTCCAATAACTACTAGATCTTTCATTTGCTTTTGGCCATATGCAAGAATTCTTTTCATGTCAGCTCAGAGAGTTTTTGTGTTTGTTTGTTTTCGTGACAGGAGAGACTTGAGAAACTGCAAGTCACTTCTGGTGTGAGTAATTGGCTGTCTGCAAGGATGTTGCCCAGGGGACGCCGGGATGTTTTGATGTTTTACCATCCTTGTGGGAGGCTTCTTTCATATCCCCACATGGGGAGCTGACAGGGGGAGCTCATCCGCACTCTCCCTGGATTCGAAGACAAAACCAAGCAAATTCAATACTAACAAACTCTGATGATACCTGCCACAGATGCAGGTGAAACGTCAGGAGAGAATGCTTCTGGAACATGGCCATACAGCTTCAAAAACTTACAACAACCTACAAATTCAATACTCATTGATGTATCTTTATGGCCTAGATCTCTGTTCCGAAATGTATGATCTGCTACTCTTTGAGCATGCTGTGAGGACTCGCCCATTTTATGCTAGGCCCAGACCAGCATAGCAGTTGGGCATCCATGGTGGAGCAGGATGGCCAGGAAAGGGGGAGTGGCTTGGATCCTTCTCAGGGAGTGAGAGAGAGAGAGCTGCCTGGGAGTGGCTCAGAGCTAAGGGGAGGAGCCAAGCTGCTTGAGAGAGGGAAAAAGTGTAGCTTATTCAGCAGTCGGTTGTCAGAACTGAGAGAGAAAGCAGTCTCTTGACAGAGCTGAGTGTGAGCAGAAAAGACAGTTGTCTTGTAAAACTGACAGAAAAAGTTCTGTGTGCAGCTGACAGGCAGTCAGTCACAGGCTTTTGGAATCCCTAGGGCTTAGAGATTAGCTCACATCTCTGGAGAAGCCAGCTATAGGAAAACTCTAGGAAAGAGTTAGTAGCTAGGGTGCTTCTGGAAGACTGAGTGTTAGCTCAGGGAACTAACTAGGTTAGTTAGTTGAAGACTACTCACGTCTAGTTTTAATATTAAAGTGAGGGAGTTTAGAGAGACAAGTTTTTGAACTGTCTAGTTTTGTAACGAAGTTTTAAGAAGCAATCTTTAGTAACCAACACACTCTAGTACCATTCTGTATAACCGTTACGCATCTGTGCTCTCCAGATCGACTTGTTAATTTAATAAACATCATTGTTGTTAACTTTACAAGAAAGCTTTCAGTGTGCCTCATTACATCAGAGTGTGCCAGTTCCAGGCTTCCCACCGTCCCAGTCAAAGGGGAGAGATTTTACCTCAGCAAGCCTCTTAGTTTACCTTCAGTTTAGGACCCTAGCTTAATTATTATTTGATCAGAAATCCTAAAAACAATTTTTAGGTTGGTGGCAGTGTTCAAAGTGGTTAAAGCCTCTCAGTTTATAGCCCAAGTCGTCACACATGCATTCCTGCTTTTCACAGTTGCACATGTTCAGGGAAAGCCACTGATTTCAAAAATGTTCAACTGTGCATAAGTACGTATATAAACTCTGTAATCCAAAAGGGAACCAAGTTGGTGGCATGGAGTCCAGGAAAGATTTGCCACGCAGCCCTCATCCCTTTAACATTAGTTACTTACTCTGGATCCCTTGCCTTTATTTAAATCACTTCATCCAATTTATTAATAAACAGGGGGATTATTGCTATCACCAAACTACTTCCCACCTCCCATTGCAAGATGTTTTAATTCGCTCATGGGCACTGAACATACAAGAGCTGCAGTCTGTGGGTCCCTTTAACCTCGGCTGCAGTTTCAAAGCACGAAAGAATCCTGAAAGTAAATAATAGAAGATAATCCCTCTTGTATGCTTGGCATTTAGAGCAGTCAACACACAATTTCCCTGCTCCGTTCCCTCTCTTTTTTCAGGCTGTATGCCAAGGAAAGACCTTCTAGGATCATTGACTTAGAATTGTTCATACAATTAGCCAGCCCATTGTTCGCACCAGTGTGTGGTTTTTCTTATGCAAACCACACCACCCTGGCTAGAGTGTTTCTTTCTTAATGTAGCATTTCTCATCTGATTGTTCGGAAAGGGATTTGCTACCTGCTATTAGAGTCTAATACTCTAAAAGCACTGGGTACTGGCTAGCTTGGGGACCCAGCGGTGCCCAGGTTATTTGATAAAGGCATTGTGTGGTCTTTATCAGTTATTTAAAGACTATCTTAGAAGCTAAGAGGGGTCAGCCCTGGCTAATTCTTGAGTGAGAGTCCACCCATGAATGCCAGGTGCTTTGGGCTGGCAAAACTCTCTTATAACATTCCTTGACTAAGAAAGACCTCTGAAAAATTATTGGGATCAATGGTTGATTTGAAGGATATATACAAACATGAAAGAAACACACAGAAACTGTGTCCAAACAGGATTGTGTACATATGTGTATATGTATTTACAATATTTGGCACCACAGATATGGCTTTTGCCCTTAGACAACTGCAAGAGAAATGTAGAGAGCAGAACAAAGGACTCTATGTAACATTTGTCGACCTCACCAAAGCCTTCGACACTGTGAGCAGAAATGGTCTGTGGCAGATCCTGGAACGTCTAGGATGTCCCCCCAAATTCCTCAAAATGATTATCCTGCTACGTGAGGGCCAGTGCGGTCAAGTCAGATACGGCAATGCTCTCTCAGAGCCCTTTCTAATAACTAATGGAGTGAAACAAGGTTGTGTTCTTGCACCAACCCTATTTACAATCTTCTTCAGCATGATGCTCCAAAGGGCTACGGCAGACCTCGAAGAAGAAGGCGGCATATATATACGCTATCGTACTGATGGTAGCTTGTTCTACTTAAGCCATCTCAGGGCTCGCACTAAGACTCTAAACTATCTAGTCCGTGAGCTGCTTTTTGCTGATGATGCTGCCCTTGTCGCCCATTCAGAAGCAGCCCTGCAGCACCTGACATCCTGCTTTGCAGCAGCTGCAGAGCTGTTTGGGCTGGAAGTCAGCCTGAAGAAAACGGAAGTCCTCTACCAGCCCGCACCACAGGAAGAACACCATCACCCCCACATCAGCATAGGCGAATCTGTGCTTAAGTCCGTTCAGCAGTTCACCTACCTGGGAAGCATCATCTCTTCAGATGCCAAGATTGATAAAGAGATAGATCACAGATTATCAAAAGCATATAGTGCACTTGGAAGGCTTCACAAAAGAGTCTGGAGCAACAAGCACCTGAGGCAAAGCACCAAAATCAGTGTGTACAGAGCTATCGTACTGTCTATTCTCCTGTATGGGTCTGAAACATGGGTCACCTATCGCCAACATCTACGACTCCTCGAACGCTTTCTTCGCACAATCTTAAATATACATTGGACCGAATATTTGACTAATGTTGCTGTCCTTGAGCAAGCAGGGATCACCAGCACTGAGGCCATGCTATTGAGAACACAGCTGCGCTGGGCAGGGCACGTCTCTAGGATGGAGGACCACCGCCCCCCAAAGATACTACTCTATGGTGAACTCGCCACGAGTCAGCGCAAGAGAGATGCCCACAAAAAGAAATATAAGGACTCACTGAAACAACATCTCAGGCTTGGCCAGATTGATCACCAACAATGGTCCACCCTGGCCTCACATCGGGAGGCATGGAGATGCACTATCCACAATGCTGTGGCCTCTTTCAAGAAGACACGGCAAATGGGTCTCGAAGAGAAAAGACAACGCAGAAAAAACCGCAACTTGGAAACAACATCACCCAAGGAGACTTTCTGCTGTGCTTTCTGCAACCAAACTTGCCTATCTCAGGTTGGCCTTTTTAGTCATCAACGCGCTTGTAAAAAACATGGGATGAGTCCTTCCTAAGAATCTTCGTTCGCGAAGTAATGCCGAGAGATTTACAATATTTATATTCCGCCCTTCTCACCTCAAAGGGGACTCAGGATGGATCACAGAACACATATACAGCAAACATTCAATGCTGATTATACAACGAATTATCAACTTTCTGGTTGGCAAGGTTTATTGCAACTTGGTGATTAACCTGCTGTACTAAAGCCCGTCCCTATCACTATGTAAAGTGATAACCACTATAATCATCATTCTTATTATTGAAGGCTGGGGAGATGAAGGTGGTCTTGAATATTGTTCTTAAGATATAACAATCAGCAACTGTGACAAAATAAACCATGCAACGTGTACTGGATAGCTTACATTGCTCTGCTACATATAAACAGAGATGAAGACATGGACCAACAGATCCATAGAATCACAGAGTTGGAAGAGACCACAAGGGCCATCTGGTCCAATACACAACCAAAGCTCTCCCGATAAGTGGCCACCCAACCCCTGCGTAAAAACCTCCAGAGAAGGAGACATCACCACACTCTGAGGCAGCATATTCCACTGCAGAACAGCTCTTACCATCAGGAAGTTCTTCCTATTGTTTAGAAGGGGTTTTCATCCCTGCAATTTGAATCCATTACTCTGTGTCCTAGTATCCTGAGCAGAAGAAAACAAGCTTGCCTCATCCTCAATGGGACATCTTTTCCAATATGTAAACATGGCTATCATGTCCCTCTCAGCCTTCTGTCCAGCAAGCTAAATATATGCAGCTCCCTAAGCTACTCCAAAGTTTGTTTGCCATGAATGTGTGCATTGTGATCCACTCTGAGTCCCCTACGGAGTGAGAAGGGCGGAATAAAAATACTGTAAATCTATATCAGTGTTTTTCAACCTTTTTTGAGCCACGGCACACTTTTTACATTGACAAAATGCTGGGGCACACCACCAACCAAAATGATACAAAATGACACAGTAATACATATAGTTAATATGTTTTTAAATGTATTTATTCACTCAGTGTGAAACCTAGGCCTGTTTCGATGAACACAACATAGATATCCTGGCAGGAATGGCAGAAAGACACACACAAAGGTCTTGCTCAACAGCTGAGAGTTATAGTTCACCCGCAATCAAAGAGCATTCTGAACTCCACCAATGATGGAATGGAATCAAACTTCCCACACAGAACTCCCATAACCAAGAGAAAATACTGTAAGAGTTTGGTGGGCATTGACCTTGAGTTTTGGAGTTGTAGTTCACCTATATCCAGAGAGCACTGTGGAGGGGAGGGAGGAAGACGTGGGGCGAGTCCGTGCAGTAGCGCCCGCACGGGTCACGTCTTCCTCCATCCCCCTTCCCGCAGAAGCGGCAGCGTGAGCAAAGTGAGGCAAAGCAAGCAGAGCGAGGCTGGGAAGAAGGGAGCCCGAGTGGAGAAGAAAAAGGGTATTGGAGGTTCCAATTTCCCACGGCACACCTGATGATCGCTCACGGCACACTAGTGTGCCACGGCACACTGGTTGGGAAACACTGATCTATATACATAAAAATGTAATGTTCATTTGTGGGAATAACATAAAAACCACTGGACGAATTCACACCAAATTTGGACACAATACACCTATCAGGCCACCAAGTGAACATCACTCATAAAAACACTGAAAAACACAGCAGAAGAAACTTTAAAAGCCAAAAAAAATGCATTACAACGCATAAATACACACACACACACATATACTCACACAAAACACATATACACAGACTGGGCCACAGCATCACATGGCAGGGCATGGCTAGTAAATAATAAAATAAATCTGTGATTCAACAGTAGTTTAAAGGACTTGGCCATCATTTAATTGTCTACAGTCAGGGGATCTGGATGGTTTCTCGTATCTTCCAGCTCTGTGATTGCAGATGACTTCCATCATTTGGCCTACTCCTACTGTAATGCGCTGTACATTGGCCGATCCGCGATCCGGAAACTCAAGCTGGTGCAGAACGCTGCAGCATGTCTGCTCTCAGGAGCATCAAGATCTGCCCACGTGGCTCCACTCTTGCGCATACTGCACTGGCTTCCAATTGAATTCCGGGTCACTTTCAAGGTGTTAGTTTTAACTTTCAAGGCCTTATATGGTTTGGGGCCAGTGTACCTGAGGGAGCAGCTTACCTCTTATGTACCCGGGAGATCACTGCGCTCAGAGGGGCTCAATCTACTGGATGTGCCTGGGATTAAGGTCTATAGCAGGGGTGCTCAGAATGGTGATCGCGATCACCAGGGTGATCTTCAGGCCTCATCCTGGTGATCTTCAGGCCCTTGACCAGGTTTTTTGCTGTTAGTCCTCTTCACGCACCCTTGCACGCTGCAAAGAAGTCCTCCGTCATTGCTCCTCCCCGCTCCCTGCTCGCTCCCCGCTCTCTGCTCCTCCAAAAGCTCCAGAGTCCAAGAGGCAGAATGGCCCCCCCTTTTGGATTCCTCCTCCTCCCTCCGTCCTTCTCCAGCCACTCAGAGTCGTAGGAGACCAAAGGGGGCGGGCCTAGATGACGCGATGCATGGCTTGCACTGCGCGCATGCGCAGTAGCGCCCATTCTGCCCCTCTGACTTCTTGTGAACTATTGGAGCGGTGCACGCATGCTGGCAGCGTGGAAATAGGAGCAACGACGGAGGAGAGAAGAAGAAGGACGCTTTGGGGTCATTTCCTTACCACATCTCAAAGGTCGGTCTTTTTACTTTGGGGTGGGTGCTTGATTGTTTTGTGGCACGTCTCTTTGTTTATTTTAATGTTTAAAATGGCCTTTTAGGTCCAAAGCCTCTCTGCTTGCTTTGTTCCTTGAGAAATATATGTTGGGAATATGGAAATGTGGGAGAAATGGGGTGGTTGGATGTATTTTTGCATGCCCCTTTGTTTACCTTGCTGCGCATGAAATGGCCTTGCAGTTCAACAGCCTCTTCTTACTTTCTGGCTGATAATATGTGTGGTAATATGGCAGTGTGGGAGAAATGGGGTGGTTGGATGTATTTTTATGCTCTGTTTTATATTGTTGTTAATAAATTGAAATGTTGATGTTTTATAACTTCATTTTATGTAAACTGCCCCGGGCCTGCTGGAAGGAGCGGTACATAAAAATAAATAATAAATATAAATAAATAAATAAGAAAATAGTTATACGTTTTACATTTCTGGGTAGGTGATCTTTGGGACTTGGTTTTTTAATCAGTAGCTCCCATGCTGAAAAAGTGTGAGCACCCTTGGCCTATAGACTTGCCAGCACGCAGCAGAGGACGTTTGCCCTAGTCGCGCCAACTCTGTGGAACACCCTCCCTGAAGAGTTACGAGCCATCCAGGAATTAATGCCGTTCCGCAGAGCCGTAAAAACCTGGCTATTTAGACAGGCATTTGGCCCATAACTAATGAGTATTATCAGCATCCTGTTGTGCCGCTGCCAGGGCCGTAGCCAGGATTTTGATTCGGGGGGCTGAGTTTGGTGGGGGGGGGGGCCTGAGACTGGGTGGAAGAGGGTCTACCCTAGCAAACCTTTTGTATTGTTATCCCAATAACCCCATTAATGTGGGATATAATGAGCATGGTGATCAGATCATGATATAAATGCACATAACAGTTTAAATAATGTACCAGTAAGGCCTTCTGTCAGACCACTCTGAGAATTTCGGGGCTGAAGCCCCCTTAGCCCCGGCTACATGCCTGGCCGCTGCCAGCCTATTTCTACTGCCATTGCAGTTTGCTGGAATTGATTTTAACTGGGGGTTTTAAATTGGTCTTATTGGTCTTTTATTGCATTTTATGTGTTTTATCTATTAACTCTGTAAACCGCTCTGGGCTCCAGAGAGAGCGGTATATTAAATCGAACCAATAATAATAATAATAATAATAATAATAATAAAAGGGAGGTGTGTTTGACAGGTGAGGAGCAATTAGAATAAATGCTGCATTATCTTGTTGCTATTGTGCCTCCATTTCTCCCTCCTACACACAGCCGCTGCCAACACAGAGCACGCCCACAGAGTCCCTAGAGCAGGGGTGCTCACACTTTTTCAGCATGGGAGCTACTGATTAAAAAACCAAGTCCCAAAGATCACCTACCCAGAAATGTAAAACCTATAACTATTTTCTTATTTATTTATTTATATTTATTATTCATTTTATGTACCGCTCCTTCCAGCAGGCTCGGGGCGTTTTACATAAAATGAAGTTATAAAACATCAACATTTCAATTTAATAACAACAATATAAAACAGAGCATAAAAATACATCCAACCACCCCATTTCTCCCACACTGCCATATTACCACACATATTATCAGCCAGAAAGTAAGAAGAGAGGCTGTTGAACAGCAAGGCCATTTAATACTCAGCAAGGTAAACAAAGGGACATGCAAAAATACATCCAACCACCCCATTTCTCCCACATTTCCATATTCCCCAACATATATTTCTCAAGGAACAAAGCAAGCAGAGAGGCTTTGGAGCTAAAAGGCCATTTTTAAACATTAAAAATAAACAAAGAGACATGCCACGGAACAATCAAGCACCCACCCCAAAGTAAAAAGACCGACCTTGAGATGCGGTAAAGAAATGACCCCAAGCGTCCTTCTTCTCCTCCTCCGTCATTGCTCCTATTTCCACACCGCCAGCATGTGTGCCGCCTCCAAGAGCTCACGAGAAGTCAGAGAGGCAGAATGGGCGCTTCTGTGCATGCGCGCGGGGCCAGCCATGCATCGCGTTATCCAGGCCCGCCCCCTTTGGTCTCCTATGACTCTGAGTGGCTGGAGAAGGACGGAGGGAGGAGGAGGAATCCCAAAGAGGGGCCCCATTCTGCCTCTTGGACTCTGGAGCTTTTGGAGGCGGTGCGCGGGCAGGGAGCGGGGAGGAGCAGCAACGGAGGACTTCTTTGCAGTGTGCAGGGGCGCGTGAAGAGGACCAACTGCAAAAAAACCTGGCCTCAAGATCACCAGGATGAGGCCCAAAGATCACCCTGGTGATCCCGATCACCATTCTGAGCACCCCTGCCCCAGAGCATCTGGATAATGTATTATCACATGATGTGACAACATCCCTATACAGTCTCCAGGCAGTGCAGGTGAGCTTAGATGGAATTATCTCATTTTTATCCTCGGAAGAACCCTGTGAGGTTAGGAGAGGGAAGGTTGTCACCTGTCCAAGGTCACGCTATCTAATGGCAGTAGCGTGGATTTTGTGAACTATCCAAAACCAACACAATGAAATCCAAAATCTCCCGAGCCTCTGATCATTGGACTCAAACATACTGCTTAGGTATTCAAATAATCATCTCACTGCCAATCAAACATTGTACTTTTAGATACAATAAATATATGCACAACACTGAAGACTTGCTTATTCTCAGACGAGCCCTTCTCTCTGATTCTGAAATCTAGACATGCTTCTTGAGAGGATAAAGGCCAATTCCTGGAGAGATCCCACAAGAAGTCTCCTCTGCCCTTCCCATCTGGTTCAGTTTTACAATTGATTCAGCAGTGTAACAGAATTACACAGAGCCATTTAAACGTACGAGAAATGATAACATATACCGTAGGTAAAGATTGGAGTACCCGGTGGCGCAGTGGGTTAAACCAGTGTTTTTCAACCGTTTTTGAGCCGCAGCACATTTTTTACATTTACAAAATCCTGGGGCACACCACCAACC
This sequence comes from Anolis apletophallus, assembly GCA_030556195.1. NCBI lineage: Eukaryota > Metazoa > Chordata > Lepidosauria > Squamata > Anolidae > Anolis > Anolis apletophallus. The sequence continues at coordinate 157,588,827 of JARBWK010000004.1, forward strand.
AAAATGACACAAAACAACACTCTAACACAGTAATACATATAGTTAAGATGTTTTTAAATGTATTTGTACACTCAGTGTGAAACCTGGGCCTGTTTCGATGAACACAACATAGATATCCTGGCAGGAATGGCCGAAAGACACACACAAAGATCTTGCTCAACAGCTGGGAGTTATAGTTCACCCGCAATCAAAGAGCATTCTGAACTCCACCAATGATGGAATGGAATCAAACTTCCCACACAGAACTCCCATAACCAAGAGAAAATACTGTAAGAGTTTGGTGGGCACTGACCTTGAGTTTTGGAGTTGTAGTTCATCTATATCCAGAGAGCACTGTGGAGGGGAGGGAGGAAGATGTGAGGCGAGTCTGTATAGTAGCGCCCGCACGGGTCACGTCTTCCTCCCTCCCCCTTCCCACAGAAGCGGCAGCGTGAGCAAAGCGAGGCAAAGCAAGCAGAGCAAGGCTGGGAAGAAGGGAGCCCGAGTGGAGAAGAAAAAGTGTTTGGCAAGAGAGGGAAGAAAGGGTATTGGAGGTTCCAATTTCCCACGGCATACTTGATGATCGCTCACGACACACTAGTGTGCCATGGCACACTGGTTGAGAAACACTGGGTTAAACCACTGAGCTGCTGAACTTGCTGATTGAAAGGTTGCAAATTCGTTTACATTTTGCTACTGTTATGAATCATCATGTAAATATCTGATATGCAGGATGTATTTTCATTCACTGGACCAAATTTGGCACAAATACCCAATGCACCCAAATTTGAGTACTGGTGGGGTTGGGGGTAGGAATTGATTTTGTCATTTGGGAGTTGTAGTTGCTGGGATTTATAGTAATCGTGCCAAGTTTGATCCAGATCCATCGTTGTTTGAGTCCACAGTGCTCTCTGGATGTAGATGAACTACAACTCCCAAACTCAAGGTCAGTGCCCACCAAACCCTTCCAGAATTTTCTGTTAGTCATGGGAGTTCTGCACGGCAAGTTTGGCCCAATTCTATCATTGGTGGAGTTCAGAACACCCTTTGATTGTAGTTGAACTATAAATCCCAGCAACTACAACTCCCAAATGACAAAATCAATTCCCCCCAACCCCACCAATATTCAAATTTGAGCGCATCGGGTATTTGTGCCAAATTTGGTCCAGTAAATGAAAATAGATCCAGCAGATCAGATATTTACGTTACGATTCATAACAGTAGCAAAATTACAGTTATGAAGGAGCAGCAAAAATAATTTTATAATTGGGGATCACTACAACATGAGGAGCTGTATTAAGGGGTTGTGGCAATAGGAAGGCTGAGAAACACTGCTCTAGGGAGTAAATCTCATTCAATTCAATGGTACTTCTGAGCAGACATGTACAAGTCTATGCTGATTTGATCCAAGCTCCCAATGGATCACTGGGTGAACTATATTTTAGGATGTGATTACAAGTCCTGTTTCATTTCTGTAGGAAGGTATATCAGTTGGAAACTACAGGATGCCTGAAATGTGTCTGACATTAAACAAGCAATCCAACTAAACTGGTATAATCACATATCACTCCTCAGGTATGTTTGCCTTCTGGCCTGAGTTTTACAGGCCTAGCCAGAATGCTACTTTTGTAATCCCCCCAACTCATGATGTGAGACCAGGGGGGAAATTACAGAGATTGTTGCTCTTGGCCAGGAATCAGCACATTGTCATGGCACACATTTGTACTTGAAGTGTCACAACAGAAATCAAGTACAGTGGTTCCTTGGTATCTATTGTGATTTAGTTCAGGGACCTCTGGATGCCCAAATCTGCAGAGGCTCAGGTCGCATGATATACTATGGCAGTGTTTCCCAACCTTTTTTGAGCCGCGGCACACTTTTTACATTTGCAAAATCTTGGGGCACACCACCAACCAAAATGACACAAAATGACACTCTAACACAGTAATACATATAGTTAATATGTTTTTAAAATGTATTTATACACTCAGTGTGAAACCTGGGCCTGTTTCAATGAACTCAACATAGATATCCTGGCAGGAATGGCAGAAAGACACAAACTTCCCACACAGAACTCCCATAACCAAGAGAAAATGCTATAAGAGTTTGGTGGGCATTGACCTTGAGTTTTGGAATTGTAGTTCACCTATATCCAGAGAGCACTGTGGACTCAAACAATGTTGGATCAGGACCAAACTTGGCATGAATACTCAATATGCCCAAATATAAACGCAGTTGGAGTCCAGGGGAAATAGACCTTGACATTTGGGAGTTGTAGTTGCTGGGATTTATAGTTCCCCTACAATCAAAGAGCATTCTGAACCCCACCAATGATAGAACTGGGCCAAACTTCCCACACAGAACCCCCAGGACTCGGAGGCAAGAGGAGGTCTCTACTTGGGGAAAGGGTGACGGGCCTTCCCAATGCATGGAGAGGGGGAGACCAAGTAGACAACAGGTGGGGAGGGGGGTGTTTGTAATTTTGTGCCTTTATCGAGGTAGGTTTCTTAGGATTTTTATACTTCAACACACTAGACTCTCCCCCCCCCCCCCCTCCTTGAGGTTCCAATTTCCCACGGCACACCTGATCGCTCACGGCACACTAGTGTGCCCCGGCACACTGGTTGAGAAACACTGTACTATGGCATAATAAAATTGGCATTCCTTATGTACAGACATGAACAACTCAAATGAATGGCAGAGACCATATGGGAATTTGTGAAATTGGATGAAGCAGCAGCAGGAAATACCTAGAGATCGGTGTAGTGTCTAAATGTATAAATGTCGTAAATAAATCTATCTATCTATCTATCCATATAATAAAAGTCAGTGTTTGCGGCGGTGCGGTGGGAGGAATATGTGCCAGTGTTTCGATTGGTTGCCACTGTGGGATTATTTGCATAAAGGACACTGATTGGCCAGCCTCAGAACTCCGACACTCTAAAACATCAGATTATTTGTATAAAGGACTCTGATTGGCCAGCCTCAGAACTCCAACACTCTAAGGCACCAGACAGAGGTAATTGGTTGTCACTGAGACACTATTTGCATAAAGGACTCTGACTGGCCAGCAAAACAGAATGCAACGGAATGCTTGAGTTAGCCAAAAGACAGGGTTTTTTCCGTTGGAAATGGAATGTTCATTTTCTGGGAGGTGGGGAGGTGCCAAGGAATATGTCACAGCATTTCGATAGGTTGCCACTATGGGATTATTTGCATAAAAGACTCTGATTGGCCAGCCTCGGAATTCCAACATTCTACGGCCCCAGACAGAGGGGATTGGTTGCCACTAAAATGGTATTTGCATAAAAGGACTCCGATTGGCCATCCACATTCCAACAATCTAGGGTGACTCAGAGGGGAAAGGAAAGGCCTCAGACAGTCAGACACTATGGCCCACAGCACTGACGGATCAGGACCAAACTTGGCACACAGGGGCCCAGTGGCCCACTTCACAACGCGACCCTCACCTAATGACCAATACAGACCAAAATTAGCACACAGAGCCCCCTTCACCCACTCTACACCCTGGTGCTGTTTCAAGGAGGATGGACTACAGATGATGGGACTTGAAATACCTTCACTCACCTTCCGAGACCGCTGCAACCCTCATCCAAAGAATGATCAAGACCAAATGTGACACACAGAGCCCCCATGACCCACTCTACATCCTGGTGCTGTTTGGAGGGGGATGGACCACGACCAATGGGACTTGCAGTACCTTCACTAACTTCCTGAGACCACTGCAAGCCACATAAACATCTAATAGGAACCAACCTTGGCACACAATGCCTTCCTCAAATAACCCAGGCACCGCCGGGTCCCCAGGCTGGTAAATAAATAAATAATAGTGCTTCACTCATGGCAAAAACTTTGCTTTTCTGGAATTTTGCCCCAGATATTTTCAAACCATGATTGGTTGAATCTGTTGACACAGAAACCATGGATATGGAGGACTACCTGTATCCATGCCCGACGTAGAGTGAACACATGCAAATGAAAATGTTATCCCATGTTAGATGACTGGTTTATCTACCTGTCTTTTGGCTTATGTGACTAATCTAAATTAGAACTTTTTCTCATTCATAAAATCGTAGAGTTGGAAGAGAACTCATGGGCCATCCAGTCCAACCCCCTGCCAAGAAACAGGAAAATCACATTCAAAGCACCCCTGAAAGATGGGCATTCAGCCTCTGCGTAAAAGCCTCCAAAGAAGGAGCTTCCACCACACTCCAGAGTAGAGAGTTCCACTGCTGAACAGCTCTCACAGTTCGGAAGCTCTTCCTCATATTCAGGTGGAATCTCTTTTCCTGTAGTTTGAAGCCATTGTTCCATTGCGTCCTAGTCTCCAGGGCAGCAGAACACAAGCTTGCTCCCTCCTAGTTGCTGAGATTTATAGTTCACCTGTGTGTATATGTATGTGGATGAGAATGGTTCAACACCCAGAGGATTAAAGGTTCCCATCCTTGCATTATGGAGTGGTTGATATGGAAATGACCCTTTTCTTTAGTACCCCCTTGTCTCATTCCAGTGGCGCAGTGGGTTAAACCGTAGAGCTGCTAAACTTGCTAACCGAAAGGTTGCAGGTTTGGATCCGGGGAGCGGCATGAGCTCCCGCTGTTAGCCCCAGCTTCTGCCAACATAGCAGTTCGAAAACATGCAAACGCAAGTATTGTAGATCAATAAGTACAGCTCGAGTAGGAAGGTAACGGTGCTCCATGCAGTCATGCCAGCCACTTGACCAAATTTGAATACTGATGTGGTGCGGTGGGGGGGGGGGGGGAGGGAATTGATTTTGTCACTTGGGAATTGCAGTTGCTGTCATTTATAGTTACCCTACAATCAAAGAGCATTCTGAACTCCACCAACGATGGAATTGAAAAACTTAGTTCACCTACATCCAGAGAGCACTGTGGATTCAAACAATGATGGATCTGGACCAAACTTGGTACAGACAGTCAATATGCCTAAATGTGAACACTGGTGGGATTTGGGGAAAATATACCTTGATATTTGGGAGTTGTACTTGCTGGGATTTATAGTTCACCTACAATCAAAGAGCATTCTGAACTCCACCAACGATGGAATTGAAAAACTTAGTTCACCTACATCCAGAGAGCACTGTGGATTCAAACAATGATGGATCTGGACCAAACTTGGCACAGACAGTCAATATGCCTAAATGTGAACACTGGTGGGATTTGGGGAAAATATACCTTGATATTTGGGAGTTGTACTTGCTGGGATTTATAGTTCACCTACAATCAAAGAGCATTCTGAACTCCACCAACGATGGAATTGAAAAACTTAGTTCACCTACATCCAGAGAGCACTGTGGATTCAAACAATGATGGATCTGGACCAAACTTGGCACAGACAGTCAATATGCCTAAATGTGAACACTGGTGGGATTTGGGGAAAATATACCTTGATATTTGGGAGTTGTACTTGCTGGGATTTATAGTTCACCTACAATCAAAGAGCATTCTGAACTCCACCAACGAAAACTTAGTTCACCTACATCCAGAGAGCACTGTGGATTCAAACAATGATGGATCTGGACCAAACTTGGCACAGACAGTCAATATGCCTAAATGTGAACACTGGTGGGATTTGGGGAAAATATACCTTGATATTTGGGAGTTGTACTTGCTGGGATTTATAGTTCACCTACAATCAAAGAGCATTCTGAACTCCACCAACGATGGAATTGAAAAACTTAGTTCACCTACATCCAGAGAGCACTGTGGATTCAAACAATGATGGATCTGGACCAAACTTGGCACAGACAGTCGATATGCCTAAATGTGAACACTGGTGGGATTTGGGGAAAATATACCTTGATATTTGGGAGTTGTACTTGCTGGGATTTATAGTTCACCTACAATCAAAGAGCATTCTGAAGTCCACCAACAATGGAATTGAACCAAACTTGGCACACAGAACTCCCATGACTGACAAAAAAAATACTGGAAGGGTTTAGTGGGCATTGACCTTGAATTTTGGAGTTGTAGTTCACCTACATCCAGAGAGCACTGTGTGCTCAAACAATGATGTATCTGGACCAAACTTGACAATATTCCAGGGCCAAGCAGGAATTCAAACCTTGGTCTCCACACTGAAACCACTAGGCCACACCAGCCTTCAGACAAAAAGACAGATTAATTACCAACAACACAGCAGTATGTCTTGAATAATACACAGGACAGTTATTCAATTCGATCCAATTTCTCACTTATTGATCGCCCTCCATTAAATGTTCCAGGCGATTTGCATAAAACATTGCATAAGAATGTACTGCAGTAACCATGTAGACTGTATTAAACATTAAAAGCTCTGCTAAAAAGCCAAGTCTTAAGCGCCTGAGCAAAGGGCCTCATGTCGCGCATGGCCCTCATGTGGGGAGGCAAAGAGTTCCACAGGGCAGGGGCAGAGATGGAGAAGGCCCTACGTCTCGTGGACTTGAGGCGTACTTCCCTGGGGCCCAGGACATGCAGTAAGTCTAGTCGGAGGGGTCTTGGCGACCAAGACTCCTCCAACTATGTTCCATAGCACTGAGTTATGAATACTTTTTGAAGAACACTCTCAACCTATAATTTCTCTCTCTCTCTCTCTCTCTCTCTCTCCTCCCTCCTCCCCCCCAAACTGGCCACCACTTTCTTCCTAGCAGGTGACAACAGCATTGCTCTGTTGGGATTTATTTTTGCTTTCTTTACTTAATTCCAGAAATAGCCCTCCCTCTCCCATTTCTCCACCCTTGATTTATTGATTTGTCCTGACGAACTGAAATAGCAAGAAGTTTAGACTACTGAGTATGTCTTCAAATTGTCTGTGGCCTTATTCCAATTCCAGTGCAGTTTTCTAAAGGTTCATCTGCACCTTAGAATGAGTGCAGTTTGACATCACTTTGACTGTCATGGCTCAATGTTATGGGATCCTGAAAGTATGTACATATTTCTGTTGGGGATGCTAAAATGTGTGTGCGTTTAACGACGGACGGCATCTTAGAATCAAACAAAATACAGGAATCTTCATTTATACCCAGTTCCCCCTCTTACAGCATCATGATCCCATAGTACTGAGGTTGGGCTGTTAAAGTGGTGTCGAAGGGCATTTATTTTGGGTTGCTGTGGGTTTTCCAGGCTGTATGGCCATGTTCCAGAAGCATTGTCTCCTGACATTTCGTTTGCATCTATGGGAGGCATCCTCAGAGGTTGTGAGGTCTGCTGGAAACTAGGCAAGTGGGGTGTATATATCTGTGGAATATCCAGGGTGGGAGAAAGAACTCTTGTCTGTTGGAGACAAGTGGGAATGTTGCAATTGGCCGTCTTGATTAGCATTTAATAGCCTAGCAGTAAGAAGGTCTGGCTTCTTACTGCCTGGGGAATAGTTTGTTGGGAAGTTATTAACTGGCCCCAATTGTTTCCTGTGTGGAATTCTCCTGGGTTTTTTTGGTGTTTTTTTTTTTACTGTCCTGATTTTAAAGTTTTTTAAAATTCTGGTAGCGAGATTTTGTTCATTTTCATTTTCTTTTTTTTCTCTGTTAAAATTTTATTGATTAAAATGACATTAACATAGACATTTACAATAACGAATAACACCAGTATATTTGGATACAAAGGTAGGGAAGCCGGGGCGAGGGGGGGGCAGGGGGGGCAGGGAGAGTTACATCACGATAGGAAGCCACAATAGGTCAGGAAAACAATTAAAAAGACAAAACCCCCACATGTAGGTTGACTTCACCCACTAGTAACGTCTACATCATCAAGTTCGAGTCTATACATTTACATTTATATGAATATCCTTTTAAATCCAATACCCTTATAAATATTCATTGTTGTTCTTTTTAACATATTGAATAAATGGTTTCCATGTCTCTTCAAAATCTTTGGTGGACCCCCTCCTCAGTAAATAAGTCAGTTTATCCATCTCAGCAATATTGAGAAGTTTATGGATCACTCTTCTATGTCTGGGGTCTCCCTTTCTTTCCAGTGTCTGGCCAGAGTGACTCTGGCCACCGTTGAGATAAAGAGGAGTAACCTTTCTGCTTCCTTCCCCACTTTTTTTGAATCTACAATATTTAGGAGAAACACCTCAGGTTTATATCCGATTTTCATTTGTACAATTTCTTTCGTTAATTTATGCAGTTTTTCCCAATATTTTGCAATTTCCCCACAAGACCACCATAGATGATAGAAAGTTCCCCTAATTGATTGGCATTTCCAACATGCATCGTTTCTTGTTTTGTATATTTTACATATTTGGGCCGGGGTTATATACCATCTATATACTACCTTCATTAAATTTTCTCTTAAAGAATATGCGCAAGTAAATTTCATATTTTGTTTCCAAAGTCTCTCCCAGCTCTCCTGTGGTATTCTGCATCCTAAGTTACTTTTCCATTTTTTCCATTTATTCTTTAGTTGGGCTCTTCTCATGTTTATTCTTTAAAATGAGATTATATAGTTTGCTAACTCTTTTTCTCTGTACTTGAAGTAGTATTTCCCCTCCTTCTGTTAATTTTTCTTCCCATCCAACCTCTTTATCTTTCATGAATCTCGTTCTTATTTATTTATTATTTATATTTATTTATTTATTGTTCATTTTTGTATTCCGCTCCTCCCAGCAGGCTCGGGGCGGATAACAACAAATATAACGGGCAACATGTCACCACATGTCGGCATGTAGCCCTACATTAAAAGCATAAAAAACATAAAACACATTAAAAACACATTACATCACCACACAGGTATGGAAGGACATGCGACATAGTTCTTAATCCGGTGTGCCTAATTGAAGGCTAGGCCAAAAAGGGCCGTCTTACAAGCCCTCGAAAGGGGCCAGTTCGAGATAGCTCGGGTACTGTCCGGGAGGGCGTTCAGAGCACCAGCGCCGCTACGGAAAAAGTTCTCTGTCTAATCGTCGATAGATGGCAGGAGCGGATTGATGGCACTGACAACAGATTCTGTTCATCTGACGCAGTGATCTCGGGGGAGAATACGGGGTAAGGCGGTCCCTCAGGTACGCAGGCCCTAGGCCGTGCAAGGACTTGAAGGTCAAAACCAACACCTTGAAGGCAATCCGGTACTCAATAGGAAGCCAGTGCAGTTGCCGGAGGATAGGTGTGATGTGATTTGAATATATTGATACCAGTTTATTTTGTAGTCACACATTTCTTCCTGTGTTTTCAAACTATAAGTATTATTTCCTTTTTAAGTAGCTCTTTTTAGGTTAACCAGCTCTCCTTGCCTGCTGTATGAATTGAAAATGCTTCGACCAGGGAGGCCCACAATGGGATTTTTTTGCAAATTAATTCTTTATTTTGTTCATGTTCATGATTTTCTCCTTTCTATTGAAATTGTCCACATACTTGTGGATTTCAATGGCTTCTCTGTGTAGCCTGACATAGTGGTTGTTAGAGTGGTCCAGCATTTCTTTGTTATCAGATAATATGCTGTGTCCAGGTTGGTTCATCGGGTGCTCTGCAATAGCTGACTTCTCTGGTTGACTTAGTCTGCAGTCCCTTCCATATTCCTTGATTTGTGTCTGGGCAATGCTGCATTTGGTGGGTCCTATGGAGACTTGTCCACAGCTGCATGGTCTATGGTAGATTCCTGCAGACGTGAGAGGATCCCTCTTGTCCTTTGCTGAACATAGCATTTGTTGTATTTTCTTAGTGGGTCTGTAGATAGTTTGTAGGTTGTGTTTCTTCACCAGCTTCTCTATGTGGTCAGTGGCTCCCTTGATGTATGATAAGAACACTTTTCTTCTAGGTGGATCTTTGTTTTTACTCTCGTGGCTTGTTTTTGGCCTTGCAGTTCTTCCAATGTCTGTGGTGGCATATCCATTGGCCTGTAGAGCCCAGTATCAGTTCGAATTGGAAAAGGTGGGGTTCGCAGATTATTTTTGCACAGTCTGCCAGGGCTTTAATTGTGCTCCTTTTTTTGACTTGGAGTCTTTATGTAGATATCTATCCGTGTGTGTAGGTTTTCTGCAAACATTCACACTTGCCTCAGGTAGACAAGAGTTCTTTCTCCCACCCTGGACATTATTCCACAGACATATAAACCCAATTTTCCTAGTTTCCAACAGACCTCACAACCTCTGAGGATGCCTGCCATAGATACAGTCCAAACATCAGGAGAGAATGCTTCTGGAAGATGACCAAACAGCCTGGAAAACTCACAGCAACCCAGTGATTCTGGCCACGAAAGCCTTCCACAAGCCATTTATTCTCTATCTACAGCAGCGTAAGCAGGTGAGGGGGGAAAGGAAGGGGCCTGAGACAGTTAGGAATTGTGGGAGTTGAAGTCCAATACAAATGGAGGGCCCAAGTTTGCCCATTGCTGACACAGATGCACCCTTTAGAAAAATAATCACACTGAGGAACTCAAACACGAATCAAGGAACATGAAAGGCACTGCAGACTAATCCAACCAGAGAAGTCACATCCCGAATAGATTACTGCAACGCACTCTACGTGGGGCTGCCTTTGAAGACAGTTCGGAAATTACAACTAGTCCAACGGGCGGCAGCCAGACTACTAACTGGAGCTACATACAGGGAGCATACCACCCCCCTGTTGTGTCAGCTCCACTGGCTGCCTGTCCAATTCCGAGCTCAATTCAAAGTGCTGGTTTTGACCTTTAAAGCTCTAAACAGTTCTGGCCCAGCTTACTTGTCCGAACGCATCAGCCGCTATGTCCCACCTCATCCAGGGAGGCCTCTCGCTCCCACCTACTTCTCAAATGCGGTTGGTGGGGACGAGAGATAGGGCCTTCTCAGTGGTGGCTCCCCGTCTGTTGAACGCACTCCCAATTGATATACGATAAACCTCATCCCTCCTGGCATTCAGGAAAAAAGTGAAATCCTGGCTATGGGACCAGGCGTTTGCACACTAGCACAATGCAGCACTTTAGATTTAGAATATTGTAATGGCAAGCTGGTGGACATGGCCCAATGCTTCTATTATGGACGGAATTTTTTAACATGAATGTTTATGATGTATTTTAATGCTAACTGTATTTTAATGTATTTTAATCTTGACTGTTTTTGGTTTTCTATTATATGTATACTGTGTTTTTGGCATCGAATTGTCGGGGGTTGAGAAGAGTGGGGCAGAAGTGGTGGAAATAAATAAATAAATAAATAAATAAATAAATAAATAAATAAAGTCAGCCATAGCAGGGCACCTGATGAACCAACCTGGACACAGCATATTATTTGAGAACACAGAAATGCTGGACCACTCTCACAACCACCATGCCTGGCTACACAGAGGAGCCACTGACAAGAAACAATTGGGCCAGGTAATCACTTCCCAATGAAGGATTCCCCCAGGCAGTAAGAAGCCAGACCTTGAAACTGCTAGGCTATTTATTTATTTATTTATTATTTCGATTTGTAAGTCACCCCCTCCGATAGGCTCGGGGCGACTTACATTTACTTAAAACCAAAAAACACAATAAAACAACAACCAATGTCCACACATTAAAATTGTACAGGTAAATAAATACACATTAAAAGTAGCTCTTATGGCCTACATTATAAGTAAGCAGCCTAGAGTTGTCTACAGACCGAACGCCTGTACGAACAGGTGGGTTTTACAAGCCTTACAGAAGGCTAACAGATCGGTCTGTGCGCAGGTTGTGGAGGGAAGAGCGTTCCATAAAATTGGCATGATGGCACTGAAAGCCCTCCTCCGCGTAGAGGACAAGTGGATAGATTGGCAGCTGGGTACCACAAGGAGGTTCAGAGACTCAGATCGCAGTGGTTGTGGGGGACTGTATTGGGAGAGGTGGTCCCTTAGGTACACTGGCCCCAGAGCATTCAAGGCCTTAAAGGTCAGAACCAGCACCTTGAAGGTAATCCAGTGCTCTATTGGAAGCCAGTGCAGTTCACGCAGAACAGGCGTGATGTGGCAGCGAGATGGAAGGCCTGCCACCAGCCGAGCTGCAGCGTTCTGCACCAGCTTAAGCTTCCGTATCACCGACAAAGGAAGGCTGATGTAGAGGGCATTACAGTAGTCCAATCTTGAGATGACCGTGGCTTGGACCACTGTGGCTAGGTAATGACGGGACAGGTAGGGAGCCAGCTTCCTCGCCTGCCGGAGGTGGTGGAAGGCCACCCCACTGACGATGGAGATGTGCTTTTCCATCGACAGTTGGGAGTCAAGCGTGACTCCCAGACTTTTTACAGATGGAGACAGGCGAAGCATAGCCCCGTCCAGGGTTGGGAGCTGGATCTCTCCCGTACCCGGACGACCCAGCCACAGGATCTCCGTCTTAGCCGGATTCACCTTCAACCTACTGGCTCGCAGCCATCCAGTGACGGCTTCAAGGCAATGATGGAAATTATCGCCTTCCAACCCCAGAATGAGCTGGGTGTCATCCGCGTATTGGTGACACTCCAGCCCGAAGCTGCGTACCAACCAAGCAAGTGGTCGGACATAGATGTTAAATAATAAAGGGGAGAGAATTGCCCCCTGGGGCATCCCACAAAAGAGGGGGACGCCCCCTGAGACAACCTCGCCCCTTCTCACTCGCTGTGACTGGTTCCGGAGGAAGGAGGACAGCCAATTTAGGACTGCCCCCCTAACCCCGGCAAGACGGTGGGTCAAAAGATCGTAATCGACAGTATCGAACGCTGCCGTGAGGTCCAATAACACGAGCAGCGCCGATCCACCCTGATCCAGTTGGCAACGCAGCTTGTCTGTGATGGCGACCAGCACCGTCTCCTACCCATGCCCTGAACGGAAGCCGGACTGGAAGGGGTCAAACCAAGTTGCATCATCTAGGTAGGACTGCAACTGCTCCATTGCTGCCCTTTCAACCACCTTGCCCAGGAACGATACATTCGACACTGGGCGGTAGTTGGAAGGGACCTTGGGAAAAATAATCACACTGAGGAGCCCAAACACGAATCAAGGAACATGAAAGGCACTGCAGACTAATCCAACCTGAGAAGTCAGCCATAGCAGAGCACCTGATGAACCAACCTGGACACAGCATATTATTTGAGAACACAGAAATGCTGGACTACTCTAACAACCACCATGTCAGGCTACACAGGGAATATATAACAAAGAGGGGGAGTTGCTACTAAGGGAATGGTTAAAACCTGACCGCTTAGCACTATTGATTTGCTTCGGCCATTGGTCATGACATAGAAGTACGCATTAGCCTCTATGATATAGGTAAATATACCTCTTATGTTTATAAAATTGGTACTATATATGTATAATTGTTTGAGTTGCTTTTGAGTTGTTCCCACTTTGTATAAGCCGCACACTCATTTTGATTCTTTGTTTACAGACCTTGCATTTGCCTCATGATGTATGTGAGTTGCTTTGCCTATTATACATGGCCTTGAGAAAGACCCGTTGTAGGGGGTCGAAACGGGAGTTGGGACCATTGTACAGCGTTATCCCCGTCGGCCCATCAATATATAAGGGCAGTCCAGCACTGATCTAATATTGCTACAATGAATTGACATCGTGACTGGACTTCGCCGCAAACAACTCTCCGGTTTGAAGTTACCACCTTTGAAATCCTAAAGCTTTTCGAATCCTGCATGCCAGACCCTCCTCAGGAGGAGAGTCTACCCACCTGGAGTTAAGTTTGGCTTGCGCACGACCAATTGGTTCGTGCCCCCCCCCCCCTTCTTGGTCTAAGGAGAACACTTATTCACATTTGGTGAACTTTTGTGCTACCTTACGCATTTGCGTTTTGATTCAGCTTATGGACCTGAACTATCTTACATAATGACTGACGCCACTATCGCCGAAGGGTAGGAGCCCATTGCGGGTGTGCCTGATATCTTGTATGAAATTGTTATTATGATAAATGTGTATTGTCACTTCTGAATACTAGATATTGGTTATATACTATATATTGTTTACACTCTTGTGTTGTTTGGCTACACAGGGAAGCCACTGAAATCCACAAGCACGTGGACAATTTCAACAGAAAGGAGGGCACCATGAAAAAAACACAAAATTATAACAGTAAAACAACACTCAAACATGGGAAAGCTCCAGACAAGAAACAATTGGGCCAGGTAATCACTTCCCAATGAAGGATTTCCCCAGGCAGTAGGAAGCCAGACCTTGAAACTGCTAGGCTATTCAATGCCAATCAAGACGGCCAATTGCAACATTCACACTTGCCTTAAGCAGACAAGATTTCTTTCTCCCACCCTGGACATTCCACAGATATATAAACCCAATTTTCCTAGTTTCCAACAGACTTCGCAACCTCTGAGTGTGCCTGCCACAGATGCAGGCGAATGCTTCTGCAACATGGCCATATAGCCCGAAAAACCTACAACAACCCACACTGAGTGACAAACTCTCCTACCCAAGGAACAACAACTCACAGCAACCCAGAACTTCTTCCAGGCCGCATCTCAAGTTTGTTGACATTTCAGATGGAGAGGAATACCTAAGTTTGGAGGAAAGGGGGGGGGGGGAGAAGTCCTAACATTGCCAGGCAAGCTCCACCATCGCCTTCTCCGCCTCCAGAGAGAAGGAGCCGCTTTGCAGGACTTCTCTCCAAAGAGTTGGGGATGGGGTGGGGTTCCCTTCTTCCGCCCTTCCTTCCTCTGCACGACCCTCCCCTGGGTTCCCCTCTGTTCCCAGCCCCGCCAGCCCAAAGGAGAGGAAAGCAGAGGCGAAGAATGGCGCAAAGCTTTTGGCCAGCGCGCAAAGCTGGGCGCTTTGACAGCCTTTTGCGCGACCCCCCGACCAGCGCTTCGGGGCAGCCAGCCTTGGCCAAAAGCGGAAAGGGAGAAGGCAAGAGGGGGAAAGGGAAGCCCATCCCTCCTCTCTTAAGGAACCGAATGCCAGGGAGGAGGATCTCCCCCTTTCTTTTACCTCCTGCCCAAATCATAGCCACTTCGCGGCGTCCTAAGCTTGGCCCATGGATGGGATCGCCTCCTTCGCGCACGACGTCTCTCTCAGAGCTGCCTCCTCCTCCTCTTCCTCCTCCTTTCTTTCCCTAACCCCGTCCGGTCCCTGGAAGGCTGCGGCGCCCAGGCGGCAGGGACTCGGCTTCCCAAAGTAATCCTACCCGGAGAAAAGCCCGCCGCCGCGCCCTCCGAGGCCGGCGCCTGCCAGGTCCTAGCGCGCCTCGCCAGGCAAGAAGCAGGCTTTTCTCCAAGGCTCTTCCTTCTTCACGCTCTCCAGTGACAGGCATCGCCGGGGTTCCCCTTGAATTGCTGCCCATCCATCCCATGGCATCCCAGGGCTTGTGGTTTGGGAAGGGGCATCCCACACCCCCAGCCTGGGAGATCCAGTGCCCAGGGCCGGACCCAGGCATGTAGCCAGGGGGCTAAGGGGGCTTCAGCCACCCCCCCCCCCCCCGAAATTCTCAGGGTGGTCCGCGAGAAGGCCTTACTGGTACATTATTTAAACTGTTATGTTTATTCATATCATGATCTGATCACCATGCTCATTATATCCCACATCAATGGGGTTATTGGGATAACAATACAAAAGGTTTGCTAGGGTAGACCCTCTTCCACCCAGTCTCAGCCCCCCAACCAAACTCAGCCCTCCCCGAATCAAAATCCTGGCTACGGCCGTGGCCGGACCTAGGTAATTTTAAATGGTAAGCGAACAGTATTTTGGCGCCCCTCAACTAATCACTGAGAGAGATATATACATACAGGCATGTAGCCGGGGGGGGGGCTAAGGGGGCTTCAGCCCCCCCCCCGAAATTCTCAGGGTGGTCCGCGAAAAGGCCTTACTGGTACATTATTTAAACTGTTACGTGCATTTAAATCATGATCTGATCACCATGCTCATTATATCCCACATTAATGGGGTTATTGGGATAACAATACAAAAGGTTTGCTAGGGTAGACCCTCTTCCACCCAGTCTCGGCCCCCCGAACCAAACTCAGCCCCCCCGAATCAAAATCCTGGCTACGGCCCTGTATACATACATACATGCATACATACATATACAGGCCCGGATTAACCATAAGGCCAACCAAGGCCATGGCCTCGGACGGCACGAATGGGGGGGCGGCCGGCCGGGACCCCCCAAAATTTACATTTTAAAAATCGATCTCCTGGGGGGGGGGGGCGCCACGTGAGGAGGGGCGGGAAGCCACGCAGAGTGAGGGAGGGGTGGATGGAAGCCACATCAGATGCCCTACTGGGGCGGGACTTCCCCCGCCTGTTTGCTCGGTAGACCCTCGGGTCCCAGCCCCCCCCGGGCAAACTCAGCAGACCAAAATCCTGGCTACGAAGGGCGGGACGGCGCCCTCCGCCATGTCCCTGGCTGCAGCAGCGCCCTCCGCTCGGGTCCCTGGCTGCTGCAGCCCTTCCTTCTCCTTCTCAGAAGGAAGAGAAAGGAAGGTAACCTCCCAGGGCGGCCGCTACAGCAGCCAGGGATGGGCGGAGGGCGCCTCGCCCTCCCGCCCTGCCGCACATGCCCGGCAGCGGCCCTGCCCCCCCCGCGAGCGGCCCCGCCCCCAGGGGCGGCCATTTAGAGTGCGGCCTAGGGTGCCACAAAGTCTTAATCCGGGCCTGTACATATATATGGGTTGTGTGCATAGACAAATTTTGGCCCTCCAGGTATTTTGGACCTCCTACTGGCTGTTTGGAATTGTGGGAGTTGAAGTCCAAAACACATGGAGGGCTGAAGTTGGCATATATATATATATATATATATATATATATATATACCTTCCCACCATTTTCCCTGCTCTATTCGTATTCTCTTTGAGTGTGTGTGTGTGTATGTGTGTTTGTGTATCTATTCCCCTTCCTTCCTTCTCAGCCCTATACCCCAGAATATCAAGGCAGAAAATCCCACATTATCTGAGTGTGGACTCAGATATTCAAAGCAGATATTGTGGGATATAGGGCTGTGTGGAAGGGCCCTCACCCTTTTCCCTCCCCTCTTCCTATTCTTTGTGGGGGTCTGTACATTCCCCATCCTTCCTTCCTCCTCACCCTTTTCCTTGCTCCCTTCCTATTCTCTTTCCCCTTCTTACCTTCCCCTTCCTCCCTTCTCACCCTTTTCCCTCCCTTCTTCCTATTCTCTTTTTGTGTGAGTATATATATGTGTGTGTGTGTATCAGGTCTAGGCTAATTTCAGGAGCAAGGGCCCAGGGGTTGGGCTAGGTGCCCTCTGGCTGGCAGGCTCGTCTGGCCGCTCAGTCCTGCTCCCGGGCCCCCAGGTAAGGGCGCCCACGTGGCCTCCTCCCTCGCCCCACGTGCACCGGCGGCGGCAACAGAGGGAGGGGACGCGCAGGGGGGCAAGGGAGACGGGAAAGGCGGGTGCCTCTGCCCCCTTCTCTCTCGCCCTGCGCAAAGCATCGGTGGCAGGGGGGAGGCATGCGCAGGGTGAGGGATGAGACACGCGCAGGGCGAGGCAGGGAGAAGGGAAAGGTGCGCGCCTCTGCCTCCTACTCTGTCGCCCTGCACGAGCACCCCTGGAGGCGTGGCACCCGGCCCTGGGTGCACCCTTTGGCCACGTGGTGCCCTGGGGCAGCTGCTTAATTTGCCTCCACTAAGATCCGCCCCTGCCAGTGCCTCACCAAGGATCCATGTACACCAGAAAGCCCTGGAATGATTTCAGAAGCTTGGGTTGGAAAACAGAAATAGTCAGCTTCTGGCACCGGCCAACACACATTTTGGGGCCTCAATTTTAGACCTGATTCTAGGAATATTTTACTTGCTGATTGCAAGAATGGCACATGTTTTCCCCTCTCACAGGGATGGGCGAACTTGGTTCCTCAAAGTGTTTTGCATTTCAACTCCCACCATTCCTAACAGCCTCAGGCCCCTTCCTTTCCCCCATCAGCTGCTTAAGCTGTTGAAGTTGTGGGAGTTGAAGTCCAGCACACTTGGAGGGACCAAGTTTGCCTTGTGTATCCAGTCTTCCTTGGTATCTACCTTCCATTGTTTTTATATTTTGGGGAAATTTCTCACCTTAGTCTTAAGTCACCTCTACATTTAAGAAGCTGGCGCTGATGTGGTCTATCAAAGGTAATGGTATGAATCAGCACCACAAACAACCAAACCAAATCTAAAGTTGACCAAAAATTGATTCGTAACCCTTTTGATACTAACGTTGAAGAGTGGTCCCTGGTCAAAGTGGTCCCTCGTCAAGGTGGTCCCTGGTCAAGGTGGTCCTTGGTCAAAGTTGTTCCTAGTCAAAGTGGTCACTGGTTAAGGTGTTCCCTGGTCAAAGTGGTCCCTGGCCAAAGTGGTCCCTGGTCAAGTGATCCCTGGTCAAGGTAGTCCCTGGTCAAAGTGGTCCCTGGTCAAGGTGGTCCCTGGTCAAAGTGGTCCCTGGTCAAGGTGGCCCCTGGTCAAAGTGGTCCCTAGTTAAGGTGTTCCCTGGTCAAAGTTGTCCCTGGCCAAAGTGGTCCCTGGTCAAGGTGGTCCCTGGTCAAAGTGGTCCCTGGCCAAAGTGGTCCCTGGTCAAGGTGGTCCCTGGTCAAAGTGGTCCCTGATCAAAGTGGTCACTGGTCAAGGTGGTCCCTGGTCAAAGTGGTCCCTGGTCAAAGTGGTCCCTAGTTAAGGTGTTCCCTGGTCAAAGTGGTCCCTTGCCAAACTGGTCCCTGGTCAAGTGATCACTGGTCAAGGTGGTTCCCTGATCAAAGTGGTCACTGGTCAAGGTGGTCCCTGGTCAAAGTGGTACCTGGTCAAAGTGGTCCCTGGTCAAGTGGTCCCTGGTCAAAGTGGTCCCTGGTCAAAGTGGTCCCTGGTCAAGGTGGTCCCTGGTCAAAGTGGTCCCTGATCAACGTTTTCACTGGTCAAGGTGGTCCCTGGTCAAAGTGGTCCCTAGTTAAGGTGTTCCCTGGTCAAAGTGGTCCCTTGCCAAACTGGTCCCTGGTCAAGTGATCACTGGTCAAGGTGGTTCCCTGATCAAAGTGGTCACTGGTCAAAGTGGTCCCTGGTCAAAGTGGTACCTGGTCAAAGTGGTCCCTGGTCAAGTGGTCCCTGGTCAAAGTGGTCCCTGGTCAAAGTGGTCCCTGGTCAAAGTGGTCCCTGGTCAAGTGGTCCCTGGTCAAAGTGGTCCCTGGTCAAAGTGGTCCCTGGTCAATTGATCCCTGGTCAAAGTGGTCCTGGTTTCTGCTCAAGTGGTTTCTGGTCAAAAAAAGGTTGGGGACCCCTGGTGTAGATGCACCCAAAGACATCCTGGAGACATACAGTATGATCACCATATTCACGGGGTATATGTCCTTAGATTTCATGTGGATGCACCAAACCACGAATAACAGTTAAATGAAGGACATCTGACCCAGGAACAGTCAGGCTGGAAGACCTCAAACATGCCCAGAAAGGATATTCTTGGACAGATGTGGATAAATGAAACCATGGACAGCAGTCTCATGGATATGGGGATTCTACTGTGTAAATGATACAATATTATACAACAGAAGAAGGTTGCCTTGACACAGCTTTTCAACCAGTCCTTATTATAGCAAACACAGACGGTGGCTTCCAAAAGGATAGTGGCTGAGAACAAGAGGGAATAGGAATATGAAATACATCACTATAATAAAATCCAACGAGTGTAATCTCTAACTCATTCACAGCACAGAGTCCAATGATGGTGCTTAGTTACTGTGGGATGTAGAATGACAGCTGAGAAAGGAAAATGGAAGGTGGATAGGGGTTAATGAATGGAGAAAGCCGTTCTTTTAGGGAGAAGGGAAAACAGCAAAGCTTTGTTGGAAATGCCTCATGCTGGGCCTCATAATTACTATATCAGTGTCATCCACAGCAATTGGATTTGGATTTAGTGTGTATGTACCAGACTGACTCATTTAATTGTTTGTAACAAACAATGCTCTTTGCCCACACAAGAACCACTCCAGGTTTCTTGGTATATGAATGAAACAACAATAAATGGCATTCTCCAATAGGACAAATTTACTTAATTGCCTAGTAGGGAAATTGCATAGTGTAGTAATTTGATCACTGAGTTACAACGCTGGAGTCCAGGTTTGAACCTCTGTTTTGCCATGGAAAGCTACTTGGGCAAGTCACATTCTCTCAGGGTGCATCTACATTGTAGACTTAATGCAGTTTGACACCACTTTGAACTGCCATGGCTCACTGCTATGAAATCGTGGAATCATTTTACAAGGCTTCTCTGCCAAAGAGTAGCATTGCCTCACCAAACCTCACCTCCAATAAGCCCATATTATTGAGCCATGGCAAAAACCCCAGGGGCACGATGGGTAAAACCCTTGTGCCAGCAGGACTGATGACCGACAGGTCAGCAGTTTGAATCCGGGGAGAGCGGGTGGAGTGCTCTCTGTCAGCCCCAGCTCCTCATGCGAGGACATGAGAGAAGTCTCCCACAAGGATGGTCAAACATCAAACAGGACGTTGTCCCCTGGCAACATCCTTGCAGACAGCCAATTCTCTCACACTAGAAGCGACTTGCAGTTTCTCAAGTTGCTCCTGACAGGAAAAAAATCAAGCCCTGGCAGTTACTGAAGAGTCAAGCTGTGATTTTGTTCTAGAATGCATATTAATATGAACTTCTCTTGACCCAAATCACAGTTGAACTCTTAGGTGAACATGCTAAATATAGTTGTGCAACTGCAGAACCAATTGGTAAATGGCCTTTGGGGGTAAATCACTGTTTTTCAGATCCATTTTACATGGGAGTTGGTGTTAAACAAATGTGACACAATTGTAGGTGCACCATTTGTTTCATTCATATACACAATTGGCAGCATCAGTCAAGCAAGGCCAAATATATTTCTTAGGATGCACCCACATAATAATAATAATAACGCGCTCTACGTTGGCCTTCCTCTGTCGGTGACCCGGAAGCTCAGGCTAGTGCAGAACACTGCCGCCCGGCTCCCGTCTGGCACGCCAGCTGGCGCCCACATAACACCTGTTTTGCAGGATCTGCACTGGCTGCCAATTGAGCACCGGATCACCTTCAAAGTGTTGGTCCTCACCTTTAAGGCCTTACACGGCCTGGGGCCAGCGTATTTGAGGGACCGTCTCACCCCATATTGCCCTCCGAGATCACTTCGGTCTGAGGACTCCAATCTCCTGGAGATACCTTCAGCTAAACTCGCAAGGCTGACTGCTACCCGCCGGAGGGCGTTCTCTGTCATAGCACCTACGCTGTGGAACACCCTCCCGGCCGGAACTCGGGCTATGAAGGACTTGCTCCCGTTTAGACGGGCCTGTAAAACATACCTGTTTAAGCAGGCCTTTGGTGAGTAAGTCCTGCCCATGCCCCGCCATCTATTCGTTCTTCTGAGGATGATGTGCTGTTCATTGTGTTAACTGTGTTATTAATTACTATACTGCTGTTGTTTTTAATTGTTTTTAACTGCTTATTGCCTGTATTTTACTGTGCCCTTCGGCTCCTGTAAGCCGCCGCGAGCCTCAGGGAGTCGGCGGCATAGAAGCCCGAATAATAAATAAATAATAATAATAATAATAATACCAACTTAATTTTTATACCCCGCCAACCATCTCTCCGTGGGGACTCGGGGTGGCTTACAAGGGACAAGCCCAAAAGACAGATTAAAACACAGAAGACAACATTTACCAATTAAAAACAATACAGCATAATCATATACAACATAAGAGTAATATGGTTGGAAAGAGAATTTGTTGAGGTACCATTTCAATGAGTGCAAAATATTTTACAGGAGCACAAGAAAAGTAGATTGGGCAGAAAATATGATCATAAATCATGTGGAGGTAGTTCATATGGGGCCAGGACAAAATGTTAAACTTGGTAGGGACAGGAAAATTCTAGTGAGCTGCTTAATCATAAGCACACTGGAACATCCAGGAAGAATGTTTTGCTCCTCCACATCAACCTCACCTCCATCCACAATATATACTAGGTCTAGAGTGTGTCCCGCTTGATGAGTGGGCCCAGTTATAACTTGGGACAGTCCCATGGTCGTCATGGCAACCATGGAGTCCTGAGCTGCTCCAGATAGGGTAGTCTCCGCATGAATGTTGAAATCACCCAGAACCACCGGCTTCTGGGAGTTAATCACCAAGCCAGAGATCACTTCGGCCAACTCAGGTAGGGAGACTGCCGTGTTGCGGGGTGGACAGTACCCCAGCAGAATCCCAAAACTGTCCCGGTCACCCACTCTAAAGTGAACACATTCAAACCCGGTGAACTATGGTAGAGGACATCTGATCAGGGAGATGGAATCTCAATAGACCACCGCGTCCCCTCCTCCCCGCCCCCCAGACCTAGCCTGCTGATGTACTCTGAAACCTGGTGGGCAAAGCTGGGAGAGATTTATCCCTGGAATTCACCTCTCGTTTTGACTGTTATAGTCTTCTTCAAAGAGTTTTTTACTTGTAACTCTGAATGTTTAATTTACGGAATCCAGTGCCCATGTGGGCTTCTTTACATAGGTGAAAGTAAAAGAAAGATCAGAGTCAGATTTAGTGAACACCGATCACGTGTCCGCAATTTTTCAGAAGACTCTCCTTTATATTTACATTGTAAAGCACTAGCCCATGGACCTGATTCTCTCCAATTCTTTGGGATTGAAAAAGTCTCCACTCCTCCTCACAGTGATGTTAACAAGATCCTTATCAGGACTGAAACCCGCCACATAATTAATTATAAAACAGAAACTCCGTATGGTCTTAATGAAAAATTAGGCATTGCTGCGCTCCTCACGTGAATGTCCTTATTACCGCCTTATTAGCGTCTGTATAATTACTCCCTGTTATGCTTCTCTGATGCCTTTGCCATAATGACGCTGCTGCGTTACACATATTGAGCCTACTATTTGGGTAAATATCATGCATTTCTACTCATTGAGCATTTTCCCTTATGTTGTATTTTTATATCATTGCTGCCTTTAATATGTTATGATGTATATATCTACCATGTAGCTTGGAACTACATTGATGTACTGTATTTTTTTCATAGATTACTTTTGCATTGCCGCTACGTTATTATTTACATTGAGTATTGCATCCAACGATGGTTCATCGGCCTTGAAGAAGACTATAACAGTCGAAACGAGAGGTGAATTCCAGGGTATCTACTCCCTCGTCGGCCCAGAATCCACGTTTCATCCATTACGTCGGCAACTTCTCCTAGATTCATGTGGAATCATTTACTTATGGTAAGGCCACATTTGGAGTACTGTGTACAATTCTGGTCTCCGCACCTTAAGAAGGATATAACGGAACTGGAAAAGGTACAGAAAAGGGCAACAAGAATGATCCAAGGGATGGAGCGGCTCCCTGATGAAACCAGGTTGCAACGCCTTGGTCTTTTCAGCCTTGAAAGACGGCGTTTAAGAGGTGACTTGATCGAAGTGTATAAAATCATGCATGGGATAGAAAAGGTGAATAAAGAAAAATTATTTTCTTTGTCACAAAACACTAGGACTAGGGGCACTCCTGAAGCTCCAAGGTAGGAAAATTAGGACTAATAAAGGAAATATTTCTTCACCCAGAGGGTCATTGGGTTATGGAATTTACTTCCAGAAGAGGTTGTGACAGCTGTCAGCCTGAACAACTTCAAGGCAGGATTAGACAGATTCATGGATACCAAGTGTATTGGTAGTTACTGAAAAGGACATTCAAGTGCCTCCTCGGAGTTGGTTGAGGTAGGCAGGATTTCCCTGGGTACTGGTTGTGGGGGGTCGGGAGCAGGTCAGGGTTTTGCCCTCCCTTCTGCTCTAGATCCCCGTGTACAACTGGTGGGCCACTGTGTGACACAGAATGCTGGACTAGATGGGCTGAGGTCCGATTCAGCATGGCTCTTCTTATGTTCTTATGTTCTTATGTTCTTATATATACATGCTTTAATTACTTATGATATTATAGAAACATTAAGGAATTGTTTATATTGTTCCGTGTGTGTTATTGGTTTCTCAGACACAGTTTCCCCGTTTGTACTGGTAGAGATTTATCCCTCCCAATTCATCCAACCAAGTCTTAGTATAAATGTCAGATCTGCTTTCTCATCCAGAATCAGGTCCTGGATTAAAGCTGTTTTACCTTTAATAGAACTGGCATTTAATAGCAGGAACTTTGGTCCAGGAGGTCTGTCATGATGGCTATCCTGCTGATCTCTCTTCAGGGTCGCAAGAGTTCTTATGAGCTTCTCCTTGAGTGGTTTATGCAGATTGCCTCTCCTGCCCCAGATGACACCAATGGTGGCCTCCTCGGACTCCCCAATTCCCCCAAGAACAGGCAAAGATTGGATAGGGTCTGAGGGGGCTAGTCAGCTCTCCAACATAGGGGAGCTGAAAAGAATGTTTGAGGGTGACCCCAGCAAGGGGGGGGGGGAGTTTGAAGCAAGGAGGGTAGGGAATCATCTAGTGAACTGGGAGTGGGACTAAATAAGGGAAGGGTCTGTGGTTGGGGGAGATAATACTCTTGTATAGGGGTGTTGGTCAAAACTGGGGTATTCAATATTATTGTAGATTTAATGCAGTTGGACACCACTTTAATTGGAATGGCTCAAGCTATGGAATCATGGGAGTTGTAGATTTACAAGGACTTTGACCAGAGTGTATTGTTGCCTCATCGAACTACAAATCCCAGGAGTCTACAGTACTAAGCTATAGCACTTAAAGAGGTGTTAAACTGCATTAATTCTGCAATGTAGATGCACCCTTAATTTATAATAAAAAGAAAGTAAAGAGAGAGAGGGTGGATCTACAGTATACAAATAGTGGTTTGATACTATAGTAACTGCCATGGCTCAGTGGTATGGAATAATGGGAATTGTAGTTTGATAAAGTACTTGAACCCTTTGGCAGATAAGATTAAAGCAGTGGTTCCCAACCTTTGGGCCTACAAGTGTTTTGGACTTCAGCACCCACAGTTCCTAACAGCTGGTAAATCAGTTTTTGTAACCTTTAGATTTGGTTTGGTTATTTGGGGTGCTGGTTCGTAAAATTGCATTGGAAAGACCACATCAGCTCTAGTTTCTAATACAGAACATACTGTATGTCATCCAGTAGTCGACATCTGCTTGTCCACAGAAAAACCATATTTAATAATCTAGAGCTGATGTGGTAGTAGCAATCTTTTGTGGGTAGTTACACTCTCCCCTCCCAACATCCCCATTGCCGTGGCAATATAAGAGGGTTTCACGAGACCAGTTGCTCTCATTGCTGCATGGTTTGGAGGCAAGGGTGTAGTTTAACCATGTGGAAAGCCTGGTTCCAAATGCTGTATCTGTTTGCGGCCTAACCAGTGGTCCGCAAGAACAAAATATGGTCTGCGGCCTCACCATTACTACACTATTGCCTCAGATGGTGAGTAATGGTGAGGCCGCGGTCCATTTCTCTACAGGGGTGCTCATTAGGTAGCTCGGGAGCTACTAGTAGATCTTCGGCCCTCTTCCAGGTGATCTTCGGGCCTCACCAGCTAGATGGGGCGCTACTGCCATGCGCACGCACACCCTGTACGCACGCGCGCTCCTGCTGCTGGCTTCCGCTCTCGCGGTGCTTCTTTCGCCTGCGGGGCATTGCAGGAAGAAGGAAGCACGAGGCGGGGCCTCTGGAGGGAGCGCTCCCTTTGATGCCCCACTTCGTGCTTTCTCCTTCCTGCAATGCCCCGCAGGCGGAAGAAGCACTGCGTGGGCGGAAGACAGCAGCAGGTGGCAAAAGCGTGCGGCGGCGGGAGCGCGCGGGAGTGCACGGCGGTGGGGGTAGGTAGATCTTTTGGACTTGGTTGCTTTAAGAGTAGCTCGCATGCTGAAAAAGTGTTAGCACCCCTGCTCTATAAGAAGCATTTAAGGCTAATCCTCCACGTTAACTGGCCTATTCTCATCACATTCTGGTACTAGACACAGAAAGAAATCTTGTTTTAATACTCCTCTAATTAAGGGAATTGAGAGGGAAGGGGGTCACAAGATTGGAGCAATTAGTGGATGAAGGGGGCAGAACTAGGAGGGACAGATTAGAGAATTGGCTGGGACAAAGGTGGTGGTTGCAAATCTGGGCAGTATGATAGATAGATATTTATTTACGGTCAAGGACCAACGTCACATTGTACAGAAAATAAAACAATATAAATGTTAAAACTCCGTTCAACTCTACAGTTTAACACCAGCAGTATCAAGCCTATTGTGTTTCTGCGTTCAATTTAATATGCTGGTTGGGGAGGAGGAGCTCGACGGGAGCGGACGCATGGTGAGAAAGCTCCCACATTATTACTATATTTGGCTTAAGTTCTCCCTTTGCTGGACTCTTTTCATTGCTTATCATTGTTTGAAACGTGGGAGGACTGGAGGCTTCATGCTTATCAGCTTTGAACTGTGGGCAGTATGTGAATTTTTTATGCAAAGGGAGGTTAGAGAGGCAATGCAAAGAGAGGACACCGCCTTTGAAAAGTTGGTCAGGGAAAGGAAGGAAGGGGAAAGAGTTCAGGTGGGAAAGATATATAAGTTGTTAGCAGCGTCAGGGGAAAGCCCTGTACAAGAATTAACCAAAATGCGGGAGAGGGAAATACAAGTATCAGAATTAGAGATGGAAAGGATAATGGGAAATATTGCAAAGATGAAAAATACAAGAGTGAGGGAAATGAGAAGGAAACTCCTGCATAGGTGGTATCGGACGCCGGCCCAACTGGCACACTTCTTTCAGAATGTGAGCAGCCGATGTTGGCATGGGTGCCAAGTGAAAGGGGTATATATGCACCTGATTTGGGAATGTGTAGAAGTCCAGAAATTCTGGAAAGAGGTACAAGGGGAGATCAATAGGGCATTGAATATAAATTGGGTAATTACGAAGGAGATCGCGATATTGGTGAAAAGGAGTGACCTGGGCGAATATGGGGGAATTAAGGAAGCCATGATTGATAGCGCACAGTCTGTTATAGTCCTAGGCTGGAAAGATTCTTCCAAATGGACAATCAAGAATTGGCTGCAATATTTGGTAGAACACATCCAATTTGAAATTATGGAGATTAGGGTTAATGAATTGGATGAGAATAAATTGCAGAAGCTGTTGGGGCGATGGGACCGGGTAAGGAAATATATAGTTGGGAGAACCCGAGATCAAGATATGAGCAAAAAGTTGGATCTACTGTTTAACGTGTAATGTAAGCTGTCCAAAATGCTTGAAGGAGGAGAAGAAGAATAGTGATGAAACCCTCAAGGGGTGGAGGGGTGTGGATGGTTGTGAGGGTGGAGGAGACACTTTCACAGTGCACCTTGTTTTGTTATGTTCGTGGTATGGTTGTTTCATTTTATATGTTCAAAAAACTAATAGAAATTATATTTTTTTAAAAATACTCCTCTAATTAATAGGCACGATTAAATCTTTGCCATGGTGACCAATGTACATATTTATAGCTCACTTCTTGGTGTGCTTTCTCCAATGTTCAGAGCCGCGATTGAAAAGAGCACCCAAAACAAAGATCCGCTTTACATCTGTTTTTTTCTATTTGGAAAACAATTCTTTCTTTCCCTTTGACCTCCTTTGTTTCTGACAAGGGGATGCTATGAGGCAGATCTCTCCGGTGGCTTGGATTCATGCCAAGCTCAGATGAGGTCAGAATGGGGGAGCAAGAAATAAAAAACCTGGGCAAAGGGAGAGTGCAGTGAGCAAGCGGTCGTTCTCACAGCTGGATGGCCACAGAGTAATCCAGACAAACATTTGGGGGATTGTGTTTTGAAAAAACCATCAAATGGAATTAAAGATTTCTCGCTGCAATCGTACCATGGCAGATGTAAGAATAGCCCAAAGCTTTGACACCTGTCACCAATAGTAAGCTGCTGCTGTGTCTCTTTGCCAGGGCTTCGGTTTGCATGCTGAAGTCTGAGCGGGTGCTGCATCAGCTCCAAACCAAGGCACAAAAAGACCCTTGAAGGAGCTAAATTGTGGCTGCAGGGGTAGGAGACGTTTGACAAACAATCTTCATGAGGGGCCTGGACCCTACTATACAAAAAGCAAAGGAGGAGGCGGAGGAGGGGAAGGAGAAGAATAAAGACAAGGAGGAGGAGAAGCAGAAGGACGAGAAGAGGAAGAGAAGGAGGAAAGGGGAAGGTGATAAAGGAAGAGAAGAGGGATTCGTTTAAAATCTCGACACACTCAAAAACTCAAATTATATTTTTAATTGTTAATTGTTTATATGGTTATTGTTTTAATTGTGTTTTTATCTGGAGGGCAGCCTTATGTAAATCGCTTCAAGTCGCCTTCGGGCTGAGAGGAGCGGTATAAAAATGTAGTAAATAATAAATAAAAACAAAAACAGGAGAACCATATTGCTGACAGGATTTTGGGAGTTATAATCCCAAAAAATAGTACAGTATTTATTTATTTTTATTTATTTATTTATTTATTGTTTCGATTTGTATACTGTCCTTCCAGTTCGGCTCAGGGCGGTTTACAGTACATCGACCAAATTTAAACCATAACCATCGACCAAATTGAAACCATAACCACAAAACAACATACCAGTATGACCTCTGTATCCACAGAACATATATTTCAAGGCTCTCTGTAGATATCTGAATCTATGGATAATAACGAGCCATATTTTCTGATTATACTTAGGCCAGAAGCATACTATATGATCATACTAGACCAGTGGTTCCTGGGTACCTGTGATCCGCAGAACCTCCCCAGTGGTCCCCGTGTACCACAAGAACTGGACTAAAATATGGTCCATGATGTTCTTATGTCCACCATTACCACCTCACCCACCCCATTTCAATTAGAGTGGCTGGTCTCATGAAACCCTCTTATAGTGCCGAGGCTTATTACATACTAGCTCGGGTACCCAGCAGTGTCCGAGTTATTTGACAAAGGCATTGTTTGTTTTGGGATGTTAGATAACACTATTTATTAGGAAAAAGCCAGTCTTTGATTTCGTTTTTTATGAATGCTCCCCTTAGAATATACATAACGGTGTGGGTGAACTACAATTCCCAGAATCATGGGTCAATCCTCCCAAACCAGGCCTGTATGCACAGTTGGTCATGTTGTGTGTGTGTGTGTGTGCCAAGTTTGGTCCAGATCTGTTGTTGTCGGAGTTCAGTGCTCTCTGGATAAGGATGAACTACAACTCCCAAATGCCAAAGGTAGTCACCCCCAAATCCTGCCAGTATTTACAGTTGGCATCAGTTCCCCAAGCTCCTCCAGTCTGTTTAGTTGCTGATCAATTCCCTTGTGTTTTCTGTGTGCCGTAGGAAAGGGTAGGAAAGGGTTTAGGAAGAGGCATTGGGCGGGATCATACAAATACCACACAAGGAACCCTGGGATGCCTGCCTGTGGTGGAGGAAAGTCAAATTTAGAATGAAATTCTCCCCAAATGAAAGCATACCTTGGGAGAGGACATTGGCAGGGTTTTGGCTACATATTCATGGTGCTTGCTACAACCTGCAATGTCAGTGGAGGGAGTGCCTTTGGAGGCTTCTCAACACGGAAGAATAGCCTTTTTGTGGAGGTGGGAGGCTGTCTGTGTAAGGAGACACCTCCAACACATACACATTTTTCACTTTTATTATGTGTATAGATGGTTTTCTGTGGTTGATCAGATGGCAACTACTGGATGGCATATGTTCTGTAACAGAAACTAGAGCTGATGTGGTCTATCCAATGCACTTTTCTGAATCAGCACCTCAAATAAACAAACTGAATCTAAAATTGACCAAAAACTGATTCGTAACCAGGTTGTTGTAGGTTTTTTGAGCTGTATGGCCATGTTCCTGAAGTATTCTCTCCCGATGTTTCGCCTGCATCTATGGCAGGCATCCTCAGAGGTTGTGAGGTCTGTTAGAAACTAAGAAAACTGGGTTTATATATATGTGGAAAGTCCAGGGTGGGAGAAAGAACTCTTGTCTGTTGGAGCTGGGTGCGAATGTTTCAATTGGCCACCTTGATTAGCATTTGATGGCCTGACCGTTTTTAGGTGTGACCTGTTACTACCTGGGGGAATTTTTTGTTGAGAGGTGATTAGCTGTTCCTGATTTTTTCTTCTCTGGAGTTGCCCAGTCTCCACCAGACCTCACAACCTCTGAGGATGCCTGCCATAGATGCAGGCAAAACATGAGAAGAAAATACTTCTCTAGAACATGGCCATACAGTCCGAAAAACCTACAACAACCCAGTGACTCCAACAATACATTGATTCATAACCCTTTTGGTACTAATGTTGGCAGGCATGTAGCGGGGGGGGGGCTTGGGGAGCTTCAGCCCCCCCCCCCCGAAACTCTCAGGGTGGTCCGCGATAAGGCCTTACTGGTATATTATTTAAACCAGTGTTTCCCAACCAGTGTGCCGTGGCACACTAGTGTGCCGTGAGCGGTCATCAGGTGTGCCGTGGGAAATTGCCACTCTTCCCCCTCCTAGCAGCTCTTTCTCCCTATTTCCCTCCCCAAAGATCCTCCCCGAGGCAAAGGGCCAGACCCGCCTTGAGGAAGCCCTCAGGAGCCTCGACTCAGCATGGCTCCAGCTCCCGCTCAGAACTGCTTCAGCCTCCCGATACGTATCATTGATCTGTGTGGCCTCTTTTGCTGCCTCCCTCCTCTCTCCGCAAAAGCAGAGCACTGGGCGGAAGTGATTGAGTCGACGTTTTCGCATTGGCTTGGATTTCTCGCGAGAACAAAGCTGGAAGCTCCACGTCGGTGAATTGGGCAGTGAGCAAACCTGGGAGCATCGGGAGGCTGAAGCATTCACAGGTTTCCAAGAAACAAATTGAGCCTCTCCGCTTGGAAATGTTTTTTTAAAAACCTATTTTACTGGATTTTTCGAGAGTTGCCCCCCCCCCCCCCCCAGGAACTGTTTAGAACAGCTTCATGACATCCATAGTTAACTGGAAGCAAGTTTCACTAAGGGTGAAATTTCACAAGGGTGTGGAGAACAAGCCCTATGAGGAGCGGCTTGAAGAGCTGGGCATGTTTAGCCTGAAGAAGAGAAGACTGAGAGAAAACATGATAGCCATGTATCATGTGAGAGAAAGTCATATTTATGTTGTGTTCATCGAAACAGGTCCAGGTTTCACACTGAGTGTATAAATACATTTAAAACATATTAACTATATTTAATACTGTGTTAGAGTGTCATTTTGTGTCATTTTGGTTGGTGGTGTGCCCCAGGATTTTGTAAATGTAAAAAATGTGCCGCAGCTCAAAAAAGGTTGAAAAACACTGATTTAAACTGTATGCGTATTCATATCATGATCTGATCACCATGCTCAATATATCCCATATGCATGGGGGTATTGGGATAACAATACAAAAGGTTTGCTAGGGTAGATCATCTCTCACTCAGATTCAGTCCCGTCCCCCATCCCCCCCCCCCCCCAAATCAATCTCAGCCCCTCCTGAATCAAAATCCTGGCTACGGCCCTGAATGTTGGTCAAAGTGGTCCCTGGTCAAGTGGTCCCTGGACAACAACAAAAGTTGGGAACCACTGTACTAGAGGATGCAGATAGGCCCACAAACATTTAGGAACAGGGAAGGTTTTTTAGCGTGTAGATAAGTGAAACTGTGGCTATTAAATTTGTGAATAAGGAGGCCAAATTGCATTTTAAAGCTTTGGTTTGTATTAATGTTCAGAGTTCTGGCACTCAACAGCCATGAATGACTCAAAATAAAGTCACCGGGATCATACAGAACATGGTATCAAGCGCAAAACCACCTTGGGGAAAGGATAAGTTTTAATTCTGCAGTATAGATGCACGTTTAAGTCTGTTCTTATCTGAACAGCAGCTACAAAGCTCCTGTTTTTTCTTCTGGGTTTTTAAAAAAATCTTCTACCAGAACTGAATCAGGCATTCAAATTGAGAACATCTTCAAAAAAGGAGTGTTTTCCAACATCTCTTCCAATAAAAAAAACTATTTTCTGCAAAGTAGGACACATGGTCACTCCTCAATAAGAGGAGGTTGCATAGCTTTCTATGAGTCCATTGATGCATCTAAATTGTAGAAATAATTCAGTTTGATCTCTCCCCCCTCCCCTTTTAACTGCCATGGTCAACGCTTTGGAACTTTGGGAGTTGTAGTTTGGTGAGACACCAGTTCTCTCTAGTAGAGAAGATAAAAACCTTATAAAGCTATAACTCTGCATAGCACTGAGCCATGGCAGTTGAAGCAGGGTCAAACAGAATTAATTCTACAGTGTAGATGCACCATTTCTTCTATATCTGGAGTTCTTGCTATATATTTCTGATGCTCTTGGCTATATATTTTTCACCAGGGGTTTACTTATGGGTTAAGGTTCAAAAAAGAATTTGGTAGGTTTTCCCACAGCCTAGAAGTTACAAAATGCATGTAATGTTGTTTACCTGTAATTAGTTACATTTGGGATAACAAGGATACAACAAAAATGTCCTTTATAAAATTATGTAACAAGTAAACAAAAATAACAAATAAGTGAGAATTTAGTTTATTACAAAGTTATTGTCAATTGGTGTAAAAAGTACAGGCAGTCACCAAGTTACAAACAGGTTTGTAACTTAAGTTTGGGTCCAGGTTATTTGTGCAACCGCATCTCCCTACATAGGCCATCTCGTGCAATGCAGTCGGCAGAGGAGACCCAGCTCTTAGTCCCACCCCCATCTCAAGCTCGGCTGGTGGGGACAAGAAAAGGGGCCGTCTCCCTGATCGCTCCTCATCTCTGGAATTCCCTCCCTAAAGAAATAAAACATCCCCACCCTCCTCTCTTTTAAGAAACTTTTGAAGATGCATTTATGCACTTTAGCACATGGAGAGGAGGAAGACTAAGATGCGACTGCACCAGAATGTTAGTCAACCCATTTGCATAGCCATATGTTGGCTATGATACATTTTTTAATAAACACCTATATTAGCCATTTTAAATACAATTCATGTTTAACTGTTTTTAATGATATATATTTAATGTTTACACGTGTCCTAGTTTATTGTCTAATATGGTTTATTACTACCTAGTCCAGGGGTGCTCACACTTTTTCAGCATGGGAGCTACTGATTAAAAAACCAAGTCCCAAAGATCACCTACCCAGAAATGTAAAACATATAACTATTTTCTTTTTTATTTATTTATATTTATTATTCATTTTTATGTACCGCTCCTTCCAGCAGGCTCGGGGCAGTTGACATAAAATGAAGTTATAAAACATCAACATTTCAATTTAATAACAATATAAAACAGAGCATAAAAATACATCCAACCACCCCATTTCTCCCACACTGCCATATTACACACATATTATCAGCCAGAAAGTAAGAAGAGAGGCTTTTGAACTGCAA
Organism: Anolis apletophallus; assembly: GCA_030556195.1. Lineage (NCBI taxonomy): Eukaryota > Metazoa > Chordata > Lepidosauria > Squamata > Anolidae > Anolis > Anolis apletophallus. The sequence continues at coordinate 157,621,995 of JARBWK010000004.1, forward strand.
GGCCATTTAATACTCAGCAAGGTAAACAAAGGGACATGCAAAAATACATCCAACCACCCTTTTTCTCCCACATTTCCATATTCCCCAACATATATTTCTCAAGGAACAAAGCAAGCAGAGAGGCTTTGGAGCTAAAAGGCCATTTTTAAACATTAAAAATAAACAAAGAGACATGCCACAGAACAATCAAGCACCCACCCCCAAGTAAAAAGACCGTCCTTTGAGATGCGGTAAGGAAATGGTCCCAAAGGGTCTTTCTCCTCCTCCTCTGTCATTGCTCCTATTTCCACGGTGCCAGCATGCGTGCTGCCTCCAAGAGCTCACGAGAAGTCTGAGAGGCAGAATGGGTGCTTCTGCGCTTGCACGCGGGGCCAGCCATGCATCGCGTCATCCAGGCCCACCCCCTTTGGTCTCCTACGACTCTGAGTGGCTGGAGAAGGACGGAGGGAGGAGGAATCCAAAAGAGGGGGCCCATTCTGCCTCTTGGACTCTGGAGCTTTTGGAGGTGGCAGGCGAGCAGGGAGCGGGGAGGAGCAACGACGGAGGACTTCTTTGCAGCGTGCAGGGGTGCGTGAAGAGGACCAACTGCAAAAAACCTGGTCAGGGGCCACAAGATCACCAGGATGAGGCCCAAAGATCACCTTGGTGATCCCGATCACCATTCTGAGCACCCCTGACCTAGTCCCTATTTCAACGTTTAATTCTTTCATTATAAGTTTACTGTAATTATTGTACATTATTTTGTATTATTATTTTTTATTATTATTATTTCGACTTGATAAACCGCCCTTCCCGAGGCTCAGGGCGGTTTACAACATATAAAAACAACATACAAAAACAGCATATAAAAAACCCAAGATTAAAACGCATAAAATTACATCTTAAAAACGATCATACAAAAACATAGCCAGACATAGCTGGTTTATACAGAGTAATAGTATTCCTGGTGTTGCCTGTTGCTTTGTAAGGCGTTGAAAGTTTGCCTGTTTTGGTATTGTCCTATTTGGGAGAGAGGTGCAGTTTAGAAATGATGATGATGATGATTATGATAATTATTATCATTTTGAATTTGTATGTAAGTAAGAACAGATACATTTTTAACTGTAACTCCAGACATGTCTTTCTTTCCCTCCTTCTATCTCTATCCCTCCCTCTATCTCTCCAACCATCCCTATCTCTATCACTCCCTCTATCCCTCACTCTATCTCTATATCTATCTCTCCCTCTATCTTTATCTCTTTCCCTCCCTCTATCTCTCCCTCTCCCTCTATCTCTCCCTCTAATCTCTATCTCTTTCCCTCCCTCTATCTCTGTTTCTGTCTCCAGCTCTCCCCCCCTCCTTCTCTCCCTCTCCTTCTCTCTCCCCTCTCTCTCTCTCCCTCCTCTCTCCCCTCCCTCTCTCTCTCTCTCTCTCTCTCTCTCTCTCTCTCTCTCTATATATATATATATACAGTATATATATACACACACACACACACACACACATACACACGAGCTTTGGATAGCATAGCATAGGATTAACACCACTGTGTGTTTGTTTTGCTTTCTGTGCTCCTGTTCAGAAGATTTCACCTCACTCTCTGTCCCTGTGATAATTGGATTTTGAAAAATTGGGCTTGTTGTGGAAACAAAGATTGGTGACAAAGCTTCAATGAAGACATCTTTTCCCCGTGATAACTCTTTCAGACGTACATTTCCCTACTGAGGGATATATTTTTCTCACTTCCTGTTATCTCATACGTTTTTGTAGCTTCATGTTGTCTCATCCCTATCCTTAACAACGAGTCATTTGTAAGTTGACTGTTTGTAACTCAGGGACTGCCTGTATAGTGTTTTGGGTGTTAGACTACAACTCTGGAGTCCAAGGCTTAAAACATGGAAACCCACTGGGTGACCTTGGGAAGTCACATTCTCTTAGCTTCAGAGGAAGACCCCTTGCTAAAAGTCCCCTGTGATAGGGTCACCTTGATTCAGAAAAAATTTAAATGCTGTTGCATAGCACCGTTACACATTACTCCTGAACAAACGTGACTATAACTGAACCATGTTTTGCATGCCGCTTTGAGTCTCCATGTAGAGAGAAACAACAACAACAACAACATCTTTATTCTTGTACTCTGTCTCCACCTCCACGAAGGGACTCAGGGCACCTTGCAAATGGCACAAAGTGCCTAGGACAAAGCATAAAATAAATACACAATACAATAAAGTAAACTATAGCATATAAAAACAATTTAAAACTCAGAAAAAGCTGGGTATAAACAGACATAGACATTATAATGACAACAACAACAACAACAGAGTTTTGGAGCACAATACTCCTGACCTCACAATTGCGTTAAAAACTAAGTATGGATCGTCGATGTTGCAATCCCAGGCGACAACAGGATTGAAGAGAAACAGCTGAAAAAGCTGACACGATACAAGGATTTAAAGATCGAACTGCAAAGACTCTGCCACAAACCAGACAAGGTGGACCCAGTGGTAATCGGCACACTGGGTGCAGTGCCTAAAGACCTTGGCCTGCACTTAAACACAACTGGCACTGACAAAATTACTATCTGTCGGCTGCAAAAGGCCACCCTACTGCAATCTGCACACATTATTCACCGATACATCACATCGTCCTAGACTTTTGGGAAGTATTTATTTATTTATTTATTTATTTATTTATTCACACTTAGTAGTCTGCCCTTCCCCGGAGGCTCGGGGTGGCTCACAACACATTTGCAAAACAGTGGAATAAAACAGCATTAAAAACACAGTTAAAAGCACATCTAGAGTGCAATAAAACATAGGGGCCATATACTAACAAAATAAATTATAATACAATATAAACACAGTGTCAAACAGGAGGACATAAAAGGCAATAAGTGGCGGGGCTTGGGCTCATCGACGTGTGATCCAATACAACAACCAGCATAGTGATCTTGTTTGCTATGTCCTAATCTTGTTGTGTTTCTAATAATAATAATAATAATAATAATAATAATAATAATAGCTTTCATATACTGAATGACTGCGTTATAGAACCAGGTATAACTAAATAAAACATTATAAATCAGGAATGTGGTGTCCCCCCTCCCCCAATGTCAGGAGTGACTTGTGAAACTACAAGTCACTCCTGGTGTGAGGGAATTGGCCATGTGCAAGGACGTTGCCCAGGGGACACCTGGATGTTTAAAGTTTTACCATCCTTATGGGGGGCTTCTCCCATGCCCCTGCATGGGGAGCTGTAGCTGACAGAGGGAGCTCAACCCGCTCTCTCCTAATTGAAACCATTGACTTATTAGTCAGCAGTCCTGCCAGCACAAGGGTTTAACTCATTGCGCCACTGGGGGCTCAATGGGGATGTGTTAGAAATGTTTGGATTGGTGTGAAGAACATCTGACCCTTTTATTTTTCCTCCTTTGATCGTTTTTACTCTCCTGTAACCTTATCCACTCCACAAATGAAGCCCACAACCTTTTAAATCTATCCATGTTGGTTGCCATCCCTATATATTTTGTAAAACGAACATCTCAGTTTATCCAAGCACAGTCAGCTAAATTATCCATTCATTTTACAGGTGGAACAAGAAATATATCCCTTACTTGAAAACCCGGTGATGGCAGGAGAGAAGTTAAGAGTTCTTTCTAAAATGATGATGATGAATAGCATGGATGTGTACAAAAACACTGTATGATTTCCAGCATGTTGTCTGGAAATATTACACCTACACTGCCAAATTAATACAGTCCAACAGCACTTTAGCCGCCATGACTCACTACTATGAAATCTTGGGAGCTGTAGCTGTACATGGTCTTTAGCCTTCTCTACCAAAGGGTGTTGGTGCCTCACCAAACGACAAGTCGAAATACATCTTTTTTTAAAAAATAAATCTAAGGGCCTGAAAATCTGCTTAGATACTAATTGTTTTAAGGCTAGTTGTGACCAGGATCCCATTGGTACACTTCAAGAAAGTAACAGTTGCATATTCATACCTAGTGGTGCAGGGGTGGGCAACCTACGGCCTGCAGGCCAGATGTGGCCCGTCAGCCGATTCTGTCCAGCCCGGGGAGAAGGGTGTCGGGGGCGGGGCCAAGAGGAAGGGGTGCAGCTCTGTGGGGCCTGTGTCGGCAGACAGGCCAGAGGAGCGGCGGCTTTGGAGTGCCTGCCATCCCTTGATCGTCTTCTGGGTCGCCAGGGCGATCAGCTGCCTCAGATCTCCGACTGCTCCCCCTGCAGGCCCGGATTGCCTCCAGGGATGGCAGGAACTTCATAGCAGGGCAATCAGCTGGGGAACGGCTGGGGGCGAGAGCGGGCGGAGGCCTGTAGGCTGCAGCGGCGGCTGGGTCCGGTTTGCCATCCTCTGGGTCCATTGGGCCATTCCATCTTGGTTCGCACCTTGTCTTCTTGAATTTAATTTAATTTAATTTAATTTAATTTTAGTGGTTTTATTATTATTTTATAATAATTGCATAATAATATATAATATAATAATAAAATAAATAATAAAATATAATGTTATATTATATTATAATTTCAATATATTATGTCTATATATATACTATAATATAATAATTATGATATTAATACTAATAATATATGAATATTTCTTGATATATTAATATGTTAATGATGTGTAATATATAGTAAATATAGTAAGTAAATAAATAATGTAGATTAGAATGTAGTTCCGCCTTTAGGTGCGGCCCTCCATAATATTTTTTGGCTCTCGTGTGGCCCCTTGGGAAAAAATAGTTGCCCACCCCTGGGTTAAACCCTTGTACTGGCAGAAGTGCTGACCAAAAGGTCGGTGGTTTGAATCCAGGGAGCAGGGTGCGCTTCCATCTGTCAGCTCTAGCTTCTTCTTTTCTTTTTTTAAATATCTTTATTTGACAATTTTTCAATACATACAGTAAAATGTAGAAAGATAGGGAGGATGAAAAAGAAACGATTAGTATTAAGGTGTGCTGGGAGAGGGAAGAGAGGGTAGAGAAAGAGTCGAGGTAGAGAAAGAGCAGGGGAAGGCAGAGATGGGGTAGTAGGGGTAGTAGAAAGGAACGAGAAAGAGGGGAGAGTTAGACTGATAGAGGGTCAGCTCTAGCTTCTCATGCAAGGACAAGACAGAAGCCTCCCACAAGATGGTAACACATCTGGGCATCCCTTGGGCAATGTCCTTGCAGGCAGCCAATTCTCTCACACCAGAAGCAACTTGCAGTTTCTCAAGTTGCTCCTGACATGAAAAAAATAAATAAATCCATGGCCTCTTTAAGAAAGCTAGATTTACATGCAGCCTTCAACACAGGTGATAGCAAAAGTCAACTCAAACCAGTGTAAACCTCATTAAGAGATAAATCAAGAGTAGTACACCATAGTGAGGCATTTGATGCAACAGTTTAAGCATTGAACTATGACTGTGGATATCAGCGTCTGAATCCCTGCTCGGCCATGAAGTCCACTGGGTGACCTTGAGCAAGTCGCACTCTCTCAGCCTCAGAGGAAGCCAATTGAAAGCCTTCTCTGAATAAATCACACCATGGAAACCCTGTATAGGTTCATCTTGGGGTCGGCGTAAGTCGGAATCGACTTGAAGGCAAACAACAACACTTGGAGAGCACAAAACATGTACAGAGCCAGCCAATATTATGGTTGATACATACATCCACAAAACATCCACAATCTAAATCCAGACCCCACAGTCCAGTGAGCAAACCTAAAGGTCTTGACTAGAGAATACAATATGCATTCACTTACCTATCTGACGGGCACCAAAAATTGCTGGAGCACCTTTGGAAACCTCGGCCTCTGTAGGGAAAGCAAAGCAAAGCAATCTTCTGAAAGAACAGCTTGATTCGGGCACAGAAACCGAGCAATGACAATGTTTTAGCCAATTCCAAGTGGCATTTTTCAAAGTCTTTCTCCTTTAGTATGCTGAGGCTGTGCTGAAATCCAATATTTGATGGAGAGAATGGTAATGAAGAGTGATGGTGGAATGTTGTTGTTGATGAAACAGACTTTGCGTCAAGCGCGCAACATGCTCCATAGCATAGCAATGCTGTTGGGTCCCACCAGCCCACAAACTTTGCTCTACCAAGTCTCCAAGGCTGATTCAAAAACACCTGCCTTGTCCAATCTCCTTACCCACCCTCACCTCTTCCTTTGGCCCATAGCTCCCTGGTCCCAACTCTTTCCTGCACCGGGAGCCAAAGTTTGCCCTGGAAGAGCCGCTCATGGCTTCGGAGCAGAGAAGTACATGGAGAAATCCAACTACAGCATCCACCTGAATTGACACGACTACCGGCTACCTCTTCTCCGTCAACACAATCCCCTTTCTAGCCATCCAGACTGCCTCACACCAGTTGCTAAGCAACCAAAGCAGGCGTATTCTGCCAACGTAATAGACATTAACTCCCCATCTTTCTTTTTGGGTTGCATTTTAGAAATGTTATTTTTGTGCGGTGTGTGCGTGTAGTGACTACATCTAAACGGAATGAATTGACAAAATGCTGCACATCTCTGAATGTATGCCAAGTGGGCACAAACCAGCCCACACATTCCATGGGCATGGGTGGAACCAAACTTTTTTGTATCAGAAGGTCATGAGGAGTGTTAATTTTGACTTTCTCTCCCTCATCCCCAAAGATCTGGAGCCCTCCAGCATTGATAGAACTTATTTTTCTAAAGCAGTGTTTCCCAACCTTTTTTGAGCCACGGCACATTTTTTACATTTACAAAATCCTGGGGCACACCACCAACCAAAATGACACAAAAGGACACTCTAACACAGTAATACATATAGTTAAGATGTTCTTAAATGTATTTATACACTCAGTGTGAAACCTGGGCCTGTTTCGGTGAACACAACATAGATATCCTGGCAGGAATGGCAGAAAGAAACACACGAAGCTCTTGCTCAACAGCTGGGAGTTATAGTTCACCCGCAATCAAAGAGCATTCTGAACTCCACCAATGATGGAATGGAATCAAACTTCCCAGACAGAACTACCATAAACAAGAGAAAATACTATAAGAATTTGGTGGGCATTGACCTTGAGTTTTGGAGTTGTAGTTCACCTATATCCAGAGAGCACTGTGGAGGGGAGGGAGGAAGACGTGGGGCGAGTCTGCGCAGTAGCGCCCGCACGGGTCACGTCTTCCTCCCTTTCCCCCCTCCCGCAGAAGCGGCAGCGTGAGCAAAGCGAGGAAAGCAAGCAGAGCGAGGCTGGGAAGAAGGGAGCCCGAATGGAGAAGAAAAAGTGTTCGGCAGGAGGGGGAAGAAAGGGTATCGGGGGTTCCAATTTCCCACGGCACACCTGACCCTAAGAAAGAGAGACTTCTAAGAACACATCTACACTGACCACTTAAGTCAGTTTCAAACCAGTATTGAATGAAGTGGTTTTGCTGTGCAAGGAAATCCTGGAAGAAGTTTGAAGCCCAGATTGTGATTACACTAACCGCTGAGCATTGGTGCACATTAGGAGCTCTCTTTTCACAGCTTTGGTCCAGGCTGTCCAATTGCATCTCCCCATATAGCAGTAGTTCTCAACCTTCCTAATGCTGTGACCCCTTAATATGTTGTGGTGACCCCCAACCATAAAATTATTTTCCTTGCTACTTCTTAACTGTAATTTTGCTACTGCTATGAATCGTAATTTAAATATCTGATATGCAGGATGTATTTTCATTCACTGGACCAAATTTGGCACAAATACCCAAAACACCCAAATGTGAATACTCGTGGGGTTGGGGGTGAATTGAATTTGTCATTTGGGAGTTGTAGTTGCTGGGATTTATAGTTAACCTACAACCGAAGAGCATTCTGAACTCTACCAACCAATGGAATTGAACCAACCTTGGCACACAGATCTCCCATGGCCAACAGAAAATATTGGAAGGGCATTGACCTTGGGTTTGGGAGTTGTATTTCGCATACATCCAAACAGCACTGTGGGCTTAAACAATGATGGATCTGTGTCAGTGTGTGATTTTCAAATGTTTCTGCAATTCAACCATTGTATATCAATCAAAACTTTATTACGGTCACAGACCAGCACAAAGCGGGCACAAGCGCCCCAAGAGGAGAAGGACCACTCCCCAGTAAACAGTTATTTAAAATCAGACCAACCATTGTATAAGATGCTGTGTTGTGTAACCAGGCATGTATAGAGTTAAAACAGCACAAGTGGTGTCCAGCACTGGTTTGACCTTCAGCTGTGTAAACATACTGATAAGGGAGACACTGAGCTGCCTGAGTCAGTCGCCATGCTGAAACTGCTGTGAGGTGCAGGCTGCTGAATTGCTCTGTGTGAGAATGCTTTACTTTGCTCACTTAATCAATAAAAGAACTTTCTAAGTTCAGATCTGGCTTCGCTTCATCACTGGTGCGCGGACAAAAGGGTTATGGGCCCAGCACGCTTCCGCTGTGCCAGTGTTCGGACTGCTGCCCGTAACGGAACTGGCGCGCAGACAATCTGGACCACATTTGGCATGAATACTCAATATGCCCAAATGTAAACACTGGTGGAGTTTGCGGGAAATAGACCTTGACATTTGGGAGTTGTAGTTGCTGGGATTTATAGTTAACACACAATCAAAGGGCATTCTGAATCTCACCAATGATAGAATTAAGTCAAACTTCCGACACAGAACCCCCATGACCAACAGAAAATACTGTGTTTTCTGATGGTCTTTCGTGACCCCTCTGATACCCCATTGTGACCCCCCCAGGGGTCCCGACCCCCAGGTTGAGAAATGCTGCTATATAGGCCATCTCCCTTCTGTTACTTATGTTTGAGTTTTATTGATTGTATTGTTTATATTTTCTGTTTTGTTGTTATTGTGTGTTACTGGGCTTGGCCTCATGTAAGCCACCCTGAATCCCCTTGGGGAGATGGTGGCGAGGTATAAATAAAGTTAATCTCATGCACTACTTTCAGTGAAGGCCCTGCTCTCGGTCCCACCTCCATCTCAAACATGGCTGGTGGGAACGAGAGAAGGGGCCTTCTCTGTGATTGCTTCCTGTCTCTGGAACTCCCTCCCTAAAGAAATAAAAACCCTTCTCTCCTTTCAAAAACACACTTACGAACTTTGGCATGTGGAGAGGAGGAGGACTAGGACACTTTGGAATGCTGACTAACCCATTTGTACCATATGGCTGCTACGATACATCTTAAATGGACACCTGTGTTAGCCATTTTTAATGTAATGTATATTTACTGCTTTTTAGGGTATATGTTTTAATGCTTACTTATATTTTCGTTTATTGTCTTATTGGATTACAGTGTTCCCTCACTTATTGTTGGGGTTAGATTCCAGGACCTCCCGCAATAAGTGAAAAACCGCGATGTAGGGATGCTCTATTTATTTTAATATTTATACATTATTTTAGTAGTTATACACTATTTTAAGTCTTTATAAACTTAACATAAAGTGAAGGAAAGGAAGGAAAGGCCCTTCAAGGCTGGAGGGAGGGAAGAAGGACTGAGGAGGGAAAGCTCCTTGGAGAGCAGCAGTGGCAAAACCCCACAAAACAGCGAAAATACCATGATATATATTTTAAATTAATATGTTTTTAAATCCATGAAACAGCAAGTCCGCAATATGCAAACTGCGAAGTAGCGAGGGAACACCGTATTGCTATTTTGTTTTCATTCCAATGTTTAATTTTTTAATTATAAGTTTACTGCTGTTATTGTGCACTATTTTGTATTGTTTTGATGTGTTAGCACTTACCTAAGCATTGGAGGTTTGCCCTCTTTGTGTGTAAACCGCCCTGAATCCCTTCAGGGAGATATGGCAGTCTAGAATTAAAGTATTATTATTATTATTGTCTGATTTTGTTGTGTGGCCATTGGAATTTGAAGCTAGCATTAAATAATAAGTGTAGTGGGGCCCAAGTCACCCCATCACCAATAACCCCACTCAGACTCAAGGCTGTGACTTCCTTCCTTGTGCCTATCCTCCACCCAAAATCTTCCGTTCGGGGCATGGGACGGAGACGGTTCTGGTCTCCATCACAGACCAACTCCGCTGCCAGCTTGACCAAGGCGGGTCTGCGCTGCTCGTGTTATTGGACCTCACGGCAGCGTTTGACACGGTCGACCACAATCTATTGACCCACCACCTGGCCATGGCTGGAGTGAGGGGGACAGCCCTAAAATGGCTGACCTCCTTCCTCCACCAGCGGTCTCAGCGTGTGAGGAGGGGCGGGTGGTCTCCAAGGGCTCCTCATTAGTTTGTGGAGTTCCGCAGGGGCCATCCTCTCCCCCTCTGTTATTTAACATCTACATGCAGCCGCTTGCACAGCTGGTGCGGAGTTATGGGCTGGAGTGTCACCAATATGCGGATGATACCCAGCTCATTCTGAGGATGGAGGGCAGGCCGGGATCCGTCCCCGATAATTTCCAGCACTGCCTCGAAGCCGTTACTGGATGGCTGCGAGCCAGTAGGTTGAAGGTGAATCCGGCGAAGACGGAGATCTTGTGGCTGGGCCGCCCGGGTGGGGTAGATGTCCAGCTTCCGACCCTGGACGGCGCGGCGTTATGCCCATCGTCTTCCGTGAAGAGCCTGGGAGTCCATCTGGACTCTCAGCTGACCATGGAGGCCCAGGTCTCTGCGGTGAGCAAGGTGGCCTTTTTCCATCTCCGACAGGCAAGGAGGCTGGCCCCTATCTCTCCGGAACGACCTCGCCACGGTGATCCAAGCCACGGTCATCTCAAGACTAGATTACTGCAACGCGCTCTACGTTGGCCTTCCTTTGTCGGCGATCCGGGGCTCTAGCTGGTGCAGAACACTGCCGCCCGGCTCCTGTCTGGCTCTCCAGCAGGTTGCCATATAGCACCTGTTTTGCAGGACCTGCACTGGCTGCCAATTGGGCACCGGATCGCCTTCAAAGTGCTGGTTCTCACCTTTAAGGCCTTGCACGGCCTGGGGCCAGCGTATCTGAGGGACCGTCTCACTCCATATTGCCCTCTGAGATCACTGCGGTCCGAGGATGCTAACTTCTTGGAGGTACCTTCGGCGAAGCTGGCACAGCTGACATCCACCCGCCGGAGGGCGTTTTCTGTCATAGCTCCCACGCTGTGGAACGCCCTCCCGGCCGACACCCGGGCAATGAAGGACCTGCTCCCGTTTAGGCGGGCTTGTAAAACCTATTTGTTTAGGCAGGCCTTCGATGGGTAGGCCCGTGCGCCTTGGTTGTGCCACTACCTCAACTGTGTTGTTGTTTTTACTGTGTTGCTTGTTTTTAATTGTTCTTAACCTTCTGTATTTTATTGTGCCTTCGGCTCTTGTAAGCCGCCGCGAGCCTTCGGGAGTCGGCGGCATAGAAACCCAAATAAATAAATAAATAAATAAATAAATAAATAAATAAAATGTGGATAGGCTCTCTCTCTTTCTTTTCCTACTGCCTCTTCCTTCACTAAGTGTAATCAACCTTTCTAATGAGCCATCTCTTCTCATGATATGGCCAAAGTACAACAACCTCAACTTAATAATCTTGGCTTCTAGGGAAAGGTCAGATCTGATTCGTTCTCTGAACCATTCACTGGTCTTTTTAGCAGTCGGTGGTATCCACAGAACTCTTGTACAAAACCACATCTGAAATGAATTGATTTTCTTCCTTTTGGCTTGTTTCACTGTCCAACTTTGACAATCATACATAGAAATAGGGAATACAGCAGCATGGATTATCGTAATTTAGTATTCAATTATGTATTGAACATAGAGTCCTTGTAACATTTGTCGACCTCACCAAAGCCTGTGAGCAGAAAAGGTCTGTGGCAGATTCTGGAACGACTAGGATGTCACCCCAAATTCCTCAAAATGATTATCCTGCTACATGAGGGCCAGCACGGTCAAGTCAGATATGGCGATGCTCTCTCAGAGCCCTTTCTAATAACTAATGGAGTGAAGCAAGGTTGTGTTCTTGCACCAACCCTATTTACAATCTTCTTCAGCATAATGCTCCAAAGGGCTATGGCAGACCTCGAAGAAGAAGAAGGTATATATATATATATATATATATATATATATATGCTAACGTACTGATGGCAGTTTGTTCAACTTAAGCCGTCTGAGGGCTCGCAGTAAGACTCTAAACTATCTAGTCCGTGAGCTGCTTTTTGCTGGCGATGTTGCCCTTGTCGCCCATTCAGAAGCAGCCCTGCAGCACCTAACATCCTGCTTTGCAACAGCTGCAGAGCTGTTTGGGCTGGAAGTCAGCCTGAAGAAAACGGTTCTCTACCAGCCCACACCACAGGACGAACACCATCATCCCCACATCAGCATAGGCGAATCTGTCGTTAAGTCTGTTCAGCAGTTGGGTCACCTATCGTCAACATCTACGACTCTTCGAATGCTTTCATCAGCGCTGTCTTCGCTCAATCCTAAATGTACACTGGACTGACTATGTGACGAATGTTGCTGTCCTTGAGCAAGTAGGGATCACCAGCATTGAGGCCATGCTATTGAGAACACAGCTGCGCTGGGCAGGACATGTCTCTAGGATGGAGGACCACTGCCTCCCTAAGATACTACTCTATGGTGAACTTGCCACGGGTCAGCGCAAGAGCGGCGCCCCAAAAAAGAGATATAAGAACTCCCTGAAACAACACCTCAGGCTCGGCCAGATTGATCACCAACAATGGTCCACCCTGGCCTCACATTGGGCGGCATGGAGACACACTGTCCATAATGCTGCGGCCTCTTTCGAGAAGAAACGCCAAACGGGTCTTGAAGAGAAACGACAACGCAGAAAGAACCACAACTTGAAAACAACATCATCCAAGGAGACTTTCTGCTGTGCTTTCTGCAACCGGACTTGCCTATCTCGGATTGGCCTTTTTAGTCATCAACGCGCTTGTAAAAAGCATGGGATGAGTCCTTCCTAAGAATCTTCGTTCGCGAAGTAATGCCAGTGATGTATTGAATGAGTATAAACAACTTTTGCACCTTGAATCTAGTTTGAAAATTGGGCTGCATTGACACTATATTATTAATAATACAATTTGACACCCGTGTGCTCAATACTTTGGAATCATGAGATAAACAGTTTGGTGAGGCACCATCACTCTGACAAAGACCTTGGAAATCTCCCATGATTTCATAGCATTCAGCCATAGTAGTTAAAGTGGTATCAAACTGCATTAAGTGTACAATATAGATGCAGCTCAGCACATTTGAAAAATCTTTGAGAAATTGGGACAGCAGGAAATGAACTGGGGCTGTCCTTACCAATTCAATAGGAATGCTTGTGTTGTGTGCATTCTATGACATGGAAATTTTGTTCCTTTTTATTTGGAGACTTGGGAATTCTGATTTAATGTTGTTGAAGAAGAGGCCAGAAGAATGCAAGTCAAGGTCTGTGCCCTAGAGCAGTGTTTCCCAACCAGTGTGCCGGGGCACACTAGTGTGCCGTGAGCGATCATCAGGTGTGCCGTGGGAAATTGGAACCTCCAATACCCTTACTTATTAAAGGAGTGCCGCTACATCACAGTACAAAATGCACAATTAATCATACATAATCATACGCAAAAAAACACATTGAAAGTACCCAATCCTGCTGGAAGGGCTCATCCCTGCTGGAGAAAATCAAAAGTCTTACATAAGGTAGTTTGGCGTGGTCGCCACAGAGAGCGGAGGAGTTGCGAACCAGGAAGTAGCGAGTTCACGGAGCGGTCCTCTACGGAAAACTCACGATATTTGATGAAATCACAGAAGTGAGTGCAAAAAACAAAGTATATCCTCACGATGTTACCCAATGTCAGTTCGCGGACAATTTAAAGAAGCAGCACCATAATCATAGCGACAAGGTAGAAAATCACATAGATAATCACATATATTCAAACCGCCAGAGGCTGAAGATAGATGTGACGATGGAATCGAAAGCTGGCATGGGTAAACTTGGACCTTCCAGGTGTTTTGGACTCCAACTCCCACCATTCCTAACAGCCTCGGGCCCTTTTCCTTTTCCTCCCTCAGCCACTTAAGCAGGAAAGGGCCTCAGGCTGTTAGGAATGGTGGGAGTTGAAGTCCAAAGCACCCAGAGGGCCAAAGTTTTCCCATGACTGACAGCTGTTGAGCAAGACCTTTGTGTGTGTCTTTCTGCCATTCCTGCCAGGATATCTATGTTGTGTTCATCGAAACAGGCCCAGGTTTCACACTGAGTGTACATTTAAAAACATATAAACTATATGTATTACTGTGTTAGAGTGTCATTTTGTGTCATTTTGGTTGGTGGTGTGCCCCAGGATTTTGTAAATGTAAAAAGTGTGTCACGGCTCAAAAAAGGATGAAAAACACTGCCCTAGAGCCACCAAACCAGGAGAGGAGACAAAATGAGAGGTGAGGAAGGCAGGCAAAGCCACACACTGTCCAAATAGACATAGCCTACCATGCTGATGAACAAATGCCCAAAACAAAGCCCTTTTCTTGCTATACAAAACAAAAACCTCTTTACCTGCTCAGACAAGCAGGTTTTGTTATATGCATACTGTTGGAAACCACCACATAATGTATCACAGTGTTCACCCATGGTTTACTGAAAATGTAAAGCTCTCTGCCTCTCGACAGACTATTGAAATGAGCTTAACCATGGAGACTGGACTCATAAAACAAATCATGTATGTGATTGCATGCTTCCTAAATAGTAACAGAACTAGCATAGATCCATCTTGGTGTCTCCCTTTAGAGTTTTTCCCTCTGTTCAATGCTGTGTGGGTGTTTAGTTCCGATCCTAGATCACTTCCAATGCAAAAAGCTCCTTTCATGCCTAAGGTTTCATGTCTGACAGGTGGCTTGCTTGTTATTCTCATTCTTAGTCTTATTAGTGGTACTTTTAAAAACCAGTTTGTAGGTCTATCTATATGTGTTGTAGTTTGTTTGTAATTCCAAGTTGGCAATCTTAAGGTGAACCAATCACAGGGTCATTATGCCAAGATTTGTTCATAAGGAGATGGAAATTGCTTTCCTCTGAGGCTGAGAGAGTGCTACTTGCTCAACACAATACAATGGGTTTTGTAGCCAAAAACAGTAGAGTATCGCTTATCCAACATAAATAGGCCGGCAGAACGTTGGATAGGAGAAAATGTTGGATAATAAGGAGGGGTTAAGAAAAAGCGTATTAAAAGTCAAATAGCATTATGATTTTACAAATTAAGCAGTCAGTTAAGTCATAATAGACATGATTACAATCTTATCAACACATTGTGCAAAAACAAATGCAATGTTCTAGTCCAGTGCTGTCCAACTTCTGGCGGGTCCAGGGCCGGATAAGAGGTCACTGATGACCTGCGGGGCCGCTCGGCCCCGCCCCCAGGCCCCGCCCCCAGGCCCCGCCCCCAGCCCAGGCCCCGCCCCCTCCTAAAGCCGCTGAAAAGGAGGGTAGGCAGCGCCAAGAGCAGCGCGTCACAGGCCTGGCGTGACGCGCTGCTCTTGGCACCGCCTACTTTTTCGGCGCGCCCTTCCTGGGCCGGGGGCCGCGAGGAGGAGTAGGCGGCGCCAAGAGCAGCGCGCGTCACGCCAGGCCTGTGACGCGCTGCTCTTGGCGCCGCCTTCTGCCCTTTTCGGCGGCTCCCCTAGGTAGGGAGGGGGCGCCGAAAAGGAGGAGCTAGCTCTCTTCCTCCTCCCTGCCCCGCCTCCCCCCTCCCCGGCCGCCATTTTTTATTTTAAAAATCAATTTTTTTTTAAAAAAAAAAATTTTTAATGGCGGCTGAGGGCATAGATGGGGCCGTGTCCAACAGGCTACGGGGCCAGATCCGGCCCCGGGCCGCCAGTTGGACAGCCCTGTTCTAGTCGCCCGGGAGGGGCTCCTACCCTGAGTGAGGGCTATTTCAAGGTGAGTCCGCGCAAATACGCATGTCCTTGGAAAGGAAAGTTCCTTGATGGGATGTAGAGTAATTCAAGGAGATCCCGGGGATATCCAAATACAAACGCCTGTGGTCATTCGCAAAGAATGGGAGTGGTGCAGATTGGCGATAGGAGTCGAGGTGCTGGGCGGGTTATTCGCTGAAGGTTTGCTGAGTCACATCGGGGGATCCCGTATCCGTAAAAAAAATGATGGCCTTGATAAAGACCCGCTAATAGGGTCGAAACGAGATATGGTGCCTGATTTTACATATAGCCTCGTCGGCCTTTGATCCATGGGACGGGTGTACGGACACGGGATCTCCCGATGTGACTCTGCAAACCTTTAGCGAATAACCCGCCCAGCACCTCGACTCCTATCGGCAATCTGCACCACTCCCATTCTTTGCGAATGACCACAGGCGTTTCTATTTGGCTATCCCCGGGATCTCCTTGAATTACTCTACATCCCATCAAGGAACTTTCCTTTCCAAGGACATGCGTATTTGCGCGGACTCACCTTGAAATAGCCCTCACTCAGGGTAGGAGCCCCTCCCGGGCGACTAGAACATTGCATTTGTATTTGCACATTAATGTGTTGATAAGATTGTAATCATGTCTATTATGACTTAACTGATTGAATTTATTGAATTTATATACAGACATTTTGTTGCTTGTTTTTGTATCGCAGCGACTCCCCCCCTTGTTGTTAGTTTACAAATTAAGCACCAAAACATCGTGTTTTACAATAAATCGACAGAAAAAGCAGTACAATACATGGTAAGATTATGTAGTAATTACTGTATTTATGAATTTAGCACCAAAACATCGCAATGTATTGAAACAACTGTGGATCCGGGCGGGAGGCAGACTGCGTTGGATAATACAGAACGTTGGATGAGTGAAGGTTGGATAAACGGGACTCTACTGTAAGTATTTAAACGCTAGTCTCCCAGGTTGGCTCTATACTTGATGCACTTCACTATCTGTGGCTGAGAAAGTTCACATTTGCTTAGTTATTTAGTATTTATCCCACTTTTCTCCAAGAACTGAGACTCCCTGAAAATTCACAGTGTAATTAATAATAGGGAAATGATTTGTTTTGTTGTATTTTAGTATCAATTTAGGGAAGATCAGGTAGGCAATTCTCCAGGAAAAAATGTTTAACCCAGACATGGGCGAACTTTGGCCCTCCAGGTGTTTTGGACCTCAGCTCTCTCAATTCCTAACAGGAAGTAGGCTGTTAGGAATTGTGAGAGTTGAAGTTCAAAACACCTGGAAGGCCAAAGTTTGCCCACACCTTGTTCAAGCCTTTAATTTATTTCCAGTTTCTGCATTATTTAAAGGTTCACCCAAACTGTAGTGCCATGATTCTACTTTAACTGAGATAGTTCCATTTGATGGAATACTGGGATTTGTAGTTTAGGAAAGTATTGAGAATTCTCACCCAGAGCGCCATGCCAAGCTACAAATCTTAGGATTCCATAGGATGCAACTAAAGTGTTATCAAAGGACTCTAATTATGTAGCATGAAAGGACTCAAATATCTGCACCAAAGCTGTTCTTGGCTCCTTGGAGACTGAAGACAAGTCATAGAGTTGGAAAAGACCTCGTGGGCCATCCAATCCAACCCCCTGCCAAGAAGCAGGAAAATCGCATTCAAAGCACCCCCAAAAGATGGCCATCCAACCTCTATTTAAAAGCCTCCAAAGAAGGAACCTCCGTGGAGAGTTCCACTGCTGAACAGCTCTCACCATTTGGAAGTTTTCCCTATTCTTCAGGTCGAGTCTCCAGGGCAGCAGAAAACAAGCCTGCTCCCTCCTCCCTATGACTTCCCCTCACATATTTATCCATGGCCTTCATCATGTCTCCTCTTAGCCTTCTCTCCTGCAGGTTAAACATGCCCAGCTCTTCAAACTGCTCTTCATAGGGCTTGTGGCGCAGCTGGCTAAGTGTCAGCTGCATAAGATCTCTCTGACCTGTAGGCCATGAGTTCGAAGCCTGCCCGGGTCAAGGTGGGTGCTTGACCTTAAGTGTAGCCTGCAGTTGACCTTTGCAGCCCGAAAGACGGATGCATCTGTCAAATAGGAGATAAAAGTACCACATTAAGTGGGGAGGCAAAATTTATGGGGCCATTAAAAAACCCAGGAATGCGGAAGAACAACAAAGGGACGCTGGAAAACGCTGAGAGGAGTGCGTCAGCTCCCCCTGGTGGCCAGAAAGTTTGCCTCTGTATGTGTATATGTGCATGTAATATGTCAAAATGTATGTATGTAATATGTGATATGTCAAAATGTATGTAGTGTACTATGATAAATGTCATATGTCTATATGTCATATGTTCAACTGCAGGGATTGTCTGCAAGTATGTGTACTGTAATCCACTCTGAGTCCCCTTCGGGGTGAGACGAGCAGAATATTAATAAAGTAAATAAATAAATGAATAATTGTTCTCCAGACCCTTGATCATTTTAGTCACCCTCCTCTGGACATATTCCAGTTTGTCAACAATTCCCTTCAGTTGCAGTGCCCAGAATTGGACGCAGTATTCCATGTGTGGTCTGACCAAGGCAGAATTGAGGGGTAGCATGGCTTGCCTGGATCTAGACATTATACTCCTACTTATGAAAGCCAAAATCCCATGGTCAGAGCTAATAATCACCTTGAGAAAATTAACAACTATACATACCTCTCAATACATTGGCAAACTGAAAAATGCCACTTTGGGTCAACCAGCCGATATCATCCAAGTTCCATTCTTCACTCAAATCCATCTTTCCGTGCAAAGTCAAGTGTTGATTTGTGAACAGCGACAGCTTCGCCAGACGTCAAAAACCAGGCAGGAGTTCCTTCCAAAGAAAATAGCACAGCATACACTTAACTACAGTTGCCATTGATTTCTAGATATGAAAGAGAAGGGTTGCTATAGAAATGGAAATGCTGCAATGTATTTCAGGCTTTCACTTTAATTTCAACGGCGGTCACATTTTATGATAGGAAGTCAAAACAGATCTTCTTATCCTTCCTCCTTCAAACATATATCAAGTATTGGCTGTGCTGCTTTTTAAAAAACTGCCTACAGTAAAATGTATTTCATTTCATTGCATGACTAGCAATAATAAATAGCACTTAGTTTGATACCTTCAAGCAAATGTACACAGTTGTCAGAGTTGGGCACATTGTGCCTGCCTTTGCTTGAATGGAATCCCAGCCTGCTGCTTTTATTCTCCACTATGACATTGCAAAGGGAAGATCCAGATATTCTGTATGTATGTAATGGGGACTGCCTTACAACAGGGAGGATCTCTATCCCAATGAGTATTCTTCTGACTTCAAATATATCAGGTGCAACTAAATTGAGTTTAAAATGTAGAGGGGGACTAATTTGAGCTTATCCAAGGAATAAGGAAACCAACAAACCAAATAAAACAAACCTATGCACTGATTAGGGAAGCTTGCCACCTAATGACCAAAATTAATATTGTAGGATTCAGGCACTCGAAAGAGTAGAACAGACACCACACAGTAACATTCAACAGGTGCTTAGAAGACTCGAATGCAAATGGATTTTACTACTGGATTCAGACATTCCTAACGGGTTAAATGAAGTGATCGAGGTGCAATAGCTAATAATGTAAATCAGCTGCTTGGTAATCTAATGTTTATGTATATATTGTGCTTTAAGATTCAGTGCTCTTACCTTTGGTCACCTCGCTTGGCGGGTTAGGCTCTTGTAGATCGCCATATCGGTATGTATGATTGTATATTGGTCCATATGGGTTTTTGCATTAGATTCTATGTATTATTTCCTTTTACAGATATGGACAAACGGAAAATTTGATTATCTGCTGGCCTTGGGAAAGCTCCGTCCGGGAGCAAAACGCTAGTTGCTGCCCGACATCTCAGCCATCACTGGCTCGTTGGCCCCAGGCTCATGCTTATCTATTGAGGAGTAAACAACTCCTTCATGTCCTATCGCATATTGTATTATGCCTAATTGACGTTGGGAATGCCGTACCTTCACGGAAAAAGAACCTTTTGCACTTTAATTCACATGACTACGGACTAAATACTGACTATACTCCGGGATTCCGGCTGATGGACTGAGGATACCGAATATTGGTCATGTGAGATTATATCCGTAATTTACGGCTTTGTATCATGCATTCAGGTTCTGTATGTGGAAATTGTATAGTCCTCTCATGTCTAATATAATATTATTTTGATATGGTAATATTGCCTCTGTGTAATAGTTCAACGTTCACGCAACCCATGCTCTGTTATTGTTATATTCATTTATATCAGTGGTTCCCAATCTGTGGTCTGTGGACTACCACTGGTCCGTAAGAACTAAAATATGGTCCGCTGCCTCACCGTTACTACAGTGTTGCAATGAGAGCGATGGGTCTTACAAAATGCTCTTATAGTGCCGAGGCTTATTAAATATGGTTTTCTGTGAGTGAGCAGATGGTGACTACTGGGTGGCATGTGTTCTGCATCACAAACTAGATCTGATGTGGTCTGTCCAATGCCATTTTCTGAATCAGAACCCCAAAATAACCAAATCAAATCTAAAGTTGACTAAAAACTGATTTGTAACCTTTCGGTACGAATGTTGAGAGTGGTCCCTGGCCAAGTGGTCCCTGGACAAGTTGGACCCTGGTGAAGAAAAGGATGGTAACCACTGACTTACATGTTTATTTATTTATTTATTTCCAACATTTCTACCCTGCTCTTCTCTACCCCTGAGGGGGGACTCAGAGCGGCCTAACAAAAGGCATAATTCGATGCCAACATAATACAGTTTGGATTAAATATATTCGAAAAACAAATTCAGGTGCCATCTGCATTCAATCAAAAGGTGCCAAAATATTGAAAGGCTCAATGTTTCTGACCTCCCGAAAAGGGAAAACAAGAGTTGCACCATATTAATTTCACGCATGCAAGCAAAGAGATTCCCAAGACATTATCATATAGAGCAAAAATTTCCCCAGTGTCTAATTTTGTTTCAGAACAGGAAGAGATACTTAAGATAATAAAACTAACATGTATAGCTAATGGAGTACACTAAAGAGCAGGGTCAGTAGGGGTTTTATAAATTATAGCAAAAACATGGAGACCATGAGACTGTAAGGGTAGAAGAGAACAGGCCATTATCAATACAGCATATGGAGAAACGGTGAGTTCTGATTAATATGGGAGTTTATCAGCTTTATATTCTATGTTCAATTGATATACAGAACAAATTATACAGAAAACATTATTAGACTCAGAAGGAGGAGGTGTAAAAACTGGAGGAAGGAACATCAGCAATTTTAAGATACACAGATGACATAATATGAAATAGCAAAGACTTGAAAGAACCATTGAGGAACATTGAGAAAGAAACTAGAAGCAGAATTAGAGTTAAAAATTAAGAAAACAAAAATTATGAGCATGGATTATTTATATTTAACTTGAAAGAGAATGATGGAGACACAGAATTTGTTTTTGACTACAAGGGGCGTTAGTTAAAGATTTCCCCTGACCCACTTTCTGTAGACTGAGAGCAATGAAACTTGGCACGGTTATCAGTCTTTCTCTCCATAGGTGCCACCTAGATCTCCCATCTTTTAAAGCAACTGTAAACACCTTGCTTGTAGAAATTGACAGGTTGCTCCAAAAGCCACGTTGTGATGAAATCAGAGTCTCGCTATCTGAAAATGCTTGTCCTTCAAAATAACTTCATTATTGGAAAGAGGTGAAAGTCTGGTGGTGTGGAGGTTGGGTGAACAAGGGGGATGCGGTAGGATTTCAAAGCCACATGAGCATGCTTCTATTTGGGTAACATGTGAGTTGAGAACTGGTGCATTGTCTTGCAAGAGATGGACACATTTGGTGAGTATCCCATGTCTCTTGGTTCTGATGGCCTCCTGCAATTTCTTCAGCAGTGAAAATAATATGCCCCAGTGATCATGGTACCCTTTGGTAGGGAAATCCCTCTATACTATTCCATGCTGGTCCCAAAATACTGTGAACATGACTTTGTCTGCCGAGGTCAGGCTCACAGTTGAGCTGGGCACGTGTCTTTGGAGACGGTGAGTCATGATGCTTCCATTGCATCGATATGACCATAGTGATGGACCCAGTTTTCATCCTGTGTGATCAGTCTGTTGAAAAAGTCCTCCTGGTTTCCATGGCACGTCATTATCAATAGAGCTTGAGAGCATTCAAATTGTTCCTGCTTCTGGAAAGGTGTGAGCAGCTGGGGGACCCAGCAATTTGTTTGTTTGTTGGATTTATTGGCCGCCACTCCCAGCCGGCTCGGGGCAGCTTACCTCAAGCACCACAATAAACAACAAATCTACAACAGCAATAAAACCACAGGGATAAAACAATTCCTAAGAGATAACACAAGTCCTAGGGGATAGCACATTACAACCCAAAGGCCAAGCCAGAATAGGGCCAACTTGCAGGCCTTCCGAAAAGCCAACAGATTACGCAAGGCCCAAATCTCCGGGGGTAGTGCGTTTCAGAGAACTGGAGCGATGATGGAGAATGCCCTTCTCCGTGGTATTGGCCACGGCTAGAAGATTCCAGTCTTCAGATCTAAGTGTTCTCATGGGACAGTATGGGGTTAGCAGTCCCTTAGGTACACTGGCCCCAGACCATACAAGGCCTTAAAAGTCAAGACTAACACTTTGAAGGTGATCCAGTACTCAATAGGAAGCCAGTGCAGTTCCCACAGAATTGGTGTATGTGGCAGCTCGCAGGAGCTCCTGCGAATAACCGAGCTGCTGCATTCTGCACCAGTTTGAGTTTCCGGTCACCAACAGAGGCAGGCCAATGTAGAGAGTGTTGCCAGTAGTTCAACTTGAGATGACTGTGACTTGGATCACCGTGGCCATGTCAGGTTGAGATGACAAGTAAGGGGCCAGCCTCCTAACCTGGCTAAGATGGAAAAACACCACTCTGCTGACAGCGAAGATTTGCGCCTCCATTGACAGCAGAGGGTCCAAAAGAACTCCAAGGCTCTTTACTGAAGACGATGGGCATATCACCACTAATAGGGTCGGAAGCTGGACATCCCTACCGCCCCAGACGACAGTTTTTACAGAGGATCTCCATCTTTGTTGGATTCACCTTCAACCTACGGGCTTGCAGCCATCCAGTAACAACTCGAGGCAGAGATGGAAATTATGGCACGGTTTCTCGGCCTGCTCCTCCATCCTCAGAATGAGCTGGGTGTCATCAGCGTACTGATGACATTCCAGCCCAAAGCTGCATCAGCTGAGCAAGTGGTCGATATAGATGTTAAATAATAGAGGGGTAGGTAGTGAATGGTTCCGGTGATTTTCCAAATGCCAACCTCCACTTGCTGGATAGCATATTCATCAAAAGCAGAGAGGATCACTCCTGAATTGAGCTGTTTGCACCGAAGTCTGACCATATTTGAATTGATGATGCCAGTTCTTGACTACATCATATGATGGGGAATCACCACCATAAACCTATTTTATCTCTTCAAATGTCTGCTTTGGTGTGCAGCCTTTCAAGTAAAGGAACTTGAGGAACCCTGTATTCCAATGAGTCCATTGTTAAACTCACGCCACTTCAGAACCTGTATAATCAAGACTGTTATCAGTTCTGAGTTGTAAATTGGCATGTAACTACAGAGACTTATATCACAACACATGCAGTTTCAGTGTCCTGTGATATATAGTAGTGGGTCAGGTAAAATTTTTAATGAACGCCTTGTATGTGTCTTCAAGTCATCTATAATCTTATGCTTGCCCCATGAATGTTGTAGGTTTTTCTAGGCAAGGAAAACTCAGAGGTGGTTTTGCCAGCTTTTTCTCTAAAAATATATCCTACAGCAGTGTTTTTCAACCTTTTTGAGCCGCGCACATTTTTTTACATTTACAAAATGTTACATTATATTATAATGCCAATATATTATAATATAATTATATTGTAATGTAGCATAATATAATTATGATATAATATAGTATGAGTATGGTATAATATATTGTATATACATTGATACAATATAATACTACTAATGGTATTGTGATATTATAATTGTATATTTGATTTACATGGGGGCAGCAAAATAATGTTTTTGGGGCACCAAAATAATGTTCGCCTACCATTTAAAATTACCTTAGACCGCCCCTGATTGTTTGACATTGGGCACGGCTAGAAGATTCCAGTCTTCAGATCTAAGTGTTCTCATGGGACAGTATGGGGTTAGGCGGTCCCTTAGGTACACTGGCCCCAGACCATACAAGGCCTTAAAAGTCAAGACTAACACTCTGAAGGTGATCCAGTACTCAATAGGAAGCCAGTGCAGTTCCCACAGAATTGGTGTAATGTGGCAGCTCGCAGGAGCTCCTGCGAACAACCGAGCTGCTGCATTCTGCACCAGTTTGAGTTTCCGGGTCACCGACAGAGGCAGGCCAATGTAGAGAGTGTTACAGTAGTCTAACCTTGAGATGACTGTGACTTGGATCACCGTGGCCAAGTCGTGCTGAGACAAGTAAGGGGCCAGCCTCCTAACCTGGCGAAGATGGAAAAACACCACTCTGCTGACAGCGAAGATTTGCGCCTCCATTGACAGCAGAGGGTCCAAAAGAACTCCAAGGCTCTTTACTGAAGACGATGGGCATATCACCACGCCGTCAGGGTCGGAAGCTGGACATCCCTACCGCCCAGACGACAGCGAGAGGATCTCCATCTTTGTTGGATTCACCTTCAACCTACTGGCTTGCAGCCATCCAGTAACAACTTCGAGGCAGAGATGGAAATTATCGGGTACGGTTTCGGGCCTGCCCTCCATCCTCAGAATGAGCTGGGTGTCATCAGCGTACTGATGACATTCCAGCCCAAAGCTGCGCATCAGCTGAGCAAGTGGTCGCATATAGATGTTAAATAATAGAGGGGTAGGTAGTGAATGGTTCCGTGGTGATTTTCCAAAATGCCAACCTCCACTTGCTGGATAGCATATTCATCAAAAGCAGAGTGGGATCACCCTGGAATTGTAGCTGTTTGCACCGAAGTCTGACCATATTTGAATTGATGATGCCAGTTCTTGACTACATCATATGATGGGGAATCATCACCATAAACCTCTTTTATCTCTTCAAATGTCTGCTTTGGTGTGCAGCCTTTCAAGTAAAGGAACTTGAGGAACCCTGTATTCCAGTGAGTCCATTGTTAAACCTCACGCCACTTCAGAACCTGTATAATCAAGACTGTTATCAGTTCTGAGTTGTAAATTGGCATGTAACCTACAGAGACTTATATCACAACACATGTGCAGTTTCAGTGTCCTGTGATATATAGTAGTGGGTCAGGGTAAAATTTTAATGAACGCCCCTTGTATGTGTCTTCAAGTCATCTATAATCTTATGCTTGCCCCATGAATGTTGTAGGTTTTTCTTAGGCAAGGAAAACTCAGAGGTGGTTTTGCCAGCTTTTTCCTCTAAAATATATCCTACAGCAGTGTTTTTCAACCTTTTTTGAGCCGCGGCACATTTTTTACATTTACAAAATCCTGGGGCACACCACCAACCAAAATGACACAAAATGACACTCTAACTTACTATATTGTACTATACCATTATACTGTAATATTATTAGTACTATTACAAGTAATATAAAATATATAATTTCAATATTGTATTATTTTTAAAAGTGTTATCTTGTATTACATTATAATAATATAAATATTATAGGTACATACAATATATTATCAGTAAAGCACAGGAGTTAATCCTGACTGTTATCATTACTCTCATAGTCAATAACGATATATTATCAGTCTTTGTCATAGTGTATAACAATATAATAGCATATATTAATGGAAAATAATAATATATTAATACATAGTTCATAATAATAATAATAATAATATAGCCCATGAGGCTCCTTCCACGCCACGTCACAGTCTCTGAGGCCCGGTAGGCTGCTCGCGTACCTGTAGGCGGGCCCCGTTGTTCCCCGCGTTGTGGCAGCAGTGGGCGAAGATGCAGTAGAGCCACGGGTAAAAGAGGAAGCCCGTGAAGGCGGAGGCGGCGGCACTGGCCAGGGCCAGGCTCAAGCTCAAGGGCTCCACTGCCCCATCCGGCCGAACCGGCACCAGGCCCGCCGCCAAGCCCAGCACCGCCAGGCACACCTGCCGCCACATTGCCTCAGACGAGGCACTTCCGCTCCACTGGTGTCCAGTCAGGGAGGGCGCTTATGGTCCCACCGCCTCCGCCGCCGCCATCTTGGTGCTTGGCGGGAGTTCAAGGCCACCGCGACGGGATTGGCCCGTGGGGAATAAAGGGGCGTGGTTTATTCAAGACTCAAGAGGTTCCAATTTGCCACGGCACACCGGTTGGGAAACACTGTCCTACAGCAAATAGGATTCAATGGCAGTCTCCAAGTCATCCATGTATTAAACAAAGCAAATATGTAGATTAATGGGAGATAAATCCTATCCTATACATTATCCAAATCACGAAGAAAATATCACAAGTTGGCCTAATGGTAGAGCCTGCCCTGGAAGTGGCACACATGAATTCTTTAAAACCAGTTTTGAAAACCAGATAACAATGTCAGCTTATGAGCTTGCTAAGAAAGTAGGCTTATAGGCAAGAATGGAACCAGTGGAACAAGAATGAACAATTGAGCGCCTCCTCTGTGATTATATATGAGATGAGCAAAGCAATTCCCCTGCATTTTCTGCCTTGTAAACAGAGAGCTATCTGCAATCAATGCTTGCTTGCCAGACAGCCTGGCACTGCTTTTGGAAAGATGCTCATTTTCCCCAGCTGTATGACTTGAGTAGTACAACCGATTTGGAGCCATGTTTTAATCACAGAGTTGGAAGAGACCAGAAGAGCCATTAGCCCAGTGTTTCTCAACCTTCCTAATGCCGAGACCCCTTAATACAGTTCCTCATGTTGTGCTGACCCCCAACCATAAAATTATTTTCATTGCTACTTCATAATTGGAATTTTGCTATTGTTAGCATCGTAATGTACCGTAAATATCTGATATGAAGGATGTATTTTCATTAACTGGACCAAATATGGCACAAATACCCGATATGCCCAAATTTGAATACTTGTGGGGTTGGGGAGATTAATTTTGTAATTTGGGAGTTGTAGTTGCTTGGATTTATAGTTCACTTACAATCAAAGAGCTTTCTGAACTCTACCAATGATAGAATTGGGCCAAACTTGCCACGCAGAACTCCCATGACCAACAGAAAATACTGGAAGGGTTTGGTGGGCACTGATCTTGAGTTTGGGAGTTGTAGTTCACCTACATCCATAGAGCACTGTGGACTCAAACAGTGATGGATCTGGACCAAACTTGGCACGGATACTCAATATGCCCAAATGTGAATACTGGTGGAGTTTGGGGAAAATAGACCTTGACATTTGGGAGTTGTAGTTGCTGGGATTTATAGTTCACCTGCAATCAAAGAGCATTCTGAACCCCACCAATGATAGAATTGGGCCAAAATCCCTACACAGAACCCCTATGACCAACAGAAAATACTGTATTTTCTGATGGTCTTCGGTGACCTCTCTGACACCCTCTCGCAACCCCCCCCCAAGAGGTCCGATCCCCAGGTTGAGATACACTGCATTAATCCAACCCTCTCCCCTGCCGGAAAACACAAATCACACTGCTTTCCCGCCTATATCACTTACATGTCAGTAGGCGCAGGATTAAGGAAATTTGGACAATACTAGGATCTTGTTCTAAAATGACACACAGTTTTCAGAATATCCATTTAACAGAAAGTGGGATAATCCAGCCATTCCAGAAAGAGTAAAAAAAACAAAAAAAACCCAACATGTTTGAAGAGTTTCCACTTCCCTTTCTTTTGGAGGAATTTTGGGTAAGAAGCAAGGGAGAAGTGGAGATAAACTACCTAACAGTTAATAATACATTAGGAAGGAAAAGAGAATGAGAAAAGAAAGTGATCCTTTGTTCAATGTAGGGGTTTTCCACCCAGCAGTGGTAAGCTGGCTCAAACAAAGAAGCTTCACTGCCTGCAGCAATGCATTTCATCTCCCATTCCACATAAATGCCTTTGGTGACTGAACAGTTTTCCCTATGCCTTTTGCAAGCAGCACCTTAGTTTGTGTATCTTGTTATTATTTATTCGTTCAGACTCTTGGTGATCTTATGGACAAACCCATGCCAGAGCTCCCTGTCGGCCATGGGCATCCCCAGCTCTTTCAAGGTCAAGCCAGTCACTTCAAGGATACCATCCATCTATCTTGCCCTTGGTTGACCCCTCTTCTTTTTTCCTTCCTTTTCCCCCAACATCATTTTCTTCTCCCAGCTTTCCTGTCTTCTCATTATGTGGCCCTGCAGATGTTGCTGGGTTGCAGCTCTCAGCATTCTTCATCACGGACTATGCTGACTACAGTTGAAGCTATTTGCAAACTATCAATATATGGAAAGTGATGCTCTGCCTACCCTTGCTAGCATAAGCGGTCGCTATAGTACAGTGTTTCTCAACCTTCCTAATGCTGCGACCCCTTTATACAGTTCCTCATGTTGTGATGACCCCTAACCATAACATTATTTTCATTGCTACTTCATAACTGTATTTTTTGGGGGGGGTGGGGTGATTTTGTCATTTGGAAGTTGTAGTTGCTGGGATTTATAGTTCACCTACAATCAAAGAGCATTCTCAACTCGCCAACAATTGAATTGAACCAAACTTGGCACACAAAACTCCCATGACCAACAGGAAATACTGGAAGGGTTTGGTGGGCATTGACCTTGAGTTTGGGAGTTGTAGTTCGCCTACATCCAGAGAGCACTATAGACTTAACAATGATGGATCTGGACCACACTTGACATGAATCCTCAATATACCCAAAAACGAACACTGGTGGAGTTTGGGGAAAATAGATCTTAACATTTGGGAGTTGTAGTTGCTGGGATTTTTAGTTCACCTACAATCAAAGAGCCCCTTGCACCCCACCAATGATAGAATTGAGTTGAACTTCCTACACAGAACCCTCATGCCTTGAAGGGACTCTTTCCCTCACCCACACATGTGCATCATGCTGCCATGCGCCGAGCACGCCTGCTCTCCCCTCCCTGCTTGGAGTCTCAGAAACAGCCCTCCCCATTGGCTGGGAAGCCTGCCAATCACAGCAGAGGAGAGCTTTAGGTGGGGGAATTCACAGTCTGTTTCCAAAAAGAAAGAGAAGGACAAGCGGAAAGATCTTCAACCTTCTCTGCCAAAGGGCTTCCTACGACCATCAGAAATGTATGTTACTGAAAAGGACATTCAAGTGCCACCTCGGAGTTGGTTGAGGTAGGCAGGATTTCCCTGGGTACTGGTTGTGGGGGGTCGGGAGCAGGTCATCTGCTCGAGATCCCCGTGTACAACTGGTGGGCCACTGTGTGATACAGAATGCTGGACTAGATGGGCTGAGGTCCGATTCAGCATGGCTCTTCTTATGTTCTTATGTTCTTATGATGGTCTTTGGCGACCCCTCTGAAACCCTCTCGCGACCCCTCTGGGGGTCCCGACCCCCAGGTTAAGAAGCACTGCTATAGTATAACCTACAGATCTTTTGCATTGTGAACTCTTGACTCTGCCTTTTCCTCTCCTCTGCTTCAGTTCCACCTGTTCATAGATTTTCCCAATAGCGTAGATACTAGATACCTTCCTTTGTATTAATTTTTGGGTGGACCATAACAGCCCCCAGAGGCCAGTCTTAGTTGGTCTATTCCAGTGTTTCCCAACCAGTGTGCCGTGGCTCACTAGTGTGCTGTTAGTGATCATCAGGTGTGCCGTGGGAAATTGGAACCTCCAATACCCTTTCTTCCCACTCCTGCCGAACACTTTTTCTTCTCCACTCGGGCTCCCTTCTTCCCTGCTTGCTTTGCCTCGCTTTGTTCACGCTGCCCTTCTGCCGCCATTTTGATCCGAGGGGGCAGCATGAGCGCATTCAGAAAAGGTGGGGGGAGGGAGGAAGAAGTGGGGCGAGTCTGCGCAGTAGCATCTGCATGGGTCACGTCAAAGCAAGGCAAAGCGAGCAGAGCAAGTCTGGGAAGAAGGGAGCCCGAGTGGAGGAGAAAAAGTAAGTGTTTGGTAGGAGGGGGAAGAAAGGGCGCGAAGGGGAAGGGGGAGGAAGAGGTCTCTGTCGAAAGCTGGCATGGGCAAACTTGGACCTTCCAGGTGTTTTGGACTCCAACTCCCACCATTCCTAGCAGCCTCAGGCCCTTTTCCTTTTCCCCCTCAGCCACTTAAGCAGGAAAAGGCCTCAGGCTGTTAGGAATGGTGGGAATTGAAGTCCGAAGCACTCAAAGGGCCGAAGTTTTCCCATGCCTGTTTGAGGGACCTTAAAGTGGTGAGCCTCCTTCCAACATTGTGATTCTGGATAGAAAACAAACAACATTACATTGTTTGAGTCCACAGTGCTCTCTGGGTGTAGGTGAACTACAACTTCCAAACTCGGGGTCAATTCCCAAGCAAACCCTTACAGTACTTTCTGTTGGTAATGGGAGTTCAATATGCCAAGTTTGGTTCAATTCCATTGTTGCAAGAGTTCAGGATGCTCTTTGATTGTGTGTTAACTATAAATCCCAGAAACTGTAACTGCCAAATGTCAAGGTCTATTTTCCCCAAACTCCATCTGTGTTCACGTTTGGGCATATTGAGTATTCATGCCAAGTTTGGTCCTGATCCAACATTGTTTGAGTCCACAGTGCTCTCCGGATATAGATGAACTACAACTCCAAAACTCAAGGTCAACTATATGTATTACTGTGTTAGAGTGTCATTTTGTGTCATTTTGGTTGGTGGTGTGCCCCAGGATTTTGTAAATGTAAAAAATGTGCCGCAGCTCAAAAAAGGTTGGGAAACACTGGTCTATTCCATTTGTCCAGCTCTCTTGCTGGACTCCTCCTTTTTTCTACAGTCACTAGAGGCAGGCATGTAGCCAGGGGGCTGGGGGCTTCAGCCCCCCGAAATTCTCAGGGTGGTCCGCGAAAAGGCCTTACTGGTACATTATTTAAACTGTTATGTTTATTCATATCATGATCTGATCACCATGCTCATTATATCCCACATTAATGGGGTTATTGGGATAACAATACAAAAGGTTTGCTAGGGTAGACCCTCTTCCACCCAGTCTCAGCCCCCAGAACCAATCTCAGCCCCGAATCAAAATCCTGGCTACGGCCCTGACTAGAGGCTTGGGGCATTGTCTGGTTATCCTGGGCCTAGCAATCCAAAATAGGTTTCCTTAGCACCTGCATTCAGTAGTATTTTTATACCACCAGTCCAAAGGACAACAGAAACTTATTACCAGCTTAACCTTCACAAGAAAGGAGATGAGTTGGTTTGTAATTGTCGCTTTGCACCACAGACTGCAGCCAGTAAAGATTCCTTTTGTAATGTACTGTTTTAAGTTATCTTATGATAGTCCCAGGTGGAATTAACCCTTTATTCATCTTGTTTGTGGTAAACTCATTTTGGTTATCCTTTCGCCTTGCCTAAAGTGCCCCTGTCTGCTAAGGGTCTTAATCTTAACAGAAGGTATACAGATAACCCCTGAGTAAAGCCAAAGGCTCGGACGTGCCATCACATGCATAATGTCCGGATCAGTTAAATAGACATCATGGGCACCAAAAATATTCCAAAATGGGCAGTCCCAAGTGAACCTGTAGCAAAGTTTCTTCCTCCGGTACAGGTGTTAATCCCTTATTTTTAGGACACCCAGGCTACTTTTTTGTGGCTGGCCAATGAAACTGAAATGTCCTTAGATCTGTATGCCAGCTGTTGGTCGCTGATGAAAATAAAACCAACATACATGAAATCACTGGTTCCTCTCCAGTAAAATATTTCAAGTGCAACCACAAAAGCTTCTGGCTCTGTTGCTGCCTGTGAGCTGCTTGCCAACAATTCACTAAGCAGAACCCTCCACAAAATGTATTAAGCCAAATTGCACTAGGCAGCAAAAAATCTACTGGAAAAGTGGCTGGGATCAAAGGGAGGGAGGAGCGCCAGGAATTTTCACGAAGCCAGAGCTCAGAGAAACCGAAAATTATGTAACTTTGGGGGATTAGTTGGTGAAGGTGAAAATGAATGAGGCTAAGCTTAGGCTCCCTAAGTCAATTCATTGCAAAGTGCCACACGAATCCATTTGTCTCTCCGTTACAGTGGCCTTCAGAAGACTATATTTAGAAACTCACATCTGATATGTAATAATCCCACAATAGCTCACGAAAGGCAAATGCTTTCATCTAACACCATCCTTTCCTGTTTGAAAACAGTTTTCCGCCCCTACACTGGTGCTCTTCAGATCATGTGTCAGATGACAATTCTATCACTCTCAATGAGTATGAATGGAGAATGATGGGAACTGTAGTCACTCACGCAGATACAAAGGGACCTTCCACAAGGCTCTTTATCCCAGGATTTGATCTCAGAATATCTGCTTTGAACTGGAATATACGAGTCCCCACTGCCAGATAACCTGAGTAAGGTAAAGATATCCACTGACATTAAGTCCAGTCATGTCCAACTCTGGGGGTTGGTGCTCATCTCCATTTCTTTTCTTTTTTAAAAAATAGATTTTTATTGAAAGTTTTGAATACAAATGAATAAACGAAAGAAAATGGATTAGGGCTAGGATAGTTTAGGAATATGGGGAGGATTGAGGGGTTAGGGAAAGGGTAAGAATAGAAAGTGTTGGGGATAATGGTTTAATAGGGAATCCTGGGAGGAAAGTACTGGATAAAGGTAGTGAGGAAAGATAGAAAAGGGGTATTTTGTTGACTTCCATCTTTATTATTCTGGTTTTGATCTTGATTATCTGGTACAATCCTCTTTATTCTCTAATATTTGTCACTTTTTTCTTTCAGTTCATTTTCTGTAACTGTATATCATCATCGGGTCTTCATATAACTCTTGAATGGACATGACTGGACTTAATGTCAGTCTGTTGTCTTTTTCCCTTTGCTTTTAGAATCCTTCAGATAGAGCAGGCCTGCCCAACAGGCGGCCCAGGGGGCCGCACACGGCCCTCCAGCCCCTTGGATCCGGCCCTCCTACCCTCCTGCAAGAAATCAGCTGTTTAAAATATTTTTTTTGAAAAATTGTAGCGCCGGCACAGCTGTCCGCCGTTACCTGTCCTGGCTCTTCAGCAGACAGGAAATGATCCAGGTCAGGAAATGAAACCACGGAGCCAAAGGACTACAAGTCCCAGCTTCCCCTCCGCGGCGCCATTTCCTTTGACACTAGAAGAGGACAGGAAGTGCTCTTCTGCTCTGTCTTCGGCTCCTGCCTCTGTGTCTTCGCCTCTCTCGTGCTCCGGCTCCTGGATCCTCGTTGGAAGAGAGAAGCCGGACCGGAGCAAGGCTGTGTGGAGCTCCATTTGGGCAGCGGTCGTTTGGGAAGGATACCGAACTAAGGTAGGCTGAAGCAGAGGGCTGTTTTGCTGGGGTGGGATCCTTCCTTCCTTCAATCCTTCCTTCCTTCAATCCTTCCTTCCTTCCTTTCTTCCTTCCTTGCTTTTATTCTTGATTTATTTTTATTTTTATTTTATTTATTTCCTTTTATTCTTGCATTTATTCCTCCCTCATTTCTTCCCTCTATCCATCTTCCTTCCTTCCTCTCTTCCCTTTCTTTTATTTTATTTTTATTTATTTTCACACCGTGGCCCCCCAGGTGATCAGTGACCGGAATTCCGGCCCTTGGGCCGGTAGAAGTTGGACCAGCCCTGAGATAGAGGGTGAGAGTATCCATGTCCATTGTCTGCTATTATCATATATGTAAATAAGCCTGTTGGTTTCTTTTTCCTTATCTTCCTTGCTAGCCGTTCTCTTTGGGAGATTCTTCATCCACTTCTAGGGCATCCTGTTTCAAAGACCTATAGCTTGTGGTCGCCTTTGGGGAGTAAGAATTTCATTTCTTTATATTTACCTTCTTTCTTTGTTGTACTATCTCATCCCAAAATCTCTTTCTGTTGAACTGTACCGCAACATCTCTAGCTTCTTTGTTCTTCCTTACATAAGAACTTCCTAATTGTGAAAGCTGTTCAACAGTGGAACTCTCTGCCCAGAGTGTGGTGAAGGCTCCTTCTTTGGAGACTTTTAAACAGAGGCTGGATGGCCATCTGTCGGGGGTGCTTTGAATGTGATTTTCCTGCTTCTTGTCAGGGATTGGACTGGCTGGCCCACGAGGTCTCTTCCAACTCTATGCTTCCTCACCATTTGCTTCCTTTTCTCGGTATACAAAATGCTGTACTGTGTAAATTATTCCTCTAGCTGCAATTTCTAAAACTTCTAATCTTTAAGAACTGGATTCCAGGGGACAAAGGTCACTTAAGCTTAAGCATGGAATGTCTCCCGTTTAAAACAATCCTCCACTGCATGTTATTCCTTGGACAAGAACAGCTGTGCCAGATTTTTGTTAGCCTTTCTGCACTCTATTAGTGTCCAAAAAAGAAGACGGGCAGAGGCTGAGACCAAATCTCATACGGAAGTAAGCTTGTGGGATTAGTCTGCAATCTTGCATATTACAAGACAAAGCACTGTGGCTACTTGGATAATTTTGCTGCCTCTGTTGGTAGATCCTGGGTCTTTTTTAATGGATCTCAATAATTGATTCTTTCGGAACACTGGATTGTGGTGCTTTAAATTTTAATTTGAGCAGCATAGTCCACACAGGTGGTTTTGATCTTTTATTCACAGTAAAAGCATTGCCTTTGGTATTTTATTCTTTGAGTTAGAACAGAAAGAAACCATCCTGGGTTTTAGATACAATATAGCTGGACCTCCATATCCATGAATTCAACCATCCATGGATTAAGTCAGTGTTTCGCAACCGTGAGCAATCATCAGGTGTGCCGTGGGAAATTGGAACCTCCAGGGGGGGGGGTGGGGGAGTCTAGTGTGTTGAAGTATAAAAACCCTAAGAAACCTACCTCAATAAAGGCACAAAATTACAAACACCCCCCTCCCCACCCGTTGTCTACTTGGACTCTCCCTCTCCATGCATTGGGAAGGCCTGACTCCCTTTCCCCAAGTAGAGACCTCCTCTTGCCTCCTGGGGGTTCTGTGTGGGAAGTTTGGCCCAGTTCTATCATTGGTGGGGTTCAGAATGCTCTTTGATTGTAAGGGAACTATAAATCCCAGCAA
The DNA here is from genome assembly GCA_030556195.1 of Anolis apletophallus. Classification (NCBI taxonomy): domain Eukaryota; kingdom Metazoa; phylum Chordata; class Lepidosauria; order Squamata; family Anolidae; genus Anolis; species Anolis apletophallus. The sequence continues at coordinate 157,656,978 of JARBWK010000004.1, forward strand.
CTACAACTCCCAAATGTCAAGATCTATTTCCCCTGAACTCCATCTGCGTTCATATTTGGGCATATTGAATATTCATGCCAAGTTTGGTCCTGATCCAACATTGTTTCAGTCCACAGTGCTCTCTGGATATAGGTGAACTACAACTCCAAAACTCAAGGTCAATGCCCACCAAACTCTTATAGTATTTTCTCTTGGTTATGGGAGTTCTGTGAGGGAAGTTTGTGTCTTTCTGCCATTCCTGCCAGGATATCTATGTCGTGCTCATTGAAACAGGCCCAGGTTTCACACTGAGTGTATACATATATTTTAAAAACATATTAAATATATGTATTACTGTGTTAGAGTGTCGTTTTGTGTCATTTTGTTTGGTGGAGTGCCCCAGGATTTTGCAAATGTAAAAGGTGTGCTGCGGCTCAGAGAAGGTTGGGAAACACTGGATTAAGTCATATCGACCTATCCCAATAAGCTAAAAAGCAAACTTTGTTTTTGCCATTTTACTATCTCACTGTATATAATGGGTTGAAATTTGGTATTTGTGATGAGGTGGTTATTTATGTGTAAATACATGTGCTGTATGTTTATCACATGTTTGTTTATATGGTTTAGAAGGGACATTTGTATTTGAAATGGGGTTGAATGTTAGACAGACCCTAAAGGGTTAACTATGATAGTAAAGGCATTTCCCTCCTAGGGGAATGTGTTGTCATAGTAACAGTGGGCGGAGCCAGCCAAGTCTAGCTTTAGAATGTTCAGTTTAAATCTGACAGTTGAAGAATGTCAGTTGGCCAGCTGCTGTGAGCAGAGTTAGGAATTAGAGTTGCTGAAGCAGCAAGCTGTCTGTAGGAACTGCAGTGTGCAGTTCAGTTCTGTGCGTGGGTTTGAGGGAAACCCAAGTGTGTGGGACAGAGTTTAGTCCCAGGGTTGAGAGTAACCCAGTATTAAGTAGTTACTTGTGTGTAACTGTATTAGGGGAAAAACCCCAGTGTTATATTGTTTAAAGTTGCAAGTTGGTACCTCTTCGGAGCACCTTTGAAACCACCTAAGCCCATTTGTGGAAGTCGTTTGTTCACCAGGACTCTCACATCTAGTGGTCAAGCATTGACAAATGATGGCAGCGAAATTCTTTACACTTAAACAGTACAAATCCTTGTTACACCGCAAAGATCAACGCCAGCTTTCAGCGGCATTTTGATTCTTTTCAGTATTCATATGGGGTTCTGAAACCAAATCCCAGCTGACACCAAACGCGTTGTAGTCCAGCCTTTGATTCTGCCTGCACCTGATCTCTCTGGGGATTCTTGGCCTGTTAGTCATTCTGATGACACTGGGGATTCTGGGTCTGCAGGTCAGCAGAAGAGCCAGCAAGAGATTTTAAGCCCTGAAAATGGGTGGTATGTGTCTGAAGGCCACATTCCTGAAAGGCAATTTTTCAGAGAAGCAAGGTCAGAAACAGATCTGAGCTCAGAGGATGAAAATGGAAGTCCAGGTGGACAGACTAATGAGCAGTTAGATAGGAGATTTATGTTCCGTCAACATAGAGCTTCTCAGGAGAATTTACAAGAGAATTCAAAATGATCTTAAGAGATTAGAGAGATGGGCCAAAACTAACAAAATGAAGTTCAAGGGTGACAAATGCAAGATACTCCACTTAGGCAGAAAAAATGAAATGCGAAGGTACAGAATGGGGGAAGTGTGGCTTGAGAGCAGTACATGTGAAAAAGATCTTGGGGTCCTTGTGGACAACAAGTTAAACATGAGCCAACAATGTGATGTGGCGGCAAAAAAAGCCAATGGGATTTTGGCCTGCATAAATAGGAGTCTAGTGTCTAGATCCAGGGAAGTCATGCTACCCCTCTATTCTGCCTTGGTTAGACCACACCTATATTGTGTCCAATTCTGGGCATCACAATTGAAGAGAGATATTGACAAGCTGGAATGCATCCAGAGGAGGACGACTAAAATGATCAAGCGTCTGGAGAACAAGCCCTGTGGGGAGCGGCTTAAAGAGCTGGACATGTTTAGCCTGAAGAAGAGAAGGCTGAGAGGAAATATGATAGCAATGCATAAATATGTGAGAGGAAGTCATAGGGAGGAGGGAGCAAGCTTGTTTTCTGCTGCCCTGGAGACTAGGACGCTGAACGATGGCTTCAAACTACAAGGAAGGAGATTCCACCTGAACATTAGGAAGAACTTTCCGACTGTGTGAGCTGTTCAGCAGTGGAACTCTCTGCCCCAGAGTGTGGTGGAGGCATTTTCTTTGGAAGCTTTTAAACAGAGGCTGAATGGCCATCTGTCAGGGGTACTTTGAATGCAATTTTCCTGCTTCTTGGCAAAGGGTTGGACTGGATGGCCCATGAGGTCTCTTCCAACTCAATGATTCCATGATTAGCCAAGAAGTTCTTATCAGTTTCCCAGGGGAGAATGCATGGTTTTCCCCTTTATATTAACTAGCCCAACAGATGGAGCCGTCAATCCAGGCAACATTGGTGTTTGAGTATAGAATTCCTGCCAAGTCAAGGGAATTCTAGTTCCATGTTCCATGTTTCCTTTTGTTCATGTCTCATAATTCCAAGTTTTGAGGATGTTTCCTGAATCTCATGTTTTGGTTTTATTTTGCTTTTGTATTCCTGATTTTTGATGCTACTCCGGTACTATGATTTCTGCAGATTATTCCTGATATTTGGACTTTTGTTTTTTATACTATTTTGCTGAATATATATATATATATATATATATATATATATATATATATACATACATACACACACACACACACACACACACACACACACATACAGGTCCTTCTCAAAAAATTAGCATATAGTGCTAAAGTTCATTATTTTCCATAATGTAATGATAAAAAATAAACTTTCATATATTTTTGATTCATTGCACACCAACTGAAATATCTCAGGTCTTTTTTTGTTTTAATACTGATGATTTTGGCATACATATCTCAAAAAATTAGTATATTCCATCCGACCAAATATGCTAATTTTTTGAGACAGTATTTTTGGGTTTTCAGGAGCTGTATGCCAAAATCATCAGTACAAAACAAAAAAAGACCTGAAATATTTCAGTTGGTGTGCAATATATGAAAGTTTAATTTGTATCATTACATTATGGAAAACAATGAACTTTAGCGCTATATGCTAATTTTTTTTGAGAAGGACCTGTATGTATGTATGTATATATATATATATATATTCTTCAATAACCTGCTTTGCTATTTTACCTTGGACGGAAGTGTGTGTTCAGTACAGAGGTGGTTCCCAGCCTTGGCGTGCAACAAAATGCCCACTGTCCATTCCAAAACAGATCTTATTTTTACTAGCTTATTTTTTCTTTTGTTTTTATGTGCCTTGCAGGAATCCAGTCAGAATGTTTTCTTAGCAAGATTGATTCAGGGGAGGCTTGTTTCAGGGAGGTTTTCCTTCCTAGGGAGCCCATAGGTTCATGGCCGGATTACCCATAAGGCCAGACTAGGCCATGGCCTCGGGCGGCGGATTTTGGGGGCAGCATTTCCGGCCCTGAAGGAAGGGGTGAAGGAAGGAGTGGCGCCCGCCCGCAGGACAAGGAGCCGGGGGGAAGCCCCGCCGCCCCTAGGGCGATTGACGCGGTGGGCACCACTCCTTCCCTCAGTGAGGGGAGGAGGTGCGCCGGTGTGAGCGCGGCGGCGGGGGAAGTGGCGTGATTCTCCCTAAGGGCGGGACTTCCGGCGGCGCCTTGTGCGTCACGCCGGCAGCGGCTCCGCCCCTCCTCCCTTCAGTGAAGGGAGGGGGGCGGAACCGGCGTGACTGCTACGGCGATTCACGCGGCTTTCCCCACTGCCGCCCGCTCGTGTTTGGGGCACGGGCGAGCGGCGGCGGGGGAAGCCACGTGAGTTTCCCTAAGGGCAGGACTTCTGGCGGCGCCTTGTGTGTCACGCCGCCCCCGCAAGAGGCCCCGCCCCCGGGGGCGGCATTTAGACCGGGCGGCCTCGGGCGGCACAGGCCGCTAATCCGGCCCTGCATAGGTTTCAATGGCTAAACATCTTCCAGAAATCCAAATTCCACATTCAAACTGCTCTAGCTCTTAAACACAAATGTCCAGTTGCAGACTTTTCACCCTCTCTAGTCATTTATTTTTACAATTAGCATTCACTTAACATATTGCTGCAGGGGAAATATGTGATATGGGGGACATCTTTACTTTTCCAATCCAGAGCAATCTCCCCTGCCAGATGGTTTCCTTGATGAATACTAACGAAAATTTGGGACAATTCTCCAATTTGGGGGTTGCATAATAAAACACTAAACCATGCTCAGCATTTACAATCAGGCCAAGTAGATTAATGCTGTACATTGAGTTTTTTAAAAAACTCTGTATTTGTTGTGTTTGGGATTATAACTGCCAGAATATCTATTCAGTTTGGCGATTGGTGCTTCAGGCTTGGGGATTATGGGAGATGCACTCAGGATAAGTAATTTTCCCAAGCTATGGCCTCTGGTGGTGCAGCAGGATAAACCACTGAGCTGCTGAACTTGATGACCGAAACATTGACAGTTCGAATCTGGGAAGCGGAGTGAGCTCCGGCTGTTAGCTCCAGTTTTTGCCAACCTAGCAGTTTGAAAACATGCAAATGTGAGTAGATCAATAGGTCTTGCTCCAGCGGGAAGGTAACGGCACTCCATGCAGTCATGCCAGCCACATGACCTTGGAGGCGTCTATGGACAACGGCAGCTCTTCAGCTTAGAAAAGGAGATGAGCACCATCCCCCAGAGTCGGACACAACTAGACTTAATGTCAAGGACATTAAGGACATTTACCTTTACTTATGGCAAATATTCCTGTGTTGTAAATGTTTGTGCCAATAGCCTAGAGCAGGAGTGGGCAACCTACGGCTCGCGGACCAAACCCGCCCCACCCCCCGGCCGGTTCTATCCGGCTCACCGAAGGGCCCCAGCAGCGGCCGACAGAGGTGAAGGGGGGGAGGGGGGAGAAGAGGAGGAGGAGGCCAGGGAGGGAGGGAGCGAGGGAGGGAGGAAGCGCCACCCACGCCGCTGAGAATCCTTAATGTAAGTGCATCCTTAATGTACATCCCAGCAACTCCAACTCCCAATGTCTATTTTCCCCAAATTTCCCCAGTGTTCACATTTGGGCATATTGAGGATTCATGCCAAGTTTGGTCCTGATCAAACATTTTTTGAGTCCATAGTGCTCTTTGGATGTAGGTGAACTACAACTCCCAAACTCAAGGGCAATGCCCACCTTCTAGTGTTTTCTATTGGTCATGCAGTCCTGTGTGCCACGTTTGGTTTAGTTCCATCATTAGTGGAGTTGAGAATGCTCTTTGATTGCAGGTGAACTATAACTCCCAGCAACTACATCTAAATGACAAAATCAATTTTTTGAGTGATGGTCACTTTTTGGGTGTTAGTAGGTGTCTTGTGGCAGCAATTTGTCCTGTGGTTTTTGAGTTACGTTAATCTCACAAATGAACATTACATTTATATAATGTATAAATTGTTCTCAGGAGTCTGGAGAACAAACCCTATGAGGAGCGGCTTGAAGAGCTGGGCTTCAAGAGCTGGGCATGAAGAAGAGAAGGCTGAGAGGAGACATGATGAGGGCCATGGATAAATATGTGAGGGGAAGTCATAGGGAGCAGGCTTGTTTTCTGCTGCCCTGGAGACTAGGACGCAGAACAATGGCTTCAAACTACAAGAAGGGAGATTCCATCTGAACATTAGGAAGAACTTCGTGACTGTGAGAGCCGTTCAGCAGTGGAACTCTCTGCCCCAGAGTGTGGTGGAGGTTCCTTCTTTGGGGGCTTTTAAACAGAGACTGGATGGCTATCTGTCAGGGGTGCTTCGCATCTCCACTTCTGACATTCAACCTGACTTTGATGCACTTGTTAAAGACCAACAGAGACAGAAATGATACAAATGTTCACATTTTGTTAACCATTGTTTTGTAAAATTTTAGTGAATAAATGCCATTTTTCCTATGACAACCTTTCTTTTTCATTGCTCATAACATTTACTCGTATCAGTCTAATTAATATATAAAAAATGCAATGTAGTGCCTTATTATTATTATTATTACTAGCTGTACCCGGCACGCGTTGCTGTGCCCTATTTTGGAGATGCGAGGAAGTCTGAGTATGTAAGAGTTGGAGTTGTTGTTAGTTATGGTGTTGTTGGGGTCATGGCTGTGTTGTTGTGGGTTGTTTTGGTGGGTGGGATGTTGGAGTCCTGTGGAGTTGTTGTTGTGTGGTGTTGCTGGCGTTCTGCATAGCTTGTGGATATACAATGTTTTTTGTCTTTCCGTCTGCTGTGTTGATGTAGAGGTTGATGCGTGTGTGGGTGGGGTACTTTGGAAGTGAGTGGAGGTACTTGAAATCCCATTATCCATGGTGTGTCCTCCTCTAATCTGCAGTCGGATGGAGTGTGGGTCATGGGGTGCATTGTTTGCCAAGTTTGGTCTTTATCGGTCTTGGTTCTGGGACACAGTGGTCTGTGGGAATGGTGGGTTTTGAAGTACTACAAATCCCATTATCCATGGAGGTACTTCAAGTCCCATAATCCATAGTCCACCCTCCTCCAAACTGTAGTAGAATGTAGCGTGGGTCATAGGGCTCTGTGTGCCAAGGTAGGTTACTGTAAATTCAGGCCATACACAATGTCCCATGAGCTGAGGCCTAGTCAGGATTAGCAAGTTAATGAAGCCTTACTGTCAATTCAGGCCATACACAATGTCCCATGAGCTGAGGGCTAGTCGGGAGAATCAAGTTAATGAAGCCTTACTGTCAATTCAGAGCGTAAACAGCATTCCATTAAGTGAGGCCTAGTCAGGGAAATTAAGTTAATGAAGCCTTACTGTCAATTTTGGGCGTGGTCTGTGATTTGTAGGGGTGTAAATTTTCTGTGGGATGTGAATTGGGTGTTTGTGTTTGTGCCTCAGCCCTTTGCCTTATCCTCCTCTGACAGTTTATTATGGGTTGGAATGTTCATGTTGGCTGGCCAGTACAGGAGTTATGCAAATCTGCCCTTATTGGCAGCCAATCATGTTGTCAGAATGTAGAGGCTGGGAGAGTCATTGGCAGCCCTGGAGGATGCTGGGAAATGTAGTTTTTTTACTCGTTGTTTTGGGGGCCTTTTAGGTTTTGGGGGGAAAAGTTTCTTTGCTACAAACCTACCTTGTCTGAGGCCTATTTCTGTTGGCAAGTTTGTTGTCTCTGCGTTGTAAGGTTTCTCTGTTTGGGACGGTCGTTCCATGACGACTCTTCCTTTATATATATAGATTAAAGAAATTAAATTGATATTATGTAGAATGTAGTTCAGCCTTTAGGTGCGGCCCTCCATAATATTTTTCGGCTCTCGTGTGGCCCCATGGAAAAAATAATTGCCCACCCCTGGCCTAGAGACTAGAAGGATGGATTATTTGATGCACATAAAGCTGTGGACTGAACTGTATGGTGTAGCCACAGTTCTTACTCATGTGATGATGAACTTCCTCTTGAATAATACATACCTGAATAGGGCTTTGGATATTGCCTTGGGGAATAGTTCTAGAAGTGGAAAATGGGAGCATTATCTCCTGTTAATAAAAAAAATTCTGGCTACCTTCCAAATTATTTTTTTTCCAGTTCCCAAATTTTTCTAACAACCTAAAACTTGAGCTGCACATTTAGAAAATACAGTTTAAGCATCCAAAGAAAAAGGCTAGACCAAGTGACCAACTTAATGTGAACACAACACATAGAGCAGATGTACATGGGTTGTTTTTTTTAAAATTGGAAAATGAAGGAAAAATTCATTTGGAGGTTGACCAAAATACTTATGCAGGGAATGATATCTTTTATCTCCCATAATCCCCTGATATGTCCTGCTATGCCCCTAAAGGTAAAGATGCATTGGTACCCAGAAGACTAATGCATAAGAAATCACCTGTTCTGACCCATCCTTTGAGAAAAGTTCAGAAGTTGCCTCAGGTGGCATATGCTAGGATAGGGCTATCAAATTCATTTTCATAGAGCAGGGGTAGGGAACCTATGGCTCGGGAGCCAGATGTGGCTCTTTTCATGATTGCATCTGGCTCTCCAGAGCAGCCCAGGCCTCGGTTTCCCAGCATGCAGCGGGGAGGAGTGATGCAAATGCGCCGCGACTACCTTTCCGTGGCGCCATCGCCACCTCTTCCTCATCCCTCGCTGCTCTCGGGGCCCTGCGCTCTCTTTGCCAGGGATGGCGGAGCCCAGCGGCGCCTCATCCTCGTCTTCCTCTTTGTCCTCCGCCACAGGTCTTGGAGGAGGCGGCGGAGGTGGGCCTGGCCCTGGCACCGCAGACCCGGCCTCGCCCCCCCCCCCCGGGGGACGCCCAGCTCATCGCCCTCATCATCGGGCAGCTCAAGAGACACTGCTTCTTCGACGCCTTCCGGAGGGACTGCCTCGCTGATGTCGACAGCAAGGTCCGCCTTAGCCCTGCGCCCTCCTCCCCCTTCCTTCTACCTTTCTCTTCCTTTCTTTTTCCCTCTCTTTTTCTTTCATTCTTTTCCTCCCTTTCTCCCTACCTTATTTCCTTCCTTATTTCCTTCCTTCCTCTTCTATTATTTTTCCCCAAGCCTTTCTTCCTTCTCCTTTTTTTCACTTCCCTCTCTCTCCCCTTCTTTCTTTTCTTCTTTTCCCTTCATTATTTTATTTTTTCCTCACTCCCTTTCCTTTCTTTTTCCCACCCTTTCCTTTCCTCCCTTCCCATTTCCTTCTTTCTTTTCCCCTCCTTGTCTCTCTCCTGCTTTTCTTTTCTTCCTTTTCCATAGTTCATTCTTTTTTCTTTCTTCCTCTCCCTCCTTTATTTTCTCTTTCTCTCTTTCTTTCTTTCTTTCTTTCCCCCTTCCTTCCGTCTTCTCTTCCTTCCCAGAGTCCTGAGCATGCCTTTTGCAAAACCAGGTCTGAAGTGTCCCGTCATTCTGCCGATTGAGTCCTTTTCTCATAGTATGTATGTATATACTCACATTTAGTTGAATTCAGCCTAAAAATATATTATATATATTATATGGCTCTCACTGAAATACATTTCTAAATATTTTGCTTTCATGGCTCTCTGAGTCAAAAAGTTTCCCGAACCCTGTCATAGAGGGTCACATCAGACTTATAGTTGCCTTCAAAGGGCTGTTGAATCCATGGATGGAGAATTCTACTTCTTCCTCTCTCTTCTCCTTCCCTACAGAGTTCATTGAAAGCAAACTACTTTTGCACTTTGAGCTCTATTCGCAAAAATCAAACAATCCTTATTTGATGCGTTGTTGAAGTCTTTCATGGTCAAAATCACTGGGTTACTTTGAGTTTTCCAGGCTGTATGGCCATGTTCCAGAAGCATTCTCTCCTGACGTTTTGCCCACATCTATGGAAGGCATCCTCAAAAGTTGTGAGGTCTGTTGAAAACTGGGCAATTGAGGTTTATAGATCTGTGGAATGTCCAGAGTGGGAAAAAGAACAATTGTCTGTTGGAGGCCAGTGTGAATGTTACAATTGGCCACTTTGATTAGCACTGAATAGCCTTGCAGCTTCAAAGCCTGGCTGCTTCCCACCCTGGATTTTCCACAGATATATAAACCTCACTTGCCAAGTTTCCAACAGACCTCACAGACCTTTGATGATGCCTGCCATAGATGTGGGCGAAACGTCAGGCGGGAATGCCTCTGGAATATGGCCATACAGGCCGAAAAACTCACAGCAACCCAATCCTTATTTGGAGAAAGGGGGAAACTGGGAGAAAGAGAGAGAAACTGGGACATTTTGCAAGCAGCTGAAAAGTAGAACAACAGAGGATTAATCAGGAGTGTTGCTGTAATGTTGGCAGCTGCATCCATTCCAGTTATTATTTGTGAAATGATTGGAAGGTAGGCCATTGCTAACTCTTAATGAACAGCAACGAAAGGAATGGGATTAGACCAGGTACGGGCAAACTTTGGCCTTCCAAATTTTGGCTTAAGCGTCCGAGGGGGAAAAGGGCCTGAGGCTGTAAGGAATTGTGGGACTTAAAATCCAAAACACCTGGAAGGCCAAAGTTTACCCATGCCTGGATTAAACCCATGCTTCTGGAATATCCAGATCCGATTTTCTTTCTTGTTTAAACAAAGAAAGACAAACCACAAAAATTAGTGGTGTGTACAAGTTTGTACACACAACCGGAGCACTAATCGCACTAAGGATCGATTTTTCTTGTTTCAGCATGCCCTCGATGATTAATTTCTAACAGAACATGTGCCTGCAAACTGGAAACCCCAAGCCTCCAGCTGTGACATGGCCATTTTTCTTTACTGAATAATCCATAGGAAATACAGGAGAAGAGAAGAAGAAATCTAATTAAGATATTTTAGAAAGCAACTCCCACTTCTCCGAGTAAGTAAACGAACAAGGAACGGCATAGTAGGGCATTGTATCCAAAAACCGGGATTGTGATTAACTTTACCCAAACAATCAAGAATTCACAAAACAGATTATTAAAACATAACCTCTTTCCCAGTTTGACATGGACAGTCTCAACTAATCCTCAGTCTTCCTACGTTTTCCGATGCTTTGAAAACATCCCGGGTTCCTTCTCTTCCTCTGCTCACTTTTTTCCTTCATTCTCATCTTACTTCAGTTGTTGTAAACTGAAAAATAGCTTGCGCTCAACACAGGGCCCTTCCACACAGCCCTATATCCCAGAATATAAAGGCAGAAAATCCCACAATATCTGCTTTGAACTGGGTTATCTGAGTCCATACTCCACTAATGTGGGATTTTCCACCTTGATATTCTGGGATATAGGGCTGTGTGGAAGGGCCCTCAGCAAAGGCAAGAAGTGAGAAGTGGAATTTTGCCCTTCTCAATAGACTCAGGGCCCTTTGACAAAGGCACTAAAATCCAGTTTAAAGCCGGCTCAAGAATGAGGTGTCTACAAAACACACACTCCCAATGTGAACTGCACAATGCCTCCAGACAAAAACAGCGTATTAAAAAACTGACTGAAAATTCTGGATCAAGTCATGAAATGCACTGAGACCCATCTATCTATCTATCTATCTATCTATCTATCTATCTATCTATCCATCCATCCATCCATCCATCCATCCATCCATCCATCCATCCATCCATCCATGTATATAATAAAAGTCAGTGTTTGCAGCGGGAGGTGCGGAGGGCGGAAGGTGCGGAGGAATATGTGGCAGCTTTTCAATTGGTTGCCACTGTGGGATTATTTGCATAAAGGAATCTCATTGACCAGCCACAAAACTCCGACACTCTAAGGCACCAGACAGTTTTTCCGTTGGCAATGGAATGTTCATTTCCTAATAGGAATTCACTACAGAGAGAGGGTTTCCTGATGTACTGAGAGCATTACTAGTATTACAAGCTAGGCCCAAAAATATTTTATTTATTTATTTATTTATTTCTTCGATTTTATATTCCGCTCCTCCCCTGCAGGCTCGGGCGGGTAACAATGAAGTATACATGGGCGACATGTCCTCAACATGCAGCCCTACAAATACATAAAAACAAATTAAAACGCAGTCCGGCCAATTCCAAATACAAGGGGCATACTGAAATTTACAGTATGCTATCCATTGAGGCCTAAGGGAATGCTAGTCCAAAAGAGGGCGGTCCGACAGGCCCTTCTGAAGGGTACCAGTTCTAGGATGGCCCGGGTACTGTCCGGCAGAGAGTTCCACAGGGCTGGAGCTGCCGCGGAGAAAGCTCTCTGACGAGTCGCGGATAGGTGGCAGGAGCGGACTGGTGGTATAGTCAGTAGGTTCTGTTCCTCTGGTCGCAGTGATCTCGGGGGCAAATACAGGGTAAGGCGGTCCCTCAGGTACGCAGGCCCTAGACCGTGCAAGGCCTTAAAGGTTAATACCAACACCTTGAAGACAATTCGGTACTCAATAGGAAGCCAGTGCAGCTGCCGGAGGATGGGCGTGATGTGCTCTCTCACCGACGAGCCCGTCAGCAAGCGAGCAGCGGCATTCTGCACTAGCTTGAGTTTCCGGATTGTCGACAAGGGAAGGCCAACATAGAGGGCGTTACAGTAGTCTAGTCTCGAGATGACCGTCGCTTGGATCACCGTAGCCAGGTCGTTCCTGGACAGGTAGGGTGCCAGTCGCCTAGCCTGTCGTAGGTGATAGAAGGACCCCCTGCAGACCGCGGCGACCTGAGCCTCCATGGTCAGCAGGAGTCCAACTGCACACCCAAGCTCTTAACCGAAGATGACGGGCTAAGTTGCCCGCCCGTCCAGGGTAGGCAACCGGCACCCACCCAGCCCAGGGCGACGGGCCATAGGATCTCCGTCTTCGACGGGTTCACCTTCAGCCGGCTGGCGCGCAGCCAACCAGTCACGGCTTCTAGGCATCGATGGAAACAATCGGGTACGGTATCCGGCCTGCCGTCCATTCTCAGCAGAAGCTGGGTGTCATCCGCATACTGATAACACTCCAGACCAAAGTCGCGGGCCAGCTGGGCCAGGGGTCGCATATAAACGTTGAATAATAAGGGGGAGAGGATGGCCCCCTGGGGACCCCACAGTTAGCGGGGACCTCCCGGAGACCTCCCCACCCCTCCACACGTTGTCCCCGGCCCCGGAGGAAGGAGGCCACCCATTGAAGTGCGGTCCCCCCCACTCCGGCGCCGGCTAAACGGTGGGTCAACAGACATACATCCTTCCAGCCAAAGGTGAAAACACCACTTTTCCCAACAGGCCTCAGCCTGAATTGACAGTAAGGCTTCCTAGGCCTCAGCCTAAATTAACAGTAAGGCTTCCTAGGCCTCAGCCTGAATTGACAGTAAGGGTTCCTAGGCCTCAGCCTGAATGGACAGTATGGCTTCCTAGGCCTCATCCTGAATGGACATTAAAGCTTCCTAGGCCTCAGTCTGCATTGACAGTAAGGCTTCCTAAGCCTCAGCCCATTTCAAATAACCCGGGCACCGCCGGGTCTCAAAGCTAGTATATACACACACACACACACACACACCATCCAGAGTGGGAATCCGAGACCAAAATACAGAGTGCTTGTGAGGACAGGGTTAGTGCTGAAGGATTTGGAGAAAGACCATAGACAACTCAGCCAAAGAGTAAACAAGCATCTGCTTCCTGAGAGGAAACCATCCTGTTTCCATGGGAATGCTTGATGTCCCTTTTCTTTCATCCATTTCTGATTTTCATCAACCTGGTTAAGCTGTTTCTTATCAGCAGATCTTACCAAATGAGATAGGGGAAAGTATTCCTTGGATCTGATGGATCAACAATTAGTGGATATCTGTGGCCACCTTCTCAGCTTGGGACTAGTTCATGGGGTGCTTGTGTATTCATTCCCCAACAAAAATTTTCTCTTTAATCCATGTCCTGACTCGGATTAACAGGATACGTAGAAGCAGTCTGACTGAAAAGCAATTAGCTGCAGCCTGTCTTAGCTGGTATATTTTTAATAATTTTTTTCCATACTAACCGTACTCTGATTTTGCTTGGGCTGACAATGGCTGGATCTCTACTGCCATATAATGCAGTTTCAGGATGCAGATAATATGCACTTTTTATTTATCATGTCAGAAGCGAATTGAAGGTACAGTTGCAATGTATTTAAAAACACTAACAGAGTTAAAAACTTGGCATTATACTAAATGTTCTTTGACCAGTAGCTGGCCACTTGGAGTGCCTCTGGTGTTGCTATAAGAAGGTCCTCCATTGTGCATGTAGCAGTGGTCTGTGGTTTGCTCTTCTCCACACTCGCATGTCGTGGATTCCACTTTGTAGCCCCATTTTTTAAGGTTGGCTCTGTATCTTGTGGTGCCAAGGAGCAATCTGTTCAGGGACTTCCAAGTCGCCTAGCCTTCTGTGTGCCCAGGAGGGAGTCTCTCATTTGGTATCAGCCATGGATTGAGGTTCTGGGTTTCAGCCTGCCACTTTTGGACTCTCGCTTGCTGAGGTGTGCCTGCGAGTATCTCTGTAGATCTTAGAAAACTATTTCTTGATTTAACACATTAGCTTGCTGGCTGATATCTGAACAGAGGATGGGCCAGAGATGTCACTGCCTTGGTCTTGTCATTATTGGCTGCTAGTTCCTGGCGGATGTCAGGTGGTGCAATACCACCTAAAGAAGCATAATTTCTCCAATGGTGTAGGGCAGTGTTTCCCAACCAGTGTGCCGGGGCACACTAGTGTGCCGTGAGCGATCATCAGGTGTGCCATGGGAAATTGGAACCTCCAGGAAGGGGGGAGGGAGGGAGAGTCTAGTATGTTGAAGTATAAAAACCCTAAGAAACCTACCTCGATAAAGGCACAAAATTACAAACACCCCCCCCCCTCCACCACCCGTTATCTACTTGGTCTCTCCCTCTCCATGCATTGGGAAGGCCTGCCTCCCTTTCCCCAAGCAGAGACCTCCTCTTGCCTCCTGGGGGTTCTGTGTCGGAAGTTTGACCCAGTTCTATCATTGGTGGGGTTCAGAATGCTCTTTGATTGTAGGGGAACTATAAATCCCAGGAACTACAACTCCCAAATGTCAAGGTCTATTTCCCCTGAACTCAATCTGCGTTCAGATTTGAGCATATTGAGTATTCATGCCAAGTTTGGTCCTGATACAACATTGTTTGAGTCCACAGTGCTCTCTGGATATAGGTGAACTACAACTCCAAAACTCAAGGTCAATGCCCACCAAACTCTTACAGCATTTTCTCTTGGTTATGGGAGTTCTGTGTGGGAAGTTTGTGTCTTTCTGCCATTCCTGCCAGGATATCTATGTTGTGTTCATCGAAACAGGTTCAGGTTTCACACTGAGTGTATAAATACATTTAAAAACATATTAACTATATGTATCACTGTGTTAGAGTGTCATTTTGTGTCATTTTGGTTGGTGGTGTGCCCCAGGATTTTGAAAATGTAAAAAGTGTGCCGTGGCTCAAAAAAGGTTGGGAAACACTGGTGTAGGGTGTAAACATCCTATGATAATGCGGCATGTCTCATTAAGAGCCACATCCACTGTTTTAGCATGGTGAGATTTGTTCTACGCTGGGCATGCGTACTCAGCAGCAAAGCGAAAGGGCAGATGTCTTCACTGTGTCTGGTTGTGATCCCCAGGTTGTGCCAGTCAGCTTTTGTATGACATTTTTAGCGCCCACTTTTTGCTTGAAGGTCAAGCAGTGCTTCTTGTAAGTCAGAGCACAGTCCAGGGTAACTCCCATGTCTTTTGGTGTGCTGCACTGCTCTAGTGGGAATCCTTCCCAGGTAATACTCAGATCGTGTCTGTTCTTAAGGTGAAAAGTACATGATGTCTATGTTTTTGATGAATTAGGAATCGGCTGGATTTCCCTATAAAGCTTCGGAGAGCTTCTGTTCAACCATTTCAAAGCTGGGGTGGTTATTGCACTGAACTGCATTATATGAGTCTACATTGCCATATAATCCAGTTCAATGCAGGTAATCTGCGTTGTGAAACTGCATTATATGACAATGTAGATCCAGTTCTTGTCTGGCTTTTGTCTGAGCAACACTGAAGGGTATGTGCACTCAGACAAACCAGCATTTTTTCAGCAACTTCAAAATCTGGTTCAGAGCTAATTTACAATTATGGCTTAATTGCTTGTCTAAGCATAATCCTGGGTTCAGATGTCACAAGAAGATTACACTTTCGTATTGGCTTGATCATCCAGTTGAGCTAAGCAGGAGACAACAGACTTCATGCAGAAGCATGCAGTTTGTCCACATTGAGGTGGTTTAGGAATGCCTGGCTGCTAATGACATGCAAACACAGCTGTACACGCTAAGACAGTGCACTTCAGCACTGCGACTTCAACTCTAGCATAATATTAAATGCAGCTCTGTGGGAGGAATAGGAACACAATTGTAGTTGCTGGAATTTATAGTTAACTCACAATCAAAGATCATCCTGAAATCCAGCAACAATGGAATTGAACCAAACTTGGCACACTGAACTCTCAAGTACTGAAAGGGTTGCCTGGGCATTTACCTTGAACTTGGAAGTTGCAGTTCACCTACTACATCCAGAGAGCACTATGGATTCAAACTTGGCATGTTTGAATCAGGACCAAACTTGGCACGAATCCTCAATATGCCCAGAGGCAGAAGAGAAGGGAGGGGGGGGGAGCGAGGTTTAGAAGCCAAGGAGGAGGAAGACGAGGAGGGCGAAGTAAACGGAGCAAGCTGGGGGGGGATGGAAGCGCTTCCCCCCGCATGTGCGCGTGCGCTCTGGCCCCACTACCTCCTCCAGCCTCGTCCCCGCTCTGGCCCCGCCTCCTCTCCCTTGCAGCACTCCCACGTTCATTCCTTCCTCCTTTCCCTTTGGCAAGGGACGGGGATGTGGCGGAAGGGGGAAGGAATGAAACATGGAAAGGGGGAAGCAAGGAAAGAGAGGGAGGGAAGAAAGGAGACGCGAGGCAAGAAGGGGGGGGAGTGCGCAAGGCCTGAAGGGGAGGAGGAGGAGGGGCTTGCTCCTGCTTGCTCTGCGTCGGCGCTTGCTCTTGGCCCCTCCTCCTCTTCTCCCCCCTCCGTTGGCCGCTCTGCCTGCTTGCGGGCCGGATAGAATCGGCCGAAGGGCCGCATCCGGCCCCCGGCCCGGAGGTTGCCCACCCTGATGTAGTATATACAAGTAAAATCAGAACAAAAAGAAATGGAAACTCTTGACACTTTCAGAGACGTTTTTTGTCTTTTCTGGAGAAGTCCTTTATTATGTGAACTTAGGGCATTATCACACCGTGCTGTTATACTGCCATAGCCATGATGCAGTGATCTCATTTCCTGGAGGCAGGAAAGACAAACTGACCATCACTTAAGGGCCAAAAATATTTTCTTGCAACAACAATAAATAACTGGACATTTGTCCATGAATATAAACGTTGGGGTTCGCAGACCCCAAGAGCTCAAAGAGCAAAGTGCAAACTTTATTAAACAGTGAGTCCCCATGAGGGGAAGACAAATATGCAAAGTGGTTGCATAAGCATCAAACAATGCCCCAACATGAGGCAAATTGCATATGTCTAAAAGAGAACAAAACACAATATGTTCCACATTGCAAGTTATACCCCAACAACCTTGGGCCAACTAGCAGCAACACAATGGGTATAACTCGAGAAACAGCGCGGTATCGAGAGAAACACATGATATGGTATCGAGAACAACAGAACCTTGGTATCGAGGAGGCATACGGTATCGAGGATACATGGTATAAACACATGCATAGGAGAACAGAACATCAGAGCAGGCAGGAAGAGAGCACTGATCGACCAAAGGCCGTTTCCCGCCTATTTCCCGTGTCCAATCTATAATGTGTAACAAAAGCCAGTGGATTGGACCATATAGCGGCTTTACAAATGGAGACCAGGGCCAAGCCCTTGAGGAAAACTGTAGATGCTGCCATTGAACTGGTAGAGCGGGCTACTCTATCAGGGCATAGAGGAATCCCTCCGACCAGTTGAGGAGAAGGGCGTTGCCAAAGCAACTTATGTGTACTTATGGACTTTCTCCTACCCTTCTGTTACCCCCTAATTGTGAATGGGATACCTATATATTGTTTCTGTTATAGATTTGAGATATTCTCTGTTGTGACCGTCCTGAAGAAGAATCCGAAACGGGTGGGATCCTTATATTTTCTCCCGTAGACGGATCACCTCCACTTTGATTCTCTACACGGTGAACTCCTCTCCTGAAACAGATTGGAATACGTTGGACGCTACTCTATGCTTTCCTTTTTGAAGATAGAGCTTATCTTTGGATTACAAATTCATTTGCTTTACTTCTCCTGCGCTTTGTGGATTTCCAATTTATTTGAGCGCTCACTCCCCCATTTGGTGGGGGTCCTCTACGACATTGGTCGTGTCCAAATGGATTACAACTATATTTGATTAACCCGGATTTGGGTCTTTATATTTTTGTGACGTTGGAACTATATTACACTGTTTGGACTCTATATTTACTTGTGAGTCATTGAGAAGCGTGAGTACATTATATTGTGATTAAGTTATATTCATATAGAGAGTTGGACACGCTGTACTATATGCTTTATGAATTAATATATTACCCCATTTGGGAAATAATAATAACACATTTATTGAATTTTATTTTATTGCCTCCCTTGCGTTTTTTGAGTGTTACATAAAGGGAAGTAACTACTAATTTCTTAGTTAAGAATAGGGGTGAGACAACAGAAATTGAGAGGAATCTACCCTTTGGAAGGGAAATTCATTCCTGAGAGAGTTATCATGGGGGGAAAGTGTCTCCACTGAAGCTTTCCCACCAATCCTTGTTTACACAGTAAGCCACATTTTTCAAAATCCAATTCTCACTGGGACAGAAAGTGAGGTCAAATCTTCTGAACAGGATACAGACAGCATAACAAACACCACAGAGGTGTAAACCCTTCTATCCAAAAGTAATATACGTATATACGTGTGTGTGTATATTAGTTATATATATATATATATATAGAGAGAGAGAGAGAGAGAGAGAGATAGAGAGAGTATGTGTGTGTGTGTGTGTATAAAATCATGCATATATATATACACACACACACACAGAGGATACTCACACAGCTGTCAGCCTGGACAGCTTCAAGGCATAGGTTCTGTAGGTATATATTTTTAAGTGTAAGTCCAGCCATGATAGATAGATAGATAGATAGATAGATAGATAGATAGATAGATAGATAGATAGATAGATAGGCTGGACTTACACTTAAAAATATATACCTGTTCTGACTTGCACACAAATTCAAAAAACCTACAGAACCTCAAAAAACACTCAAAAAACACTCAAAAACAGGGGAATAACAGGGGAATTCCAGACAAGAAACAATCAGGGCCAGCTATTCACCTCCAAACAAAGGATTCCTCTAGGCAGGAAGCAGTCAAGCTTTGAAGCTGCAAGACTATTAAATGCGAATCAAGATGATCAATTGCAGCATTCATACTTGTCTCAAACAGACAAGAGTTCTTTCTCCCACCCTGGATATCATTCCACAGATATATAAACCCCATTTGCCTAGTTTCTAACAAACCTCACAACCTCTGAGGATGCCTATCATAGATGTGGGTGGAACGTCAAGAGAATATGGCCATATAGCCCAGAGAAAACTCACAGCAACCCAGAACCTCTCTTGTTCCAAGATCATTAATACTCAAATAAATCATCTTGTCATAAACACATCTAAACAATGCAACATATTTTCCAGAATCTACTGTGGAAAAGCCAAAGTATAAGGAAAATTATTCAAAAGAGATGCAACACAAATACCATTTATGTGTGCCTGTGTGTGTGTGTGTGTCAGGAGCGACTTGAGAAACTGTAAGTCGCTTTTGGAGTGAGAGAATTGGTTGTCTGCGAAGATGTTGACCAGGGGACGCCTGGATGTTTTGATGTATTACCATCCTTCTGGAAGACTTCTTTCATGTTTTACATGGGGAGCTGGAGCTGACAGAGGGAACTCTCCCCAGATTCAAACCTCTGACCTGTTGGTCTTCAGTCCTGCCGGCACAAGGGTTTAACCCATTGCACCACCAGGGGCTCCAACACCACTGGTGAGAACACTAATAATACCCTTAGTATTACCATTAAAATAAAATAAAAATATTTTGCATTTCCTAAATCAGTGTTTCCCAACCAGTGTGCCGTGAGCGACCATCAGGTGTGCCGTGGGAAATTGGAACCTCCAATACCCTTTCTTCCCCCTCCTGCCGAACACTTTTTCTTCTCCACTCGGGCTCCCTTCCTCCCAGCCTCGCTTTGCATGCTTTGCCTCGCTTTGCTCACGCTGCCGCTTCTGCGGGAGCGGGGAGGGAGGAAGAGGTGACACGTGTGGGCGCTACTGCGCAGACTTGCCCCACATCTTCCTCCCTCCCCTCCGCCGTGCTCTCTGGACATAGGTGAACTACAACTCCAAAACTCAAGGTCAATGCCCACCAAACTCTTATAGTATTTTCTCTTGGTTATGGTAGTTCTGTGAGGGAAGTTTGATTCCATTCCATCATTGGTGGAGTTCAGAATGCTCTTTGATTGTGGGTGAACTATAACTCCCAGCTGTTGAACAAGACCTTCGTGTGTGTCTTTCTGCCATTCCTGCCAGGATATCTATGTTGTGTTCATCGAAACAGGCCCAGGTTTCACACTGAGTGTATAAATAAATTTAAAAACATATTAACTATATGTACCGTGTTTCCCCGAAAGTATGACAACCCCGATTGTAAGACGTATCGGGGGTGTCAGGGGGGTCGGCTAATGTAAGCCTTACCCCAAATGTAAGCTGTACCTCGCGCTGCCGCCACGTAGCAACCAGCCCATCGGCCACGGCCCCGAAAGTAAGACGTAGGGGGACTTTTCGGGGGGGAAAGAAAGTAAGACGCTGTCTTACTTTCGGGGAAACACGGTATTACTGTGTTAGAGTGTCATTTTGTGTCATTTTGGTTGGTGGTGTGCCCCAGGATTTTGTAAATGTAAAAAATGTGCCACAGCTCAAAAAAGGTTGAAAAACACTGTCCTAAATACTAAAACAAAGATTCATAGAAACAGATTCTGTTGTTATATTGATTATACTGAAATTGATAACATTAATATCTAGCAATTCCAGCCCAATTCCTGTGGACACAGCCCTTTATCCCAGAATATCAAGGCAGATAATTCCACATTATCTGAACGTGGACTCAGATAACCCAGTTCAAAGCAGGTAATTGTGGGATTTTCTGCCTTGATATTCTGGGATATAGGGCTGTGTGGAAGGGGCCATAGAAAGACTCAGGGATAGCAAGCTTTTCTTTTCCTGCGCCAAACATAGAATTGAACAAAATGACTGTTTGTTCATGGCAGGCATGTAGCCAGGGGGGTCACCATGCTCATTATATCCCACATTAATGGGGTTATTGGGATAACAATACAAAAGGTTTGCTAGGGTAGACCCTCTTCCACCCAGTCTCAGCCCCCCCGAACCAAACTCAGCCCCCTCCGAAACAAAATCCTGGCTACGGCCCTGGTTCATGCTTTTCCTTCCAATGTTTTTCTTCTGGGGAGCAAAGCAAGTGGCTCTCTTGTATATATCTGTCTACCAGTAGTAAATAATTTTTTTGTTTTAATATAATCCAAAGTACAAAGAGAAAAATCTTACCTCTGTGCTGTAAACTCTTTTCTCCTTGATATCCTAAGAAGATATGTCCCCTCGCACAACTATTTGCTCACCATCCGGTGATGACTCCCTCAAAAGTATGTGGGCATTGCCTGGGCTTGCTTAAGGTTTGCAGAGACAAAGGAGTGGAATTTGACTGTTCTTGTGTTTTCGAGAGCTTCAAAAGACTTCTCCGGGCCTCCCAGCCAGTGGTGTAAGTTTTGGGAGGTTCTGAATGCATATTCATTGGCTGGAGTCATATAATTAACTTTGAAAAATCAAACCATTGCACCTGGAAAAATGGAGGAGAAAAAATATGCTTTAAATTGCTAAAAGATAAAGAAACAGCATAGGATTAGGGTATTTTTACTGTACGATACTTCTTCCCTTTGGTAATATATTATTATAAGTGGGTCATGAATGTACGCTATGCCATGCAGAGTAGCAAAACAAAAAGGAGAAAAGGGAAGAAGAGAGGAGGAGGAGGAAGAGGAAGAGAAGTTCCCCGCCCCATCCCAGTGCTGGCATGCTAAATCAGTGTTTCTCAACCTTCCTAATGCCATGACCCCTTAATACGGTTCTTCATGTTGTGGTGACTCCCAACCATAACATTACTTTTTTACATTTCCATAACCGTAGTTTTGCTACTGTTATGAACGTAACGTCAATATCTGCACCAAATTTGGCACAAATACCTGATACTCCCTAATTTTAATAGTGGGTTGGGCGGGATTGACTTTGGTTATTTGGGACTTGTAGTTGCTGGGATTTATAATTCATCTATAATCAAAGAGCATTCTGAACTCCACCAACGATGGAATTGAACCAAACTTGGCACACAGAACTCCCGTGACCAACAGAAAATACTGGAAGGGTTTGGTGGGCATTGTCCTTGAGTTTGGGAGTTGTAGTTCACCTCCATCCAGAGAGCACTGTGGACTCAAACAATGATGGATCTGGACCAAACTTGGCTTGAATATCCCATATGCCCACTGGTGGAGTTTGAAGACAATAGACCTTGACATTTGGGAGTTATAGTTGCTGAGATTTATAGTTCATCTACAATCAAAGAGCATTCTGAATCCCACCAACGATAGAATTGGGCCAAACTTCCCACCCAGAACTCCTAAGACCAACAGAAAACACAATGCTTTCTGATGGTCTTTACCCTCTGACACCCCTCGCTTGACCCCTCAGGGTCCTGACCCCCAGGTTGAGAAACACTGCGCTAAATATTCAATGTCTGCTTAATGCAGTGTTTTTCCACCTTTTTTGAGCCGCTGCACATTTTTTACCTTTACAAAATCCTGGGGCACACCACCAACCAAAATGACACAAAATGACACTCTAACACAGTAATACATATAGTTAATATGTTTTTAAATGTATTTAGACACTCAGTGTGAAACCTGGGCCTTTTTCGATGAACACAACATAGATATCCTGGCAGGAATGGCAGAAAGACACAAACTTCCCACACAGAACTCCCATAACCAAGAGAAAATACTATAAGAGTTTGGTGGGCATTGACCTTGGGTTTTGGAGTTGTAGTTCACCTACATCCAGAGAGCACCGTGGACTGAAACAATGTTGGATCAGGACCAAACTTGTCATGAATACTCAATATGAATACTCAATGTGAACACAGATGGAGTTTGGGGGAAAATAGACCTTGACATTTGGGAATTACAGTTTCTGGGATTTATAGTTAACACACAATCAAAGAGCATCCTGAACTCTTGCAACAATGAAATTGAACCAAACTTGGCATATTGAACTCTCATTACCAATAGAAATTACTGAAAGGGTTTGCTTGGGAATTGACCTTGAGTTTGGAAGTTGTAGTTCACCTACACCCAGAGAGCACTGTGGGCAGGGGGGAGGGGGGAGAAAGGGTATTGGAGGTTCCAAATTCCTACGGCACACCTGATGATCGCTCACGGCACACTAGTGTGCCACGGCACACTGGTTGGGAAACACTGGCTTAATGTATTGCACAGTGGGCTTGTAGTATCTGCAGAAATTTGGTTCCAGGACCCACCATGTATACCGAAATCTGTGGATGCTCAACAGCCTTCCATGTAAAACTCCACTTCTGGGGTGCTTCTACACTAGAATAAATGGTGACACCACTTTAATGCGATCGCTATGGAGTTGTAGTTTGGTGAGGCACCAGCACCAGCACTCTTTGGCAGGGAAAGATAAAGCCCTAATAAAACTCCAAGTCCTGTGATTTCATAGCGTCGACTCATGGCTCTATTATTTCTACAGTGTAGATGCAAAGCCAATACAAGCTGACTCCATTTTTGCAGTAGACTTGAGACAGGAGGAAGGAAGTCACTTTGATGCTATTATTATTAATTAGTTTCTAGATCCAGGGAAGTCACATCCTAGTGGACAAGTCAAACACGAGCCAACAATGTCATGCAGTCAATGGGATTTTGGCCTGCATAAATAGGAATCTAGTTTCTAGATCCAGGGAAGTCATGCTACTGTATTCTACCTTGGTCAGACTACACCTGGAATCACATGGTGTCCAGTTCTGGGCACCACAATTGAAGGGAGAGGTTGACAAGTTGGAATGTGTCCAGAGGAGGGTGACTAAAATGATCAAGGGTCTGGAAAACAAGCCCTATGAGGAGTGGCTTAAAGATCTGGGCATTATTAGCCTGCAGAAGAGAACGTTGAGAGGAGACATGACAGCCATGTATAAATATGTGAGGGAAAGTCATAGGGAGGAGGGAGCCAGCTTGTTTTATGCTTCCCTGGAGACTAGGATGTGGAACAATGGCTTCAAATGACAGGAAAGGATATTCCACCTGGATGTTAAGAAGAACTTCCTAACTGTGAGAGCTGTTCAGTAGTGGAACTTTCTGCTCCGGAGTGTGGTGGAGGCTCCTTCTATGAAGGCTTTTAAACAGAGGCTGGATGGCCGTCTGTCGGGAGTTCTTTGAATGCAATTTTCATTGGACTGGGGGTTGGACTGGATTGGTCTCTTCCAATTCTATGATTCTAACTATGAGTCAGAAAACCTGTTAGTCACCTAGAGATCTATGCATAGACTTGGGATGTAGACTACGTGGCCCTCTAAATCAGTGTTTCTCAACCAGTGTGCCGTGGCACACTAGTGTACCGTGAGCGATCATCAGGTGTGCCGTGGGAAATTGGACCCTCCAATACCCTTTCTTCCCCCTCCTGCCAAACACTTTTTCTTCTCCACTCGGGCTCCCTTCTTCCCAGCCTCGCTCTGCTCGCTTTGCCTTGCTTTGCTCTGGGGCGAGTCTGTGCAGTAGCGCCTGCACGGGTCACATCTTCCTCCCTCCTCCCTCCCCTCCTGAACACGCTCACACTGCCCCCTCGGATCAAAATAGCGGCAGAAGCGGCAGTGTAGAAGAAAAAGTAAGTGTTCGGCAGGAGGGGGAAGAAAGGGCGCGAAGGGGGAGGAATTGGTCGCTGTCGAAAGCTGGCATGGGCAAACTTGGACCTTCCAGGTGTTTTGGACTCCAACTCCCACCATTCCTATCAGCCTCGGGCTCTTTTCCTTTTCCCCCTCAGCCATTTAAACAGGAAAGGCCCTCAGGCTGTTAAGAATGGTGGGAGTTGAAGTCCAAAGCACCCAGAGTACTTTCTGTTGGTGATGAGAGTTCAATATGCCAAGTTTAGTTCAATTCCATTGTTGCAAGAATTCAGGATGCTCTTTGATTGTGTATTAACTATAAATCCCAGAAATTGTAACTCCCAAATGTCAAGGTCTATTTTCCCCAAACTCCATCTGTGTTCACATTTGGGCATATTGAGTATTCATGCCAAGTTTGGTCCTGATCCAACATTGTTTGAGTCCACAGTGCTCTCTGGATATAGGTGAACTACAACTCCAAATCTCAAGGTCAATGCCCACCAAACTCTTATAGTATTTTCTCTTGGTTATGGGAATTCTGTGTGGGAAGTTTGTGTCTTTCTGCCATTCCTGCCAGGATATCTATGTTGTGCTCATCGAAACAGGCCCAGGTTTCACACTGAGTGTATAAATAAATTTGAAAACATATGAACTATATGTATTACTGTGTTAGAGTGTCATTTTGGTTGGTGGTGTGCCCCAGGATTTTGTAAATGTAAAAAATGTGTCGCGGCTCAAAAAAGGTTGAAAAACACTGCTCTAAATATTAGACAGCAATCTCCATTATCCATCACCACTACCTCTTCTTGATAGGGTTCATGTAACCTGCATCCCCAACAACATATGGAGAGCCATGCATTTCTGTATTTTACTGTAATCTCCCATTCAATCGCTTCAAGGCATTAGTCTGCCTGCGGGTCAGGTGATATTGCAGAGAGGAGACAATATTAAGATGTGAGAAAAATTTCCTGTTAAACACCTTGGTTGCCTCTCCCTGGGCTGGCAAGTTATTAACCAAATAGCAATGGTGAAAGTCAGCTCCCCTCCTATTACTTTCTGGAATAGATTGAGAAACCTTGGTATTAATCCCCAGTGTAGGAGGGGGATTGAGAAAGTTTGCCACACCTTATACCTCCAAGCTATTACAATGTTTTTAACTAGCACTCAAATCTGCTGACATAGCATACAATCTTCTGAGTGATTTTTGTTGTGTGTTGTGTTCTTATACAATTGCATAGGTGCTTCTAGCACAGTGTTTCCCAACCACTGTGACGCGGCACAGTAGTGTGCTGTGACGAACCTCCTGCTGAGCCGCGAGAAAAGCTCTCTGCCCCCCTTCCTTCCCCCCTCCTCCTGCGGAACTCCTGCTGCTTGAGGGAGGAGGAGGAAGGGCCGTTTCCCTAGCCAGCCTCCAATCCGCCATGACTCCTGCCCCTCGCACGCTGAAGCCGCGCGGAGGAGTAGCCCTGTTCACTGAAGCCCATCCACCGCTCCTCCTCCTCCTCCGCGCAGCTTCAGCTTCAGCTGTGGGAGACCTGAAGCCGGGGGAGAGGGGACGGGGCAAGGCGCGGCCTGGCCTCGCACCCTTCCCCTGAGCTCTTCAGCTCTCCCACATCTTCAGTCCAGCCTTGTGCTGGGGACAGTGCCAAGCCAGCATTGTGCTGGCTCTGCCACCGCTGGCTTGGCACTGCCCCCTCAAGGCTGGAGAAGCTGTGGGAGAGCTGAAGCCAGGGGGAGGGGGCGAGGCATGGCACGGCCTGGCTTGGCACTGCCCCCTCAAGGCTGGAGAAGCTGTGGGAGAGCTGAAGCCAGGGGGAGGGGCGAGGCATGGCACGGCCTGGCTTGGCACTGCCCCCTCAAGGCTGGAGAAGCTGTGGGAGAGCTGAAGCCAGGGGGAGGGGGCGAGGCATGGCACGGCCTGGCTTGGCACTGCCCCCTCAAGGCTGGAGAAGCTGTGGGAGAGCTGAAGCCAGGGGGAGGGGGCGAGGCATGGCACGGCCTGGCTTGGCACTGCCCCCTCAAGGCTGGAGAAGCTGTGGGAGAGCTGAAGCCAGGGGGAGGGGGCGAGGCATGGCACGGCCTGGCTTTGCACTGCCCCCTCAAGGCTAGAGAAGCTGTGGGAGAGCTGAAGCCAGGGGGAGGGGGCGAGGCATGGCACCGCTGGCTTGGCACTGCCCCCTCAAGGCTGGAGAAGCTGTGGGAGAGCTGAAGCCAGGGGAGGGGGCGAGGCATGGCACCGCCTGGCTTGGCACTGCCCCCTCAAGGCTGGAGAAGCTGTGGGAGAGCTGAAGCCAGGCGGAGGGGTGAGGCATGGCATGGCCTGGCTTGGCACTGCCCCCTCAAGGCTGGAGAAGCTGTGGGAGAGCTGAAGCCAGGCGGAGGGGTGAGGCATGGCATGGCCTGGCTTGGCACTGCCCCCTCAAGGCTGGAGAAGCTGTGGGAGAGCTGAAGCCAGGGGAGGGGGGGCAGAGCCTGGTTTTCGCACTGCCCCCTCAAGGCCAGAGAAGCTGTGGGAGAGGAGGGGTGAGGCATGGCATGGCCTGGCTAGAGAAGCTGTGGGCACTGCCCCATCAAGGCTAGAGAAGCTGTGGGAGAGCTGAAGCCAGGGCTGGGAGGGGTGAAGCCAGGCATGGCATGGCCTGGCCTGGCACTGCCCCCTCAAGGCTAGAGAATGGCTGTGGGGAGAGCTAGAGAAGGTGAGAGCTGAAGCCAGGGGGAGGGGTGAGGCATGGCACCGCTGGCTTGGCACTGCCCCCTCAAGGCTAGAGAAGCTGTGGGAGAGCTGAAGCCAGGGGGAGGGGGCGAGGCATGGCACCGCTGGCTTGGCACTGCCCCCTCAAGGCTAGAGAAGCTGTGGGAGAGCTGAAGCCAGGGGGAGGGGGCAAGGCATGGCACCGCTGGCTTGGCACTGCCCCCTCAAGGCTGGAGAAGCTGTGGGAGAGCTGAAGCCAGGCGGAGGGGTGAGGCATGGCATGGCCTGGCTTGGCACTGCCCCCTCAAGGCTGGAGAAGCTGTGGGAGAGCTGAAGCCAGGCAGAGGGGTGAGGCATGGCATGGCCTGGCTTGGCACTGCCCCCTCAAGGCTAGAGAAGCTGTGGGAGAGCTGAAGCCAGGGGAGGGGTGAGGCATGGCCTGGCTTGGCACTGCCCCCTCAAGGCTAGAGAAGCTGTGGGAGAGCTGAAGCCAGGGGGAGGGGGCGAGGCATGGCACCACTGGCTTGGCACTGCCCCCTCAAGGCTGGAGAAGCTGTGGGAGAGCTGAAGCCAGGGGGAGGGGCGAGGCATGGCACGGCCTGGCTTGGCACTGCCCCCTCAAGGCTGGAGAAGCTGTGGGAGAGCTGAAGCCAGAGGGAGGGGTGAGGCATGGCACGGCATGGCTCTGCCCCCTCCCCCGGCTTTGGCACTCCCAGCAGCTGCTCTCAGCAGGCCACCATCCCCCAGCCGTTCTTTACTATGTTAGAGTGTCATTTTGGTTGGTAGTGTGCCCCTGGATTTTTTTAATGTTAAAAGTGTGCTGCGGCTCAAAAAAGGTTGGGAAACACTGTTCTAGCAAACCCGACTTTTTTGCATCCTAGATCTGTAACACATTCTAATACAGACACAAAAGCCTGTGCAGAAACACCCTCATCCAGTTCAGGATTTTATGGCTTATATGGCAACCATGGATCTATCTCAATTTATATCTGGTCCTACACATGTATAATGTTACACTGTTGATCTGGCCTTTTGCTGGTCAGTATGATGGCGAGCTAGAGGTGGAGGGTTGTTTATTCGTTCACTCGCTTCCAACTCTTCGTGACCTTATGGCAGTGTTTCTCAACCAGTGTGCCATGGTACACTAGTGTGCCGTGAGCGATCATCAGGTGTGCGGCGAGAAAAGCTCTCTGCCCCCCTTCCTTCCCCCCTCCTCCTGCCAAACTCCTGCTGCTTGGGAGAGGAGGAGGAAGGGCTGGGCGGCGGCGAAGAAAAAGAAGGGCACCGCCTCCTTCGGCCGTTTCCCCAACCAGCCTCCAATCCGCCATGACTCCCGCCCCTTGCTTGTTGAAGCCGCGCAGAGGAGGAGCCCCACCTACTGAAGCCCATCCACCGCTCATGCTCCTCCTCCTCTGTGTGTGGGGGGGAATGACACAGCTTGGCTCTGCCCCCTCCCCCCGGCTTCAGCACTCCCACAGCTTCGCCAGCCTTGAGGGGGCAGTGCCAAGCCAGCGGTGTCAGAGCCAGCACAATGCTGGCTTAGCACTGCTCCCTCAAGGCTGGCGAAGCTGTGGGAGTGCTGAAGCCGGGAGAGGGGCGGGGCATGGAGTGGCCTGGCTCCGCCCCCTCCCCCAGCTTCAGTGCTCCCGCAGCTTCGCCAGCCTTGAAGGGGCAGTGCCAAACCAGCGGTGGCAGAGCCAACACGATGCTGGCTTGGCACTGCCCCCTCAAAGCTGGCGAAGCTGTGGGAGAACTGAAGCCGGGGGGAGGGGGCGGGGCATGGCGTGGCCTGGCTCCTCTCCCTCCCCCGGCTTTGGCACTCCCAGCAGCTGCTCCCAGCAGGCCACCATCACCAGCCAGTCTTTACTGTGTTACCGTGTCATTTTGTGTCATTTTGGTTGGTGGTGTGCCCCCGGATTTTTTTAATGTTAAAAGTGTGCCGCAGCTCAAAAAGGTTGGGAAACACTGCCTTATGGACCAGCCCAAGCCAAAGCTCCCTGTCGGCTGTGGCCACCCCCCGTTCCTTCAATGTCAAGTCAGTCACTTCAAGGATAACATTCATCCATCTTGCCCTTGGTCGGCCCCTCTTCCTTTTTCCTTCCATTTCCCCCAGCATCATTGTCTTCTCCAAGCTTTCCTGTCTTCTCAGTATGTGGCCAAAGTACTTCATCTTTACCTCTAATATCCTTCCGTCAATTGAGCAGTTAGCCTTTATTTCCTGGAGGATGGACTGGCTTGACAAATCACTAACTAATACTATCCTTTGTTGGGATTCCTAAACTCTACAGGGGTACAAGTCCCATTAAAATGGTCCACACTTAGACTCATGGATACCTGAATACTCTGGGGGATCTCCCAGCTATTCAGATTTATGATTCTGTGGATGCCATGGCTGATCTGTGGAACAGATGATGACCCAAGAAACTGACAACAGTTGCTCCCAAGTGACCCTTACTTGAGTGCAGAGCATTGGTTTCTGAGGAGCTCAAGGTTTCAATTAATAAACCTAGTGATGGTAAAGAAATTCAGAATTAATCTGGCCAAGTATAGGCTAAGGGCCTCTTTAGGATCAATTCATAAACGGTTCTTTGCTTACTCTGTTATATCAGTTCTCATCCACAGGGGCGGTCCTACCGGTAGGCAAAGGACGCCGCTGCGTGCGACGCGCCATCTGGGTAAAGGGCGCATTCCCCCGCCTGCCAGACAGCGTCCGGCCGTTCAGGGAAGCCCCGGTGCCAAGGAGGCGCTGCTCCTGCTCCGAGGCGGCAGGGATGGTGGGAGCTCCCTCTCGCCTCGCTGGTAAACAAACTCGCTGAAGGGGGGAGGGCAGGCTAGCACCGCTCAAGGCTGGGTGGGGGATCCTGGGAGCTGTAGTTCCACAAGGCCTTACAGCAAGCATGGGCAAACCTCGGCCTTCCCTCCAGGGGTTTTGAACTTCCACCATTCCCTCAGCTGGGGAAAAGAAAAGACCCCCCCCCCCTAAGGCTATTAGGCTCGCCTCGGGGGCCACGCAGGGAAGCCCCGCGCTGCTCCTGCTCCGAGGAGGCAGGGAAGGCGGGGGCTTGCTCTCGCCCCGCAGGTAGCCAAGCTCGCAGAAAGGAGGGGGGCAGGTTGGCCCCGCTCAAGTTTGGGTGGGGGATCCTGGGAGCTGTAGTTCCACAAGGCCTTACAACAGGCATGGGCAAAACTCGGCTGAGGGGGGAAATGGAAGGCACCTGTTAGGAATGGTGGGAGTTGGAGTCCAAAACCCTTGGAGGGAAGGCCGAGGTCTGCCCATGCCTGGTGTAAGGCCTTGTGGAAAAGGCCTGAGGCTGTTTAGGAATGGTGGGAGTTGTGGTGGATGTATTTTTTGGTTGGGGGTGCCAAAATAATGTTCGCTTACCATTTTAAATTACCTTAGACCGCCCCTGCTCATCCAACACAGGTGTTCTGGGTAAGGGGTAATTACCTCCTAGACATCAGACTGCTGAGCAGGTGTCCTCAGAAAAGAGTTGTGATTAATTCACTCAATATTTTGGGAGGAAATTGCTCTGATTTATTCTTAGTAGGACTCCACATCGAAGGTAGAATCTGCAGGGACCACTGAGGCACGTACTTGTCTGGCTTTGATGGATGACTTTCATTTCGTTCAACGTAATGTGGATAAGTTGCTGGAAGAGATGAGACCAATGACCTGTCTGTTACTGCCATGTCAATCCTGGCCAATTAAAAACTGCTAGAGGACTGGCCTATTGGGTTTTGGAGATGTGAATCCTTCTGTCAGCTCACTCCAGCTGCTTACAAATGACCACACAGGAGTCTTCTGGAGCAGGGCAGTCCAACTTCTGCCGGCTCAGGGGCCGGACTTCTGGTGAGTGATCACCTGGGGGGCCACCCGGTCACGCCCCCCGGCACACCCCCAGCCATGCGGCTCCGCTCCCTCTCCCAAAGCGTCAGAACAGCTGTTCTGACGCTTTGGGAGAGAGGCGCCGCGGGGGACCCCCCTCCCTTCCAAGGCATTACAGCAGCCGTGGAAGCCAGCCATTTCGCCGGCTTCAGCGGCTGCCGTGACGCTTTGGGAGAGAGGGAGGCGCCACGGGGGACCCCCCTCCCTTCCAAGGCATCACGGCAGCCATGGAAGCCGGGCATTTTGCCGGCTTCAGCAGCTGCCGTGATGCTTTGGGAGAGAGGGAGGCGCCGCGGGGGACCCCCTCCCTTCCAAGGCATTACGGCAGCTGCGGAAGCCAGCCATTTCAGCGGCTTCAGCGGCTGCCGTGACGCTTCGGGAGGGAGGCGCCGCGAGGGACCCCCCCTCCCTTCCAAGACATCACGGCAGCCGCGGAAGCCAGCCATTTCGCCGGCTTCAGCGGCTGGCGTAACGCTTTGGGAGAGAGGGAGGAGCCACTGGGGGCTCCCCATGGCTCCGCCCTCCCTCCCAAAGCGTCACGCCAGCGTCAGAAGCAGTCGAAACCACGCGCATGCATACTTTTTTTGATTTTTCGAATTTTTTGGATTTTTTGGATTTTTTTTTTTACGGAGGAGAGGAGGGCCGCAGTCAAGGGGCTCGGGGGCCGTGTACGGCCCACGGGCCGCCTGTTGGGCAGCCCTGTTCTGGAGAATCACTGCAAACTTTACTGTAGGACACCAACATTCACAAAGCCGAAAGTAACATCCCTCCACCCAACAGCAGCTTATATACACTGCCCCACAGTTTGAACATTATCTCCCCGCTTCATCTTCCTGTGCACCCAATTCTTCCCGCCAGGGCCTCGGGCCGTTAGTTTCCACAGGCCCTTATCTCTGTTGTGTCTACCAGTGTCAGAAATCCTGGTTCTGGGTGCCAGGATCCGGGCCCGAATACTGATTCCTGACACCTTCTTTGAAAGTGTTATATTCCAACCTCTCTGAAATAAACAATCTGAGAGCCTTAATATGTCTTGTGTGTGTGTGTGTGTGTGTGGATACTTCTAAAGTATCAACCACTGTTTAATCTCCTCTTTTTAAATATAGTTCTAGAACGAATGGTAGCAAAAACAAAACAAAACCCCAAACTCCAGGCTTTATTGAATGGAAGAAATTACCTATATCCATATGTGTTCAGGTAAGATAGGACAGAAATAGCTTTGGTTGTCTTGGTGGATGACATACATTAGAGGTTGTCAAAGTAACACAACAAGGTAAATATCATATAAAAGTGTTCAATTTATAGTGCTTAGAACTAGAGCATAGAAAATACAATACATAAAGACATACCATGACCCAAGTACATTTATGGGTGTTGTGGCGAATCGTAGTGTATACACAGATCATTCAGATTATATCCGCAATCGCAGCTTCACAAATGTATTTCGCAGCTTCACAAAAACATCTCACAGCTTCACAATTAAAATTCGCAGCAACACAACAAGGTAGTCCAAAATAGTCCTTACTTTGCATGACTTATTGAGGAGCGAAACCTTGTCTCCCTCGGTCCTTTCTCGGTTGAACTTATTGTCAGACTAGAGCCTCATCCTTGGGACTATTTTGGACTACCTTGTTGTGTTGCTGCGGATTTTAATTGTGAAGCTGCGAGATGTGTTTGTGAAGCTGCGAAATACATTTGTGAAGCTGCGATTGCGGATATAATCCGAATTATCTGCGTATACACTACGATTCGCCACAACACCCATACATGTACTTGGGTCATGGTATGTCTTTATGTATTGCGTTATCTATGCTCTAGCTCTAAGCACTATAAATTGAACACTTTTATATGATACTAGCTGAACCCGGCACGCGTTGCTGTGCCCTATTTAGGAGATGTGAGGACGTCTGGGTATGTAAGGGTTGGAAATGATGTGGCTATGTGTGTTGTGTGTGTATATATGTGTGTATGTGTAGTTATATGTTTGTCTATGTATGTGTATGTGTTTATGTGTGTGTGTATGCGTATGTATATGTGTTTGTGTATGTATGTGTGTATATATGTGTATGTTTATGTGTATTTGTGTATATTTATATATGTATATGTGTGTATGTGTTTGTATATGTGTGTTTTTATGTGTGTGTGTGTATGTTTATGTATGTGTGTGTGTACATATGTGTATGTTTATATATGTGTGTATATTTGTGTATGTGTGTATATGTGTGTGTGTTTTTTGTGTGTCTGTATATATATGTGTGTATTTGTGTGTGTATATGTGTATGTGTGTGTATTTGTGTTTTTTGTGTGTCTGTATATATATGTATGTGTGTATTTGTGTGTGTATATATGTGTGTGTGTATATGTGTATATATGTGTGTATATGTGTTTGTGTATGTATGTGTGTGTATATGTGTATATATGTGGATGTGTATATATGTGTGTGTTTGTATGTGTGTGTTGTTTTGTGTAGGGGTTTTAATGTTGTTGTTTTTTTGTTATGGTTGTTGATTAGTCTGTGTTTTATAATCTTGCCTGCCTCTTCCATGTCCTTCTGTTGCCTGGTCTTTTTCCCGCTCTCTGTCTTTGTGTGTGTGTGCCTGTTGTGAGGGCGTCGTCCGTAAGATCCGGGTGTAGGAATGGCTGGGAGACGGTGTAGGAGGCGGGTCTGGCCATGGGACTACACTCCCAGAAGGCTTTGTGCCGGTCATTGGGAAGGAAGGGGCGTGGCTATGGGACTACAGTTGCCTGACGGCCCCGCGCGTTCACCTTTGTTCCCAGTGAGCGTTGCAGAGCCTTCTGGGAAGTGTAGTCCCATGGCCAGGCCCGCTTGCTGCACCGCCTGGTAGCCGTTGCTGCACCCGGGTCTTGCGGGCGATGGCCTTGGCTCCTCCTCTGCCGCGTCCTCGGCCTGCCTCGCCAGCTCCCATCCCTCACCGGAGCCGGCCGGTCCCCGCGCCTCCTTGGCCTCCTCCGCCGTCTCTTCGGGAGTGGGCTGCGGCCCGGGTTCCTAAGGGGCTTTGAAGTGACAGAGGAGGGGGGCATGGCATTGGCAGCGTGGATCGGGTTTCGGGAGTGGCTGGGGGGTGGTTAGGGTCCAGGAGCGTGGTAAGGTGTTTTTCTGTGGATGCGGGGTGGGAGGGAGTGTTGGAGGAGGAGGTGGGGCGTGGTTTTCTTGTTGCCGCCGCGGTTGCGGCGTTTTGCGCATGCGTGAGAATGTTGTTTTTCGGGGGTGTTTTGGGGGGTGTTGTGTTTTGGGGTGTTTTTGTGGGTTGGCTATGGACCTTGTGGTATGGATTAGTGGCCTGGTGAGTTTCGTGTGTCTGGGACATGTAGTTTTTGCGTCCATTTGCCTCGTTCCACGACCACTCTTTTTTATATATATAGATTTACCTTGTTGTGTTACTTTGACTGTCTTTTCAACCCATATACATTATTCATATACATTAGAGCAGGGGTGGGCAATTACCGGCCCTCCAGATGTTTTGGACTTCAACTCCCAGAAATCCTAAGAGCTGGTAAACTGGCTAGGTTTTCTGGGAGTTGAAGTCCAAAACACCTGGAGGGCCGGTAATTGCCCACCCCCTGCATTAGAGGTTGGACAGAGTTGTCCTTCCTGGATCTTTAAGTAGCATTTGATATTATCCACCATGGTATCCTTCTGGGTTGTCTGGGAGATACAGGACTTGGAGGAGCTTTGTTTTGCAATGGTTTCTATCTTTCTTGGGTGAATATTCCCAGAAGGCAGTGCTAGTGCACTGTTGTTCGGTCTTTTGGGCATTAGCCTGTGGGGTTCACATATGCCCCTCTGCTTTTAAACATCTACATCAGTGGTTTCCAACCTTTTTTTTTTTTTTTTGGCCAGGGACCACTTTGACCAGGGACCACTCTCCAACATTAATACCAAAAGGGTTCTGAATCAGTTTTTGGTCAACTTTAGATTCAGTTTGATTATTTGGGGTGCTGATTCAGAAAATTGCATTGGATAGAACACATCAGCTCAAAGTTTCTGATATAGAACATATGCCATCCAGGGGTCGCAATCTGCTCGCCCACAGAAAACCATATTTAATAATCTAGCGCCAATGTGGTCTATCCAATGCAATTTTCTGAATCAGCACCCAAAATAATCACAAGAACAGGCCTAAAAACGAAGATACCAAGGCACCCCCACTTTCAGTTGCCTCATGGAACGGCTCCACTCAGAGGGAGGGAGGAGGTGAAGCAGCAGTCAGGAGGCTTGTTGTTGTGCCTTTCGTGGGTAATCAGTCTCTCCCCTCCTGACAGCCCCTTTGCCTCGGCACTATAAGAGGGTTTCACAAGACTAGTTGCTCTCGTTGCAACGGTGTAGTAACAGTGAGGTCACGGATCATATTTTAGTTCTTGGGGACCACTGGTGGTCCATGAACCACAGGCTGGGAACTGCTGATTTACACGAAGGCACTAGGAGGGGGTCATCCAGACAGCATTTAACCAGCCAAGAGGGGCAGCCAATAGGGCTGTACCTATTGGTCTACTCACATTTTGTTTTTGAACTGCTAGGTTGGCAGAAGTGTTTTATCAGTTTCGGTTTCAGTAAATAGTTCTGGTCCAGTTTACTTTTCCAAATTTATCTCCCTCTATAAATCTTCAAGGACTCTAAGATCATCGGGAGAGGCCCTGCTCTTGGTCCTACCACCCTCGCAAGCGCAACTGGTGAGGACAAGACAGGGCCTTCTCAGTGGCGGCTCCTCGGATATGGAATTCCCTCCCAAATGACACCAGATATGCCCCCTCCCTTCTGGTATTCTGGAAAAAACTCAAGACCTGACTCGGGGGTCAAACCTTTGAGCAATAGAGAAGAGTGATTTGAATGTGATTGACCGATGCAACTAGCAATGGACTCATCTTGGATGATTTTAAACTGGTGATATTTTAGAATTTTAAATCTTTGAATGTTTACAATTGTTTTAAAGGTTGTTTTAATTATTTGTGTTAATTCAATGTCCGGCATCTAATGGTTATCTATTGTAAGCCGCCCCGAGAACATTTGACAGGAACCGAAATTCGGGGCCTGGAATTTGGCGCCCAAAATCCAGATTGCTGACATAGACACAACACTGATAAGGGATAAGACTGTGAGAATGGACTTGGCTGACTCACCAGCCAAGCTGGTTGCGGGGCAGCGTTGCCCTCCCGCCATCTTCGTTGCCTGAGGGGGCTTCTTTTCCCCAGAAGCCCCCTGGGTGGCGGGAAGGTTTCCCGCCATCTAGGCTGGCCAGCCAATTAAGGGGGCTGGCTCCGCCCACCCCCTCCATTTCCGGCCACCTCGCACTTCTGCCTGGGCAGCTCTTCCAGGCTGCCCGGGACTGCTTGGCCTCATTCGGAGGCAGGCTTGTTTTGCCTCCCACCCTCCCTACTCATTGCATTGCTTGTTGGGTTCTTTTTATCTGCTTTTATTGTTACCCTGTTCAGTGTGTTGTTTTATGTTGTCACTTCTCCGTGTTTGGCGTGTGGTGTGTGGCTTGGTCCCTGGATCAGGTTGGCTTATTGCCCCTTGGTTGTTAGGGGGATAACGCCCAGGTCCCCTGGGGTGCTGAGTTTCCGTGGACAGGCATTGCGCCGCTCACACCCCAGGCTTGCTACCACCATTGGACATTCGTGGGGGCTGTTCTACCCTGATCCAGGACCCAAGCGTGGCCGCCAACCCTTCGTTCCTGTTTTCAATAAATGAGTTGTGGCCATTTTTATCCAACCAATTGTGTCTGCATGTTTCTTGGCGCGAGGTGTGTCACGCTTGCACACACAATGAACAGATGACAGTTCGAGCAGGGAAATCGGGCACACAAAGAGGAAGCGGGAAAGTGGTATTCAAAACTTGGGGGAGTGTATAAAAATACTGATGCTTGGTGGAGGGTTATCACTTTTGGCTTTGTTCATGTTGGTATTATGCAGTAAAATTCTCAGTATATCCCAGGACGTCTCCTGTGTGTTATTTGGGAGCGACTGCAGTTAGCTGACAACATTTCTATTCATTATGGCCAGCTATACTGCTGGAGTAGCTCATGTAGGCAGGCAATAACTGCTTTCTTACTCTTACTCTAACTTGTAACATTCTCAACATTTCTGTTACTTTGTGTGACTTGTCACAGCTAAATCATAACAAAATGCAGAATACAAATGTATCAGCTTCTCTATATATTTCTCGCCCCCCTTCCTCAAATTATACAGTTCAGCATACTGTGTCTCGCAATACCATCTTCCTGTGGGGAAAATTCAACATTACAAAAAGTACTCAACTCATCTGAAGGAAGACTATGTGAGAAGACTATGGAGGAGCAACAACAGCTCCACGTTTCTCATGGAAACCAAGCCTTATGAACAAGGTAGGTATGTTCAGCTTGGAGGGGGAAAGGACCAAGGGGGAACATAACAATCATGTTGGAATATTTGAAAGGAAGTCAGATTGAAGTCTCCAGAGCTTGTTTTCTGCTGCTCTTGAGACTAGGAAAACAGATTCCACTAAAACATTGGGAAGAACTTCCTGACAGTAAGAGCTGCTTGGCAGCAGAATAAGCTGTGCCCTCAATGTGTGATGGAACTTCCTTCTCTGGAGGTTTTAAAGCAGAGGCTGGATGGCCATCTGTTAGAGGTGCTTTGACTGTGTGTTCCTGCAAGGCAGAAATTGAGCTGGCCTGGGTATCTCTTACGAGTCAGCTCTATTATTCTATGATTTTCTCAACCCTTAAGGCAATATTGAAGCCCCTTCTACACTGCCCTATATTTGAGTCTTATCACAGATTAGACAATAGTTTTCTAAGATCTACAGAGATACTCACAGAAACATCTCGCCTTCGGGCTGAGAGGAGCGGTATAGAAATATAGTAAATAGTAAATAAATCTCAGCAAGCAAGAGTCCAAAAGTGGCAGGCTAAAACCTCAAACCTGAATGAGATTTTCCCCTTGGGCACACAGATGACTTGGAAGGCACTGAACAGACTGCGCTCTGGCACCACGAGATGCAGAGCCAACCTTAAGAAATGAGGCCACAAAGTAGAGTCCACGACATGCGAGTGTGGAGAAGAGCAAATCAGACCACCTACTCCAATGCAACCTGAGCCCTGCCACATACACAATGGGGTATCTCCTCATAGCAACACCAGAGGCACTCCAAGTGGCCAGCTACTGGTCAAAGGACATTTAATATAATGCCAAGTTTTTAGACTTTGTGCTTTTTAAATACATTTCAACTGTTCCCTTGGTTTGCTTCCGATACGATAAATAAATATCCCAGTTTATCGGCTTTAAACTGGATTATATGAGTCTTCACTGCCAGATAATCTGGGATAAACAGAAAATCTTAGATCAGATCCTGGAATACAGGGATAGTGTGGAAGTGGCCTGAGAAGGAGGGAGAACCAGCTTCAGGTGTTGGTCTGCTACCTGGAAAAAATGCTAAAATCCTGAGTGCTGCAGGGAATCCACTTTCATGTATGCTCTGATTTCCACTCCTTACTCACCTGCTTGCATCTTTTCCCTTCAGGGAGTGAGAGAGTGAATAGCAGCAAGAAAGAGAAGAAACAGCTGGTGCTGCCTGTTAGCCTCCAAATTCATTCACTGGTAAGCAAGTAGTAAATGGCTATATTCACTGTAAGTTCACTAAAGAACCTTACAATGCAGCATACACCTGTTGTAAATAAACAAACAGCAACAGCTGGAGGTGATAGGGTTGAAGAGACAAAGGAAGTTTGCTGATGGGCTCACATTACAACTGCCTTTAAAAAATAGGATGGCATGACCTCAGGACAGAAATAATGTATCATGTAATATGTCCTAGCCTAGCTGATATTGTGTAATAGAAATAAATAAAATAAAGCAAAATATAAATATGCTGTGCCCAAGGAGACAATTACAAAACCAACTTGTGTATGCAACTTTAATTCCAAACAATTAAACGTAACCTAGAAATATAACTATTCTAGGTATGTCTGCATTTTAATTAACCTTATCATTTCTACTATTTTCTTCCTCTTGACAGATGTCATCTCAACACTTTTCACAAATAATACAGCTTGTCAGCAAGTTCCAAGCTTGGTTCTCTGTGGATACTTTGGCCCACCAAAAAAGTCAGTTTGCTGGCATATTGGCATGGGGCTGGGACTCGGATTAGGCCCTAGAGAACAAATGGAAAGAATCGAGATCAGAGATCTTGCCATTTCTGAAAACAGAAAATTACTTCCAAAATGTTTAAAACAATCTCTATAATTTTATTAAAATATTTATATTTCACCCCGTATGTATGGATCTCAGGGCAGAAAGAAATAAAACCAACTTAATACAGCAACCAATGTAAATAAACGAAATGCACATTAAAAGCATCTTAAGTTGAAACAACAGAGTTTAAATCAGTTAGAACAGTGTTTCCCAACCAGTGTGCCGTGAGTGATCATCAGGTGTGCCGTGGGAAATTGGAACCTCCAAGACCCTTTTTCTTCCCCCTCCTGCCCAACACTTTTTTCTTCTCCACTTGGGTTCCTTTCTTCCCAGCCTCACTCTGCTCGCTTTGCCTTGCTTTGCCCTGGGGCGAGTCTGCGCAGTAGCACCCGCACAGGTCACGTCTTCCTCCCTCCCCCCCCCTCCCCTCCTGAACACGCTCACCCTGCTCCCTCGGATCAAAATGGCAGCAAAAGCGACAGTAGAGAAGAAAAAGTAAGTGTTCGGCAGGAGGGGGAAGAAAGGGCGCGAAGGGGAAGGGGGAGGAAGAGGTCTCTGTCGAAAGTTAGCATGGGCAAACTTGGAGCTTCCAGGTGTTTTGGACTCCAACTCCCACCATTCCTAGCAGCTTCAGACCCTTTTCCTCCCCCTCCCCCCAGCCACTTAAGTAGGAAAGGGCCTCGGGCTGTTAGGAATGGTGGGAGTTGAAGTCCAAAGCACCCAGAGGGCCAAAGTTTTCCCATGCCTGTTTTAGGGACCTTAAAGTGGTGAGCCTCCTTCCAACATTGTGATTCTGGATAGAAAACAAACAACATAACATACATTATTTGAGTCCACAGTGCTCTCTGGATGTAGGTGAACTACAACTTCCAAACTCAAGGTCAATTCCCAACCAAACCCTTTCAGTACTTTCTGTTGGTAATGAGAGTTCAATATGCCAAGTTTGGTTCAATTCCATTGTTGTAAGAGTTCAGGATGCTCTTTGATTGTGTGTTAACTATAAATCCCAGAAACGGTAACTCCCAGATGTCAAGGTCTATTTTCCCCAAACTCCATCCGTGTTCACATTTGGGCATATTGAGTATTCATGCCAAGTTTGGTCCTGGTTCAACATTATTTCAGTCCACAGTGCTCTCTGGATATAGGTGAACTACAACTCCAAAACCCAAGGTCAATGCCCACCAAACTCTTATAGTATTTTCTCTTGGTTATGGGAATTCTGTGTGGGAAGTTTGTGTCTTTCTGCCATTCCTGCCAGGATATCTATGTTGTGTTCATCGAAACAGGTCCAGGTTTCACACTGAGTGTATAAATACGTTTAAAAAACATATTAACTATATGTATTACTGTGTTATAGTGACATTTTGTGTCATTTTGGTTGGTGGTGTGCCCCAGGATTTTGTAAATGTAAAAAATGTGCCGCGGCTCAAAAAAGTTTGAAAAACACTGAGTTAGAACGGTTCCATTATGCCCCAAAAGCTTGAGCAAAAAGCCATGTTTTTCCCAGTTCTGGAATTACACCAATTTTGAAACCCGCTGGACATCTAAGGGGTATTCCACAACTGTGATGTCCATAGGAGAGAGGGACTCCTTCTGTATTACCCAGATTGATGGCATGCAGAGGACTTCTCTAGCTCTTGAGCAGGGAGATGAATTCCTTTACGTATGAAATACCAGTCCATGAATTCTTTGCAAAGTGATCATTAGTAATTTTAATAGTCCAAGATGGGCAATAACAACAAGAGGTTATTGGGCCTTTGGTGAACTGTATTTTTGGAATAGAGTGCCATAAAACGTGCAGGTCTGATGAAAGCGCTTCTTTGTTTTGAGTCCAAAGAGCACCGTTTCCTAATCTGGCAAGCTTAAAATGTGATGGATTACAACCCTATCATTTCTAATCATCATGAATGGGCTGGGATGATGGCACCTAAGCTAATGCCATTACTACTAAGACTATCATCATCATCACCGTCACACTTTTCTCTCCGAAAGAAGACCCCTAAATGGCTAGAGTGACACAGGTTGGGGAAGGGTGTAAACAAAGCAGAAACTGGGGCAGGCTATAGATAGGCCCGGATTAGCGTCTTTTGGCACCCTAGGCCAAAAGACGCCCCGCTGCCCCCAGGGCGCGGAAAGCCCCGCCCACGGGCGTGGGGCTTCTGGCCGCCTCCTCCTCGCCGCCTGGCCCGCCCCCTTGCAAAGGAAGCGGGCCAGGCGGCATGGAGGAGAAGGGAAGCCCGCTGGCGGGCATGCGTGCACATGCATGCATGTCTGCCAGTGGCCCCAGCGGGGCTTCCCTTCCTCCTCCTCGCCGCCTCCTTCCTTCACAAGGGGGCGGCCCAGGCGGGGATGGCGAGGGCGGCATTCCCTCCTCCCCGCCCCCTTGCAGCGCGTTCCCCCCGCCCTCTCCCGTAGTATGATGACTCTCTCTCGGGAGAGGGCGGGGGGAAAGCACTGCGAGGGGGCGGTTAAAAATTATTTTTTTTAGTTTTGGGGGGTCTGGATCCGCTGCACCTCCATAGCTGCCGCCCTAGGCCAAGGCTAGGGTGGCCTTATGGGTAATCCGGGCCTGGCTATAGAACCAAAACAGAAAAAACACGAGAGTGAATGCTAAACCAGTAAATTTTTACATTCAAATATATCTACTCAAAATTCTTAGTAAACAGCACTATAGAACAGTCTTTTTCAACCGGTGTGACTCGGCACACCAGTGCTCCATGGGGAACCTCCTGCTGTGCCGCCAAAACCCTCTCTTGCTCCCATTCCTTCCCCCTCCTGCCGAACTCCTGTTGTTGCTGCTGCTTGGGGGAGGAGGAGGAAGGGCCGGGCGGCGGCAAAGAAGGGGCCGGGGCGCCGCCTCCTTCGGCCGCTTCCCCAGCCAGCCTCCAATCAAGGGAGGGCGGGGAAGGGGAGAGGAAGTGAGGAGCGCAGTCCGAGTGCAGATGCAGGAGCTGCATCTCTCTCTCTCGCTGCTCCTGGCTCCCTCTCTTTCCCCTCCCCTCCTTCTCTCCCCTTCCCCCTTCCACCTTGGGGCTCCCTCTTTCTCCTCCGCCAGCTCGCCCGGGCGACCCATCCGAGGAGGGAGGAGAGAGAGAGAGAGAGAGAGAGAGAGAGAGAGAGAGAGAGAGAGAGAAAGAGAGAGTTAGTTGAGGAGGTTTGGGCAGAGCCTGTTGCTTTCCCCCACTGCCATCCGGCTGGAGGTGCTGCACTACTTCCTCCCCTCTTTGTGTCTGATGGGTGTGTGTGTGTGTGGACACATATATATATGTCCACACGCGCGCGCCCATCAGACATAAAGAGGGAAGGAAGTAGTGCAGCACCTCCAGCCGAGTGGCAGTGGGGGAAAGCAACAGGCTCTGCCACACCCACCTGCCTCGAGGTAGCAGGAGATCCTGCCCTCACCGAGGTAAGGGGTGTCACTCTCGGAGCAGACTCTCAGATGGGTCTCCAGTCTGCCTCTGCTCCTGACTCCCTCCCACCCTCTCTCTTTCCCCTCCTCTCCTTTCCTCCCCTTACTCTTCCTCTTGGGATTTTGGGGTTTGCTCCCTTAATATTCTGGAGTTCCTTCCACACAGCCCTCTATCCCAGAATATCCAGGCAGGAAATCCCTCATTATCTGCTTTGAACTGGGATATATGGCACTGTGGACACACATAATCCAGATCAAAGCAGATATTGTGGGATTTCCTGCCTGAATATTCTGGGATAGAGAGCTGTGTGGAAGATCCCAGAATATCCAGGCAAAAATCGCTCATTATCTGCTTTGAACTGGGATATATGGCACTGTGG
Organism: Anolis apletophallus; assembly: GCA_030556195.1. NCBI lineage: Eukaryota > Metazoa > Chordata > Lepidosauria > Squamata > Anolidae > Anolis > Anolis apletophallus. Next base: position 157,700,043 of record JARBWK010000004.1, read on the forward strand.
ACACACATAATCCAGATCAAAGCAGATATTGTGGGATTTCCTGCCTGGATATTCTGGGATAGAGAGCTGTGTGGAAGAGCCACAGAGGGAAAGGGGATGTCTGGGAGAAAGTGACATATAATAATGACTGCAATCAATAAATGACTAAATGATTAGTCATTTATTGATTGCATTCATAATTATATAGAGTGCCATTTTGTGTCATTTTCGTTGGTGGTGTGCCCCAGGATTTGGTAAATGTAAAAAGTGTGCCACGGCTCAAAAAAGGTTGGGAAACACTGTTATAGAATATCAATGAGGAAATTAATATATTTCAAACAGCCCAAGGATAGAGAACATGCAATACGAGGTTAGTAAAACCATACATGTATATAACAGTATATTGCAATAATAAACAAACAACTAAAGCTATTCTGTCGCAGAAACTCAGTCCAAATTATATCATAGTCCAGAGTGTATCCACAAATGCAAGGATACAATAAAGTTTATGGAGATCCAAACGCTTGGGCGGGATATATTCCAGATGGAACCGGGTAGAATGAAGCACAAATGAATAAATCAAAGCTCAGATTTCCTCATTGATATTCTATAGTGTTGTTTACTATGTATTTTGATTAGATATATTTGAATGTAAAAATTTACTGGAAGGGTGTAAACAGCCATTTCTTTCTAGAGCTGCATGATGTCCCTTATTTGAGAGTTGGAAACCATTTTTTTTTTTTTTGCGATGACTGAGCAAGTTATTTTAAAAACCACACATCTTTGTATCATGCATTTTATGAATGTGGACAGTATGTTAATTTTTACAGAGAAATTGTTAAATTAATTGAAATCAATAATTAAATATATAGGTAGATAACAAGCTTGATAATCAAAATGTTCTGATTTTCCTGCATGCTGTTTTGAGACCTGCCAACCACTATTTTTTTCCAGATATGGTAGAATCACAGAGCTGGAATGGACCCCAAGAAAGGGAAATTTAATCTAAACCTTCTGCCATACAAGAATATATTAAACAAAAGCACTCTTGAGAGATGACCCAGTCAAGATGGGTGAATGGGCAGTGACCACAAGCAATACTGACTGTATATCAGACTATGTTACTTACAGTCCAGTTGAAGTACAGATGGCACAATTTGTATGTGAGGCGCTGCATATGGTCTGGCTTTAATCCATTGTCATCATAGATTACATTATAATAAGTAGGATTCACACTCCCTTGGCGAGCATGCTGACTTACTAAGAAAAAGTCATACCTTTACGGAAAGATTAGAATTAGTGGCAGGAGAAATTGTAGTATGACTATTTTAATAATGATGACAGCGATATTCATTAGAAGATCTCTATTACAAGTATATGCTCATTTACAAAGGTCAACCACACTTTCCTAAGGCATGTAAAGTAATAATTAATGCATACATTTGCCTTCCACTATTTCTAATTATTTTCATGTGTCATAGATAGCTAGAATCACAAAGCCCTGAACGGTTTGGGACCCGCTTACTTTCATGACCGTATTTCCTTCTGTGTACCTGCACAACCCCTTCGATCCTCCGTCACAAATGCGACTCGTGGGGACGACGGAGAGGGCCTTCTCTGAGGTGGCCCCTCGGCCTTGGAATTCGCTGCTCAGAGAGATTGGGCAAGCGCCCACCTTGGCAGCCTTCAGGAAGAGCTTATAACCTGGCTGTTTTGGTGTGCCTTTGAGGAATGAATATAATCCCCACACCATGACCAGCTCAGCACAATATGTCCGCCAATGCACTTTACTTCATCCTTTAGTGATATTCACCCCATTGCTTGTTCCCATCTGAAATCCCCCACCAGGTACACTACCCTATTCATCCATCTCACCCAGGGTTTTTATACCTTTATATCTTATTCTACCCCTTGTAACTTTTCCCAACCCTCTGTGCTTATAGTTGTTTTTTTATTTCATTTTCTGTATTTGATTTTGTATTAATTTGTTTTGTTTATACTTCATTTGATGTTATTATTTGCTGTGTGTATTTTATTTTGATTTGTTGTAATTATTTTGGGTTTGGCCTCATGTTAGCCTCCCCATCTCCATTGGGGAGATGGTGGTGGGGTATAAATAAGTTGTTGTTAGGGCCTAGCACATAGCTTGACCTGCCTCCATAGATCGTGGGCAACCTTCCTTGTCCATCTTGCTAATTAAAAGGAACCTAATAGGAATCCTGTTGTCCAATCCAGGATGGGACAGATAATAAGGAAAGCACTGCTGAGAGCAGTTGTGTGTTCACTTATGGCAATTTTAAAGCAAACTTATCAAGGAGTTTTCTTGGCAAAATTTGTTCACAAAGGTTTGCCTTTGCCTTCCTCTGAGGCCACAAGAATGTCACCCACAGATTCCCATGACCTGACGGTAATTCAAACTCTGATCTCTAAAATCATAGTCTAATACAGAAACGACTGTCATCGGAAGTAGAGAACAATGCAAATAAAGCCTTATGAAGGCAGAGTAACAGAATTATAGTTAAAGTTATCCATTTCCCCTACTAGCATATGTCTCACTCACATCTGGGATGTAAACGGATACTTCTGACTTCACTTCCTTTCTCCCTGTCAGCTCTCTTCGAGCTCTTTCTTGAGAATATATCCTTTGTATGCTATCTCAAACCAATTTCCTACTCTTAACTAAAGTTCTTATAATTTACTTTCTCCCCTCCAAAGCCAGTCTCTTTGTTCTTTATTCAGACCTCCCATGCAGCCCCTGCAATCACTTTTGAAAGTGCTTTCTGAGTAAAGTTACAATCCCCCCATTCAACTGATATGTAGCTGTTCTCCACTGGCTTTGATCTTATGCCAACATATACTTGCCATTCAGGTCGAGTGGCCTCCATGTCAATAACTGTCCCAACAGGAGGATTTTGCAGGCTCCTGTTGGCTTCAGTGAAGAAGCGACAAAGGGTTTTCTTCCTGACTACAACCACAGACAGTTTGGGTCTTCTGAGATGAAAGTGAAGAAATAAAGGGAGTAAGTAATTGGATGGCTAAGCTCTCATTTTTCACTTTCACTGCTAAGCAGGAGCTGGTGAAAGAGCAAATATTGATTTCAATAACCCTGATTGATTCATGGTCTTTAGAATAAGGATGGGATCTAAAACAGCATTTCATAACTGCAAGAATGGCCTGATGCAAATATAACGCTGCCCAATCATTTCACCAGTTCTTGAAAAATCCCTTTCTTGTGCGTGTATGTCTTGCCCTCTTCTCAGCCCAAACCACATTGCATTTTCAGAGCTGTGATTAGTGTTATTTTAGCACCAAGAGCATCACTAATCATCAGCTCCAACTAGCTAGCTTGAGGGAAGACTTACACTGTGGTTTGATAGAAGCTAGTGAAAATATTAATTCAAATCATGGATTGTTCTGGAAATAGACAGGAGCAGAAGAACAATTTGTTATTAGGTTGTACACCTTTTGTTGTAGTTGAGACTGAGAGAGGAGACTATTGCCAGGAATGCAAAACGGTCTACTCGAGAGCGAGAGTCAGATGAGGAGCAGAAAAGGGAGAGAATCCGGCAAATACTTAATGAGTCTTCTGATGATGATACATTTTTGGGGTTTTCGGAGGATGATGGGTGTGGTGATGAGGAACAGTCTATGGGAGATCAGGTTGGGGGTTCACAGAGCTCCAAAGAGGTGTCTACTGACATGGACTGGACCAATGTGCAGAACCTACTAGTAGTGATTCCTTTGTGGGATTCACAAAGGATGGGAACTGGAGTGATAGGAATCAGGAGTCCTGCTGGGGTGAACTAAGTCGTTGCAGAAGACGAATGGCTTGGTGAGAGGCAAAGGGCAGCACGTGAAGTAGTGCTGGCAGCTGAGAGAGATGACAATGGGGTGTCAGCTCAATCAAGTTCTGAGCAAGAGCTTGGAATAAAGGGGGCTTGGAAATAGCCAATTCTTCGCAGCTGGCAAGGAGTTTGGCTTGCCGGCTGAGCCCTGCCTTGTGTTGCTTGACTGCTGCTGCTGAACTGATAGCTGACATGGATTCTGGACCTTGGACTCTCTTACTGGACTTTGGTGTTGTATTCGGTGGGCTCCGCATCTTGTATTCTCTTATCGGCTACACCATCTTTAAATCCCTGTGTGCTAGATCTTGCTGGTTTCCTGCTGCGACTTCGGACTGTTTTTGACTACGCTTCCTTGCTGGCTCCCCTTTCGGCTCGACTTAGGATTGATCTGACGACACTTTTGCTTGTTTCCCTCCCGGACTACTGACAAAGGACTGAAGGACAACGCGCTGCTGTTTACTTCCTTGTTCCCGTGGTGTTTTGTTTAATGTGGGTTTTTTGGGGGTTTAATTCACATTTTCTGTTGGTGACTTGTTTTTGACCTGGCTGGTCGTGCTTTTTGTTATCTGAGTTTTTCCGCTCTGTTTCTCAGTGACTTTGAGCATTTTTGATCAAGTTTGAGCCTTGTGACTGTGTTAAACAAACTTTTACCAATTACTTTATTGGGCTTGGCTCCTTTAAGGCGGTCTGAATCATGACACCTTTAGTAGGATGTCTGTTTTTGCTGCTTTATTTTTGAATAGTGCTCTCCTCCCATGAACCAGCCCGATCCCTTCGCTCCTCAGGGGAGGACCTCCTTCCGTCCCTGCCAGTCTCACAAACTCAGCTGTGAGCACTAAGGAGAAAGCCTTCTCCTCTGTGGCCCCCCGCCTTTGGAATTCCCTCCCGGGAGAGATTAGGAATGCCCCCTCATTGGACTCCTTCAGGAAACAATTGAAAACCTGGTTCTTCCACCTGGCTTTCGGAGATTAGAAAAGGTGAAACCTTTTCCCCTATGTGACCCATTGTCTTCGACACTACTCCAGTTATCTCTCCCGAGTTTTTAAACATCCTATATGTTCATGTGGCCCGCCCTGACGGTTCTGTTCTTAGACTCACCTGTACTGTTGTGCTTTCACCAATGTATTTTATCGTGTTTATTGCTTTTATTATGTTTATTGTTTTTGTTGGGGGGGGGGTGTTATGTTGTTGATATTTTGTGATGTGTTGTTCGGGCACAGCCCCAACTAAGCCGCTCCGAGTCTCCTTTGGGGAGATGGATGCGGGTTAGAAATAAAGTTTTTTTATTATTCTGTGCACTGATTGTTGTATCATCATCACAGGCAATCCCACATGGCCCAATATGATTGGCTTCGAAATGCAGGATCTTGGCGATGGGTCCATAGGTGACTGTAGAGACCTATTCTAGATCCGTATGTTCTATCACAGTGAGGACATTTGATTTCCAGATGGAAGGCAGTCCCAACAAAGGTTAGCTTTACATGCCTTCCTCTTGACACATTTCTCCCTTTCGCCCTCCATTCGTACCTTTTCAAATTCCACAGCACTGTTGGCAACAGCTGGCCTCCAGTTAGAACCCTAGAGGGTAAGGGCTTCCCAGTTTTCAGTGTCTATGCCACAGTTTTTAAGGTTGGCTTTAATCCCATCTTTAAATCTCTTTTGCTGTCCATCAACATTTTATTTTACATTCTTTAGTTGAGAGTAGAGTAACTGTTTTGGGAGACAGTGATCAGGCATTCAGTCAACATGGCCAGGCTAGCAAAGTTGATGGCATAGGATGGCTTCAGTTCTGGTGGTCTTTGCTTCTTCCAGAACACATTTGTTTGCCTGGTTTCCCAAGAGATTTTTAGGGTTTTTTGGAGTCAACATTGATGGAATCATTCCAGAGGGTGAGAGTCACATCTGTAGATGGTCCACATTTCGCAGACGTATAACAGAGTTGGGAGGACAATAGCTTTATAAGCAAGTATCCTGGTATCCCTATGAATATCCTGATCTTCAAAACACTCCTTGATTCATCCAAATTTATTGTTGCTGAATTTGCAAGAGGGATTTGCACTTTGAAGCTGTGGTTAAGGAGGTTATGGTAGTGGTATTTCCAACACTGTGTAATTGGGTTTTTGTCCTTTAGAATATTAGTTGAGAAGATGAGTGTAGACGGTGTATGCCATGTTTTGTTGTGCCGTATATTATCTTTGTAGTGTTAAAGAATCCCCGCGTATCATGAACATCTGCAAGGTGTCGGATTTCTTCAGCCTTTTTTGTCTACCAGATGTTTTTGAGTTCTCTAGTCCTTCATTGGACCTCGGCTTTTGCACTAGCATAGATCTTATTCTTAACAGCATGGTTGGAGTCTCTTTGCCATATTTGGAAAGCTTGCCTTTTCTTATCGATTAACTGTTGGATCTTGTTATCATTTTCATCAAACCTGTCTTGATGTTTCTTAGTTTGATATCCAATGGTTTGTTCACAAGCTGTAATGATAGAGGTTTTCAATTTATTCCAATGTTCCTCAACATTTCCAGATGTTGCATGGGTAGATGATCCTTGAGTGTTGTTTGGAGAAGGGCTTGTTTCGAGGGCTCTTGAAGGTGTTCATTTTACATCTTAGATCAGGGGTGGGCAAACTGCGGCACGGGGTCCGGATGCGGCCCTTTGGCTGATTCTATCCGGCCCGCCTAAGGGCCCCTGGCTTGCCTCCCCTGCCTGGCCTCTGCATAAAAATCTCCAGAGAAGGGGACTATAAGGAAGCATTATTTTATTTTAGTGGTTTTTATTATTATTGTATAATAATTTTATAACAATAATAAAATAATATAATAAATAATATAATATAATGTTATATGATATATTATAATTTCAATATATTATGTTTATATATATATACTATAATATAATAATTATGATATTAATACTAATAATATATGAATATTTCTTGATATACTAATATGTTAATATTAATGATGTGTAATATACAGTAAATATAGTAAGTGAATAAATAAATAAATTATGTAGATTAGCATGTAGTTCCGCCTTTAGGTGCGGCCCTCCATAATATTTTTTGGCTCTCATGTGGCCCCTTGGAAAAAATAGTTGCCCACCCCTGTCTTAGATGGTGTTATATAAATACATTGTAAAGGGGAAAAGGAAGGGAGGAAAGAAGGACTGATGCAAGGGAGGGAAGAAAAGCAAGTAAGGGAAGAAAAAGGAAAGAAAGAAAAGGAAGATATAAGAGGGTGCTATATAAAATGCATCATAACTATAACAATAGAAGATGTTTCAAACCATGTTTCTGGTCTTCTAATCCTGTTTTTGATGAGATGCACACTGGAGAAATACATGGAAAGGGTATCATACAGTTTGAAGCACGTGGAGATCAGACAAATAACAGGGTGAAAGTTATTTACCTGAAACCACCACTGCATTCATTAAGAACACTCAGTAACTGTGGGACCTCATAGTCCACCACCATCTTCAGCTGCCCATCTCCGACGCCATCACGGTACACAATTACCCGTGCAGGCAGCTCTCCATTACATCTTTGCCATTTGTTGATAGCACCTACAGAAACGTAAGGAAACAAGAGAACAGAATCATGTGAATGGTTCCATGTGGGGGGAAAAAACTGTAGAGAAAACCTGAGACCCTAGCAGAAAAGTAACTGAGAAACCAAGTATTGCTCTCAGTGTTGGGACCCCTTGAATAACTAGCTGTAGAACTTGGCAATCACTTGAAAACGGTTACAGAAGTGCAACGTTTATTTATTTAAATTATATTTAACTAGCTGTACCCGGCACGCGTTGCTGTGCCCTATTTAGGAGATGTGAGAAAGTCTGAGTATGTAAGGGTTGGAATTGTTGTTAGTTATGGTGTTGAAGTGAATTGGGTGTTTTATGTTTGTGCCTCAGCTCTTTGCCTGCAGTCCTTCAGGTTTGACTTGTACCATGGCCAGGACGGATCAGCTTGGGGAGGGCTTGTCCTGTCAGGGGATCTCTATCTTCACAGGTGCGTCCAGTGTCTGTTGGGGGACTGTTAAAAATCCTTTCCTTATCCTTTTTAGCCACCTTTTTCAAGATCTTCATGTCTAGCTTACTTTCTGCTCCTCTCTTTTTCAAGATGTCCTGCTCTGTGTCTTTTGCACCCATTGGTCGATGTCCGATGAGGCTTTCCTCATGGACAGGCCATCTGAGGGAGCTCTTCCAGCGCTGGGCATCAGAAGGTACTTGGTGATGACCTCCATCCCTTGGAGCCAGCATATAGAGGGGCTGGAGCACCCTCCTTGGCAAACCCCATTGTTGCTGGATGGTCCTCTTATTAATGTGGAATTCCAAGCCACTGGAGATCTTTTGGGAAAGGAAGAAGAGCTCCCCTTGAATGGTGTTGATCTCCATCATGGTCTTCTGATTTGAAAGTGTTGGAGGAGGCTCTGGCACTCCTCTGAGTTTGTTATGGGTCGGAATGTTCATGTTGGTTGGCCAGTACAGCAGTTATGCAAATCCGCCCTTATTGGCAGCCAATCATGTTGTCAGAATGTAGACAGGCTGGCAGCCCCGGAGGATGCTGGGAAATGTAGTTTTATTTTTACTCGTTGTTTTGGGGGCCTTTTAGGTTTTGGGGGGGAAAGTTTCTTTGCTACAAACGTACCTTGCTTGAGGCCTATTTCTGTTGGCAAGTTTTGTGTTTCTGCGTTGTAAGGTTTCTCTGTTTGAGGTAGTCTTCACATGACGGCTCTTCCTTTATATATATATAGATGTATATACTAGTGTATATACCTGGCATTGTCTGGGTTTGTCTTTTCTTTGTGGCTCTTTCTTTCTATCCTGTGTTTCCCTCACACCTCTTCCTATCTCTTCTTTCTGACTTTCTTTCCCTTATATCTCTTCCCCATTCTTCTTTCCTTTCCTTTTGCTTCCCTTCCCTTCCTTTCTTCTCGCCTTTCCATTGTCCCTTCCTCCCTTTTATATACCCCACTTCCCTTTCTTCCCCCCTTCTTTTTCTTTCTTTCCTCTCTCCCTTTCCCTCATACACCTGTCCTGCTTTCCATAGATACTACCGGTATCTGCCCTGGAGGTCTGATGCTTCAAGCTGCATGGCAGCATAGAGCACTAATAAATCAAGGAATTGTAGGCCTAGATGTGGTAAATAATGTAGCTTTCAAACTCTCTTTCATCCAGACTCGTGAACCAGAGGTAAAAACAGAAACATTGGCAACCAGGGCTATGCATATGCCGGGATAAGGACACCTCAGGGGTTGTGACCTCACAACCTCTGAGGATGCCTGTCATAGATGCAGGCGAAACATCAGGAGAGGATACTTCTACAACATGGCCATATAGCCTGAAAAACCTACAACAACCCACACTTTGTATTGCTAAACATGTGTGTCCGAAATATATCTACATCGAAGATTACTATTGTCTTGTTCAAAACTAGTTAATAATAAATAATTTACACAATCACAATATTCTTAACTGCAAAGTGAATTTCATTAATGCATACAATATTCCTACCTTCCATGCAGACCTTTAAACAATCTGCAGTAATGGTTCCTGCTTTTTGTAATACGCATTGTGAGTACCAGCTAGTTGTGAAAGGGAAGAAAAATTGTTACAAAGTTGTTACACATTAATAACAATACAGGTTTCTCTCTCCCCCCCCCCTCTCTGGTCTATACTTGAGAGAGCCAGTAAGGTTTCCTGAACTCCATTGTGTTGAACTTGATATATACTGGACTTATATTGTGTTGAACGCCTTTTGTGTAGAACTCTTATTGTGTAGAACTCCTTATGTGTGGACCTTGAATATATTCTAATTGTGCAGAACCATAGATATTTATATATTGAGTACCGGTGAAAGGTGACACACCTATATATATTACAGATTGTGTGATATTTGAATACATAAATTGATACATATATCTTTGATGCTGTTTTCAGAGTATTTTGCTCCTTAAATTGATTTCAGGCTTGTTGTTTTTTTGAATCTTTACTCAGCCATAGATACCCAATGGACAAGTCACAGTCAGCATCAGAGGGAAGCAAAGGCAAAAGATTTCGAATAAATATTTTCAGAAAACCCCTACAATATTAAGCATTAACTAGAAATGACTTGGAAGGCATACAACAATAAATACAAAGCATACTATACTATCTATGCTACTCTTTTATCACTGCTGCAGTTAATGGGGTTCTATATACTCTCTACATCAGGCTTGTCCAAACTGTGGCGTTTTAACATGAGAGTTAAAACGCCTATGAACTCTCTACATCAGGCTTGTCCAAACTGTGGCGTTTTAACATGAGAGTTAAAACGCCTATGAACTCTCTACATCAGGCTTGTCCAAACTGTGGCGTTTTAACATGAGAGTTAAAACGCCTATGAATGTGGCCCAACACAAAATCATAAGTTTACTTACAACATTATGAGATTGGGGGAGGGGGAGGTGTAATGCAATTGTGCAGTTATCAAGTGCAAACTTAGCAGAAAGTGGAATAGAATGGAAAAATCAAAGTACATATGTTTTGCCTACAAATAGCAGAATACTATCTGTAATTTGCATTATATTGCAAACTTGCTCAATGCCTTTAAAAGACCTCTGAACGGGATGGCACATGATTATGATGTGAGGACTTTTTTTTTGGACAGATATCACAAAAATTATGGACAAGCTACCTCTCCGTTTTTGTTCATCTGTTAGCATACTTTATGTGTGGCCCAAGAAAATTCTTCTTCCAGTGTGACCCAGGAAAGTCAAAAGGTTGGACACCGCTGCTCTACATTATCCACAATAGTTATTTTCAACCGAGGGTCTCGATATATGATAAATTGTAATTCCCAACACTCCTAACTAGCATAGCGAATGAAAGCCACCAACAGGAAGGAGTCCTTCAGAAAATATGCTATTCTTTTCCAGGCCTCCTTAAAGCTTGGGTTCTATTATCTGCTAATTCCTGTATTTATAACCTACAGCTAAATTGATTCCCCATTCTTGGGGAAACAAATGGGAAATGAATGGTAATGCAAGCAATGCTTTGCTCCATCTCCATAACAACTATTAAAGTAGAGGCATACTGGCGTTCGTCAGCACACTAATAAAGCTTTACACAGTGATGTCAGATCATCATCTTCACATTACACAGCATTCAGCTGCCACTGCAACACCTGGCCTGAGTAGAAATCTTCTAAAAGGTTCAATTTATGATGGAAAAAAATCTTACCTAGTTATTGAGGCATTCGTGCTGGCCACAAATCCGACAACTGAGGTTCCTTTATCCATAGCATCTTTGTTGACATCAATGCCAACCACCATGAGTGACTTTAGCTGTTAGAAAATAGCAAAATGAATTAGTGGCTAAGCAGAGGCCACGGCTTCTCTATAGCTGTGGCAAAACCTAGGATCCAATATTAGCAGGTGAATAGCTGTGAAGCATCCTGGGATATGTTCCTAGAATTATGTGACATAAAAGCTCTATGCACTGAGGGATATGAATGGCATAAAAGGACATGGTGGTTCATAGAGAAGAAGGCCATTAATGGCTAATAGTTGCAATTACTAAATGGAATTACCAATACTGTAGCAGGAAAATCGCATTCAAAGCACCCCTGACTGATGGCCATCCAGCAGACATGTTGGACCTCCATACAGAGCTAAGAATTAAGAGAGCTTAGAAAAGGCAGTTCATATTAATATTAGCTTTAAACGTCAACCAATATGCACAAAGTGACTGTCTGCACCTGCTTTGAATTGAAAGGGTGGAAAAACAGGACAATTACTCACAGGTATCTCAACTGCCCATAGCTCTCCTCCAAGTTTACAGGCGATCTGCAGAGCAATTTTTGTGGCCACGCTCATCATCATTCTTTGCTTGCTCAGGGTGCGAGCGAGTACACATTGACTAGGTACCGGCTGCTCAAGACTCACAAACTTCTTTACAGAATCATAACAGTCCTTCTGATCCGAGGGCAGGACACACACCACCTATAAATGGCAATGGAGCATGTATATAACCAGTCATGTGTATAACAAGTGATAAAAGAGACTTACATAATCCATGACCCACTATATTGGAGCCCTGCAGAGTATCACAAAGTAACTATGATAATATGTAGATCTTATTCAAGACCTGGGGTCTACCTTTACTCCTGCCATGAAGTTTGGTTGCTGTGTGCCTTCAAGTAATTACTGATTTATGGAGATTCTAAGACAAGCAAACCATCAGGGTTTACTTGGCAAGGTTTGCTTTTGCCCTTCTCTGAAGTTAAAGAGTCTGTGGCTTTCCCAAGATCATCCAGTGAGTTTCCATGGCTATCAGGGATTCAAAATCTAGTCCTGAAGGTCTCACTCCAACACGCAAACAACTACACAACACGGGTTCTTGGAGAAACAACTTTGTATTGGGAAGAATACAATTGCTTTAATTTCTGATTTTCAAGCTGCGAATGCTAAAATGCACCACAAGATGGAAGAATAAGCAGGGAACTATAAGATTTCCATTTAAAAAATATATATTTTAAGGGGGGAAACACTAAACAGAGATGGAGTGGAACAAAAAGACTGCACCACAGGCAAAATGGGATCAGTGAATATGAAATGTATGGAGAGAATGAAAAAATGTGGGAGTAGGAGGATAAGAGTGTCTGGAATATTAAATAAAAGCCTTTCACACTACTATATTTGATTTTCGCATGTAAACCCCCCCCCCCCTCTTTAAAAATAAGACACGTCTCAAAATCACTGGTGATTGGTAGGTTATATACCTGTGACCATCTTTCTTCGGGTGTTGCTCTGTGAATTCACACATGTGGAGTGACCAACGGACCTCCTTCCCAGTTTAAATTTTTCCAAGTTTTGGCAGTAATCCCGCCCAGCTCCCGGCAGGGCATATAAGGCACCCCGCACGCACGCCTCCCCAATTCCTACGTTGCAAGGCAACAAGAAAGGGGGAGGTTTGTCAAAGGGGAAGGCTGGGCGGGTTTGTGTGAATTCACAGAGCACCACTTGAAGAAAGATGGTCACAGGTATGTAACCTACCATTTTTCTTCGTGCTGTCTGTGAATACATACATGTGGAGACTTAGCAAGCTGAGGTCCCGGAGGCGGGAAGACAAGCCGTCTCCCACCTATTTCTAGTGTCCAATCTATGGTGTGTACCAAAACTCAGTAGATTGGACCATGTCGCGGCTTTACAAATTGAGTCCATGGGAACACCCTTGAGGAAAGCCATAGAAACTGCCATTGCTCTAGTAGAGCGGGCCTTCACCACTGGAGACGGTGGTTGACAGGCCAGTACGTAGCAAAGTTCAATTGTAGCAGCAATCCAGTTGGACAGACGTTGGGGCGACACCGGGAGTCTCAGTTTGTCCGGCACATAAGTTACAAACAGTCTCGGGGTTCTACAGGACCGAGTAGTCCTGTCCCCGTAGAACAAGTGTGTTCAGTGAACATCAAGGAGGTGCAGCCTCCGCTCTGATGGTGTAGACGGAGCCTGAAAAAAGGCAGGAAGAACAATGTCCTTCTTAACATGGAACGGAGAAACCACCTTTGGGAGAAAGGAAACATCCATACGGAGAACCACTCTGTCCGCATGGAACAGGAGATACGGTTCATCCACCCGCAACGCCACCAACTCAGATGGGCGACGAGCGGAAGTAATAGCCACGAAAAAAGCTATCTTCCACGACAGAAGGTGGAGGTCTATTGTGGCCAGTGTCCCGAAGGGGGAAGACACAAGGCGGGAAAGAACCAAATCAAGACTCCAACCGGGAGTCAGAGGGAGTACAGGGGGATACAGGTTGTTGTATCCCTTCAAAAAGGTCTTAACCATGGAAGACTGGAACAAGGATGTCCCACCCCACTGCTGGATATGCAAGGAAATGGCAGCCAGGTATGATTTCAGGGACGAAAGGGACAGGTTCTGCTCCGCCAAGGAGAGAAGTTGAGAACCGTCAGCACCGATGGTGGGAAGGTGCAGTTGCCTCGATCCCAAAGAAGCCTTTGGAAAAAGAGGCAGCATAGGCCCTGGCATTCGCTGGCTTGTGGGCAGCCGACAGGATGGACGAGACCTCTGGTCGCAGGACCACTAGAATTGGATCCTCCAGGCCGTCAGGTGGAGGGAGGGCAGGTCGGGATGGAGAAGAAGGCCGCGCTCCCTCACCAGGAGATTTTGTTGATACAGGAACGGCACCGGTTGACCCCTCGAGATGCTGAGACCAGGATACCAGGCTTGCCGCGGCCAGCTGGAGCCAGTAGAATACAATTGACTCGACAGAGCTGAATCCTCTTGATCACTCGCAGGAGGAGCGGAAATGGGGGGAAGAGATAGAGGAATCCCTTCGACCAATCGAGGAGAAAGGCATCGTCGGAGCATCCCGGTGCTGCCCCCGGTGGAAGTTGGGCACCGTAACATGGAAGCTGTGCATTCTCCGGCGAGGCAAAGAGGTCAACATCCGGCTGACCCCATTTGTCGAACAGCAACTGAAGTTCCTCCGGGTGGATCATCCATTTGTGGGAGGATGATCGGGTTCGGCTGAGCGAGTCCCTTTCTGCAGTGTCGATGTCACCAGAAACAACTGCTGAGCAGAGCTTGAGGCATGCGCCGAAGATTGAGGAACCTGGACAATAGTTTCTACCGGGGCCTCTGGCAACAGGCCTCTTGCAATGGATACCTGTGTCGATAGAGAAGGGCACTGCTCTGGGATTGGCAGCGCCGCCTGGATCAGCGAAGAGTGTGCCCAAGACGCTGAAGAGGCAGTCGTAGCAACTCTCAAAGAAGTCGAGGAGGACACTGGCGCCGTCCTCATCTTCTTTGCTGGAGGCCTTGCCGCCATCTTCTCCAATGATTTCCCCGGAGTCTGGGGGCACCTTTGATGGCGCCGCCATTTGACGGGACTCGTCATGTGCATGCTTAAAAGTGATGCGCACTTGGGAGGAGTTGCCATGGTCGACCGCATGGGCCTCTCAGACCGGATAGAGGCCACGGAGCTCACTGACGAACGGCGCGGCTGCACCATCTCGGTGGTCAGTGTGCACGGTCGTTTCTCTGTCTCGTATGTCTGGATGATTTCGACACAGAGGAGACCGTGGAGCATGGCTTGGCAGGCGGCTTCTTCCCAGGCCAAAGCCGTCGAGGTGGATGAAACGGCAGAGTCAGACACCAAGTCGATGGGACACCTAACACAATGCTTGAATCAAGTTGTGGACATAGCCAACAAAACGCTACTTAAAGTTTCGATCCGGGCCTTGCGGCAGTAACAAAGGAATTGGGGAGGCGCGTGCGGGGCGCCTTATATGCCCTGCTGGGAGCTGGGCAGGATTACCGCCAAAACTTGGAAAAAATTTAACTGGGAAGGTTTCCATCGGTGCCTGTGCGGATGCAGTCACTCCAAGTGTATTCACATACACCATGAAGAATGAATATATATATATAAAAACACACACGTATATACAGGTATCTACCCAGCACCATTTTATCCCCTCTTTCTCTTTCCCTCCCTTAATACCTTTTACCTTGTCTGTATTCCTTCACTCCTTTTTCCCCTTCCTCCCTTCCCTTTTCCAGCTCTGAGACGGCCTCACAGCGTCTCTATGGCAACTTAAGTCTCTGGCTCTTTCCTTTCTTCCTCACTTCCCCTCAGACACATTATTTTTCTTTCCCAGTGACATCGCAGAAGGCCACTTGGCCTAGCAACAGCCAACCCTTCACCTAGCAACCACGAACTCAGTGACATCACAATGGGCCACCGGATTATCATCTAGCAACAGCTTTTGTGGAACAGACATACTTTGTATTTCATAGATATAAAGCTTTTTTGTTGGTGATGGTATGGATATTAAGTGTGTGTCTTAAAACTAGACAAACCATACATGTTGATGCAAATCTACTTAATCTTTGTATTTATTACAAAATATATACAACCCTTGATACATTAGCAGGATGTTCCATGATATGCCTAAGCAGCATGTAAGGGGACAGAGGCAGCTACCTCATACAAGGGCACTTGGGCCTTTGCTTACAAGATGGACACCCAAAAGGCCATGTTAGCTGTGTGCCTGTTTGTACATGGCATGTGCATTAGAGCAACTCAAAGGAAAGCTATTCAAAGCTTTTGAACATCAGATGGTAACAGGCTTCCTTTAAACTTTTTTTTAAAGCAGTGCTTATCAAGCCTGCATACACACCAACTGTTGTTCAGGATTCATATGCTGCTGCAGGACTCGCACAAAGGCCAGGGGGCTATCTGGTACTTGAACACTGCAAACAAAAAATAATAAATAAAAATCACAACACATTGCAGAACATAAGGCTGGCTAACCTTGCAAGAGGCAGTCTGAAATACATCTCTCAGAACAGAGTACACTGTTGTCTTGCCAATGAGATAAAGCTCAATTTAAGACAGAAATCATCTGTATGTTCTGCACACATCTGATATTGCTGCAGGGATTACTGTGCAAAACGACTTTACAATGGTGCAAAAAGGAAGAATGGAAAAGGAGGTCATGGAACAACACTGTACACATGGGACCAAATAAAATATCATAAAATAGTGAGTTTTGTGGTAGTGGGAAACCCCTTGAAACCACGGGAATGTAATAGTTTTATTATAGCTATTTAATTAACTATAACTTTAGAACAAATGTATTTTTAAAGAAGTTCTTGGAAGTGCAGGATGGCATATAATTTTGCAAGAAAGCTCAATATTGCACGTGTTGACAGCAATGTATTATCAGCTTTCCGCTGACAAACAGTAATCATAAACAGCAATTTCAGGCTGTTACTACATATAAAATAGATGTACAATATCATGAAAGGCAAGAGAAACAGCTCTAATGTGTAGCAAAATGTACAGACATTAATTGTTTACAAATAGGTACTGATAGGGTAAAATAGCCACAAGAGAAAAAAAGTTTTGGTTTTTTAATGGGATATAACACTCTGTGTGTGTGTGAATAGCTATCATATATGTGTTAACTGACAGAGAGTGGATATCAGGCTGATTTTAGCTTGGGTACCTATAGAGGTTCAGAAGATCAGTGAAATACTGATTGAGCAAAGGCCAACATTCCCTGAAAAATGAAGGGGAATTTATAGCCAGGAGAGATGGAAGACTGAGTACCTTTGTTCATCTGATACTAGCAGAGGAAAGAAGGTTACCAAGGAAATCATAAAATTGGAAGAGACCTCATGGGCCATCCAGTCCAACCCCCTGCCAAGAAGCAGGAAAATCACATTCAAAGCACCCCTGACAGATAGAATTTAGAGCTATCAATATGAAAACCTGCAAGACCAAGAGGCAAAAAAAAAAAACCCTTCAGAAAAATGTGTCTGAGGTCAAAGCAAAGCATTAAACAATCAAACAAAGGATCAGAACTGAAATTACTAAAGGTGATTAAAAAAAATGTTCCAGAGAAACAAAAACCAGCGTCACCTTCAAGAGAGTAGGTGAATTCAAACAGGGCTAGTTTCGAATGCTTCAGCAACTTCAGGGTGGATACAGTCACCCTGTTTCATGATAAATCGATGGAGCTACTTATATTTCATTAGTATCAATGTTTTAATCTTTGTTTCATTTTTAAATATATATTTATATTTCTGGTCCTATGTTTTAACTATGTGTTTAAACTATGTTGCATCAGGCCTCGAAACGTGAGGAGAGGTGAGTAGCAAATTAATCATCATCATCACCATCACTATTTCTCAAAAAAAAAGTTGCTTTTTTGGCTTCTATTTCATTCAATTTTTGTAAACTTAAAGATGATTAGAAATATGCATAATCTTGTGTGATCATCCTGTAGGTGTCAACTCCAAAAAATCGTCAAATTATAGTCGGAAGAGACCACTTCCAGTCCAACCACCTGCCATGCAGGAAAATGCAGTCAAAGCACCTCCAATAGATGGCCACCCAGCCTCTGCTTAAAGACATCCAGAGAAGGAGGCTCCACCACATTCTAAGACAATTCCCCTGCCGCACAGCCCTTACTGTCAGGAAGTTTTTCCTAAGGCTTAGATGGAACCTTCTAGGTCAGTGGTTCTCAACCTGTAGGTCCCCAGGTATTTTGGCCTACAATTTACAGAAAACCCAGCCATTTACCAGCCGTTACAATTTCTGGGAGTTGAAGGCCAAAACATCTGGGGACCCACAGGTTGAGAAACACTGCTCTAGGTTGACTCTTGCTCCATTTTTTAGTCTCTAGAGCAGAGATTTTCAACCAGTGTGCTGCGGAACACTAGTGTGCCGTGAGAGATCATCAGGTGTGCCGTGGGAAATTACAGTGGAGAGAGAGAGAGAGAGAGAGAGAGAGAGAGAGAGAGAGAGAGAGAGAGAGAGAGAGAGAGAGAGAGAGAGAGCTTAGCAGGGAACTTCAGGCAGCGGAAATGAGGCTTTCCTGGCCGAAGCAGCAATGCCAGCCAGGCTGGCTGCAGTCAGGAAGAGCCCTCGGCGCCCAGAACTTTCCTCCCTCCCTCCTCTCTCTCTCCTTCCTTACTTCCCTCCCTCTGCGCGCCAAGGCCCACCTGGCCGGGCTGCGGCACCTCCAGCTTCCTGGGCGCTCTTCTGCCCTCCTCCCCTCCGGCAGCAAGGAGGAGAGGGAGGAGTCCGCGGGAGCTGCCCCCATCTGACCCCGCTCCCGGAGGCTCGAGTCGAGGCTTTCTGCCCTCTAGCCCCTCCGCACCGGGGAAGGGGAGCAACCCCTCATATCCTGGTCTCTCCTGGATGGGCCCCGGGTTCGCGGCAGAGCAGAGCACAGGCCGGGATGCACAGCTCCACAGCCCAGCTTGGTTCCTTCCCGATCTGGCCCCACGACGACAGCAGGGGAGCCAAAGGGATGGGGGGGGGGGGGCATTCCTGGGGGGAAGCTGAACCCATTTGGGAAAGAGAGCTGGGGGTGGCGACGGCTGCGAGCCTCCGCCGCAGTTTGTTCTGAGGCTCAGAGCCATCCTGTGTATCTAAATTCCTATTCGTCTGCTCAGCCAAGCCCGCGTGCGTTTCGGCCACTCAGCGCAGCCCTCCCCCGCAGGACGGTGATGGGCCTCCTGCGCGTGGACCTCCCGGGGAGAGGGGGGGGGGGTTTGGCGGAAGCAGCAGCATCACGAGGGGGGAGGGGTGACAGTTAGCAAAATGACAGTTAGAGTGCCTTTTTGTGTCATTCTGGTTGGTGGTGTGTCCCAAGATTTTGTAAATGTAAAAAATGTGCTACGGCTCAAAAAAGGTTGAAAATCACTGCTCTAGAGTATCAGAAAATAAGTTTGGCCCCTCCTCAATGTGACATTGTTTCAGATATTTAAACATGGCTATCACATCCCCTTTCTGAGCCTTCTTTTCTCCAAGCTAAATATACCCAGCTTCTTAAGCCGTTCCTCAGACCTTTAGGAACCATCATTTTGGCCGCCCTTCTCTGGCGCAATCTAGCTTGTCAATATCGCTCTTGGATTGTGGTGCCCAGAAAGAATGAGATCTGATCAAAATATTCTAAGAGTGGGACTATGACTTCCCTTGATTGAGACGCTATACTGCTATTGAGGCAGCCTAGAATCACATTTGTCTTTTTTAGCTGCAGCATCACAACACTGGTCCATGCTGACCTCTTCCTCTATAATTAAACGGGACATCCAAGGTGTGCAATGCCTCAGCAGCCAGCTGAAATTGTTTTTGTTTAAAATAAGAATGTTCTTTCATACTATTCAGTTTTTAAATGCTTTGAAAAGCTTTTGAAGTTTTATAAGGCAATTCTGATCAGATATAAGTAGCACTGCCCCCAACAGATCTTGCTGCCGAATAATCTATATATATAAAGGAAGAGTCGTCATCGAACGACCGTCCTAGGCAGGGAAACCTTACAAGGCAGAGACACCAAATTTGGCAACAAAAATAGGCCTCAGACAAGGAAGGTTTTTAGCAAATAAACTCCCCCCCAAACAACAATTTAACGATAAAAAACTACATTTCCCAGCATCCTCTGCGGCAGCCAGCGAAACCCATTGGCCAACATCGGCCCACACAAAATGCAGGGAGGCTGAGTAACCATAGTAACGCTGGGCACAGCCAGCCAAGACTAGGATAGAATGCTGAGTGATTTGAGTTCAGTCAGTTGGTGTTTGAGGGTTAAACTGTCAAGGCCAAGATCTAGGAGGGAGACAAATAGGGCACCAGGGACACAGGCACCACTGACAAACACATACCCCCAGAATGACACAAACTTGCAAAACCCACAAAAAAAATTCCTGCAACACAACCCCCCCCCCCCCAAACACAACAAACACACTGGCAAAAGCAACACCCCCTCCACATCACAACCCGCACACAGCCAGACTAACACAACTATGTCACCACAACACACACAAAATACACCCCACAAATACCTGACAACTTCCCCAACACAAAACCCAGGACTGCACTCACTACTCACCACCACACACACCTCCAAATACACACACGTCCCAGGCACAATACTCCAGCAATTCCTACCCACACAACACAACACAACTTCCTATCACAACCCATCCCCCCAACCTTACGGGACCCCGCACACACAACACCTACCACCACCACAAACAAAAACCAACTCCACCTATACTCCAACCACAACACAACACTGCACTGATACTCTACAAACACCCAAAACACCCCACCCCACACAAGCATTCCACAACATACTACCACCCACAATGCCACCACACACCCACAAACTCACCAAAAAGTAATACCTACACACAACTCAATACGCACATAACACAACCTTGCGTCTACTGCTCAACCCATTTGTATGCCATTCCTTCCTTCCACACAGGCATAAGCTGACCCAAAAGACAAGCCATGCCTCCTAAAAAGAACAGTATCGGACGACACACTCGCAACGCTACATACATCAAACAAAAAAGGGCAGAACAAACGCTAGAACAGAAAGACACTGCACTACACTAGCTTTTGCCATCACCATAAACAAGGCTCAAGGACAAACACTACAAATCTGTGGCATAGACCTTGACACAGAATGCTTCTCCCATGGACAACTCTATGTAGCGTGCTCCAGAGTTGGGAAACCACAGAACCTCTACATCGACACAGCAGACGGAAAGACAAAAACCTTGTATCTCCACAAGCTCTGCAGAACGCCAGGAACACCACACACCGACAACTCCCCAGGACTTCAACATCCCACCCACCAGAACAACCCACAACGACACAGCCATGACCCCACCAAGACCATAAGTAACATCAATTCCAACAAGACCATAAGTAACATCAATTCCAACCCTTACATACTCAGACTTTCTCGCATCTCCTAAATAGGGCACAGCAACGCGTGCAGGGTACAGCTAGTATTATATATACTGGTTGACTCAAAAGCAGCTTTGCTGTAGTTCTTGCTGTAGTTATCTTCAGCAAGAATTGCTGCAGCAAGAATTGTATATGTGTGGGTGTATAAACTAGAAGAAACACCAAAAAGGAATAATAGATAGTAAAAGTAGCTGAAATAGTGGAAATTGGACATATTGACAAGATTTTGACTGCTGATTTCTGTAATTCTGTTTAGTTAGTCTAGCTTTAAGCTTAGTTAATTTTTATGTGTTTTATCTGTTTTATGCTGTTTTATGCTATTTTGTGAGCCGCTCCGAGCCCTCGGGGAGTGGCGACATACAAAAATTATTAATAAATAAATATTGTTAGATAAAACACCTTTCAATATTCAATAAAGACTGAGAACCTTTCAAGAGTTTCCTGGAAGAAAACAAAAATCCAACATGGGGATTTCATGTTTTAAATGTTAATCTATTACATTTTTATATTACTAGGTAATCTCTCTCTCTCTCTCTCTCGGCATTACTTCGCGAACGAAGATTCAGGAAGGACTCATCCCACGCTTTTTACAAGCGCGTTGATGACTAAAAAGGCCAATCTGAGATAGGCAAGTTCGGTTGCAGAAAGCGCAGCAGAAAGTCTCCTTGGGTGATGTTTTTTCCAAGTTGCGGTTCTTTCTGCGTTGTCGTTTCTCTTCGAGACCCATTCGGCGTGTCTTCTCGAAAGAGGCCGCAGCATTGTGGATAGTGCTTCTCCATGCCTCCCGATGTGAGGCCAGGGTGGACCATTGTTGGTGATCAATCTGGCCAAGCCTGAGATGTTGTTTCAGGGAGTCCTTATATCTCTTTTGGGGCGCCTCTCTTGCGCTGATCCGTGGCGAGTTCACCGTAGAGTAGTATCTTTGGGAGGCGGTGGTCCTCCATCCTAGAGACGTGTCCTGCCCAGCGCAGCTGTGTTCTCATATAGCATGGCCTCAATGCTGGTGATCCCTGCTTGGTGAAGGACTGCACCATTCGTCACATAGTCGGTCCAGTGTATATTTAGGATTGTGCGAAGACAGCGCTGATGAAAGCTCGAGGAGTCGAGGTGTTGGCGATAGGTGACCCATGTTTCAGACCCATAGAGGAGAATGGACAGTATGATAGCTCTGTACACACTGATTTTGGTGCTTTGTCTCAGGTGCTTGTTGCTCCAGACTCTTTTGTGAAGCCTTCCGAATGCACTATATGCCTTTGATAATCTGTGATCTATCTCTTTGTCAATCTTGGCATCTGAAGAGATGATGCTTCCCAGGTAGGGAAGCATTTTTATATTACTAGGTAATATGAAAACAATTATTGTGCATATGAAAGAAGGATGTGTAAAATGTGACAGTACATTTGAATATTATTAAAACGAGAAAAAGAAGCAGCTTTGCCATCAATGAAACTTTCTCCCTCCTAAACTCAGAAAGTATGAATTCTATCTCACCTTCTCACTGGAAAGGAAGCTTGGGGGAATGAGCCAGCAAATGATAGTGTTTGAATAGGAAAGGAGGCAATGCTCCTGTTTCCCAAGAATGGATCACATAATATGGAGGGCTGCACATCACATTTGCCATAAATTTGATTGTGTTTTTTTCTCATGGCAGGAGGTTGGACTAGATTTCCCTAGTGGTCTCCTCCAATTCTATAATTCTATGAAAACATGGGCAATGTGGGAATGAAGGGAGAAAGGAGGCTGCAAATGAAAACACAGCAGCAATGATTGACAATGTGGGGAAACAAAACACCGCACAAGAAGAAAAAGGATTTTAAACAGTCGCTTCTCAAAGTGCTAAAGAAAATCCACTGGCCTGAAGGAGACATCATGCAAATGGCTGTTTATATTTTTAAAAATGTTTGCATGTATAAGGTTCAAAAACACCAGAAGCACCACTGAAACTGGCAGATATCAACAGTGTCTGTCCAGGTCTGGAACATATGCATATGTTTTGAAGTTGACTTATGCAACCCCACTAGTTTCATAGGCAAGGAATACTCAGAGGAGTTTCTGCCAGTTCTTTCCTCTGAAATATACCCTACAGCAGCTGGTATTCATTGGCAGTCTCCCACCGAAGTACTAAGCAGGGATAACCCTGCTTAGCTTCCATGTTCAGACAGAATCTGATGTCTTTACTGTATTTAGGAGCATAGACAAAAAAAATTTCTTATCTCACTCTCCACTATCTAGCAATAATGGAATAGTTGTTGAAGGCAGCTATCACACTGTGAGTCCTGGGGGTGAAGAGTTGGGAGCCATAGCATGTTCATCTTCCAGAACTCTTACATTAGGCTGGACAATGTAATCAATAATAATAATAATTGTTGGTGTTGTTGGGCTGCTGCCTCAGTGAGTATACACCACCTTATTCATAAATGTTAATGTATAAAGAGAGTTTGAGGAAGGAGATTTTTTTAAGAGGAAGAAAGTCTGTGGTGCAATATATCTCACACTCTAGGATATTCAATGCGAAATCCCATAGGACCTCCCACTCTTCTCAAACAGTTCACAAGTTCATGGGTCAAATCCATGTTCCTGTGAGTGCACATCACCATCCAGTTCTCCAAAGGAGCCACTTTAATTATCTTCATGTTCCGCATATCTCTGAGCCAATCGCCAGCGTTCATTGGCATGCACTGAAAAATTAAAAATAATGGAAATGTAAATTCACTCAAATATCTAAGGGAGGAACTCTGTAAATGAAGTGCACAGTAATGAAACAAGTACATTCTGTTTCAAAGGATGGTTATAAATGATGTATAAATTCACAATTTCTCTAAAATATAACACATACACAGATAAAAATATACAGCACATACAGAAAAATCAAGTTTTTAAAGTTGATTTTGAAAACACTCTACCTTCAAATATGTTCTCCATAAATGAGGGAATCATTTATATTATGTTTACAATACTGAAACACATTTACTGAGACGTTAATTGTGTCACACATATTTGATTCTAAATAAACTTGCACATTATTGTATTAGAAAAGTTACAGTCATAGGCATATTCATAGTAGAACGGAGCACCAACCTGAGAAATAAAATAAAATCTCAGATCTCCTTTGAGGAAGGTGAAAATATCAGTTGAATTTACATAATTAATGTGCACCATTTCTGTATTGCAAAAATCGCAGTGAACAGCATCAAGAACATGAGGGGGTGAAATGGAAAAAGGAGAGCTCAATCTCTTTTCTTCTTCCCTAGGCCCAGTGAAAATCATTACAAAATTATATGACTCTACAGAGAGAAAGCTTCTCGATGCAAAGAGCAGCTCTGTAGAAAACAGGTGGGATTTTCATTGGTACCATAGCAGAAGAAAAGGGGATAAAGTAGGATTAAGAAACTGCCTTGAATAGGATAATAAATACATTGGGATATAAATTAAAGTGTCAGATTTAAGTATTTTTCCTTCCAGTCCTCCAGATCTGTAATTCCAATGCTTCATTCACCAGCTGACTTTTACAATGTAAAAAATGGGTAATCGTTGTATTAACACAATTAACATGCCCAATTAACTGCCCATTAGCACACATCTACACTGTAGAATCAATCCAGTTTGACATCACTTTAACTGTCATGCCAGACTTGATCCCTTCCAGTCCGGCTTCCGTAGTGGGCACGGGACAGAGACTGTGCTGCTCTCCATCACAAACCAGCTGCGCTGCCAGTTGGACCAAGGTGGCTCTGCGCTGCTCGTGTTATTGGACCTCACGGCAGCCTTTGATACAGTAGAACATGCACTATTAATCCATCATTTAGCCGCGACTGGAGTGAGGGGTGGCTTCCTTTCTCCATGACCGGGGATTAGTGGTGAGGGGTGGAGTGGTCTCTGAGGGCCTCCCCCTCCCCTCTCTATTATTTAACATCTATATGCATCCACTGGCCCGACTGGTATGTAGCTTCGGTCTGGAGTGTCATCAGTATGCTGATGACACCTAGCTTGTGCTGAGGATGGAAGGCAGTCCGGACTCCGTACCCAATTATTTTCATCAGTGCCTAGAGACCGTGACTGGATGGCTGTGAGCTAGCCGGTTGAAGGTGAACCCATCGAAGATGGAGATCTGGCTGGGTCGCCCAATGGGAGGGGGGTGCCGGCTGCCTACCCTGGGCGGCGTGGCACTTTGCCCGTCACCCTTAGTAAAGAGTCTAGGGGTCCAGTTGGACCCGCTGCTGACTATGGAGGCATTTTTCCACCTGCGTCTTAACGGCGACCTTGCCACGGTGATCCAGGCGACGGTTATCTCAAGACTGGACTAGTGTAATGCCCTCTACATTGGCCTTCCTCTGTCCACGATCCAGAAACTCAAGCTTGTGCAGAATGCTGCAGCACATCTACTCGCCGGGGTTCCGTCGAGATGCCATATAACATCCATTCTGCAGCAGTTGCACTGGATCCCAGTGGAGTACCGGATTGTGTTCGAAGTGTTGGTATTAACCTTTAAGGCCATACATGGTCTGGGGCCTGTGTACTTGAAGGACCGTCTCTCCCCGTAAATTCCCCAGAGATCATTGCGGTCTGGAGATCAAAACCTATTAATGGTTCCCTCGGTCAAAACTTACCACCTATCCTCTACGAGGCAAAGAGCTTTCTCTATTGTAGCTCCGATACTGTGGAACTCTCTGCCAGATAGCACTCGGGCTCTTACAGAAATATCGTATTTAGAATAGCCTGTAAAACAACGCTGTTCTGACAGGCATTTAACACCAATGGTCCCACCTGACTATCCCATATCTTTAGTGTTCTGGTATTGTGACAAGCTGGACAGTTGTTCAGTAGTTTTAATTATATAGTGTTAAATTGTTTTATTGAAATTGTTATGCTTTTATCTATGTAAACTGCCCCGAGCCTAAGGGAATGGAGCGGTATATAAATTCGAATAATAAATAAATAAATGACTTGATGCTATGGTGTCATGGGAATTGTAGTTTAGTAAGGCACAGAGAAGGACAAATCGATTTGGCAGAGAAGGACAAAGACCTTGTAAAACTACTGCTCTTATGATTCCATAGCACTGAGATGTGACAACTAAAGTGGTGTCAAACTACATTAATCCTACAGTATGGTAGATGAACCCTAAATCTCTCACATTTCTGCTTGGATGATATATGAATGTCAAACAATGATCTGGTACAAAAAATGTCCCTGTAGGTAATGCTTGGAATCCTGTTGTAGTGTTCCTTGATAGGAGCCACATTCAACTATTAGGAGCTGTCTATATCCAGCTTTTTCTCTCTTAGAGAGTAAGTGGCTCACAATAAAATCTATACAATATAATGAAAACAACAATATGCAAACATCAAAACGGAATTTAACATGAACAGTATTAGAAATAAACAGTTAAAATCCTTAAAGCCAATTGAAGTATGCGGAGTAAAATGATTTTAAAAATTAAAATGCATACCATCTCACTTTGCATGAGAATTTTTTCTGAGGGGACCACGCGGCCGGTCAGGGAAGCCTGGCATCCAAGTTGCAGTCCCCAGTTTTCTAATTCCAAGCGAGCATCTTTGTTTCTGTAAGAAAATTTGCACCTTCACTCTTTGGTATCATGGCTAAAATACATCTTACCTAAGCATAAATAAATAAAAACGAACAAGCAAATAATTTACTTCATAATCTTATTTCTTTCACAGACCTGATAAAAATGTAGCCTACTTGAGAATTGTTTCCAAAGGAGTAAGCCTCTTTATGAGCTTATAAAGTCATCGTTTTTTGTAAACAGTGAGTACTTCATTGTTGTGAAATTCCACCTCTGCCCAAAATACAAACACACAATGTCAATATCTAGGGACTTCAGTGGTGGTGTCAATCCAAATGTCTGGAAATTCCCCCAAAGCACCTGGGGCTCATTCTGTGGTGTACAAGAATAATATCTGCAGAGGAAAGATGGGGAACAAGTAACACCTCCAAAGCTCAGCATATAAGACTTTTCCTCCCATTCTTAGGAGATAACCTAGTGCCATAGTGACAAAAGATTGGCTAGCTGTGTGAAGTGCCCTTAAGCAAGTCACTCTAATTGGGCTTTGTTGTCTACCCAAGTCTCAGAACTGAGACAGAACGTGGAATTAATGTGTTTGTTATGGTCAGGAATACTACATTACAACAGATTTCAGGGTAATGGCAGGGAAACAGAGCCACTTGTGCAAAATATATACTGATGAATAATGGAAGTTGCATACATCTAATGCCATCATTCCCAAAGTGGGCGCTACCGCCCCCCTGGGAGACGCTGGAGCGATCCAGGGGGGCGGTGATGGCCACAGGTGCATTTGGGGGGCGATGAATCACTGTAAGGGGGCAGTGAAAGCATAATCGAAATCACTGGGTTGCTGTAGTGGCGCAATTCTCAACCTAGGGGTCACGATCCCAAGAGGGGTCGAATGGCCATTTAGGTGGGCTCGTGAGGCCCTCTTCTTTGGGCCCACCTGCCCCCTTCGCTTCCTCAAAATGGCACGGCGCCAGGTGAGAAGTTCCCCACTAGACTAGGCCATGTGGTGCACCCTCGATCATCCGGCTCCTGCTGTTTGCCAGGCCTCAGTAGGCGGGAGCCGGGTGACAGGCTCTTCGCAAGGCTGGGTCATGTGGCGCAACCTCATTTGCTTGTTTCCTTCCGCCCGCTAGGCCACAGGAAGCGGGAGCCGGGCAAAGCCAGGCTGCATGGTGCAGCCTCCATCCCCAGCTCCCACCGCCTGCAAGGACACAGGAGGTGGAAGCCAGGCGAGAGGCTCTCCGTGAGGCTAGGCTGCACGGGCGCAGCCACCATCGCCTGGCTCCCACTGCCTGCCATGCTGCAGGAGCCGGGAGCCAGGTGGGAGTCTCCACACGAGGCCAGGCCACATGGCGCAGCCTCGGTTGTCTGCTAGGATGCAGGCGGTGGGAGCCAGGCAATCGAGGCTGCGCCATGTGGCCTGGCCTCATGTGGGGACTTCCACCCGGCTCCCGACTCCTGCAGCATGGCAGGCAGTGGCCATCCTCAGAATAAGCTGGGTGTCATCAGCGTACCGATAGCACTCCAGCCTGAAATCTCGAACCAGCTGAGCAAGTGGTCGCATATAGATGTTAAATAACAAAGCGGAGAGAATGGCCCCTTGAGGAACCCCACATATTAGTGGGGATCTCTCGGAAACCCAACCTCCCCTTTCCACTCGCTGTCCCCGGTTGTGGAGAAAAGACAACAGCCAGTATAAGGTTGTTCCCCTGTCTCCAGCAATGGCAAGGTGGTGGATCAAAAAATTGTAATCGACTGTGTCAAATGCTGCTGTGAGATCCAATAACACAAGCAGCGCTGAATCGTGGTTGTCAAGCTGTCAACGGTCTCTGTCCCATGCCCCACACGGAAGCCAGACTGGAAGGGATCTAATCCAGCTGTGTCATTTAGAAACTGTTGCAGCTGCTCCGCTACTGCTCTCTCAATCACTTTGCCCAGGAACGAAAGATTTGAAACCGGGCGGTAACTGGAGGGAACCAATCGATCTAAGTTCGGTTTCTTCAGGAGCGGAGAGACCACTGCCTCTTTTAAACCCTCTGGAAAAACTCCTTGCTCAAGGAGCTGTTAATTATCTTCAACAGTGGGTTACGTAATCCCTCCAGGCAAGATTTCACTAGCCAGGAGGGACACGGATCGAGGGAGCAAGTGGTTGGTCTAGCTGCAGCTATGAGTCTATCGATAGCCTCTGCGTCCAACGGGACGAACCGATCAAGGGTGGCCCCAGCAAGTGGCCACAGAGTCTCAAGTTCACTAACTGTATCAATTGTGGATGGAAGTTCCCGGCGGAGCTCTGAGATCTTGTCTGTGAAGTAGCTCTGAAAGGCCTCGGCTGTAAGAGCCTGATCATCATTGTTTGGGATGGTAAGAATGAATTACCTTAAACAATTTGGCCGGGCGTGAGTTTGCAGACGCTATCAAGGAGGCATAATATAATTGCTTTGCCTCGTTAGCATGCTCATAAATTTCCATAAATGACTTATAAGCTGATCTCGTTGTGCCAGCTCTGTGGGTGAAGGACGGTGGAACTGGTGCACCACCGCAGCAACACAAGGGGATTCCCATGTTGCCATAAAAGCTATGGGGGGGGGAGCCATAATACTATGCATGCTCACATTTCCCCTCGTGTGATTGCCCTCCCATGGATCTGGGCGATGCGAGGCATAGGGCACTGGATTCCCCACACCCGCAGCCAAGCAGAGAGCCTCTGCCTCCTACCGCCAGCCACCTGATGAGGTGGTTAGTAACATCACTACTGTTCTTAATTTGTTACTGAAAAGTTTCAATTTAATGATTTCACACATTATCAGTATTCAGTAATTCAGAATGCATTGATACTAGCACAAACATTTCCAAATCAGAGTTTTAGAGATTTATTTTTGCATGGGAGAAACCAGTTCTTAGTATCCTCTATCCTCCTGAGATCTTTAGGACTTTTAAAAGGTCAAAACTGATACTTCTAAGGAAACTATAAAAAAACAAAACAAGGGTAACTATTGGAAATATAAGCTATTATGTGACCAAGAGTTTAAAGCATGTCAATCTTTTGATCAACAGAAATTCTTGAACAATTAAGAAATTATTGAACAGTCTGGGTGCTGCTTATAATCTTCAGCAAATCTTGGGAAGGAGTTGCACTTCTCACATTATACCCATTGTAGTATTTTCTCCCCAAAATGCCTTCCTCTGTTCCCTCTGGAGGTTGAAGGAGGCAATATAACAATATTTTGTCATCCTAAACAGTTTTAAACACAGATTTGGGACAGGGATTGCGACAGACATGCAATAATTCAATGCCCTACTAACAATTATACAATTAAAATAAACATTTACATTAAAATCAAAATTAATATACATTAAAACATTTTTTTAAAATTACAATCACTATAAAACCACGCTATCCGCAATCATAATCCAGGTCATCTAAGACTCATCAGAAGTTCTCTGATCTTAGCCATTTGAATGAGAACCAAATTAAACTCATCTAAGTCAGTACTGACATGCAAGGACAGGAATATATGGGGAAACGTCAACCAAAAGAACAATACAGAATGAGCATTGAGGAATAAGGAATAAGCCCTGATTAATACTGAAGGTATTTCTCTACAATCATTTATTACATATTTCTTCTTCAAACATGTCAGGATGTTTGAAGAAGAAATATGTAATAAGTGATTGTAGTCCTATGACTCCATCTAATGGTTGCAGATACTAGAGAAAACTGATCAGTGCCTAGGGTGCAAAGCACCAGAAAAGAAGCAAACAGAGCTAGATAACTTTAAATGGTTGCTTCTTAAAATGCTAAAGAAAAGCTACTTGCCTTGAGAGATCATGTGAAATATAGTTTAAAAGAGTCAAACTGTGGAGAAACTTTCTGGTATACAGGGCTTTTATTAAAACCGTGAATGTCTTCTTAGGGGGGGAAATCTGTAGCAGTCAACAATAGTACATGGTGCAGCAGCTGTCATATAGATTGCACACTGAACATGAAAGTATTTTACTAACAATAATTCACTCTGAGGTGCTATGCCCAAAGCAGTCTCAGGCCCAGATGAATGGGCCAGATAATATGTAGAAGCAAGACAACTGAATTACCTTTGAATGCTGTCAGCAAGCCTAGACAGACGCTGATGTCTACTTTCAGGGGACACGTGTGTTTCTTGAGCCAAATCCTTCATCAAATGGAAATTTGACTTTGCACGGCTGCTCAAACCTAACAAAGAGTTTGGGAACATTTTAATGCTCCAAGAAATTGACTTTGTGACCCAGGAAAAATAACACAGTAGGATGTTTGAGGTGTAAATGTTTTACATCCGTTTTACAGAACCTTAAGTCGAATGAAATATTACAATGTAAACTCCAAAATGAAGGCATTTGGTGGTATCTTTATTAAGGCAAGCGAAGCTGGAGGAGGAGGAGTAAGAATGCATTGTGTACCTGTAACCATGTTTCTTGGAGTAATCATCTGTGAAATTTGTACAAATGGGTTTCTTGAACCTGCGCAGTCCTTTTCGGAATTCTCTAGAAGCGCTACAAGATACATTTTGGCAGTAAACCTGCCCACACTCCCCTAGTAGTATATAGCCAGTGGGAGGCGCTACAGCCTTAGTTCCTTAGCTGCAAGATAGCAGCCATGGATACTGAGGCATGATGATAGCTGGGAGGATGGATTGTGATGTGCGAATTTCACAGACAGCCACTCGAAGAAACATGGTTATAGGTAAGCAGCCCATTCCTCTTCTTCATGGTCTCTGTGAAATTGAACTTATGGGTGACTAGCAAGTTATTAAGCTTGGAGGGGGGTCATGCTATGCAGGAAAAGGGCACAGCTCTTACAAAGGCAGCATCCCTAAGAGGAGGCATCCCGCCTGCAACAGGGAATGCAACGGCATTCCTTAGAGAAAAGTTGCTGGCATAGTGACAGCTCTAACTGAGTGACCCCTGATGTGATGCGGGAGGTTCTGTCCCATAAACTGCAAGGGGAGGCACACTGTGGCTATGATTCATGAACATATGAGATTCCGGAGGCATAAGAACATCTTGGCAGTAATTATGGAAGAATTTGGAAGAGGTCTCCTCACATCTATTGAATGAGAGAGGTTTCCGTCAGTGAATTGGTTGGATTCTGGAAGAATGTCAGCAGAGTAATGTTTTGGTATACGTGGAAATATCCCAACGGCTTTCTTTCTTTCTTTTGTAAAAATAATTTTTATTAGGGTTTTGAGTTACAATTATAATAAAGAGAAAGGGAACTTGGGGAAGGAAGGGTTTCAGGTAACTGGGGAGGCGACTGCTTTCTTGAAAGCAGCTGTTCCCACGTTGCAGCAGGCATCATAGCCTTTGCCAAAATGGGGGGCAAGGGCGAAATGCCAACACACAGTTTCGCCTTTTAGCCTCCTCAGCGGTTTTCTAGTTTCTGTCTGCTCTCACATCATTGCAACCTTTGCTGAAATGGGGGGTGTTTGACGGCGTAATACTGTTTCCCATTTTAGCCTTCTGAGCAACTGCCTGTTGATCAGGCTGGCAGGGAGGATATAGGCTGCTTTGCCCTCTGGGCCCCGCTGGGTCCAGGGTATCTCCCGGGCTCTGCCCCATAAACACATGGGCCAGTGTTGCTGTGGGGGCTGATAGAGGCTCTAGCCCAACATAGGTGGCGAGCCGTTCCACAGGTGAGTGCCTCTTGGGGCAGACGGCACCATTAGTCGGCTCAGGCAAAAGTGCCTTCAGGCCAACTTGTATTTCTGCGGGCCTGAGGGAGGTAAGGCCTAGCAGAAATGGAAGGGCTGGGTCAAATGGTCTTCTATGAGGGGCATTGAAAAACTTGACATAGCTATCTATGTGTGGCAGATTGCCCCACAAGCCCCGCATTTGGAAACTACCGTGTTTCCCCGATAGTAAGATGTATCGGGGGTTTCAGGGGGAGGCTAATATAAGCCGTACCCGAAAGTAAGACGTATTGCACGCCGTCAGGAGCGGCCCCGCCCCCGCCTCCCTCCCGGCTGAGGCTGTAAGAGGGAGGGCGAAGCTGAGGAGGGCCCCTTGCCCCCCTCCTACAGTGACAGCCAGGGCGGCAGAAGCGCGATTTCTCCCGGTTCTGCTGCCCCGGCTGAGGCTAGAGACACGCCAGCCTCAGAAGCACCGATTTCCCGCCTGAGGCTGGCGTCTCTTTAGCTGGAAGGGCGGCTGAGGAGAGCCCTTTGCCCTTCCTCTAAAGGGACACGCCAGCCTCAGAAGCACCGATTTCCCGCTTCTGAGGCTGGCGTGTCCCTTTAGCTGGAAGAGCGAAGCTGAGGAGAGCTCTCCTCGGCTTTGCCCTTCCTCTTCCAATATAAGACATACCCCGAAAGTAAGACATAGTGGGGCTTTTGGGGATAAAAAGAAAGTAAGACACTGTCTTACTTTCGGGGAAACACGGTATTACTCGAGATGGAGGGAGAAAGGGTTGTAGATAATTAACTGGCCTGTTGAGGTCAGGCAGGCCTCAGAGAAGGACTATTCAGGAAGCTGAGTCAAAAACTGGGTTGTGTCAGGAAGTATAGGCTGCTTACCTGTAACCATATTTCTTCGAGTGTCCATCTGTGAAATCCATACATATGAGTTTTTCCCTGCGCATGCGCAGAAAATCAAAACATTCTAGAGTTTATTATTCAATGAATTTTGATGGAGGCCCCGCCCATCCTCCCATATGATATATAAGCCCTAGGGCGGAGCTACGCCTCAGTTCCTTGGCGCCAGACAGCAGCCAAGTTAGAGAGGCATGACATGGGTGGGGCTGTGCGGATTTCACAGCCGGACACCAAATGCAGCATCCTTTTTGGCTAAGATGTCCAGCTTATAGTGAGCAGCAAATGTTCGGGGGGAGTTGAGGAAGCTCTCCTATTTCTTAGGAAGGATAGGGGTTCATGCTCTTGATGAGCGGCAGTAATAGATTGAGGCATTGGTTCCAAGGAAGGAGGGCTCAAGGACCGTGTGCCAGTGAGTTGCTATCCTTTCTTCGACCTATTTCTATCCTTTGATTTTGTTGCCCTTGTTGCCTGTTTAGTAGGCTTAGATTTATTCTTTTCAGGCTCCGTGAGAGGAGCAGGGGCTGAAGGGGAATCATGCCTATATCCAACTTGTGGAGAGGAAGCCTGAGAAAGTCTCTGGGTGGGAGGGAATTGGGAGGGTTCGTTAGGAAGGTGGGCAACGTTTTGGGTTGCCTCCGGCGCCAAAGCTCACTCGTATAAGAGAGCTTTCAAGTGGGCATCTCTATTTTTGCGGGCTCAATTTGTGACGCTCCGGCAAATTTAACATGTTTGGAGGCTATGGGATACGGCCAAACATAAAAAGCACTTAGAATGCCTATCAGCATCAAGGAGCAAAGTCCTGCAAGCCGACCAGTTTTTGAAATATAAAGTAGCCATTCTAGCCTGTTGGAGTGTAGCACAGCAGTTCTCGTTTGTGCCTGGGGGGCAGGGGCCAGGACCGGGGGTCCCATTGGCATTGGGGCCTGCAGCAGCAGAGTTGGATTCTGAAGAGGATTTAGAAGGGTTAGCAGAAGGAGAGTTTCCCATCACTGGGCCTCCTTCTCCCACAGAAAGCTTGGCTTGGGAGGAAGGTTGGCTTGACCCTTACGACGAGACAGATAACCAGGTGCAAGTGGAAAGCAGTGATAGCGAAACTTATGAACGGCCGGGGGGGAGAGGTTCACAGGATCCTTTGAGTGAAAACATGGAAGAGAGCGGCTGGGAAGAATCTAGGGAGGAGAGCTCTCATGGAGATAGAGACCCAGGTGCTGGGAGGCAAGGCCGAACCTTTGATAGGAGACGAAGCATCGAGATTAGCAGGAGGGGATGGTACCATAGCCTAGACCGGCCGAGGTCCGTCAGCAGAGATTGGAGACGCGAAGCCTAGAGCGTCGGGGACCTCGGCCGAAAGATTAAGTATAGGATCCGTGGGAACGAATCCTCAGTACTTCGCCACGTCTCTTCTGAGCAGACGTGAGCGAAGTGGGTCCACGGAGCTAAGTTGGCTAGTGGCCACCAAGTCTTGCCTTGCATCTTATACCTTGCCTTGTTCCTGAATCCGCATTGCTGTGCGGAGCCTTGCCAAGCCTTTTGGATTCTTTACCAAGCTGTTTTGGACATTTGATTGCTTTTGCCTTTGGAATTGCCTTTTGCTATTTTTATGGACAATATCCCTTTTGAACTGTTTTTATATTCAATAAAGTAGTTAGCCTTCAGTCCGTCTCTGTGTGTGTGATTAGGGGCCGGTCAAGTCCGTGCATCGTGACATGGAGAGTCCAATGGAAGTCTGAGTTCAGGCATGGAGAGTTCACTGTCATCGTAGGGCCAGTCCAGGTAAGTAAGAAAGCAAACAAGAAGAAAGAGCGCTAGAAGTTCCTGTTGCTGCTGTCGCGCAGAAAGAGGAACTGAGGCGTACCCCTGCCCTAGGGTTTATATACCATATGGGAGGATGGACGGGGCTTCCGCCAAAATTAATTCAATCATAAACTCTAGAATGTTCCAATTTGCTGTGCATGCACAGGGGAAAACCCATATGTGTGCATTTCACAGATGACACGAAGAAGAAATTTAGTAATTAAAAACCACCAAAAACTAACAGGCCAAAAGCAAGCTAAGAGAGATTTCTAAGCTGCTGCTACTGAGATGGAGAAAAGGAATTGAGGCTTTAGCCCCTCTCACTGGCTCTAAACTACTGAGGGAGGTGTGAGCAGGGCTACCGCCGAAACCTATGTTGTAGAGCTTCTAGAGAATTCCAAAACTGGCTGTGCAGGCGCAGGAACCCCATATGTACAATTTCACAGAGACCATGAAGAAGAAACTATATTTAGAAACTTACTAACTGCTTCATTAAGAGATAACAGTCACAGAATTCATACTTGGGTTGAAAAGTTACATTGTTGAAACCACAATCAGCAACTGTGCACGTTGTTATGTTTCACTATTTCAGACAGAATGTTAAGCAGACAAATACCCAAACACTGCCTCCTACGTTCACAAAAAGAGATGCTGAGTAGTGACAGGAACAAAGCCAATAAAAGATGCCATAAAATTTCACTTCTCCATTATTGCTTAACTGTCACTTAATCTAAATATTTCTTTAGATGTAATAGTAAATGTAATCTTTCTAAAAGGACTGCTGAATTCTGTCAACGTGCGGGCTTTATAGCGGGAATCTTAGTTTTAATTCAACACAGGCATTTTAATTTCTGCAAATTCTAGTCTGCTTTTAATACAAATAAATGAATACAGAAATAAAACAGGGAATAAAAACAAAAATTTGCCTTGCTGTTTCCAGCTTATTGTACATTCAAACTTTTAAAAGAACCTTATACAGATATCCTCCCTGAGTCCTCATGGGGATCATATTATGACCTATTACAATTAATGTAGCAATGTGCAAATCACAAACATATATTGCATCCTCCTTTTATTCCTGCAACTTACAAGCATTTGCGCCATAACAAAATCATACATATTTTCCTAGTTGTAAAAAAAAGTTGCGACATTAATACAAGTGTACATTATCGCAGCCTTGAGGATGCTACCAAAAACAAAACAAAACATCCCTGTGGTGAGTAACTCCTGACCAGGCTGTAAAGTTCATGAGAATACATTATGCACCACATGAACTGAGGCCATTTGTATAGTAACTCTCCACATCCTCTCCAGAAACTGCTTGGAGAGACAAGAAGGTTCAGAAACACATAAATACAAAAAGTATTATATTGTGTTAGATTACAGTCAGTCCCTGGGTTACAGACACCTGATTTACATAAGACTCATAGTTAGGAATGAGGGTGAGACACCAGGGAGAGAAATCTACCCCTCAAAACAGAAATTCACTCCTGAAAGAGTTATCATGGGGAAAAGGTGTCTCCACTGAAACTTTCTCACCAATCCTTCTTTCCACAACAAGCCAAATTTTTCAAAATCCAATTATTACAGGGACAGAAAGTGAGGTAAAATCTTCTGAATGGAGCACAGACAGCAAAACAAACATCACAGGGGTGTTAACTCTTCCCTATGCAACCCAAAGCTAAATAATGTATACATTTGGTTGGAGTTAAACTTTAAAAATCTACATGTTGCGACTTACATACAAAGTCCACTTAAGAACAAACCTACAGAACCTATATTGTATGTAACCTACCATATCAGTTCCCTAAGATTTCGGACTTGAAGTTTTCCTAGACTTTTTACCTCAGATTATTAACTAGAGATCCAATAAATTAAACCTGTAAATAATACACAAGAGCACTATGGCTCATTCCCACATAATGAGGACTCTGACATTCTATTATAGGGCAGACATCATGCTTTAGGTTTATAATTCTAATACAAAATATTGCAGTAATGCCGTCCTGAGTCCCCCTTCGGGGGTTGAGAAGTGACATGATATAAATGCGAGAAATAAAATAAATAAAATGGTCCAGATAATTGAAGTTAACAGCTGTTTACCTGTCATATAACAGAGTTCAGGGACCAGATGGACCACACAAGGTTTGTCAATATTCCTGCCCTTGATTTTCAGTTGGCTCACCAACAATGGTTGATTTAAGTCACTTAAGACTAAATCATACTGCTGTTCAAGGAAACACAAAATCAGAGTTAATCAAGGCAATCTACAGAACATAACTTATTGGAAGTCCCTTCTGTTCGTACTTATCACCTGTCCTCTACCAGACAGAGAGCCTTTTTAGTGGCAGCCCCGACTCTTTGGAATGCTTTTGCCTGCGTTCCGAAGAGCCTGCAAAACAACTTTATTTCGGCAGGCTTTCAATCTAAACTGACCCAATGTAACTAGGTGTACTAGGGGTGATTGTTTTATTGTTGGTTTTAGCATTGTTTTTAGTGGATTTTATTGTTAATGTTGCCTTATGTAAACTGCCCCGAGCCTGTTGGGGTGGAGCGGTATATAAAATAGAAGAAATAAATAAATAAAATCTTATTGTGTATCCACTGAAAGTAGGCCAGTCTTCTATTGAGCAACACAAAGTTAGAATTCTGGGGTGGCAAATACTGTACATGTGATGGCAAAAGATTCAATTGGACTGGGGAAGCATCTTGTTCATTAGCTCAGAAAGTAAATCATCTTGGCCTAGCAGCAGTTAAAAATACACAAAATACTAACTGGGACGCTGAGTTAAGAGCATTTACATTCCAAAAGACATATATTTTTTATTTCTGTTTATCCAATATTTCACAACTGAGATCTTTTCCTCCTTTTCTTAAACATGTATGATGTGTTCCATCCAGATCTCATAATTTAAAATATAACTGTACTTACCTGCCTGTAATAAGCTTCATAAGAGATCTGAGTACCATCGCGTTTCTCAAATGAATCTGTTGGCTTCACAGTCCACTCAATATCATCAACGCGATAAGTCTTGTTGTTGTATCTGAAATAATTAAGTACACACACACACACAAATACAAATACTGTTCTTGTATGTCACAAAGCTAGTCCAGTCTTTTAAACTATAAATCGATTCCAATTACATGCTAGAAATCTCTTATACTCCCCCCCCCCAAAAGAACCTCGTACTTATGCAAGAAGGCAGTAAATCACACACATGCCCCAGCGATGAATAGGAAAAGAAGCATCACTATTTTTTTAGAATGACCTGTACTTTAAAAAAATCTATTTGAGCTGGAATGCAGCTCTCCAATATTAAAAAGAATCAAAGATAGAAATGCATGAGAGCTTTTTAAGAAACTTGTATTTGGCCCATTTATTTCTATATCTTGCCCAATGTCCTTACAGATCCCAAAGTGGTATTTAAAACTGTGATTAAAGTACATGGAATAATAATAATAATGCAAATAAACTTTGCAGATATTTTGATCTGCTATTATTCCAGTGTCAACTTACTCTCCTTTAGGCAAAGAGTGGGCAAAAAGTAATTAGAATCTACTGATACATTTATGGATTACTTAGGGCAGGGTTTCTTAAACTTCTCCACTTGGAACCCACTTTGATATACAAGTTTATATAACATTAAAAATAAAAAGTTAATGATAACAATTTAGCATGTGCAAGGATCGCTAAACAGGCTGATTTTCCTTTTTTTAATGACATATGACCGAAGCATCTTCTGCAGAGCCCGCTGTAAGCGCTGCACAACATATTCATTTAAATGTCTAAAACAACCACTAGGTGATGTTCATAAAACTTTTAATGTTGCCAAACCTTTTGAGACCCCCAACATTGAACAAAGGGAACCCTATTAGGTGTCAAGGCCCATAGTTTAAGAAGCAGTGACTTAAGAGTTTCTAATTTTCAATTGTTTAATACTACCAGCAGGAGCCCACGGTGGTGCAATGGGTTAAACCCTTGTGCCGGCAGGACTGGTCAACCAACAGGTTGGCGGGTCAAATCTGGGGAACAGGGTAAGCTCCCATCTGTCGAGCTCTAGCTTCTCACGTGGGGACATGAGAGAAGACTCTCACAGGATGGTAAAACATGAATCATCCGGGCGTCCCCTGGGCAATGTCTTTGCAGATTACCTATTCTGTCACACCAGAAGCAACTTGCAGTTTCTCAAGTCACTTCTGACACACACACACACACACACATGGGGACGGAGAGATAGCACAGCGGTAACAACAGCTGTGCTGGCAATCTGAAGATCTGAAGATTGCAGGATCGAATCCCGGGCTGGATTAGACACTAGCTGTAAACCCTGTCTACTGTTTACCCAAGCAGTTCAACAGCTCAGCTGTGAATTAACAACAAATTGGGGACCATGGAAAAAGTGGGGAAGGACTATTGCACAGACTTGTCTGAAATAGGCTGACGGAGAAGGGAGAAGCGGGAGTGGTGAAAACAAGAGGCTCCTGTCATAAGGATGGAACAACAGCACCCCCTTGTGACGTGAAGGCGCAATGACGCAGGGACATAACAATGATGTAATGGAGCATTCACATCCGATGACGCACACCTGTATGACGCAGCCAGGAAAGAAGAAGTCCTTCTAAAAACTGCACTGTATTTGTCTATGTGTAAATTGTATGTCTTTCCAACAGGGACTGTCTAGTCATATGTGTATTGTAATCCAAACTGAGTCCCCTTCGGGGTGAGAAGAGCGGAATAGAAATAAACAGTATTATTATTATTATTATTACTACCAACAGCAGTTACCTTTGCCAAGACTTGATATTTAGGAGTGGGCCTTTGTTTGAAATGACTGTGACCTCATTTTTGTTCCAGTATGAAAAACAAATTCCTATGCTCAAAGCGTATTCACAAGTGCCCTGTTGTTTAATTTAATGTGTTTGCCTTTTGCACTTAGCTTTGGTTGGTTCTAGCAAGCAAAGTAAGTCTGATGAGCCTCAGGTCTAACCATCCCTATTCTATGTGATGATGGTAGAGCTCCAAAAGGAAGATAATTCATTCAGGAACGATCTACCTACAATACATTATAAAATCATTTTTAAAGCAGTATAATTCTTGGCTGATTTTATCAACTGAGTGTAGACACACCTTTGAAAGATACCACAATTTCAAACAGTAAAAAGATATTACCTTGTAAGAACAATAAGCCCCACCAGTTCCTTTTCACACATTTCTGCAAAACGTGCCCTATCCACATTTTGATACAGGCTGGTCATGAACTCTAAAACACTTTCATTTCGGAGCACTTTGTGGCTCACATCTGCACACACCATCACTCTGTTTTCATATTGTCCAACAGACACAGCAAAGCCTGGCCAAAGGCTCAGCCTGAAATCAAGAGAAAAAGACAAAAGGATGGATAACTTGATCAATCTCCGTTTGAGACTATGCACAGCCTGACCAAACTCCTCCTTTTGGTCCAAACACATACTTGAGACGTTCCAACTGGCACAACAATGGTTTGCTACCGGGCACAATTCAAAGTGCTGGCTTTAGCCTTTAAAGCCCTTAACGGTTCTGGTCCAACTTACATGTCAGAACACATCTCTCCCTATGAACTTTCAAGATGCTGAAGATCATCCGGAGAGGCCCTGCTCTCGGTCCCGCCTGCTTTGCAGGCGCGATTGGTGGGGACAAGACAGGGCCTTTCCAGTGGTGGCTCCTTGGCTTTGGAACGCCCTTCCTTATGACATCAGATCAGCCCCCTCCCTCCTGACATTCCGCAAGAAGGCCAAGACCTGGATGTTTGACCAGGCATTTGCAGATGTAGTATAACTATCAAATAGAGACCTACGGAATGACAACGATGCAATTGGAAACCGATTTAATAATGAGATGCTGATATTGTGTTTTTAATGTTAAGTGCTAATTTGTATATGATGGAATTGTGTTGATAATTGTTGATATGTTTGTCTTGGACAGTTTTGCCATTTGTACACCGCCTCAAGTCGCCTTCAGGCTGAGAGAGGCAGTCTAGAAGCAAAGTAAATAAATAAATAAATAAACTTTCATCCACCTTTTGCTACAGAAAACCTTGAAGATGAGAATGTGATGACTAGTCTTAAAGAAAGTCTAGGTTCTTAAATGGCACAACCATTGTGCAATTGGCTGCTGCAATAAGCATAAGCATTATATTTGATGCAAAAAAGAACATTGTGGTCCTTTTCACACAACTGTATAAAATCCACATTGAACTGGATTATATGGCAGAGTGGACTCAGATAACCCAGCTCAATGTAGATATTGTGGATTATCTGCCTTGATATTCTGAGTTATATGGTTATTTGGAATGGCCCTGTGGTACAGAAGTGTAATCTTTAACGCCTTTCGTTTGAGCAAATCTAATAGCCTATTCCTACTGGACAATGAATATAGCAATCACACAAAAAACCCTGGGGAAGAT
Source organism: Anolis apletophallus (assembly GCA_030556195.1). NCBI lineage: Eukaryota > Metazoa > Chordata > Lepidosauria > Squamata > Anolidae > Anolis > Anolis apletophallus. Next base: position 157,741,476 of record JARBWK010000004.1, read on the forward strand.
GCACAAAAGTCATGCTAAGTGTCACTGTTACTAACCAACATCTGAGAAACTCCCAGTTTCTCTAGAAGCTACTGTGGAATCCAGTGGTTACCAGCTGGAGAAGATGCGTTGGTAGTGAATGGTTATCAAAGATCATCAAAGACTATTTGAAGAAATTGTATGTAATAATAAGTAAAGTTTGGTATATTTAAGACTGGCAGTGGACTTAATCTGGACTTTACTTTCCAGCTACATATCAATATATAGGCAGTCCTTGAGTTACAAACATTTGACTTATACATGACTCATAGTTAAAAATAGGGGTGAGACAACAGGAAGTGAGAGAAATCTACCCCTCAGAAGGGAAAATTACCCCTGAAAGAGTTATTATCATGGAGAAAAATGTCTCAAGTGAAGGTTTATCACCAATCCGTTTCCACAATAAGCCACATTTTTCAAAATCAAACTATCACAGGGACAGAAGGGGAGGTGAAGTCTTCTGAACAGGGGCACAGACAGCCAGGGTGTTAACTCTTTCCTATGCTTTCCAAAACTTTAAAAGATATATGTTTGGCTGGAGTTACACTTTAAAAATGTACTTGTTCCAGCTTGCATACAAATTCAGCTTATGAACAAACCTACATAACCTATCTTCTTTGTAACTCGGGGATTGCCTGTACTAGGTATTTGGACAAAATTCAACAAGGAACATTTAAATTTGCTGCAAAAGATTATAATCTAAAATGTTCTGTTCTATAATTACAGGACAAAGTGGCCTACTTACTTGTGCTGGGGGATTTCAACTGGATCTGAAGGATCGTAGAAGTTTTGTCCAATTTGATGCATCGATAACTTTTTCAAAACCCTAAAGAATAAGTGTAAATGTTAATGTGCCATGCAACTTAAGTATCATTTTCAGAACTATCTACAAAAGATAAATTCCAAATTCTAACTAGGTATTCATACTAAACTTTACTTTGGCAAAAACTATTTGGGGTTTAAAAACTATACTTAGTAATTATGTTTTTATAATATGTATAAAACAAGAACTACTTTCGTATAATAAAATAATGGCTAGTCAACTTACCTACATTGGGTGTTTGTTATTCTCATGTGTATTTGTTGATGTTTTGAATATCTATGATCTATGTCGTTGTTCGTTAACTATATTTCTACTATTTGAGTAAAATATCACTTGAATTAATAATCAACACATGCTTGGAATGATTATTTAAGCTTTATTTGTGCAACATATATTGCAATGATTTATAACGCTTTTGCATTATTCACCCTCAGAACAGTTTTCCTTTGTTTGGGTAGCCTACCCGTTGTTTTTTTCCTTAATTTATAACATAACCAATTAGGAACTGCTATTTATAACAAAAATCTGAAAATTTTGTTAGAATTCTGAATTTTTCACCACCACACCTTTAGCAACACTGTAAAAGCAAAGGACCAGTGCCCCCTAATTTTGTAAGTACTTTAGAACCACTTAGAACCATGGACTGCCCATGCTTAAAATCCAGAGTTCGCCAAGGGAACATCTATTTCCTGTTTATTACTTTCAAAAGAGAAAATGACAATGGATAGGAACATTATTTATGAAGTTTAAGCCTATACTATATGTGACAGTTGCTGTTCTGTTAGTATTATATATTAGCTGGAGGAATGTGTGAAATGTGGTGCATGTTCCTTTAAATGGCTTCCGAGGTTGTTATGGGGGCGTGGCTGGCTGAGGGGAGGAGAGAGGTTGGTAGAGAGAAGGAGGGAGAGAGGAGTGAGGGAGGAAGGTTGGGAAAATAGAGGTTGAGGGACATCTGTTTTGGGATTGTGTTATATTAAAACTTATGATTAAGCAATAGGGGTTAGCCATTCTGTTAAATAAAGAGTTAATTTTCTCCATATACCCAACAAGTGTGGTTATTTTGGTTCTGACGACTTCACCGACCGTGCATATAAAGTAAGGGGGTAGGGTCGTCACACCATCTGTCTCTTACATGTTTCAACTGATTACTACAGTGGTTAGACTTTCAATTACAAAGCAGCACTTAGGAAATGTGAGCCCCGAGATGACGTTAGACTAAAATTCACATGAACCTTCACTAGCAATGCCAATATAGATGAATGCTGGGGCCGACATACATTCCCCCTGGCAGTGTTTCTCAACCTTTTTCCAACCGTGCCCCCCTCCCTTCTGATCTTGTTTCCTTTCTGTGCCCTCCCCCCAAATCCATGATATCCCAAGGGGCCACAGTGAAAGCCACACATTTACCCAAAAAACAATTTAAATAGCTATATTTCTACCAGTAGGACAGGAAGGCCACATGGCTCCCAGTTAATAAAGAGAGCTGGAGGATCACCTTTCCTAGTGATACTTTACAGTGTTTTTATCTATGGTGATAAAATAGTATTACCACTAACTGGACTGGTAACTTTCCAATTAAACTACTGCAATGCATTCTACCTGGGGCTGCGCTTGAACTATCTGGACTGGTAACTTTCCAATTAAGCTACTGCAATGAACTCTAGCTGGGGCTGTGCTTGAAGATGACTTACAGTAGATAGACTGCTCATTGGAACTCCATACAGACACTACATTAAAACCCTTGGGCAGGACTGATTTTATTTAATTATTTTACTTAAAACCTATGTTAACAGGTTTATAACTAATTATTTATTTATTTAATTTGTTTTTAACATTTCAAAATTGTTTTATTATTTAAATTCATTTTATTGTTAGCTGACCTGAAAAATATGGTGGGATATAAATAATGTTAACATTGCTTCTTCCCTATATCCTTCCCATTTCAACTTCTTTTCTTTTCTTTTTGATCTCTTGAACTTTTATATATGTAAAATAACTCAATAACAATATGTTTTAAAAAAAACATTGCTTACAAGATAGCTTCCCCTGCTAATGTAATAATGTAATTGGGCTAAAGCATTGCAAAGAGTAACATCACAGATTACCACTGAAGTCTCAATGCTTTCTGACAACAAACTTTCTGACTTTTTGTATCGCTTATTTTCAATCTAAAATTGGGTCTGGTTCTTATGTACATTTTCAACACAAATGGCTTACTTCTTAAAGGTAACGTTTAAAAACTGAATGGACACCGGGCTGCTGGACTGCAGCTGGTGTGTTAACGTGATGATGATTTTTACAGGTTCACTCCTACGCGTTTCGCAGGAGAGTTCTGTAACCTAAAGAGAAAAGATATGTAAATAATGTGGTTTTTCTTCAGACTAAGTTTCTCTATAGCGCCAAGAAAACAAAGTGTGAGTCTTTCAGTGGAACTCTTGAGTTCAGCTCTAATATTAAAAAAAACTGTTAGATGCATAATATATAGAGGCAATCTAGTCCTCAAATATAAACACTCCATCCCCCCACCATCATTTTATATGTGGTATGGATTTTGGACCCTAAGGTTCTATTTTAAAAACCCAAAGTAGATCCATCAAATTTTAAGCCAGATTGCACATGGTTTGAGTAATGGTTGAGCTTAGGTGAAGCAGAGCGCAGTTCAGAATACCAGAGGATATAGAATGAGATTCAGGAGCTTAATTGCTGGAATAAATGGGAGAAGAAAGCAATCCCTGTACTTCAAACCTGAATTTCCCTTGTCCTCACAATAGAGTTGTCAGCTGAAATTAGACAGGGCTCCTATCCCTTTAACAGTTGTGTAGGAGTGAATTTCAGCAGGTGTTGGTTGTTGTACAAGCAAAACCTACTTCAATTTCCCCTTCTGTACAACCCATAAAGGACAGGAGTCCTTTCCTTTATTTCACCCGGGAAGCCTACCCTATAATTACTTCCTGATTCTGCAAATATTTTCTGAAACAAGGGAAACTGCTTGAAAGGGCAAGGCTTAAAATCAACTAACCTTGTGGTTTGTATGTCTCGGCATAATTACATGTTTTTCAAATAGAATATTATTTTATAAAGCAAGGTGTGTTTTTTTACATTGAATATACTTCTGTGCCAAAAACAATCTTAATCACACGAAATCAAAGAGAAGAATATAGACAGTTTCAAAAACTGTATCTATTATGTCCATTATTTTCAAGGTCCTCTTTTAGTCTTCATGATTAGTCAATCAAAGTAAGCTATAGTTTATTAGGTTGGGAACTATCGTAACAGGGCATGGCTCACTTTCCCTTTCAGTCTGAGCTTTCTCTGGCACAGCTATGAAAGGGACAGCATACGTCTTCTTGGTGGCAACTCCCAGGCTTTGGAAGTGCCTACCAAAGACAGCTAGGCAATTTAGGTTATATTAAGGAGCTTTCAATTTGGTGGCTTCTGCTCTTTCTTTTATTTACTTGTTTAATTTTTGTAACTGTTAGTCTTCCAATTCCTGGATCCTTTATCTATGGATTCAATAATTCTTAGGCTTCAAAACATCCCTCCCCCTCCCCAAAAATCTTGATTTTGCCAATTTATATAAGAGACAGCATTTTACTACACTTAAGTTTCCCCACACTTTGGTATCCACGGGAGGATACCAAACACAATGGAAAACAAAATACAGGTCCTTCTCAAAACATTAGCATATAGTGCTAAAGTTCATTATTTTCCATAATGTAATGATAAAAATTAAACTTTCATATATTTTCTTTTTTATTATATATAGTTTTTATTGGGTTTTGCAAACATTAAACAGAAGGGAAAAAAACTTTACACAGAACTCCTGGTTTACATTAGGATAGAGAGGTTGGGCAGGGGAGGGGGGTGTGAGGGGATGGTAAGGGAAAGAGTGGGGTGGAGGGGAGGGGGACAGCACAGGACTATAAGACATAACTTGACACAATAAAACATATTGACTTCCATTCCGCCTTAAAGTGGTTTGTGTGTTTTCTTATTGTTCCAATATAAAAAACTTTCGATTAAATTTCCATTTTTTTTGGTTGTTTAATTCTTAGGTATAGCAATAGGCTGTTAATTAGCCTTTTTGTCTTCTTTGTGTGTGTTGATTGGACTCCAGTCAGTTTGTCTCCTCGGTAGGCCTGTATTTTTGCTCAGGAAGAAAGTTAGAGTATCCATATCTTTTATGTCATGTAGTTTGCCCAGCCAGTCTTCTTGTTGTGGTACCTTTTCAGATTTCCACATCCTTGCGAAGACGATTCTTGCCGCCGTTGTCATATAGGTGAAGAGCTTCTCAGAGTTTGTGTCCATAATTCTGTCTCTATCTGATAAGCCCAGAAGATAATAGTCGGGTTTCAGTGGATATTTTATTTTTAGGATACAGTATTTTGGGTGGTCTTGTTTACCATTCTCCAGTAGTTAGTTGTTACTGGGCAAGACCACCACATATGAACGTAGCTACCAACCTGTGTGTGGCATTTCCAGCAGTTTGGGTTGCTGTTTTTGTACATGATCCCAATTTTTTTTGGAGTGATGTGCCATCGATGGAACATTTTGAGCCAGTTTTCTTTTAGCTCTGAGGCATATGTAAACTTGAGTTTTTTATTCCATATTAATTGCCATTCCTGGAGTTTAATTTGTCTGCCGAGATTTTTTGCCCATCGGATCATACAGTTTTTTATACCTTCGGATTCCATTGCCCAATCTAGTAGCTTGTTGTACATAGTTGTGATTTTTTTTTCTGTTTTAATTATTTTTTCCCAGGGGTCTTCGTCCTCGTGAAATCCGTTTTTTTTATCTTGGTATTAAATTTTTCTTAGTTGGAAGTACTGGAGCTACGTTGTGTTATCTAGTATTTGTTTTAGTTCTTTCATATATTTTCGATTCATTGCACACCAACTGAAATATTTCAGGTCTCTTTTGTTTTAATACTGATGATTTTGGCATACATATCTCAAAAAATTAGCATATTCCATCCGACCAAATATGCTAATTTTTTGAGACAGTATTTTTGAGTTTTCAGGAGCTGTATGCCAAAATCATCAGTACAAAACAAAAAGAGACCTGAAATATTTCAGTTGGTGTGCAATATATGAAAGTTTAATTTTTATCATTACATTATGGAAAACAATTAGCACTATATGCTAATTTTTTGAGAAGGACCTGTACTTGCTTTTTGTAAAGTCACGTTTGCCATCATAAGTGCTATTCTTTAGGAGAAAGATGCAAATAACTAAGCTTTTATGTCCAGTCTTGATTAACCCCTTTTTTAACCTGATAGACTGAGATTAATTTCAATGGTGGTTTATTTAAAACAATACAAGTTCCAATCATGGTTGTTTCAAACAAATTAAAGCTCAGTTTAATTAAATATTATGGTTTAGAAATCACATTAAACTGCGGCTAATCAAAAAGTGAAGAAAAAACTTTTTAATGCTCTTTACAAGCGGAAGGCATGTAAGCCTAACGTGCATTGTGGCCTGTTCTGTCAATGGCCTACTATGATGGTCAAACTAGCTCAGAGTTCTCCTGGCAGATTCTGGAATGGACAGCACTAAGACAAAACTGGAGGAGGAGCCAAAAGCATTTCCCTTTGAATATTGCAATTTTTAAAAATGGGTGTGTGGAGTGCCTATGTAGGGTGTGTGAGAAAGCTGAATGGAAGAGTGAACAGAATGGAGAAGTATGCTGGGTAGATCGTTGGATGCATAACTGAAGAAGACCCAAAAACCCACTGTTTCAATATATGATCACAATGCCGAGTGAACTAAGAATTCGAAACTAAGGATCAATGGTCACAGAAATGGACAAACTTAGCAGAAACAGAAAAAAATACCTTATTTGATTAGAGGAACATCATGGCTGGCTGTTCATAAAGCCCATTATTTACTTTTTGCAACAAAAAAGCAAATGAAAAGTTAACTTTCAGTTTGATGATGTTAATGTGAGAGGTATGAACAATATATACAACTGCTGAGAGGAAAACTGGAAGTTAAATTTTCAATCTTTCTGGGGTTTTTTTCTTACATCTTCTATTGTACTGATATTTAGAAGACTCAAAATGGAATTTCTGAAAATAGGTTCACACTGTTGCCTGTGAACAGCCTTTATGTCAGGGGTGCTCAGAAAGTCAATCGCGATCGACTGGTTGATCTTGGGACCCAGGGAGGTCGATCCCAGCTGGATGGGACGCTTCTGAGGGGCAGAGCCATGTCGCGCCAAGCCCCGCCCCTCCGCTGGCTTCAGCATTTCCACTGCTTCTCCTGGGTAAAGAGGATAATGCCAAGCCAGTGGTGGCTATCTATGCCACCACTGGCTTGGCATTGCCCTCTTCTACCCAGGAGAAGCAGTGGAAATGCTAAAGCCAGAGAATAATGCCAAGCCAGTGGTGGCTATCTATGCCACCACTGGCTTGGCATTACCCTCTTCTACCCAGGAGAAGCAGTGGAAATGCTGAAGCCAGAGGGAGGAGGGGGCGGAGCCAAGCCCCGCCCCCTTCCCCAGCTCCGCCCTGTTCTCTCTTGGTAGATCTTTCTGACTTGGTTTTAGTTTAAGTAGCTCGCATGCTGAAAAAGTGTGGGCACCCCTGCTTTATGTCATCATTTCTATTCCAAAGCACAATAGTGCCCTTTTCCCTGAAGATCTGAGGATAGAGATGTTGTCCTTTGGGGATCATAGTATATACATAATCTGCTCCTCCAGTCTGAATGCAATATGCCAATCACAACAATTACCCTGTTCTTTTTCATCAAATCCAAAATCACTTGTTTTTAAAAGATACAATATGTTAGGATAGACCACATACTGGTAGTAAGCATGACCAAACCTGTAGTAATTGAAAGATGTGGAACAATTACTTTTTTTTTTAATGAGGGGAACGCAAAAAAGGAAATAATAATAAACTTAATAATAAACTTTATTTCTACCCCACCACCATCTCCCAAAATGGACTTGGGGCAGCTTACAAAGCACTCGTAATGTAACAATATATATGGTGCAATAAATATAGAGATACATCCATATCAAAGGAAAACATGATTCATATCATCTATACACAGAACAATATCACAATATAATCAATCAACTCTAAAATACACATCAATAGAGCTATTTTTTCTCCCACAGAATATTTCCCTACCCTGTCCATTACTATATATTGGCAAAGATATGGAAGAAGATGAATGAAAGCTGCTGCATTTGTATACTTTTCAATAACACACTCATACATATACAAGGAGCTTTACCTGGTTTTCCTGTTTCTTTGCAAGAAACAGTGTTGATACGCCATCAAAAACCATTGGTTTTCCTTTAAAATCAGGATGGCTATACAGCAGTGCAGCCTTCAGGCGCTTTGATTCCAGCTCTGGGTCAAATTTCACATGATACTGATAAAGCTGCCATTCTCTAGGCATGCTCAACCCAAAAAGGTTGGTAACAACCTTTACTGGAATTCCACTGGAGCCTGAAATAAACAAAATTGTTTAATATTTTGCATTCACAAATATGCATTTTTCTAACTCTTCAGTGTGTTTCTTGTCAAACGACTAGAAATTTACCCAGATAAACACCTGACTTGTACATTGCCCTCCTATGGTAATGGATTTTACAAGTGTCTACCTCAGCACTGTCTTGTGCTTAGCATTCCAATATGTAACAGGTTCAGCGTGTTGCTGGTTCTGGAATCGGGGCCTGGCTTATTGTAGGTGAAGAGAGGTACTCCTTACAAGTAGGTGTATAGTATGGCATGAATGTGTTCAGGATCAATATTTATTTGGGATGTGGGGAGCAAGAGTCACCTTCACTCTACATATATTTAGAGATGGTAATTTTGGTGTCACCCCTTTAGATGGTGTTACCTGGTGTTTTATGCCCCCACATAGTGCTCCTCAAGTAAAGTTTACTAGCAAAACTATAAATAGCAAGATTCCACAGGGTGAAGACATGGAAGCTACAGAGAAATCAAACTGCTGTAAGTCTGTAGTGTGGATACACAAATGTAATATTATTTATTTCTACTTATTATGCCTTTTCCCATTTCCAGCTAGGGAGTTCTCTTCCCAAATTCTTTCTGACCTTAGTAGGAAAATAAAATATATAAAATATATCTAACAGAACTTTTGCTCGTTTTCTAGACATTTTAGTTTTTAAAAAACCATCCAAAATTATTTGATTCCCAAGTGAAATCAACTGATTACTACACCTGTTTTAGAATCTCTGACATGTTCCATTTTCTCCCTGGTATTTACTCCCATGTCTGCAAAGTTACAACGGATCCTTCCCCCTCTATCCATCACTTTATAGCCAGAACTTCCAGCAGAAAAGCCGTCTTGAAAAGCAAAAAGGAAAGAGATAAAATATTGGTAGTCTCAAAAAGAATGAGATAAAAGCATCATAAACATAAAAAGATTTTTGAAAATATTAGGAATGTTTAGTACATAAAACATAGTCATGTATCTAATGGTGTATAAGGCAATCTGTTGTGTCATTTAATTTGCTATTGATTCACAGCTGATTTGACACTTTCATTTGCATATTGCACAAGTAAAAGATTACTGATTTATTGAAATTTTGTTCACAATATGCCGTAAGCAAGAAAGCTTAGCACAATGTATATTCTCTACCACGACTATAAGTGACTTAATTTTAAAAATTAATAATTTGTAATATTTAAACTTTTCTAGCATTACATTTTAATTGTATCTTCTTTTAACTTTGTTGCAAGCCATCTTGAAATCCAACGTGAAAAAAAGATGGAGGATATAAATACATACAATAAATAAACGAACATTTTCATGGTTATTGCACCACTAAACCATACACTTACATTTTGGAGGACTATTTCCATCTCTTGTGCGGCTATTGCCATCTTCTCTCCCACTCTCCAAAGCTAAGGGATCACTACTCCCTGAATAACCCTGTGGGATGGCATGATAGAAAGAAAAAAAAACCTGAAGGTTTATGAACACATGACTTTTCTCCACTGATACATTTTCTGCACTATTTACTGTGTTAGAAAAATTGTATATACTTACACTTATAGAGTAGGAAGGGCTCGTCAAGGGTAATTGAGTCCAATTTCTTGATCAATGCAGAAACCCCAATTAAACCATCCCCATTGGTCTAATCTCTTTTTGAGCATCTCCAAAGAAGGAGACCTCACCACCTTTCTGGCAAACTGCTCCCACTGTGGAATGGCTCTTATTACCAAGAAGTTCCCACTAACGTTAATGTTTAACCCACTCTTCCTTCTGAAGCAGCAGAGAAGTCTTCCTTTTATCTCCTTTGAAGAGACAAAGTTTGTCTTTCTCCACATTTTTTGCAATTCATCAGTTAACTTCCCACATGTTATGGCTGTTAAAACTCTTGTATACATCATTCTGAATCCAGTCACTTTCTGTTTTATTTGTTGTTATGATTAGTTTTGATATTGTATGGTTTCGCCACAAAAATATTATTTTTCTATGCCAAAAAAATATCTGGAGAAAAGTGATAGCCAAAATAAAGTGATGATGCACAGCTGTTATTTTATTTACCATATATTCCGACGTACTAGACAACTTTTTAAATCTTATGAAGAGTTGGGGGTCATCTAATACGCCGGGTATAAATTAAAATAATAAGTTAAAGAAAAAAATAAAATCACCCTTACTGAGGAGGGAGGGAGCAGGAGGGAGGGCATGGGGAGGAGTGGCAGGCTGCATTGCCACAGAGACTAGCTGGGGGTGATGGCCCGCTGGGCTTTCCCTGCGGCCCCCGCCACTCTCCATTCAAGGACCTCCTCTGCCCTTAACACTTACCTCCTCCGAAGGCTTGCCTAGGCCCAAGGAAGTGCCTCTGGATGGCAACTCCTAGCAGCGTTGGGCGACTGCATGCCTTGGTTGTGCTCCCAAAGGCATGCTGGGAGTAGTAGGAGTCAGGGGACTACTGCTCCCAGCATGCCTTTGGGAGCACATCCAAGGCACGCCATCACCCAGTGCTGCTAGGAGTCATCCAGAGACGCTTCCTTGGGCCTCCGGACGCCGACTCTTAGCAGCGCTGGGTGACGGTATGCCTTGGATGTGCAACCAGAGGCATGCTGGGAGCAGTAGGAGTCAGGCATGCCATCGCCCAGCGCTGCTAGGAGTCATCCGGAGATGCTTCCTTGGGCCTAGGTAAGCCCAGTGGTCTTTGGAGGGGGTAAGCAGCGAGGGCAAGGAGGTCCTTGAACAGAGAGCAGCGGGGACGGCAAGGGCATAGTCTTGGATGAGGGCGTAGTCTTAAACGCCGAGTATATTACTAACTCTGTATTTTATCTTTAAAAGTTGGGGGGTCGTCTTATACACAAACAATATGTCACAGTAACAAACTGCTAATACACAATGCTAAACCATACACTGTTAAAAGGGTAGAACTCTATGCTGCACCAATCACAACACGTGTTGTAGTAAACAAGTATCAAAATATATTTGCAATAATCATAGTGTTATACAATCTTACAATATCACTTCAGGTGCAATGTTACATATATCACTAGACACAATTTAATACAAATGACGCACGCATAGAGTCTTTGTAACCCTATGAATGATCCGGAGGTCATTCACTCACGGATCAGGACCAAGTGGTATGGGGAGCCTTGGAGGTTGGGAGAGCTGGCAAGCTGCTGGGTCGGCAGGCGCCTACGGCAAGAGGTAAGCTCGACGCCAAGGAGGCTGCTTCTAGCCCGGGAGGAAACTTGCATCAGCGATATGTATGAAAACGCGCTAACGCGCAACCTCCCGTATTGACCTTGTGTCTTGAATTGATGACAACCCTGGGGAGGAGCGGCTAGAAGACCCAAGCGCCCTGAGGAAGCGTGGATACGCGAAACGGCCTCCTTGGCGTCGAGCTTACCTCTTGCCGTAGGCGCCTGCCGACCCAGCAGCTTGCCAGCTCTCCCAACCTCCAAGGCTCCCCATACCACTTGGTCCTGATCCGTGAGTGAATGACCTCCGGATCATTCATAGGGTTACATAGACTCTATGCGTGAGTCATTTGTATTAAATTGTGTCTAGTGATATATGTAACATTGCACCTGAAGTGATATTGTAAGATTGTATAACACTATGATTATTGCAAATATATTTTGATACTTGTTTACTACAACACGTGTTGTGATTGGTGCAGCATAGAGTTCTACCCTTTTAACAGTGTATGGTTTAGCATTGTGTATTAGCAGCAGGTCGTCTTATACCCCAAGTCGCCTTATATTCCGGAATATACAGTATGTTTCACCATCAAAAGAAGTGAGGTATTCTCTAAAAATAATAATGTACCCATTTCAATGTACTATACAAAGAATGCAGAAAGATTTTAAGATCATATTAGCAATTAAAATGTCAATTCTTTCCCACTAACTTTCCCGTCTCTGTTAGAAGGCTGTAGAGGAAAGATCTGATTTCTTGTGCCCAAGGTCTGAACTGATTGATTATAGAGAGTTTTTAAAATTCAGCCAAGAGCCACATGAAAGTAGGCTGTAGACCATTGAAGAGTCTCCTTCTTGCTTAGTTCCTGAGTAAACTAAAAAGTTTAGTCTGCTGCTGGAATCTAATAATACAACATTTGAAACTACGTAGGATCAGTGAGATAGTAGTCTGAAATGGATCTTTAGCACTCTAATTGGAAATAAACCTACTGTATAAAATGGGGTAATATATTATAAGTACTTAATAGTATTAGCCAATCATGTGATTTATTATTCTACTTTGCAATGTAAGCATCCAACTACATTTTCAGAATCCAACTTTACATTTTAATATGTACGCCGATTGTTTCTAGTGCAAACTTAAACTTTTTTAAATTTCTGTTTAGCAATAGCAAATATGTAATGCTATCTGATGTTTGATAGGAATAGCTCAATACAATACTTGCAGAAACTATCAAAGTTTTGCTTGAATTTAATGGTACAGTATGTGATAATATGCGACAAATGTACAGAAGGTGATAATATGCCTCATTTTGCTAATGAGTAAATCAAGCCCTAACACACCTAAGAATAGATAAAATTTTTATAAAAGATAGCTTTACAAACATACCACTCTGGGGAAGCCAGGTTGTTCAAATGTCCCTTCTCCTCTATAAAGCCCTCGGGCTTTAGAACGAGCTCGTCCATTCATTTCTCACTAAAATAAATAAAATTAAAGAGTGATCTCTTTATTGGACAACCAAAATTTATAAGACACTTTATGAACCTACTCGTTCATAAAACCCATCGGAATAGATCATTCTCTTCGTTCTCCAACCTTGCCTGTTTGTTGTACTGTACAAACAGGCAAATGTTGCCTTCCAAATGTTGTTGGACATCTGGAGGACTACAGTTCCCACCATCCCTTGGCAGTATAGACTATTGTGAATAATAATGGAGTTGCAATCCCATTATTTTGCGTGCCACCCCCCCAGTACCGAATGCTTATAACATAAGAACATAAGAAGAGCCATGCTGAATGCACTTGAATGTATAAGACAGGGCATTTTGACAATGCTATCAACAACTTGCAAGTTTCCCCCCAAAGAACCTACTTTATTCAACTCTTAATCTGCAGGCATTCAATCCCTATTCAATAATGCAATTGTTGCTTCTGTTTTAAAATAAACTATCAATAAGATATTATCAATCACTACAAAATATTCCAAAAAGTGTAACAATGTACTATTCTGGACACAGCAATTCATTTTTCTAAAGAGTTGTGTAACTGTCCTGTTCTTATATGTCTTCCAGTTGTTTCCAGTTTATGGTGACCTAGTCTATGGTGTACCCATAACGGGGTTTTCCCAGCAAGGTTTCTTCAAAGTAGGTTTGTCAATATCTTTCACTTAACCACCTCATCACATTGAGGGGGGAAAGGATGAGTGACTGTCCCTTTAAGGGAGAGAATCACTCCACTGTTTTGTCAAAGGCTTTCATGGCCAGAATCACTGGGTTGCTGTGTGTTATTCGGGCTGTATGGCCATGTTCCAGAAGCATTATTTTCTAATGTTTCGCCCACATCTATGGCAGGCATCCTCAGAGGTTGTGAGGTCTGTTGGAAACTAAGTAAGTGAGATTTATATATCTGTGGAATGTCCAGGGTGGGAGAAAGAACTCTTTGTCTGCTTGAGGCACATGTGAATGTTGCAATTTGCCACTTTGATTAGCATTTAATGGCCTTACAGTTTCAAGGCCTGGCTCACTGCTGCCTGGGCAAAACGTCAAGAGAGAATGATTTTGGAACACGGCCATACAGCCCAAAAAACGCACAGCAACCCAATCATCCCACTGCCTCCGCATCAGACTCACACATCTTAGCTGGCAATACATTCATCTTTTACATTCATCACAAGGCCAGTATCACTTTTTTTAAATCAGCAGAAACAACAATATCCACAACCCAAGAGATCCCTTGCCCTGCCCAAAGCCCCTTACGTTAAAGGAGTCGGATACCAGTTTAAAACCATTTATTTCCATGGGATCCTATTGATCTGCATGGAAACCTTTAGGATACAAGAGACAGTGAGCCAAGTTAAAACCATTGCTTCCCATGGAATCCTACTGTTCTGTATCAAACCCTATAGGATATAAGAGACTGCTGGTTGTTGAGCAATGAAACAGGATGGGAAAGCTTTGATGATTCCCATCCCATCTGTTTTTCAGTTGTAAAGATGGGGGTAGAGTGCGATAAGAGACAGTAGCTCTGAACATGATTGCTAGGCTGTGCTCAAGAGTTCCCTCCTTTCAGGACATTTCTGCCTCTTTTCAACCATGGAACATGCGATGAGCTCAGCGCCTCTTCATGCTAGAAAAGAGGCTGAAGTGTCCTACAACTGTGAAATTTCTCAACGTGATAAGGTGGGCTGAGGGCAGGCATGTAGCCGGGGGGGCTTGGGGGGCTTCACCCCCCCCCCGAAATTCTCAGGGTGGTCCGTGAGAAGGCCTTACTCATACATTATTTAAACTGTTATGTGTATTTATATCATGATCTGATCACCATGCTCAATATATCCCATATGCATGGGGGTATTGGGATAACAATACAAAAGGTTTGCTAGGGTAGACCCCCTCCCACCCAGATTCACCCCCCCCCCCCCCGAATCAAACTCAGCCCCTCCCAAATCAAAATCCTGGCTACGGCCCTGGCTGAGGGAGTGACCTTTCCAAGGCTACCCAGTGGGTTCCTATGCTATTCCTGATCCTCTGAAATCCAAGGCTCAAACCACATCATGCTGGCTCGCATGCCATAATGTTCATTATAAATAAAATAATATGGACAATGTAATAGTAGGCAATATCTGGCTCAAGAGGAGATTTGTGAGGGCCTTTGAGAATAACTAATCGATTTGTGATCTGTATTTTAAGTCCTCATATTTCTTTTTCCTTCTACCATGTTTCTTCCCCTTGTTTTCAATTTGTGTTAGTGGTTCCTTAATATTGTTTTACAGTTTTAAGCCATAAGCCTCTTTCTCGAGCTCCTTGGTTCAAAATTACAATCAGAGAATGAAATGGATAATTTGAGGAAGAGCCTAAAGGCCAAACTCATAAAACAATTTTACCAAGACATCTAGCTAAAGCCAAAAGATGTACATTTGTTTCACTCTTTACACTCACACAGGACTGGACAAAGGTAAAAAAATAATAGTAAGCGAACATTATTTTAGCACCCCCTGGCTCTCCAATATGGTGGAGATGGTGCATGTGCGCGCCAGCTAGTTTCGTGCATGTGCTATTGGGACAGAGTGCTTCTGGCGGAGCCTCCCGCCTCCGGCTGCAAAATGTTCCCCCGTCCTTTTCGGCCTCTTGGGAGTGCGTTTAGCAACTCCGTCCACCAGAAGCACTCCATCCAAATGGCGCATGTGTGAAAGTTTCGTGCATGCGCTATTGCGACAGAGCGCTTCTGGTGGCCGGAGTAGCGAAACACACTCCCAAGAGAATGAAAAGGACAGGGGAACAGTTTACAGCCGCAGCAGAGCCTCCTGCCTCATGCCCCGGCCCGCAGCAATAGCATGATGCGCCGAACCTGGCGGCCATGGCTGGATGCACCCTTGGCCACATGGCGCCCGGAAGCAGCCGCTTACTTCGCTTACACTTAGATTCGCCCCTGCACTCACATGTGTAAATGTAATACTGTGTAATTGTGACAGGGGTTCCTATCTACTTTTAGCACACTGAGCCGTTTTGCACTAAGACATGAGCAGATTAGTGGAGTCAACTTTTTAAGTTTCATTCAAGCACTATAAAAATTTTATTTTGTTGCAAAAGAGCTAAACACACACAGAAGCTCTGGAAGAACAATGACATATTTTTGTGTTCTTGTGATGCAACCCTTAAATCAGGATGGCAAAACCTATGGTATATCTTGCATATCCTGTTAATTCTTCATGTTCACTGACATTAAGAGCACAGGAAAACAATGAATAAAGAAATTGTTATTTCTAAAAACTAGAAATTGTTATTTTTTCACCAGGGAAAACTTCTCTTAAGGGGGAATTTACACTGCGGTATTAATTGACACCATTCTAGCAGCCATGGCTCAATACTATGGAATCCAAGGAGATGTAGCCTGATGAGGCACCCGCACTTTTTTGCAGAGAACGCTAAAACTCCCAACTTCCATTTACACTATAAGTAATGCAGCATTGACCCATAGCAGTTAAAGTGGGGCCATGCTGCATCACTTATAGTGTAAATGCACCCTGTGAATTTCTAGGTCAGGGGTCGGGAACCTTTTCGACTAAGAGAGCCAAAAAAGCAAAATATTTGGAAATGGAGAGCCATATAATATATTTTAAGACTGAATTAATTTTTTAAAAATAATGTTGCTATAATACCATTAATGCGACTTTAGGTGTTCTTCGGTTTGTGGAGGAGCAGCGGTAAGAGGAGCAACGGGAAGGGCGCTGGGCTTGCCGCGTATTGAAGCTGAGGCGCCACAGGTCCTCAGCAAGGAAGCCAAGCCCTCTCTTAACTCAGGAAAGAGCGGCACTACTCTACCTCCTGTATTTGAAGTTCTTCAGCCATTGATAGTCCATCTTTTCATTGTCAGCTATGGCGGCAGGGAGCGTGGCCTTCCTTCCTCCCCGGCCGGGCCCCCGCTTCTCCTTTGTCGCCTTGCCTTGATGAGGCCCCGAGGAGGCCTTGAGGCCTATCTTCGCCTCTTCCTCCTCTTGTGCCGGTAGAGAGAGAAAAGGCAAGCAGGAAGGGAAGGGAAGCAGCGACCCAGCCTTGCTTGGTCGAGGGGCATGGCCACGCTCCTCCCCACGTAGCCCCGCCTCTTCCCGCCCACAGCGCACGGTGATTGGGCATGGCTCCGTGATGGAGTGGGGCAAAAGGGAGGAAGAGATGTGCATGAGCCAAAAGGGGCGGGGCCTAAAGGGACTTCATCTTCAGCCCTTCTCAGGCTAGGCTTGGGCCTGTCGCTAAGGAGAACTCCTCGAAGGCTGCTCTCTCCCCCTCCCCTCCCAGCGGCCTTCTCCTTTTCCTCCTCCATCCCCCTCCCTGCGTGTGCTCTCGCCCTGGCTCTTGCGCCGCCGATGGATCTGCCTGTTTTTCTGGCTGAGGGGAGGAAGAGGAGGAAGAAAGGAGGTGGGGAAAGCTGCTGAGCTGCGCGCACGGAATTTGGGGCGAAGGAGGGCGAACGCGGCACGCGCAGGTGAGCCATATGTAATCATCGGAAAAAACCAGATATGGCTCGCGAGCCATAGGTTCCCGACCCCGGTTCTAGGTCTTCCAGCACAACTCTGTGATCAACTACTGCTGGAAGCTAACCACAGATTCTCACAGGCATTCCTAGAGAGATGTTATCTCTAGAAATATCTAGGTCCTCCAGCAAGACTGCAGAAAGTTTGTCAAAGAACCATACTTGAACCAAGTTTCTGGAGTATCACAACTACATTCAAAGTAATACCGCACAATTAAACAGAAAATAACACTTTCAAACCAGGAACAGAAAAAAATCCAATTTTGTTGCATAGTGTAATTTGATATGGTGAAAGGGAGAGAAATAATACTGTAATAAATAACAGCAACAATAACTATGGTTTTACTTTTGCAGGTTTATAATAATTGGCATAGTGAAAGCAAAATAACAGTATTACTGCAATAGGAATAATAATGTAAATAACAGTAACAATAACTATGATGTCTCCTTTTGGAGGATTGTGATATAATAATTTGATATGGTAGTATGGGGAAAATAATAATAAAAACTAAAAACTAATAAAATAATATAAATAACTATAATTAGATAGATAAGATATAAAATAATGTAAATATCAGCAATACTATGATATTTACTTCTGCAGGTTTGTGCTATAATAATTCGACATGGTGGAAGGGGAAAAAATAATAATAACAACAACAAAGTTTTGGAACACAATACACCAGACATCAGGATTGTGGAAGAGAAAATTGATGTCGCCGTACCGGTGACAGCTGCATTGAGGAAAAACAGGAAAAGCTCAGCCATTATCAAGACCTCAAAATCGAACTGCAAAGGCTCTGGCATAAACCAGTATAGGTTGTCCCAGTGGTCACTGGCACACTGGGTGCCGTGCCAAAAGATCACATACGGCATTTGGAAACAATAAACATCAACAAAATCATGATCTGTCAACTGTAAAAGGCCACCTTACTTGGATCTGTGTGCATCATTTGGAAATACATCACACAGTCCTAGATGCTTGGGAAGTGTTCGACTTGTGATTTTTTAATACGAAATCCAGCATATAGATCTCATCTGCTGTGATATACTGTGTTTTTGTGTCAGTAAAATAATAACTATAAAAATATAGTTATTAAATATCTATGTATAATAATTACAACAATAACAGCAACAATAACTGTGACCTTAAAATTTGCATGATTGTGCTATAATAATTTGATATGGTGGAAGGGGGAAAATAAATAAATAATAATCTATATATATAAAAAGAGAGCTGTCATGTTTCCTGGCTCTAAAACAAAGAAACTACACAACGCAGACACACAATAATTACCCACACAATCCTACACCGAAAGAGCTATGTTCTTCACACACAAAACATTGAAACAACATTGAAAAAACCCCAAAAACAAAATGAACTACAACTCCCATGATCCCCCACGCTTCAGGCTCCTCTCCTCCCCCCTCCCACATGTCCAACAGAAAAAAAAACCTCAACACCGCGCGCTCAAACGTTCGGAGCGCTCCCTTCCCCCTCCCACATGGGGAAAAAAAACCCTCCACTCCCGCTATCCTCGCGCCAAACGTCCTCTTCACATCTCCCGCAAAAACCTCCTTGCACACACACCTCCCAACGGATTGCGGCGACGAGGAGGAGGCGGAAGCAGCAACAAGAGCAGCAGCAGCAGCCTTGGGGCCTGAGCGAGCTGCCCTGGGCGGAGGAGGGAGAGGAAGACCCCAAAGGGAGAGGAGCCAGGCAAGCAGCGGCGGCGGGAGCCTGCTCTACACACCCGGCGCCATGCCGAGCGCCAGCGCCTCGCCTTCCCCTCAGGAGGAGGAAGCGCCGCTGCCGCCACCAGGAAAAAGAGGACAGAGGGAAGGAAAGGGAAAAAGAGAGAAGCTTGCTGAGGGAGCGCGAGCCCTCCGAAGGCGGCGGTGAGAGGGGCGGCAGGCTTGCAGGCTTGAAGGAAGAGGGAGAATGGAGAAAAGAAGGAAGGGGAGAGAGGGAAGGAAAAGGAAGGAGAGAAGAAAAAGTTGAAGGGGAAGAAAGGAAGGAAGGAAGAGGGGAGAATGGAGAAAAAAAGGAAGGGAAAGAAAGAGGGAATGGAGAAAAGGAAGGAAGGAGAAGGAAAGGTTGAAGGGAAGAAGGAAGGAAGGAAGAGGGAGAATGGAGGAAAGAAGGGAGGAAAGGAAAAGGAAGGAAGGAAGAGGGAGAATGGAGGAAAAGGAAGGAAGAGGGAAGGAAAAGGAAGGAGAGTGAAGGGGGGAAATAGGGAAAGGAAAGACAGAAGGAAGGAGGAAACACACACATACCCACACACATATACACATGCATATACATATACACATATACACGCATATGCATATACACATATACATAAGTAAACACACATAAATACACACACATATGTACACATACACACAAATACATATACATATATATATATATACACACAGTCCCCAAGTTACAAACATCCCACTAAGAAATGACTCATATTTAAGAACACAGCTGGATTGAATGGCTTTTAGGGGCTGCAAGACATTTGATTGTGCTTTTCAAAAATGCCGCAGCAACGCGTGGCCCGGGTCAGCTAGTAAAATATATAAATGACTATAATATAGTTAATCATATATATATATATATTGCTTATAATAATAATAAAAATAAATAACAGCAACAATAACTATGACCTTTACTTTTGCAGGCTCGTACTATAATAATTCAACATGGTGGAAGGGGGAAAATAATGATAATATAAATAACTATAATAGTTATCAAATATATATATAATAAATTATATATAAAATAAATGTAATACATATAATAAATAACAAGAACAATAACCATTATATGCTTTTTATGTTTGTTCACACAGCATTGAATTGTTGCCACTTTGTAACCCATTCTGAGTCCCCTTTGGAACTAGTAAATAAATATATAAACTGACCTTTGCTTTTGTAGACTTATGGTATAGTAATTTGACATGGTGGAAGGGGAAAAATAATAATATAAAATAAATAATATAAAATAATAATATAAACAAGGTTTATATATATATTTACAATAAATATATAACTACAACAAGTTACTAAATATATGTATATAATAAATATATATAATAAATATATATATAATATATATAACTATAACAAGTTATTATATATAAATAAATATATATAATAAATATATACAATAAATATATACGTAACTACAAGTTATTAAATATATGAACTGAACTGAACTTTATTATTTATGAGTTGCCCTCCACGTTATCCGGCGACTTACACAGCTATATATTAAAATATTAAAAATATTAAAAATAATTATTATAAATATATAATAAATATATAATAAATATATAACTATAACAAGTTTATTAAATGTATATAATAAATATATAATAAATATATAACTATAACAACTTATTAAATATATATAATATGTATATATAATAAATATATCCAATAAATATATAACTACAAGTTATTAAATATATATATATATATAATTTATATATATATAATAAATATATAACTACAAGTTATTAAATATATATATAATAAATATATATAATAAATATATAACAAGTTATTAAATATATATAATAAATATATATAATAAATATATAACAAGTTATTAAATATATATAATAAATATATATAATAAATATATACAATATATAACTACAAGTTATTAAATATATATATAATTTATATATATAATAAATATATAACTAGAAGTTATTAGATATATATAATAAATATATATAATAAATACTGTATATACAATAAATATATAACTACAAGTTATTATATATATATAATAAATATATACAATAAATATATAACTACAAGTTATTAAATATATATATAATAAATATATATAATAAATATATATAATAAATATATAACTACAAGTTATTATATATATAATAAATATATACAATATATAAAATATATAACTACAAGTTATTAAATATATATATAATATATATAATAAATATATATAATAAATATATAACTATAACAAGTTATTATATATATAATAAATATATATAATATATAACTATAACAAGTTATTAAATATATATATGTATATATAATAAATATATAATAGCAAGTTATTCAATATATATATAATATTAATAATATAAACAATAATATGACTTTTAATTTTGCAGGCTTTTGCTATAACAATTCCAAAGGGCAGAAAGAGCAAAAGTCTTCTTCTTCTCCCCTCAGTTTGGCAGGCTTATGCTATGCTAATTCAGCATGGTGGAAGAGGGGGGAAACTGTTATTCCCATTGAGAGGACCCTGGCCTCAGTTTTGCTGGATGAGAGCGCAGTCCCCAGGCTCACCCTCCTCAGCGCCTCACTCTCCACACAATGGCGCCCTTTCTCCCACAGCGTGCCTCTCCCCTGAGCTGCGCACGCCCCTTTTCCAGCTCCTCGCAAAGGGATTGGACCCCCGGGCCACTTTTTTTTAAAGACCGCGCCCTGCCATTGGTCTGCTGCTCCGTCCTTCATAGCTGCCCTTGCCTCAACCATGTGACTCTCTGAGGCTGTATTTTAGAACTCGTGGCCATCTTAATTCTATGGAATCTTAGATTAGAATTGAGGCCTAGGCAAATTTGGGCTTTTCAGGTGTTTTGGACTTCAACTCCCACAATTCCTCGCAGCCTCAGGCCCCTTCCTTTGGAAGGGGCCTGAGGCTGCGAGAAATTGTGGGAGTTGAAGTGCAAAACACCTGAAAGGCCCAAGTTTGCCCAGGCCTGGATTAGATAGCATCCTCAGAGGTTGTGAGGCCTGTGGGAAACTAGACAAGTGGGATTGATATATCTGTGGAATCAGGCCCGTAGCCAGGGGGCTGAGTCTGAGTGCCAGAGGATCTACCCTAGCAAACCCCCATGGCCCCCTTTACGTCCTGGGGCGGTTTGGGGGAGGTGGACCATGGATTATGGGATTTGTGGTACTTTCAAACTCTTTGGTTCCCACACAACACAAAGACCAATCTTGGCACACATAACGCCCAGGACCCACTCTACATCCTGGTGCTGTTTGGAGGAGGGTGGACCATGGATGATGGGACTTGCAGTGCCTTCACTCACATCCTGAGACCACTGCGACCCTCATCCAATGACCGATAAAGAACAAACTTGGCACACATAACGCCCAGGACCCACTCTACATCCTGGTGCTGTTTGGAGGAGGCCGGACCATGGATGATGGGACTTGCAGTGCCTTCACTCACATCCTGAGACCACTGCGACCCTCATCCAATGACCGATAAAGACTCTACATCCTGGTGCTGTTTGGAGGAGGCTGATCCATGGATGATGGGACTTGCAGTACCTTCACTCACATCCTGAGACCACTGCGACCCTCATCCAATGACCGATAAAGACCAAACTTGGCACACATAACGCCCAGGACCCACTCTACCTTCTGGTGCCATTTGGAGGAGGGCGGACCATGGATGATGGGACTTGCAGTACCTTCACTCACATCCTGAGACCACTGCGACCCTCATCTAATGACCGATAAAGACCAAACTTGGCACACATAACCCCCATGACCCACTCTACATCCTGGTGCTGTTTGGAGGAGGCTGGACCATGGATGATGGGACTTACAGTACCTTCACTCACATCCTGAGACCACTACGACACTAATCTAATGACTGATCAAGACCAAACTTGGCACACATAACCCCCATGACCCACTCTACATCCTGGTGCTGTTTGGAGGAGGGTGGACCATGGATGATGGGACTTGCAGTACCTTCACTCACATCCTGAGACCACTGCGACCCTCATCTAATGACCGATAAAGACCAAACTTGGCACACATAGCGCCCAGGACCCACTCTACCTTCTGGTGCTGTTTGAAGGAGGGTGGGCCATGGATGATGGGACTTCAACTCCCACACCACTTCCTCACAGCCTCAGACCAAACTTGGCCCTTCCAGGACCCACTCAATATTCTGGTGTGGTTTGGGGGGAAGATGGACTTTGGATGATGGGAATTGCAGTACCTTCACTCACATCCTGAGACCACTGCGACCCTCATCTAATGACTGATCAAGAACAAACTTGGCACACATAACCTCTATGACCCACTCTACATCCTGCTACAGTTTGGAGGAGGATGGACCATGGATGATGGGACTTGCAGTACCTTCTCTCACACTCTGAGACCACTGCGACCCTAATCTAATGACTGATCAAGACCAAACTTGGCACACACAACCCCCATGACCCACTCTAAATCCTGGTGCTGTTTGGAGAAGGGTGGACCATGGATGATGGGACTTGCAGTACCTTCACTCACATCCTGAGACCACTGCGACCCTCATCCAATGACCGATAAAGACCAAACTTGGCACACATAACGCCCAGGACCCACTCTACCTTCTGGTGCTGTTTGGAGGAGGCTGGACCATGGATGATGGGACTTGCAGTACCTTCACTCACATCCTGAGACCACTGCGACCCTCATCCAATGACCGATAAAGACCAAACTTGGCACACATAACGCCCAGGACCCACTCTACCTTCTGGTGCTGTTTGGAGGAGGCTGGACCATGGATGATGGGACTTGCAGTGCCTTCACTCACATCCTGAGACCACTGCGACCCTCATCCAATGACCGATAAAGACCAAACTTGGCACACATAACGCCCAGGACCCACTCTACCTTCTGGTGCTGTTTGGAGGAGGGCGGACCATGGATGATGGGACTTCAACTCCCACAATTCCTCACAGCCTCAGGCCCCTTCCAGGACCCACTCAACATTCTGGTGTGGTTTGGGGGGAAGATGGACTTTGGATGATGGGAATTGCAGTACCTTCACTCACATCCTGAGACCACTGCGACCCTCATCCAATGACTGATCAAGACTAAACTTGGCACACACAACCCCCAGGACCCACTCTACATCCTGGTGCTGTTTGGAGGAGGGTGGACCATGGATGATGGGACTTGCAGTACCTTCACTCACTTTCTGAGACCGCTGCGACCCTCATCTAATGACCGATAAAGACCAAACTTGGCACACATAACCCCCAGGACCCACTCTACATCCTGGTGCTGTTTGGAGGAGGCTGGACCATGGATGATGGGACTTGCAGTACCTTCACTCACATCCTGAGACCACTACGACCCTCATCCAATGACTGATAAAGACCAAACTTAGCACACAAATGATGGGAGAACCAAAAACCTCTTTTCTTGTAGCTAATCTGGCCTGCAGCAGGGAGTTCCACAGTTCCTGAATGCCTCGTTGGGCCAGCCTTGCTGGGGAGTGTGGCTACAGCAACAGCTCGGCAAAAACACATTCATTTGTCTTGCCTTTCCCCCAAACCTAACATTGTAACTAATCCCCCCCAATAAAAGTATCTTAATTGTAATCATTTAACTCTTCATAGTCTTACATTGTGTCTTTTACTGCCTCAAACTAACCCAAAGCATGAAGCCTTCATTTTCCGAGCGCCAGATCGCTCCGGGTTCACCCATTGAGTATCTCGGGGAGGCTGAAGCTGTCTGTGTTCCTTTGAACCATGGATACTGGAACCCACAAGTCAACGGATCGCTTCCATTTTGGTGGCATATTTTTACTACACCAATTCCTCACCTTTCTGCTGTCTCGGATTTCTCATTTGGGTCCTTCCGCCCCAGAAACAATCTTTTGTTTTTCAAGTAATATATTTTCAAAGAAACAGCTGATTTGTCAAAATGCCGGTTCCTGCTTTTTTCGCCGTTCCTGCTGCCATTTCAGGCACCGAGGAGGTCTGCATTCCGTGGGTTCCCTAGACCAGTGTTTCCCAACCGCTGTTCCGCAGCACACTAGTGTGCCGTGAGAAAACCTCTCTTCCCCCTTTCTTCCCCATCCTGCCAAACTCCTGCTACTGCTGCTTGAGGGAGGAAGAAGAGGAAGGGCCGGGCGGCAGCGAAAAAGGAGGAGGAGGAGGGGCCAGGGCGCCGCCTCCTTCGGCCGTTTCCCAGCCAGCCAGCCTCCAATCAAGGGAGGGCGGGGAACAGAAGCGGAAGTGAGGAGTGCCGTCTGAGGCAGTCCCACTGGCTTCTTCTTTCGAACCGCAGGAAAGAAGGAAGGCAGGCAACCGCGGACCGAGTGAGTGCCTTCCCTTCTGGTGTGGAAGAGGGAGAGAGCCATTCAGGAAGGGAGCCACCTGGGGGTTCTGTGTGGGAAGTTTGGCCCAGTTCTAACATTGGTGGGGTTCAGAATGCTCTTTGATTGTAAGTGAACTATACCTCCCAAATGGCAAGGTCTATTTCCCCTGAACTCCATCTGCGTTCATATTTGGGCATATTAAGTATTCATTTCAAGTGTGGTCCAGATCCACCATTATTTCAGTCCACAGTGCTCTCTGGAAGTAGGTGAACTACAACTTCCAAACTCAAGGTCAATTCCCAAGCAAACCCTTTCAGTACTTTCTGTTGGTTATGAGAGTTCAATATGCCAAGTTTGGTTCAATTCCATTGTTGCAAGAGTTCAGGATGCTCTTTGTTTGTGTGATAACTATAAATCCCAGAAACTGTAACTCCCAAATGTCAAGGTCTATTTCCCCCAAACTCCATCTGTGTTCACATTTGGGCATATTGAGTATTCATGCCAAGTTCGGTCCTGATCCAACATTGTTTGAGTCCACAGTGCTCTCTGGATATAGGTGAACTACAACTCCAAAACTCAAGGTCAATGCCCACCAAACTCTTATAGCATTTTCTCTTGGTTATGGGAGTTCTGTGTGGGAAGTTTGTGTCTTTCTGCCATTCCTGCCAGGATATCTATGTTGTGTTCATCAAAACAGGCCCAAGTTTCACACTGAGTCAGGGCCGTAGCCAGGATTTTGATTCGGGGGACTGAGTTTGGTTCGGGGCTGAGACTGGGTGGAAGAGGGTCTACCCTAGCAAACCATTTGTATTGTTATCCAAATAACCCAATTAATGTGGGATATAATGAGCATGGTGATCAGATCATGATATGAATAAACATAACAGTTTAAATAATGTACCAGTAAGGCCTTCTCGCGGACCATCCTGAGAATTTCAGGGGGGCTGAAGCCCTTAGCCCCCGGGCTACATGCCTGCACTGAGTGTATAAATACATTTAAAAACATATGTCATTTAGGAGGTCTTGCAAGACCTTTCTTTTTCAACGGGGCTTTGGTTTGTAAGATGCCATCAATGTCTCAGCTCTGCCTGGGATTTTATTTTCATTGTATAGCATTATGCTGCCTGCCATTGTACTTTCGTACAGCATATTGTGTTTTAATATGTGGATGTTTTAGAATGTTTTTATGTGTTTTACTGTGTATTACCTCAACTTTGTAATCCGCCCTGAGCCACCCGGGAGTGGCAGCCTAGAAGTCCGAGAAATAAATAAATAAATAAAATAACTATATGTATTACTGCGTTAGAGTGTTATTTTGTGTCATTTTGGTTGGTGGAGTGGCCCAGGATTTTGTAAATGTAAAAAGTGTGCCGCGGCTCAAAAAAGGTTGGGAAACACTGAAATAATCAATCAGGGCCAGATTGCACCTCCAAACAAAGGATCCCCTGGCAACAATCAGCCAGGCTATGAAGTTGCGAGGCCATTAAATTCAAACTTGGCTTTTCCATTGTGCTTTTGGAGAGTGAGCATATATTTCATTCCGGGTGCTTCACCTTCAATGTTGTCCTTATTTTGCATTCCCCCCCCCCCACCTCATTGAAGGCCTGACTCCATTGTTCTGTCCCCTATTCCGTCAGAAATATACCTTTTTCACTGCTACATCATCCAGATTTGTATCATTTTATGTTATGCATTTGGCCCGCACACTGTGTTTGATTCTTTGTCGTGTTATTTTGTACTGTTTATTTTACTTGAATGCCTTATTCATTTCATTGTGATGTTATTTTGTTGATTTGTATTCTTTGCTGTAGTGTATTGTCAGGCTTGGCCTCATGTAAGCCGCTCCGAGTCCCTTTGGGGGAGATGGTGGCAGGGTATAAATAAAGTTTATTATTATTATTATTAATCCAGGAGGTCACGAAGAGTCAGAATCAACTGAATGAATAAAAAACAAAATAATAACACCTGGTATTGAAGCAGGAGTTTCTTGTTGTCAGTCGAATCCTCCTTTCTACTAATTGACAAAAACTATAAATCTTGCAATGTTCCATTACCTACCTTTCACAATGGGACTGTTCCACTCCTGTTTCGACATGCCAAAATTGAAGTGGCATCAGCAGGCAAAATTCTCTTTTCTTTTCCCACCCTTCGCCTTGTTATTGCGGGGCTGTTTTTTTATTTTATTTTACAGTACTATTATTTTAAAGTTACCCATTGCAGACACTGCAAAATTGCATTTAAAAATATGTATTTGCTTTTTAAAATCATGCCCTTCTCCCAATATAGGGACTCAGTGTGATTGTTATAAAAGTATGCAAATGTAGGAGTGTGAGGGCACGGATTGACAAATTGGCACAGTTGCAAATAGAGTGTGCTCATGACAATATGCATCCAATTATCAGTGTTTGTTCGATTGTTGTGGAATAGCAGCTTTGTGCAATAAAGTTTTTTAAGAGGGCAGGGTCAGATCTCTATGCTCAGTTCCAGTATGAACTCTAGCATGAAGTACTTCATCGCTGCTATGCAAAAAACCTTTATATCCTAGGTCAGGGCTGCTCAGGAAGTCAATTGCGATCGACAAGTCGATCCTGAGACCATTTGAGATCGATCTTCTGCTCCCGCCACCGTGCACGCGCTCCCGCCGCCGTGCACGCACTCCTGCCGCCGCGCGCACTCTCCCAGCGCCACCTTCCTTCGCCCGCATGGCTTTGGAGAGCGCTTCGAGCATTGGCGCATGCGTGCTGGGCGGAAACGGAGGCGAGAGACCTTCAGCTTGGCCAAGGAAGAGAGGCAGACAAAAGCAGAGCGCGGAGCCCTTGAGGTGCGGGCTGGGAAGGGCAGGGCGGCGACGGAGAAGGAGGAGGACGAAATGGCCCGAGGGGGAAGAAGCAGGAGTTTGGGAGTCAGCCTCGATGGGGGAAATGAGCCAAGCCCGGCCCGGCCTCTGAGGGCTCGGCCCCCTAAGGCAGTGTTTTTCAACCTTTTTTGAGCCGCGGCACATTTTTTACATTTTAAAAATCCTGGGGCACACCACCAACCAAAAATGACACAAAATGACACTCTAACACAGTCATACATATAGTTAATTTATTTTTAAATGTATTTATACACTCAGTGTGAAACCTGGGCCTGTTTCGATGAACACAACATATATATGACTTCCTCTCACATACTTATACATGGCTATCATGTCTTCTCTCAGCCTTCTCTTCTTCAGGCTAAACATGCCCAGCTCTTCAAGCCGCTCCTCATAGGGCTTGTGAAATTTCACCCTGAGTGAAACTTGCTTCCAGTTAACTATGGACATCATGAAGCTGTTATAAACAGTTCCTTGGGGAGGGGGGGAGTGCCAATTTCCCACGGCACACCTGATGATCGCTCACGGCACACTGGTTGGAAAACACTACCCTAAGGGGTGTCGTGATTGACAGCCGGCCAAGAAGGAAGAAGCCACGCAGGCGGAGGAAGGCAGCGGCGGGAGAGCGCGCAGGACCTCCGCCCTGCCTCTTGTCCGGAAGCTGCGGTGAGAGAGGCAGGGCCTCTGGAAGCCCCGTGCACTCTTCCGCCACCGCCTTCCTCCGCCCGCGCGGCTTCTTCCTTCTTGGCCAATCACAACACCCCTCGGGTGGCCGATCCCTCAGAGGCTGGGCCGGGCCTGGCTCTTTTCCCCCGTCGAGGCTGACTCCCAAACTCCTGCTTCTTCCCCCTCAGGCCGCTTCGGCCTCCTCCGTCGCCGCCCTGCCCTTCCCAGCCCGCAGCTCAAGGGCTCCGCGCTCTGCCTCCGTCCACCTCTCTTCCTTGGCCAAGCTGAAGGTCTGTACAAACAATATTAGTATGGCTTACAGTGGCAACCTATTAATGTAAAGTCATATGCAGCCCTCTAATCTCCTTAATGTATAAGTCTGATGTTTAGATGAGTTTAATTTGTAAAGTAATAATAATCAACTCTCCATACAGTTTCTTAAACACAGTTATGTGTGTTCATTTCTTTACTGTGCTCTGTTCCATAACATCAATTCATTAGTTCAAAACAAATATACAGTTCATATACATATCTCATTGGTTAGGGTTCAAAATAAATGCAAAACATTTGCTCTCATTGCATATGTATTACTCCCATGTAAATACAAATCATAAGGTGCATATCATCCCTTCTTTTGAGTTCAACACAAAGTTATAGCATTGGCTTTCATGTATATTCATATCATGTAAACACAAATCATGAGGTACAATTCATTCCTTCTGTTAGTACACTCTGATAATAAAGACACCTCAGTACAAATCCTGTGATATCATATGGATGTTAATGTCACTCAAAAATCAATGTTTTGTAGGATTGCCTTATGGTACTAAAGTGTTAAGGTAGACCCTATGTAATGTTTCACATCTAGCGATCCAACTTAATCTGTTGGGTTGATATCGCCTGTGGCATTGCCAGTCACAATCCAGTTGATGTGTTGGAGTTAACTTTTGAGCAGGCTCCTCTTCTCTGTAAGCAGGGGCTTTGCTTGAAATCCGGGTGTGTGCCCGTGCTCCAGCGTCTATCTATTCCAGGCGGGTAAGCTTGGCCGGGAGCCTGCCTGAGCTGACTGTGATTTTTACGAGCGGCGGCTTGGCAGGAGCCAAGGTGCCGTCTGTTTGGGGGGTGTGTAGTTGAAGTCCCCCACATGGAAACAAAGGCTCTCCTCTTCCGACCTGTACCGGGTGCTGGCTGTGGGTTCGGGTTCTTCCCCCTCCTGTCCTTCGTGCACTCGGCTAAGCTGCGTCGGAGCGCTGATAGATGGCTCTCTTAAAGGCACAAGCCTCAATTCCAGTCTGCGAATGCAGCAAGCGGCTGTGTCCGCGTAAAGGGTCGCGTTCCGCTTTAGCTGGGCAGTGTGTGATTCCCTCTTGATGGGGGGATCTATGCCTACGGCAGGGCTTCTGTGGGCACCCGTGGGGCGTTTTCGGCGTCCTCAACGTCGCTTCATCAGGCAATAATGATGAGGCCGCAGACGTGTGCAGCGGTGAGTTCCAGATATGCTTCCTTTTCTCTGGGCTCTAAAGGGGATGCATACAAAACTGTAAGGGCATGGCCATGGTATAAATGTGGATAGGGTCTCCCAGTTTAGGTACATACCTTTCCTGGTGCAGTATTAGTCTTCACTGTAGTAAATCCCCAGGGGCTGGAATCAGCAGTGGGGTTGGCTTGTGACTCTCCTTAAATAGGATATAGCTCACCTGTCTCAATTAGGCTAAGAGGTTCTGTGGGCTTAAAGGGTCGTTTAACCCTGTAGGGTCCTCTGTGGAGAGGAGGAGGATCCATTTGCATTCTGCTTTAAGTAATGCTGTCCTAGTATCAATGTGGTGTTGGACCTGTATTTTTTCAAGGCCATAGATGGTAAAACTGTCCGGGGGATGATTGGCTAACGCGAAATGTTTATAAAGTATAGAGTCCTGGGATTTGCAGTTTATTCTTGAGCGATGTTCCAGTGCTCTCGTTCTCAGTTCTCGTTGGGTCTGTCCCACGTAATGGTACCCGCAGACGCACTGGAGGCAATATATTACTCCCGAGGAGCCACATGTTATTTCCTGGCGTAGCCGCAGGGTCCTGTGCGTGGTTTTATTCACAATTTCTTTATTGGTGTTAATTTGGGCACAGATGGAACAATGCCCACATTTCTTGGTGCCCGGATTGGCCACTTGTTGTTTGGGTGGTCTATCATGCTTGGTATGGACCAGTATTTCTTTGAGGTTCTTGTTCGTTTGTTATGCGACCATGGGAGGACAGTCCAGCCCTGGTATCTCCTTTATCAAGGGCCAGAATTTGGTTACTATCTTCTGTATCTGTTCGAATGCTTGGTCAAGGTTAAAGGCCACACAATTCTTCTATTTTGAGGTCTCTCGGAAGGTTGTAAAAGGGTTTGTCTCTCTACTTGTTGTGCTTTTAGCTTGGCTTCCTCTATAATTTTGTTGGGGTATCCTCTGCGTCTCAATTTGATGGATAGGTTCTTGGCGTCTTCTGTGAAGTCTTCATTGAAAGATGAATTTCTTTTAATCTGATGTACTGACTGTAGGGGAGACTTCTTTTCAGAGCAAAGGAGTGAAAGCTCATGAAATGTAGTAATGTGTTTCTGTCCGTTGGTTTTTGATAATTTTTTACTTTCAGCATGCTGTTGTGTGCAAATACCGTTAGATCCAAATAATTCACTGAGGTATTGCTAAATGTGAAGGACAGTTTGATGTTCTGATGCCATCCATTCATCCATTCCTTTAAACGGAATGTATCCGTGTCATGGCGTAGTATTAGAAAGATGTCGTCTATATATCGCCAGTATCCTTTAACGTATTTCGGCATGGTGTTATTGGCATCTGGTTTTAGGCATCTTTCTTCCAATTCCTTCATAAATAAGTTGGCTATTGTGGGGGCAATGGCCGCTCCCATGGAGACTCCTCCACACTGCAGGTAGTAATGATTTTCAAAACTGAAGAAGTTGTAGTCCGTGACGCAATCATATAACTCTACGAGAAATGACGTGGGTGGTATTCTGGGCGCCGGTCTATTCTCAAGCAGATCAGTGATAATGTGTCGTGTTTCTTCTGTCGGTATGTGTGTGTATAATGCTTCTGCGTCTGCGGTGGCTATGATATCTCCCTCCCGGATTTTTGTAGTTTTCTATGTGGTTTATGAAATCCGTTGTGTCTTTTACGTAAGAGTTTGCTTGTTCTGCGCACGGATGTAGTATTGAGTCTAAGTATTTTGATATTGGTTCGAGTAAGCTATTATTAGCTGATATGATTGGTCTCCCGGTGGAGGTCTCCTTGATTTATGGATTTTTCGGAGGTGGTAGAACAATGGTGTTCTAGAGTGTGGGTTATATAGATATTTTGCCAATGAGGAATTGATGTAACCCATGGTTTCTGCGTGGTATATAATGTCGCGGATGGTCCTTGCGTATGTCTGCGTCGGATCACGGTCAATGGGTCTGTAAAATCTTGTGTTGTTTAACTGTGAATGCGCTTCTGTTCTGTAGTCCAGAGTGTTCATGCAGACGATGGCTCCACCTTTGTTGGCCGGTTTGAAGATAATGTCTGGGTTATCACCAAGGTTGTTCAAAATTTGTATCTCATCTCTTGTCAGGTTCGGGTGTTGTTTGTCGGATTTATGGTTGATTTTATTTACCTCTCTAATCACTGTTTGTTCGAATGTTCTGACGTTAGCTGATGTCGTTGGTGGTGTGAATGAACTTTTTAAATAAAACTTTGGTGTTCGCGTTGGTTGTTGTTGTGCGCTATCCGCAAAAAATTCTCTGAGTCTTATATTTCTGAATAGTTGCGCCAAGTCCCGTCGTGTGTCCAAAGTCGAGCAAGTAGGTGTGTGAACGAAAGACAGTCCTTTATTTAAAATTTTGACTTTCGTATCTGAGAATTGGTAGTCCGATAAATTGACTATCAGCTCCTTCTCCTTCTCCCTCGGGCCCTGCGAAAATTTCTGCCTCTCTGTTGTTGATAACTATTTCTGTTCCTTAAACTATATCCTGATGTAGACTCCTGTGGAGGTGCTCCATAGTCTTCCTGTTCCTCATTAGAGTTGTTTGATGCATCTGAGTATAAAGATTCATTTGAAAACCTGCTGGATCTTGATTGTGTCCTAAAATTGGATTTGCTTTTCTTTCTGTACACTCTATTGTTTTGATAGTCGCTTTCGTCGCGCCTGAATTTTTTTAGTTTGAATTTTTTCACTTCCTCATATAGACGTTCGCATATTTGGCGTATGGCTTCTAAATCCGTGGTCTGGATGTGGTCTTTGTTGGTGTCTTTAAGAGAAGTAATCTCAGTTTTCAAAGTCTCGATTTCCACTCCACTCCTTTGAATTAAAAGGACCATTAAATCTGTCGAGCATTTCGATAAGATTGCTCTCCAGTTTTTTAAGAAGCTTTCGTCCTCATCAAAGTTTCCGGGTGGCATCTGTATACGTAGTCCTCGCGGTATATACCCATGTCTGACATAGTCTGCGAGTGAGGAAGCGTTTAAATTCAATCTTATTATCTTTTCTTCTTTAATAGTCAAATTCCTAACGATGTCCACGTTTGCTGGATCTAGTTGTCCTGAGCTCCTTTCTCCCGGGGTTACTATCGAGGAAAAATTCTGAATTATATTGTCTATTTCTTCCTTGTTAAACGAGTCTATCCCTCCTTCTTGGGATAACAATACAAAAGGTTTGCTAGGGTAGACCCTCTTCCACCCAGCCTCACCCCGAACCAAACTCAGCCCCCCCACCAAAATCCTGGCTACGGCCCTGACTCCAGGAAATAATGCCCAACTGCTCACTAGAAGGAAGGATATTAGAGGCAAAGATGAAGTACTTTGGCCACATAATGAGAAGACAGGAAAGCTTGGAGAAGATAATGATGCTGGGGAAATGGAAGGAAAAAGGGAAGAGGGGCCGACCAAGGGCAAGATGGATGGATGGTATCCTTGAAGGGACTGGCTTGACCTTGAAGGAGCTGGGAGTAGCCACAGCCAACAGGGAACTTTGGTGTGGGCTGGTCCAGGAGGTCACGAAGAGTCAGAATCAACTGAATGAATAAAAAACAAAATAATAACACCTGGTATTGAAGCAGGAGTTTCTTGTTGTCAGTCGAATCCTCCTTTCTACTAATTGACAAAAACTATAAATCTTGCAATGTTCCATTACCTACCTTTCACAATGGGACTGTTCCACTCCTGTTTCGACATGCCAAAATTGAAGTGGCATCAGCAGGCAAAATTCTCTTTTTCTTTTCCCCACCCTTCGCCTTGTTATTGCTGGGCTGTTTTTTTATTTTATTTTACAGTACTATTATTTTAAAGTTACCCATTGCAGACACTGCAAAATTGCATTTAAAAATATGTATTTGCTTTTTAAAATCATGCCCTTCTCCCAATATAGGGACTCAGTGTGATTGTTATAAAAGTATGCAAATGTAGGAGTGTGAGGGCACGGATTGACAAATTGGCACAGTTGCAAATAGAGTGTGCTCATGACAATATGCATCCAATTATCAGTGTTTGTTCGATTGTTGTGGAATAGCAGCTTTGTGCAATAAAGTTTTTTAAGAGGGCAGGGTCAGATCTCTATGCTCAGTTCCAGTATGAACTCTAGCATGAAGTACTTCATCGCTGCTATGCAAAAAACCTTTATATCCTAGGTCAGGGCTGCTCAGGAAGTCAATTGCGATCGACAAGTCGATCCCGAGACCATTTGAGGTCGATCTTCTGCTCCCGCCACCGTGCACGCGCTCCCGCTGTCGTGCACGCACTCCTGCCGCCGCACGCACTTTCCCAGCGCCACCTTTCTTCGCCCGCATGGCTTTGGAGAGCGCTTCGAGCATTGGCGCATGCGTGCTGGGCGGAAACGGAGGTGAGAGACCTTCAGCTTGGCCAAGGAAGAGAGGCAGACGAAAGCAGAGTGCGGAGCCCTTGAGGTGCGGGCTGGGAAGGGCAGGGCGGCGACGCAGAAGGAGGAGGCCGAAATGGCCCGAGGGGGAAGAAGCAGGAGTTTGGGAGGCTGAAAAAGTGTGGGCACCCCTGTCCTAAGTGATTAATGAGACACTTGGGCCCCATTGAAGGTTGCTTCAAACTGTGATGGCCAGACAACAAACTAAAAAAATAAATGTGCAAAAGAAGGCCCTTAATGTACATCAGTGCTCTGTGTTTCGTATAATCAATATTTGGGGCTCAGTTTGGTTCAGAATTTCCTATATAATCACCTGCAGAGTGATCCCACTTTTTTCAATCCAGGTTTAAAACTGTGTTAAATTATAGGTATATATGGGCCCTTGAGTGATACACATTGCTCCCACTTCAGCCATTAATATCAGAGGCAGCATATAACTTGAGGATTGCATTCCAATATCCTTACAGTTGCCAACTTCTAACCCTTGACCTATTTCTGTGTAAGAATTGTACCCTAATATCCCTGTGGTTGCCAGCTTTAAACATTTGTTTGCTCTGTTGCTGATATGATGATTTCACAGCAGCCCCCAAATATTTCAGGAGTCAAAGCTATTCCTTACGTTAAAGCTAAATATGGACAAACAGTATTGTCAAAGGCAGAGAAGTATTCTTCAGCACCCTAAAGATTCACTAAAACTTTCAAGTCAGTTCGTTCTAAATGGTTTCCCTTTGGCTGGCGCTCTCGGGAGGAAACTCACTAGAGATAGGATTATATTGTCATCTTATAGAGGTGAGGTGGCATTTTTCTGATTTATGTCTTCCCACACCCAATGTATGTATTGTATAAACTCAGTAGGGAGATGATGAAACATACAAGTGCGGACATGTCCACACAAAGTATCTTCCTTTGCTGTTGTTGCTTTCCTTTTCCTTTTCTTGGCCACATCATTTATGTTCCTGGCACATATGAATCACCTAAGTTCATCAGGGTAAGTGGTAAATGGTAAGGGTAAGTGGAGCCCCCGGTGGTGCAGTGGGTTAAACCAGCAGGACTGAAGACTGACAGGTTGCAGGTTCGGATCCGGGGAGAGCGCGGATGAGCTCCCTCTATCAGCTCCAGCTCCTCATGTGGGGACAGGAGAGAAGCCTCCCACAAGGATGATAAAACATCAAAACATTTGGGCATCCCCTGGGCAACGTCCTTGCAGACAGCCAATTCTCTCACACCAGAAGTGACTTGCAGTTTCTCAAGTCGCTCCTGACACACACACACACACACACACACACACACAAAATCAAGGTAAGTCGGAGGTGAAATTTGCACATCATCAGACATGAATTAAGGGCAATTGCACAAAATTAATTTGTGCTTAAATCTATCAGTAACTGTAAATGGAACAGCTAGTTGAATAAAAGCATTTCCTCTTTAGATTCAGGATGTCCTATGGCTTCACAAAAGACAGAAAATGGCATTTTATTTTCTTTTGCATGATTTTTAAACATCTTATGCCCAGTGAAAAAGATAGTGGAGCTCCAAAAGCTTACGTTATGCATTTTGGTGAGCCGATAAATACAATAAAGGTTGAGCATCCCTTATCTGGAATCCCAAAATCCAAAATTTGTAGTTTATTTCTAACATTCTGGCCCATATTAATTATAATTATCTAAGGTGCAGAAAGTGTCGGTATCCTCTTTAGGAATTGAATAGCACCAATATGACACTATGGTAACTTACAGGGAAGTGTACCATAGAATCACATGAAGGACCTATACAATTGGGTACGGGTTCACCGTTATGGAGTTTTATTGTACTATAATGTCAAGCAGTGGTTGCGGGTAGGCACCATATAATTACATCAGTGAATTAATTCCAAATTTTCAATAGCTTTAAAAAGTACTATCCAGATTATCAAACCTATTTATTAAGGATAGTTTAGCAAATTGGAAAACGTTTAAATCTGGTCTAAAAACTGGATTTCCTGCTCCACTGTCATGGGCTCCATTGGCTACAATGGATTGCAAGGTTGCGACATCATGCAAAGGGTTAGACTTGATGACCTCCAAGGTTCCTGCCAAACATAAGTTACTTACACATACAATTGTTGAATAGGGACTGATGCACATTCCTGTTAATGGATAGAATTTTAATGCAAGGTTGGCCATGCTGGACGGTTCCAGACAGCACCAAATTGAGTACTTTAGCCAGGGGCAAAAAACAAGAGACCTGAGAAGATGTCCAGATACAGACCTGT
Organism: Anolis apletophallus; assembly: GCA_030556195.1. Classification (NCBI taxonomy): domain Eukaryota; kingdom Metazoa; phylum Chordata; class Lepidosauria; order Squamata; family Anolidae; genus Anolis; species Anolis apletophallus. The sequence goes on from JARBWK010000004.1 coordinate 157,778,769, forward strand.
TGGTTCCGGGATTTTGTTGTGGGATTTTGCAGCTCCCAAGATGGCCACCATGGAACTTCTGCCGGAAATTTTGGCTACTTAAAAAAAACAAAACTTAAGATGCGAATCATTGTATAAGTTCCATTCCTGGGATAAACTGCAGGGCTATCTTTGCGGACAGGGTGTTGTTCCTGCATTATACATGTCTGTTCCTGATTGCTTTTATTGTGAAAAGATGTACAACATTGACTAGGGGGGTACAGAAAAATGTGCCCTCCACATGTTTCATGAAGTTTCTGGCACACACAAAAAAGTTTTCACATCCTACTCAACTGTCACCTTTTTTAAGGAACCGACCAACCAGGAACAAATATCTAAAATCCGGGAACAAACCCAGATTAAAAATCCCATGATTTCCAAGGCATTAGAAGATGCGGATTTTCCAATACAGACATTCAAAGATGTGGATTTTCAGCTCAGAATCGGGATATTCCTGCACCTGAAAATCTCGTGTTTATTTGCTGTTCGTAGCAATTGCTTCTGTGTTTACCGGGAACAGTGTTTGGCTACTGTCCAGTTTCCTATGGGAGCTTCTGGGATAAAGGTAATGTCTGAACGAGCCCTCAAACAGCGATGGTGAACTGCCTGCAATTCTTATTGCCATTGTTGAGTAGATGGTCTGTAAGAATCAGCTCTGAGCCAAGGATTACCTGTCCATTTCTATCTGCAGGAAGGTTCCTTTTATTGTATAGCCCAGTGTTTCTCAACCAGTGTGCCGGGCAGGGGCGGTCTAAGGTAATTCTAAGTTGTAAGCAAACACTATTTTGGCGCCCCCCCCAAAAACATTATTCCCCCCCCGCTCCTCCGGCTCCTTTCACGCGGCTCCCCTCTTCTCCACCGCCCCTCTCGCCTTTCCTGACTTACCGGAGGTTTTGCGCGCATACCCAGTGCCTCACGGAGCTCAAGTGAACTCCGTAGGCACTGGGCATGCGCGTGAAAATCTCGTGAAAAATCTCCGCGCATGCGCTGTATCTACGGAGCCCTCTTGAGCTTCGTAGATACAGCGCATGCGCGCGGAGATTTTCGCGCGCATGCCCAGTGCCTACGGAGCTCAAGTGAACTCCGTAGGCACTGGGCATGCGCGTGAAAATCTCCACGCGCATGCGCTGTAACTACAGAGCCCTCTTGAGTTGCAGATACAGCGCATGCCTGTGGGATTTTCCGCGCATGCCCAGTGCCTATGGAGCTCAAGTAAACTCCGTAGGCACTGGGCGCCATGAAATCTCCGCGCGCATGCACTGTAGCTACGGAGCTCAAGAGGCTCCGTAGATACAGCATCTTGCGCGAAATCTCCGTGCATGCCCAGGTCGTCCAAGTGCGACGCAGCGCGGCAGCAGCATGGAGGGCGCCGCAGCGCAGCAGCAGCACAGAGATACGGCGCTGCGGCGCCCCACGATGGCGCCCCACCCCACCGCGTCCAAGATAGCGCTCCACGCGGTTGCGTAGTCCACATAATGGGAAAGACCGCCCCTGGTGCCGGGGCACACTAGTGTGCCGTGAGCGATCATCAGGTGTGCCGTGGGAAATTGGAATATCCAAGAAGGGGGGGGGGGGGGAGAGTCTAGTGTATTGAAGTATAAAAACCCTAAGAAACCTACCTCAATAAAGGCACAAATTTACAAACACCCCCCTCTCTCACCCGTTGTCTACTTGGTCTCTCCCTCTCCATGCATTGGGAAGGCCCGCCTCCCTTTCCCCAAGTAGAGACCTCCTCTTGCCTCCTGGGGGTTCTGTGTGGGAAGTTTGGCCCAGTTCCATCATTGGTGGGGTTCAGAATGCTCTTTGATTGTAGGGGAACTATAAATCCCAGCAACTACAACTCCCAAATGGCAAGGTCTATTTCCCCAGAACTCCATCTGTGTTCATATTTGGGCATATTGAGTATTCATGCCAAGTTTGGTCCTGATCCAACATTGTTTGAGTCCACAGTGCTCTCTGGATATAGGTGAACTACAACTCCAAAACTCAAGGTCAATGCCCACCAAACTCTTATAGCATTTTCTCTTGGTTATGGGAGTTCTGTGTGGGAAGTTTGTGTCTTTCTGCCATTCCTGCCAGGATCTCTATGTTGTGTTCATCGAAACAGGCCCAGGTTTCACACTGAGTGTATAAAAATATATTTTAAAACATATTAACTATATGTATTACCGTGTTAGAGTGTCATTTTGTGTCATTTTGGTTGGTGGTGTGCCCCAGGATTTTGCAAATGTAAAAAGTGTGCCGTGGCTCAAAAAAGGTTGGGAAACACTGGTATAGCCTGCCCCTTTCCTCTTTCAAGCAATCTAACTTATAGACTTCCTGAAGCAATCAAGTGAGAAAACTTTATTAGTCTAGCTGTAAATTCTTGAATGGCTGTTTCTTTAAAGCCAATATTTCATTTCATTTCATTTTCATTTCAAATTATTATTTCATGAGTCGCTCTCCACCGAAGTGCTACGAGCGACTTACAATAGCAATAAAACATACATATATATCACTGTTTCCCAACCAGTGTGCCGTGGCACACTAGTGTGCCGTGAGCGATCATCAGGTGTGCCGTGGGAAATTGGCACTCTTCCCCCTCCTAGCAGCTCTTTCTCCCTCTTTCCCTCCCCAAAGATCCTCCCCGAGGCAAAGGAAGGGCTCCGCCGAATGCCAGGCCCAGGCTCACCTTGAGGAAACCTTCAGGAGCCTCGACTCAGCATGGCTCCAGCTCCCGCTCAGGGCTGCTTCAGCCTCCCGATGCTCCCATACGTTTCATAGATCTGTGTGGCCTCTTTCGCTGCCTCCCTCCTCCCTTCGCAAAAGCAGAGTGCTGGGCGGAAGTGTTTGAGTCGGCGTTTTCGCATTGGCTTGGATTTCTCGCGAGAAGAAAGCCGGAAGCTCCACGTTGGTGAATTGGGCAGTGAGCGAACTAGGGAGAATCGGGAGGCTGAAGCATTCACAGGTTTCAAGAAACAAATTGAGCCTTTCCGCTTGGAAATGTTTTTTTTTTTTTACTCTTTTACTGGAATTTTCAAGAGTCCCCCCCCCCAAGGAATTGTTTATAACAGCTTCATGACATCCATCGTTATCTGGAAGCAAGTTTCACTCAGGGTGAAATTTCACAAGGGTCTGGAGAACAAGCCCTATGAGGAGCGGCTTGAAGAGCTGGGCATGTTTAACCTGAAGAAGAGAAGGCTGAGAGAAGACATGATAGCCATGTATAAGTATGTGAGAGGAAGTCATATATATGTTGTGTTCATCGAAACAGACCCAGGTTTCACACTGAGTGTATAAATACATTTAAAAACATATCAACTATATGTATTACTGTGTTAGAGTGTCATTTTGTGTCATTTTGGTTGGTGGTGTGCCCCAGGATTTTGAAAATGTAAAAAATGTGCCGCAACTCAAAAAAGGTTGAAAAACACTGATATATATCATCACATAATTGCAAGTTATAAGCTTGAACGAAGAGCCAAGTTTTAAGAACCTGGGTGAATGACCGCAAATCGGGCTTGGCTCTAACATATGGAAGCAAGGAGTTCCACAGGGCTGGAGCAAGGACTGAAAAGGCCCTACGCCTTGTAGAGTCTTGATGTGCTTCCCTGGGGCCGGGGATATGTAGAAGGTTTTCCTGGGCTGGTCTTGCTGGTCTCTGATGGCAAACGTATGAGAGGCGATCCCTGAGATATTTAGGACCCTGACCGTGAATGGCCCTGAACGTTAAGACCAGTGTCTTATAGGAAGCCCGATGTTCAATTGGGAGCCAGTGGAGACGTTGCAACACCGGTGCTATGTGGTGTCTCATAGGTGTCCGTGTGAGTAGTCTGGCGGCTGCATTTTGAACCACTTGAATCTTCCGTATCACTGAAAGAGGGGTACCAGCATACAGTGCATTACAGTAATCCAGCCTCGAGGTGATAGTGGCATGGATCACCGTTGCAAGGGCCTCCGTTGGAAGATAGGAAGCCAGCTGCCTCACCTGGCAGAGGTGGAAGAAAGCCTGCTTACTAATATAGCTTCACGTAGTACACAATTTTTTTAAAATTTTTTTATTTATTCGTTCGACTTATTATACCGCTCTCTCTGGAGCCCAGAGCGGTATACAGAGTTAAAAACAGATAGACACATAAAATAAAACCAGATTAAAACCCCCAGTTAAAATAAAATTCCAGCAGAACTGCGATGGCAGTAGGAATATGCTGACAGCGACACAACAGGATGCTGATAACACGGCATTGGTTATGGGCCAAATGCCTGTCTGAATAGCCAGGTCTTTACGGCTCTGCGGAACGGCATTAAGTCCCGGATGGCTCGCAGCTCTTCGGGGAGGGTGTTCCACAGGGTTGGCGCAGCTACGGCAAACGCCCTCTGCCGCGTGCTAGCAAGTCTATAGACCTTAATGCCCGGCACATCCAATAGATTGAGCCCCTCTGAGCGCAGTGATCTCCTGGGCACATAAGGGGTAAGCCGCTCCCTCAGGTACACTGGCCCCAAACCATATAAGGCCTTGAAAGTTAAAACTAACACCTTGAAGGTGACCCGGATTCAATAGGAAGCCAGTGCAGCTTGCGCAAGAGTGGAGTCACGTGGGCAGATCTTGATGCTCCTGAGAGCAGACGTGCTGCAGCGTTCTGCACCAGCTTGAGTTTCCGGATCGCCAACAAGGGTAGGCCAATGTACAGCGCATTACAGTAATCGAGCCTCGAGATGACCAATAGAATTAACCAATAGAATCTTCTAACACAAGAGTCAATGATGTCCATCACCTTGGATGATGGAGGATAAAGTGACAAACAAGTGCCATACTGGAATAGAGATTTAAGCATTAGACTCCGGAGAAATCAGGGTTCAAATCCCTGCTCTGCCATGAAACCCATTGGGTGGCCTTAGGTAATGAACACCATTTCAGTCTCAAAAAGGAAGCAAAGGCAAACCCCATCCTCGACAGATCTTGATAGGTTCACCTTAGTGTGGCCTGAGGTGCTTCCCATTACACAGACCAGAACAATGAAAGGACTGTGTGAACAACACATTTAAAAATAACTATTCGTCGCCATTGTTCAAAGTGATGCACGCATACCCAGCCACACAACACCTTGTAACAAAAGGTTTTCAGAGGTTAACATCTGTATACCTTTATAAAACGGAATGTTTGTATGTGTGTATGTATGTGTGTATGCGGAGGGCGGAAGGGCGGATATGTGGCAGCTATTTGCATAAAGTCCTTTGATTGGACAGCCTCGCCACTCCAAAATTCTAAGGCACCAGACAGAGGGCATTGCTAGCCACTGATTAGCCAGCAACCCAGAAACCAGGCCTCTACATTCAAACAACAGGATTTCTTCCCACTGAGGGGAAAAAATGCACAATCAACATTCCCTCCCCACTTGGCTCTGTGAAAACAAAATGGATTCCTGTATTCTCCTCCCCCTCAGCTTTTAGAAAACGGCTGCCTGCCATGCACCCTTTTAAAGTTACCAATAGCAGGCCATAACATTACAGGCCCCAAAATAGAGTTTAGGGCAGGATGGCCGACGAATGATGGGATTTGCATCCCAATTCACTTCCCAGAAAACATTGTAGCCCCTACAAATCCCCTTCTCCCAGATAGGCCCAAAAGAGGCATCCATCTTCCCTCTTCAACACAGTGTCAGAGAAAGGCAGCTTCTGACAGGATCTTTAGAACAGGCACTGTCACTCTACAAGGTAAGGCCCTACTTCACCAAAAGACACAAGAGAAAACAATAAATACCTTTCTCTAATGCCTTTTAATGCTTATATAAATAATTCTGGCCCAAAGCCCCTCACCCAGCCTCATTGGACCTTACTGCTAATTCCATGCAGGCCTTTTCCATTTTTTTACTCCTTTCTGTTTTACACCGGTATACTTTCACAGGCCAGGGCGGATATGTGGCAGCCACTTTCACAGGCCAGGGCGGATATGTGGCAGCCACTTTCACAGGCCACAGCAACCAGCGCGGTGATGGACCTGCACCAAACTTGGTACACATAACCCCCTATGACATGACCCACGTATTATGGGATTTGTAGTACTTTCCAAGACTTTGGTTCCCACAGACCACTGAGGCCACCAAAAGGACCAATACAGACCACACTCAGCACACACAGCCCCCATGACCCACTCTACGTCCTGGTGCAGTTCGGAGGAGGGTGGGCCATGGATGATGGGACTTGAAGTGCCTCTACTCACTTCCCAAGTCCGCTGCAACCCTCATCCAATCACTGATCGAGACCAAACTTGCCATACATAACCCCCATGACTGCCTTCACGTCCTGGTGAGGTTTGGGGAGGACTGACAATGGATGATGGGATTTGTAGTACTTTTACACCCCTCTGTTCCCACAGACCACTGTGGCCCCCAACAAACACCGAGAAAGTCCACACTTGGCACACAGAGCCCCAGTGACCCACCCTACATCCTACTGAAGTTTGGAGGGGGACAGAACATGGATGATGGGACTTGCAGTACCTTCCCTCACTTCCCAATCCTGCTACAAACCAAATCCAATGACTGATCAACACCAAATCTGGCACACAGAGCCCTCATGACCCACTCTACAGCCTGGTGCAGTTTACTGTGAGACGGACCACGGATGATGGGACTTGAAGTACCTTCACTCACTTCCGAAAAACAATGCATCCCTCATCCATTCACCAATACAGACCAAACTTAGCACACAGAGCCGCCATGACCCAATCTACATCCTACTACACTTTGGGGGGGAGATGATGGGACTTGCACACACAGAGATGATGGGACTTGCACTACCATCAGTAATTTCATGATACCACTGCAACTCCCAATAATGATGGATCAAGACTAAACTTGGCACACAGAGTCCCCATGACCCACTCTACATCCTGCTGCGCTTCTCAAATAACCCGGGCAGGGCCGGGTCCCCAAGCTAGTAGGTGAATAAAGCTTAGTTCTTATTGTTAGTCCCAACTACCTGTCCAAATGTATCTGCCTCTACATCCCACCTCGTAACCTAAGATAATCCGGGAAGGCTCTGCTTTCACTCCCGCCAGCATCGCAAATTTGGCTGGTGGGGACGAGGGACAGGGCCTTCTTGGCGGTGGCCCCCCACCTGTGGAACACACTTCCAACTGAGATACGATCAACCCCATTCCTCCTGGCTTTCAGGAAGAAAGTAAATTCATGGTTGTGGGACCAGACTTTCGGTCAGCAGGCATACAGCAGCATTTGGTTGAAATGGACTGGAAAGATGATTTACATGAGGATACGATTTTATTGGTAATTAAGGTTTTATAGTGTTTAATTAATGGCTTATGTATTTATGTATTTAATGCATTTTAATGGTTAATGGTTTTGTTATGGTTATTGTATTAATTGTTTATGTAATGGCATCAAATTGCTGCCCATGTAAGCCGTCCCAAATCCCCTTTTCGGGGTAGAGAAGAGACGGGATATAAATTCCAGAAATAAATAGAATAAATAAAATAACTAGGTTAGACCCATGTAATCAAGAGGATTTACTTATATGTTGACTCACCATATAAAAGTCAGATATACCTCTAAGAGTGATTCATAGGATTCAAACTATTGCCTACAAAACTACCATGCCACACCCCTGTGCAATGTCAACAAGAAGTCGTATCACAGGCTTCTTTCTCATCACCCTCCCACTTTTCTTTTTCAATTGGGACTCAAGACAGCTTAGCATGGTATTTATTCCCCCCAAAATTGAGTATAATGTATAAAAATAAAGGCAACCTATGTTGGAAATGTAAATCACAAGTGGGCAGTTTTTACCACCTATAGTGGACTTGTCCAAAAGCCACAAGTTTCTGAAAAAATATACAAGAAGAAACACACAAAAAAAATTATTAAAAATTGATATTCCATTTAAACCAGAATTTTCTTACTAGGCCTAACAGATAAGCATGTACTGTATGTTTAGATCGAAATGAGGATAAAATATGTACATACATTATTACTGCGGCCTGAATGACCTCTATGCTAAGCTATGGAAATTGGAAAAACTCTGAATATGGACCAATGGCGAGAAAAAATGTCGGACAACAGAGATATGGACCTTATTTTTAAGACAAAGTAATGGAAGACCAATCAAACCCACTGACTTCATTTGATGAATACAGATCACAAACAAATGTTAATTTAATTTAAACAATAATTTTATTTAGTAAAATAGATTAGAAGATATGTATAAGGATAGCAGTCTATGATTCAATAGAAATCATATTATAAAGTGGTATTATGACTATTCCATTTCCCTGTATAGAGCTCTCTTGCTGGTCTCCTCCTCTTTCTACAGCAGAGCTACTGTGACTTATGCTTGGGCTTGTCTGGTATCCCTAAGCCTGGCAATCCAAATACAGGCATCCTTAGCACCTGCATTCAGCAGTATGTTTATACCAGCAGCCCAAAGGATAACAGAGGCTTCTGACCAGTTTATAGTTCACAACAAAGAAGATTGAGACAGTTTATAACCATCACTTTGCAACAGAGGCAGAAGACTCCAGAGGGATGACTGCAGCCAGCAAAGGCTCCTTTTTATAATGTATTGTTTTAAGTTACCTCATTTATTTATTTATTTATTTATTTATTTATTTGCATCATTTCTACCCCGCCCATATCAGTCCGAAGGCGACTCAGGGCGGCGAACAGTTGGCACAATTCGATGCCATATATAAATACACACGTCAGTAGAATAAAAACATCACATTGCAAAATTTCTAAAAACATCAAAAACATTGAAACAATGAACAATAATTTTTTTAAAAAAACTGTTGTCATATTCAGTCCTTGTCCGTTCCATCGTCTGAGTCGTTCCTGGGTCATTTTCCAATTCAAGTTTATCTGATTAAGCTGAAGCTCCAAAAGCTTACTTGAAAAGCCAAGTTTTCAGGTTTTTTTGAAAGGTTAGGAGGAAGGGGGCTGATCTGATATCCTTGGGCAGGGAGTTCCACAGCCGAGTTCTTCACCACAGAGAAGGCCCTGTCCCTCAACCCTGCCAGATGCGCTTGTGAGGCCGGTGGGATCGAGAGCAGGGCCTCCCCTGATGATCTCAGTTCCCTGGTGGGTTTGTAGGGAGAGATGCGTTCGGATATATTGACTTAATAATGAGACGCTGATATTGTGTTTTTAACGTTAAATGTTAAATTGTATATGTTGAAATTGTATTGATAACTGTTGATTTGTTTGTCTTGAGCAGTTCCTACTATTTGTACACCGCATCGAGTCGCCTTCGGGCTGAGAGAGGCGGTCTAGAAGCAAAGTAAGTAAATAAATAAATAAATAAAGATAAGCTGGGCCAGAACCTTATGATATTCCCGGGTGGAGTTAACCCTTTATTCATCTTGTTTGCAATAAACTCATTTTGGTTATCTTTTCACTTTGCCAAAAGTGCCTCTGTCTGCTAAGGGTATACAGATAGCCCTCGGGTAAAGCCAGACACTATAGTTTTCCCATAGGCTCAGGCATGCCATCGCAGTCATGCTACATCCTATTGAATATTATGGTTTGCTTTCTGGCAGAAAATTCTAAGGATCGTCCCTAAATGTTAAATCTCAGGATGTCATAGGGCAGAACAAATCAGTTGCGCATTAATCCCACGTTAAGTGCTATGGCTCCATTCAATGGGATCCTAGGATAACTACGACTGCATCTACACCAGGGGTGGGCAATTATTTTTTCCAAGGGGCCACACGACAGCCAAAAAATATTATGGAGGGCCGCACCTAAAGGCCGAACTACATGCTAATCTACATTATTTATTTATTTACTATATTTACTATATATTACACATCATCAATATTAACATATTAATATATCAAGAAATATTCATATATTATTAGTATTAATATCATAATTATTATATTATAGTATATATAGACATTATAATATATTGAAATTATAATATAATATAACATAATATTATATTATTTGTTATATTATTATATTATTATTATTATAAAATTACTATAAAATAATAATAAAAACCACTAAAATAAAATGAAATGAAATTAAAGAAGGCAAGGTGCGAACCAAGATGGAGGCTGACATCCTCAAGAGAGGAAGGATCCCAAGATGGAATGGCCCAATGGACCCAGCCCAGAGGATGGCAAAGCGGACCCAGCCACCGCCGCAACAGAGCAGAGCATAAGAACATAAGAACATAAGAACATAAGAAGAGCCATGCTGAATCGGACCTCAGCCCATCTAGTCCCCTTTATTAGTCCGAATTTTCCTACCTTGGAGCTTCAGGGAGGGCCCTCTAGTCCTAGTGTTTTGTGACAAAGAAAACAGTTTTTCTTTATTCACCTTTTCTATCCCATGCATGATTTTATACACTTCGATCAAGTCACCTCTTAAACGCCGTCTTTCAAGGCTGAAAAGACCAAGGCGTTGCAACCTGGTTTCATAAGGGAGCTGCTCCATCCCTCGGATCATTCTTGTTGCCCTTTTCTGTACCTTTTCCAGTTCCGTTATATCCTTCTTAAGGTGCGGAGACCAGAATTGTACGCAGTACTCCAAATGTGGCCTTACCATCGATTTGTAGAGAGGTAATACAACATTTGCTGACCTATTTTCGATTCCCTTTCTGATCATGCCTAGCATAGAATTTGCTTTTTTCACTGCTGCTGCGCACTGGGTTGACATCTTCATTGAGCTGTCCACCAAGACCCAAAGATCCCTTTCCTGGTTTGTCTCGGAAAGCTTTGACCCCATCAATTTGTAGGTGTAGTTGGGGTTCTTTGCCCCGATGTGCATGACTTTACACTTGTTTAGGTTAAAATGCATTTGCCACTTTGTTGCCCATTCACTCAATTTCGAGAGATCTTTCTGGAGCTCTTTACAATCAGTTTCATTTTTAACTACCCTGAACAATTTAGTGTCGTCTGCAAACTTTGCTACCTCAGAATTCACTCCTACATCCAGATCATTAATGGATAAATTAAAAAGTAACGGACCCAAAACTGAACCTTGGGGTACGCCACTTCTAACCTCTTTCCACCCAGAGAAATGTCCGTTTATTACCACCCTTTGTTTCCTACAGTTTAGCCAGTTTCCAATCCAGGACAAGACCTGTCCCCTGATTCCATGGCTGAAGAGCTTATTTAGGAGCCTTTGGTGAGGGACTTTGTCAAAAGCCTTTTGAAAGTCAAGGTAAACAATATCAATTGGGTCCCCTTTATCTATGTGTTTATTTACACCCTCAAAGAATTCTAACAAGTTAGTAAGACATGATTTGCCTTTGCAGAAACCATATTGATTTTCCTTCAGCAATGCCTGTTCTTCTATGTGCTTAGTAATTTTTTCTTTAATAATGGTTTCCATCACTTTGCCTGGAACTGAGGTTAGACTAACTGGCCTATAATTTCCTGGATCACCCCTGGATCCTTTCTTGAAGATCGGAGTTACATTTGCCTCCCTCCAGTCCTCGGGTACAGTGCCTGATCTTAGAGAAAGGTTATATATCTTAGCTAGAAGTTCAGCAATTTCAGAGTAGCAGACGATCAGAGGCTGCAGGCCTCCGCCCGCTCTTGCCCCCAGCCATTCCATCAGAGGCGTTCCCGATCGGCTGATCGCCCTGCCATGGAGTGCCTGCCATCCCAGCTTTGGAGTGCCTGGTGACCCGGAAGACGATTAAGTCTTCCGGTTCGCCAGGGCGACCAGCCGCAGGTCACTGACTGCTCCCGCTGCAGGACCGGATCACCTCCCAGGGTGGCAGCCACTCCAAAGCCGCCGCTCCTCCGATAGTTCTCCGGAGTGGCGGGCTGTCTACTGACGCAGGCCCCACAGCCCGTGATGGGATGGTGGCAGCGGCAGCCCTTCCTCTTGCATAAAAGGCCCCGCCCCCAACGCCCTTCTCCCCGTAAGATGCCCAGGTCTGACCTACACTGTAGAATTTATGTAGTTCAATACCACTTTACCTGCCATGGCTCAATGCAATGCAATATTGGGAGTGGTAGTTTCACAAGGTCTTTATCCTTCTCTGCTGTCAAACTATAAGGCCTAGGATTCTATAGCTTCAAGCCATTTGAAATCTAACTTTGCTACAACTTCATTAGTGTAACTCCCATCAGCCCCAGTCAGCAGTGGCAATACCATTCAGAAACAACTGGAACTCGCATATGACATATGGGGGCTGCTTTCCCCTCTATTTATGTTATACAGAGTTATGTCACTTTTGGCGCATTATGTCCCAACCAGCCAGGAACAACCTAGTCCTTTCAGCCGGCCTTGGTGACAGCCACAGATACATACTCAGCAATAATAATCAATAAAGGCTTGCTATTCATTAAATCCTGGATGCCCGTCTTGTGCACAACAATCAATCCCTTTCACTGTTCAGTCACTCAGTAGTCAGATTCCTGATAAGTGATATCTTGGGTTCATATGTTTTCACCTCCCCAGAGAGCGACAGTGCTGCCACATCCTTCTTTTCCCATGTCTCACTCACCAACAGTCTGGACAGAATGACTCCCAAAGCATCATACCAGGGGCTCGTGTTGTTCCCTCCGAACAATAGGGCGTTTTATTCTGCCCCGGGATCACATTCTGGGTTATCTCTGTGCCAGGTCGTCCTAACCCAAGCGCTCTGGAGGGAGAGACGTCATACCAAGGCTGTCATGCCTTCATCAACACATATATTGGAATGCAGTGGTGCAATCACTGACTGATGTAGGAATTCAGGTTGTGGTCGTCTGCACAGCCAGGGCTTTTTCTGTGCAATTCATGATTATTGCAATGCTCTAGAACAGTGTTTCCCAACCAGTGTGCCGTGGCACACTAGTGTGCTGTGAACTATCATCAGGAGTGCCGTGGGAAATTGGAACCTCCAATACCCTTTCTTCCCCCTCCTGCCAAACACTTTTTCTTCTCCACTCGGGCTCCCTTCTTCCCAGCCTCGCTCTGCTCGCTTTGCTCTGGGGCAGGTCTGCGCAGTAGCGCCCACATAGGTCACGTCTTCCTCTCTACCTCCTCCCCTCCTGACCACGCTCACGCTGCCCCCTCGGATCAAAATGGCGGCAGAAGCGGCAGTGTAGAAGAAAAAGTAAGTGTTCGGCAGGAGGGGGAAGAAAGGGCGCGAAGGGGAAGGTAGGTGAACTGCTGAACGGGCTTAAGCACCGATTTGCCTATGCTCCCAAGAAAGGACCCCGGACATAGAAGAAGTGATCCATAAACTTCTCGATATTGCTGAGATGGATAAACTGACTTATTTTCTGAGGAGGGGGTCCTCCAAAGATGTTGAAGAGACATGGAAACCATTTATTCAATATATTAAAAAGAACAACAATGAAGATTTAAAAGGGTATTGGATTTAAAAGGATATTCATATAAATGTAAATGTATAGACTCAAACTTGATGATGTAGACGTTGCTAGTGGGTGAAGTCAACCTACAAGTGGTTTTTTGTCTTTTTGTTTTCCTGACCTATTGTGACTTCCTATCGTGATGAAACTCTCCCTGCCCCCCACCCACCCATCCACCCACCCCTACCCTGCCCCGGCTTCCCTACCTTTGTATCCAAGTGTACTGGTGTTATTCGTTATTGTAAATGTCTATGTTAATGTCATTTTAATCAATAAAAATTTCACTAAAAAAAAAGAGAGAGAAGATGATTCCCAGGTAGGTGAACTGCTGAACAGACTGAAGCACATATTTGCCTATGCTGACATGGGGATGATGGTGTTCTTCCTGTGGTGCGGGCTGGTGGAGAACTTCCGTTTTCTTCAGGCTGACTTCCAGCCTCAAAGTAAAACGAAGACAAACCAACGATGAGCGAATCTTGCCAAGGAAATCTTATGATAAGGTTAGGGATACCATGACTTAGAGGCACACAACATAGCAAGAAACATAGCCTTGGGAAGGGACCTCAAAGAGACATCCAATCCAACTCAATTCAGGAAAATACAATCAAAGCACTCTTGCAAGATGCCCATCCAACCTCCGTTTAAAGACCTCCAAAGGAGGAGACTCTACAACACTCAGAACACCCCTTGAAGTAGGTCTTAAGGATGGAAAGCGCTCTTAAGGATGGAAAGTTTGACACCTCTTTACCTGCCACTAATCAATTCATGGGAATTGTGTTTTGATGAGGCACAAGTACTCTGGCAGAGAAGGCTCAAGACCTTTGTAAAACCCCAACTCCCAGGATTCCATAGTACCAAACCATGGCAGTTAAAGTGAAGCCAAACTGATTCATTCTGCGGTGTTGAGGCACCCTAAGATGCCAAAAGAGATTCCTCCTCATATGTTAATGCATCGATTGTCTGCAAGTCTATGATTGCAGCTTGCAATAATATGCTGGGATGGAGAAGAAATGCTGTATTCCACATCATTGAAAAATCAGGCTGTGCGCCAGAGATTGGCTTTGCTGTGGCTACCATGTTTAGTTTAAAGAGCCGTACTTGCTGTTGACACATTTAGGTAGGCAAATCTCAGGCGCACATGGAAAGCTGGGTCACTGGGTGTTTTTGCACAGGAAGGTGCTTGAGATGGAGGATCCCATTATCTGCACACTAGCTGGCGGGAGGCTGAAATATTTCTATTGTGCGCTGGTAATTGCTTTGCCGACAGTTGAACGTGCTTCAAAGGGAGAAGATGAGCTTAATCACTCTGCCTCCTCCTCTGTGGCCACGCTGTGTGCCACATGGGCAGCAGGGACAGGCTCAAATGCCACGGTGCCAGCTGCGCACCCATTGCTCATGTGCCACACGGCGCATCAGGAGGAACAGATTGATCCGGACTGGAGAAAGAGGCTTTTGTCCTCCAAAGTGCTCCTTTCCATTTTGCAATATGATGCTGCAATGGAAGAGACCCCAAGGGCTATCCAGTCCAACCCCATTGTGCCAGGCAGGAAGGCACAATCCAAGCCCTCCTGACAGATGGCCATCCAGCCTCTGCTTGAAAAACTCCAAAGACATATCCTGCTTACTTCCTTGGGCTGTACATACTTTTATATGAAACATGATTTTATTTCATTGGGGATGTTGTGTGCTTTCCAGGCTGTATGGCTGGTGAGAAGAGCAGAATATAAATAAAGTGTATTATTATTATTATTATTATTATTATTATGGCTGTGTTCTGGCAGCATTTTCTCCTGATGTTTTTATTTATTTACCACATTTATATCCCTTACTTCTCACCCTGCAGGGGACTCAAAGCAGCTTACATATATAGGCAACAATCTATGTACAACCAATAAAATAAATATATATTTAAAACAACCACTAAAACATATCAACATTAAAACCATTAATTTAAAATCACGCAATCCAATAGCATCGTCCAAGGTTGTTCCAGCTGTTGATGCTCCATTTCGAGTCTACATCTTACATTGGTAAATCACTAGCTGAAAACTTGGTTCCATAGCCACGTTTTTATTTATTTATTTATTTATTTATTTACTTATTTATAGTATTTATATTCTGTCCTTCTCACCCCGCAGGGGACGCAGGGCGGATTACAATGCACATATACCTGGCAAACATTCAATGCCATTAGACATATAACATATATAAACACACACGGAGGCAATTTAACATCCCAGCTTTCTGGCTTCATGAGAATATGTTCGATTCCGGCCATGGTGGTGATGGTGGTGGTGACGACTGCCAGTTCACTGTCCATTTTTGACACCAAGTCCTGGATGGAGAACTTCTTCATTCTTATGCACACTGCTGGAAGGTTTTATTGTATTGTAAATTAGTTAACTTATGGACTTCTACTGGCTTGCAGACTTTTTACCGGCCCGCAGATTACCATTCTGTATTTAAATGGCTCTAGCTGAAAGCTTTTTGAACAAAGTAGGCATTATAGTTGGGATCAATCTGCAAGTGTGCTTCTTGGAGTTGGTTCCTTATTGTTCTTGTAGTTTGGAAAATAAAGAAAAAGAGAAGAGGGTGATGTGTTATTTCTCCCTCGATTCCAGACCAAATTGCTGTTTATTTACAATATATTCCGCCCTTCTCACCCTGCAGGGGACTCAGGGTGGATTACAATGTACATATATATGGCAAACATTCAATGCCATAAACACACAACATATATAGACAGACACTCAGAGGCTATTTAACATTCCAGCTTCTGGCCACCATGGGAGCTGTTGCTTCCTCGTTCTTTGCATACTTCCTGGAGATTTTTATGGCCTCATAAATCAGTTAAATTAGCCTCCCCACAAAGTGGTACCTAAATTTCCTACTTGACAGATGCAACTGTCTTTTGGGCTGCATAGGTCAACAGCAAGCTAGACTATTAATGGTCAGGAGCTCACTCTGACCTAGGCTGGCTTTGAATTCATAGTGATTTAATGCACCTGACTACTAACTAGCTGTACCACAGACTGGTCTTCAGCTTTTTCATGAAGATCAGGAGGGAGGGGGCTGATCTGATTTCACTAGAGTTCCATGGCTGAGGGGCCACCACTAAGAAGGCCCTGTCTCTTGTTCCTACCAACCGTGCCTGCGAAGGAGGTTGGACCAAGAGCAGGGCCTCCCCATAAGATCTTAATCTCCGAGATGATTCATAGAGGGAGATATATTCGGACAGGTAAGCTGGGCCATAACTGTTTAGGGCTCAATAGGCCAAAGCAAGCACTTTGAATTGTGCTTGGTAGCAGATTGGCAGCCAGTGGAGCTGCCATAACAAGGAAGTTGTATGCTCTCTGAGAAATCTGGTTGCTGCCTATTGAAGCTTCCGAAGAGTCTTCAAAGGCAACCCCATGTACAGCGCATTGCAGTAGTCTATTCGGGATATAACAAGATATTGTTACATCCTGTAGCCAGTCTGCTACCACCACAATTGAAGGGAGATGTTGACTCTAAGCTGGAATGTGTCCAGAGGAGGGCGACTAAAATGATCAAGGCTCAGGAGAATAAGCCCTATGAGGAGCGGCTTAAAAAGCTGGGCATGTTTAGCCTGCAGAAGAGAAGATTGCGGAGAGAGATGATAGCCATGTATAAATATGTGAGAGGAAGTCACAGGGAGGAGGAAGCAAGCTTGTTTTCTGCTGCCCTGGATACTAGGACGGGGAGCAATGGTTTCAAACTACAGAAAAGGAGATTCCACCGGACCATTAGGAAGAATTTCTTGACTGTGAGAGCTGTTCAGCAGTGGAACTCCTGCAGGGGGTTGGACTGGATGGCCCAAGAGGTCTCTTCCAACTCTAGGATTCTATGATTCGAAGAGCATGGACCACCGAGGCCAAGTCTGGCTTCTCAAGGTACGGGCGCAACTGGTGCACAAGTTTTGCCTGCACAACATCCGAGTGATTCTGGCTTATGAAAGCATTCAACAGTACATTCATGTTATTATTATTGCATTCATTGAATTAATACAGCAGATCCTTCACTTTGGGGAGGGGGGACGTCTACATTTTCTAAATTTGGAAATCCTTCCAGAACAGATCTATGGCCAAATTGCGCCAGATGTTGACAACAGAAGTGTTTGCTCTAGACATCCATCTGGTCAGTAGAGATCTTATTCAGCTGACTCCCAGCCAGCTGCGCCACATTCCCGGTGCTATCCAGCCTCTGTTTCAAAGCCTTCAAAGAAGGAGCCTCCACCACACTCTGGGGCAGAGAGTTCCACTGCGGAACAGTTCTCACAGCCATGAAGTTCTTCCTAATGTTCAGATGGAATCTCCTGTAGTTTGAAGCCATTGTTCTGCATCCTAATCTCCAGAGCAGCAGAAAACAAGCTTTCTCCCTCCTCCCTATGAGTTGTCATGCAGGAGGACAGAGGACACAATCAAAACACTTCCAGCAGATAGCCATCCAGACTCTATTTAAGAACATCTGGAGAAGGAGACTCCACCAGGCACCCAGGCATAATATTCCACCGTTGAACAGCTCTGGCCATCAGGAAGTTCTTCCTAATATTTAGGGGAAATGACTTCCCTTCAGTTTGAAACAATTGCCCCCATGTTGTAGTCTTTGAAGCAGCAGAAAACAAGCTTGTTCCATCTTCCATATGGCATCCTTACAAATCTATAAGCAGGCTATTATGTCCTCTCTTCACCTTCTGTTTTCCAGGCTAAACGTTTCACAGATGTAGGTGAAACGTCAGGAAATAATGCTACTAGAACATGGCCATACATCCCAAAAATCTCACAGCAACCCCGAAGGAGACTTTATCTATGGAAGCATTTGCTGCCAGCTTTGTTCTCTCAGTTAATCTCTCGGGTGTTACAAGATCCCCTTGAATCCTTTTGTTTAGGCTTATTCTTTGCACTTTATCTCAGTAGCAGCCCTTTGAATATATTTCAAGATTGGCCTCCTATCACCTCTCGCCCTTTCCGCTGTAGGCGAAACATGTCCGACTCCCTCAGCCATTCCTCACTGGCTTTGATTTCCATTCCATTGCCATTTTGGTCCCTTCTCCTTTGGCTGTGCTCCAGCTTTTGGACATCCTCCTTGAATAACCACAGAACGATCGTAAATAGTAAATCAAATAACAGGAGTTTATTTAGGAGAAGGGACTTTCCCATCTATTTAGCAGCCAGCGGTATAATTCACCTCCTTACAAGGGAAGCTGTAATGTTCACCAGAGTTACATCTTCCCTGGGTTTTTTTCTACAGACCCGCTCAATTGAGTAGCAAATGGGCCACGTTTAATGCTTGGAGACCTCATCCGCGAGAGAGCACTGCGTTTGGCATTCCTATTAAGGTTTCTAGCATAATAAAAGACGATAGCACTTGCAGGACTGTGTGCTTTCACTTTGCAGCTATAACATCTACATGCATATGTATGCTGTAAGCCAGTGTTTCCTAACCAGTGTGCCGTGGCACACTAATGTGCCGCGAGGGATCATCAGGTGTGCCGTGGGAAATTGGCACTCTCCCCCCTCCTAGCAGCCCCCTCACAGGTTTCCAAGAAACAAACTGAGCCTCTCTGCTTGGAAATGTGTGTTGTTTTTTTTACTATGTTACTGAATTTTTCGAGAGTTGCCTCCCCCCCCCCCCAGGAACTGTTTATAACAGCTTCATGACATCCATAGTTAACTGGAAGCAAGTTTCACTCAGGGTGAAATTTCACAAAGGTCTGGAGAACAAGCTCTATGAGGAGCGGCTTGAAGAGCTGGGCATGTTTAGCCTGAAGAAGAGAAGGCTGAGAGAAGACATGATAGTGAAGCAGGTTTGGTACTTTTCCAAGCAAAAAGTACAGTCAGAAAGTGATGCTACCCGTGTGTCAACTTTGAAAAAGAGGGTTTTGGTGTCTGGAATCAATCAGGCACATGTTATAGAAGACTAACACCCTGATTATATACATTCTAATCCACTCTGTGCCAAGTTATACCACATATGCTAGATGAGTGGGAATACAGTGCAGTTTGAGCTATGAAAGTTAATGGAACTTTAATGCTGAACTAAAACATCATTGCGCATGGCAAGTCCAACCTTCTCTGCTGGCAGGAAGCCCGGAACAAATGTTGCAAGTAAAGAACAGAGAGAGGCTCAAAATTGATAGCTTGCGCTGTGAGAAAGAATGTTTATAGAAGGCTATTGTTCTCATTTTTAGTGATGACAGAGAAATGATGTAAATGTTTTATGCCATGTTTATTGGATTATTGAAATGCCATGTAACAACAGTAATCACCAGCCAATTATGATTGTTTTAACCATGAAGAAGGGGAGGGTTTAACTGGATGGACTCCATTACTGGTATAAATGTCTTTGTATGAAAGTGACGGGGTCTTTTGCCCCTATCAACAGCCGTGTTCTGTTGGCAAAAACCCTCCAGCTGGTGAGAATAAACCCTTTTGATTTTCACCTATTTCACAGTTGCCGTGTCTTCTTCCTCACCCTTGCGCCCGCACGAATAAGCAGCTTGGTAAGATAAAATTGGTACTTGGAGTTCCTTAACTCCCAATTCTGCTTCATTTGGTGACCTCGGCCGACGTGATCTAAAAGGTATTAAGACGGGACTGTGGTGAGGAAAAACAAACACGGTCCCCGTTGTGGACAGCCCCGCTCCCAGCCGAAGTAAGGAGAGACGCCCCAGGAGGGCTGGAAGGGGCCCCGCCTGATACTGCCCTCTTTTGCACTGAGCCGGCCGCCTGGCTCGTCCCAAACGAAAAGCCTGTGGACCCGGGAGAGACTGCAACTAAAGTTAAAGGTGAACTCAAAGCCCGAAGGAAGAGGCTGGCTGAGAAGCAGCCTCTTGAGAGCCGGCTAGTATAAAGTCCAGGGACATCCTAACACGGTGCCCAGCCAAAGAGGGCTAGCAAACTGGCATAAGCGCGCAGAGGAGTCGGAGGCGACGTCAGGTCCGATCGCCAAGAGCCGACGCAACTCAGTTGGTGACGTGGGAGGCGAGACGCGAATCCCAGGGTCTGCAGGATTTGGCAAGTATTAGTTTCTTTCAAGCACCTTAACACTGAGGGAACACACATTGGGGAGGGGGGAGAGCACTGAAGTGTGGGTTTGATCAGGCTAGAGAGACATGGAGAGTGCAGGATCAAAACAGGAGAAAGAGACCCCTTTGCAATGTGTGTTAGATAACTGGACAGGTTCTGCCTGTTGGCAGTGGAAGGACACCCCCAAGAAATGAAATCTTTTGAACTTAGCAATCTGTGCACAGAGGTTTGGCCGATCGTCCATGTGAATGGTTGGTCAAACACAGGGTCCTGGAATTTGAGAAAATAAACAACTTGAATCCTATTGTTTTAAAATCCATCCAAATGAGCTGAGGGCGTTTGGGGAAGGGGGACAGGGCCCAAGGATTATGAAGGAAAGGGTGTTTGTGAACAGAAAGGCAGGGAGAAAGGCTCTGGTGTTATCGGCATTTCCCCTTTAAGGAGAAAACATCTCAGAGCAAGCTCCAACTTTAGCCCCCACCTTTGGAACAAGCCAGCAGCCTAGGTGACGCAGGCTATGAGGCAATCAGAGGAGGTCCCTGTTGCCCCAGCAACGCCAATCTCAGTTGTCACTTGCCACTCCCGGCAAGCCCAGAGCTATCCTGTTCCCGTGGCTCCAATTTCAACTGCAATAAAATTCCCAGAGACTTTCCAATTCGAATTAGGGAACCAGAAAAATGCGGGTTTCGGTGGGACGTTTCCGTCTGCCAGAAGCAGCGTCCCAGCCCGCGCTGGGCCCCCTTCATTGCAGTCACCAGCAACAGTGACATTCCCTGTTTCCCCGTCAGAAAGGGACTTATGTTGTGAAGAGCTGCCTGCCTATCGGGCCTCTCTCTCTCCATGAAGATTAAGTCACCCCCTGGAGGAAGCCAGGAAGGCAGAGAGCGAAGCAAGAGAGACAGAGAGAGAAGCGAAATGGCAAACCCCTAATGCTGGCAGGATGATAGTGCATCCCCAAAAGCGGAGAGGGAGAAGAGGAGGAGGGCCCCGAGGCTGCAGGGAGGGTAATTGTGCGATCTCCCACAGTGCAGCGGAGGAGATCCTTTGAATCCACAAGAGCGATAGCGCGCTCACCGGATTTACACAGAAGACACAGTGTAAGAAGAGTCGCTTCACCAATGAGAACCAGAAGTCAAACCAGGGGGGCAGGAAGCAAGGGATGAAGACCAAAGGTGGAGAGAGGGGCATTAGCATGCTCTATAAGACAGATACCACTTCTGAATGCACATAACCGGGTCCAACAAGCATTTCAAATAGTCCCCATTCTCAAGTTCGGACATTTTAATTGAAAAATCATAATTAAATATTCTGAGCAACCTTGTGAGATCAGGGGCCCTCCCAGTACCAAGGGGTCCAACAGGGTAAACGCCCTGTTCACTGAGAGGAGAGAAGGTGCATTATCAATCAGGCCAGATTGATAGCTCAAGAGGGACATGGGCAGATGAAACAGCTGTTGCATTGGGGAATGCCAGATTCCCATTGGAACATCAAGTGTTTATGGCCAGAGGGCAAGAAGAAGACAAGAAGGATAGAAAGAAGAAGAGAGAAGGATATAGAGTCTTGGTGAGCATGTTTGAGAAAGGTCAGGAAGAGGGAGGAAATCAGTCGTGGCAGAGAGGGGGTCAGGAAGAGTAAACAATGAAGGACAGTTTAAATTGGGTCGAAACCAGTGTGCCCGTAAAAAAGGGCCATGGCAAAAGGATTGTGTGGAAGAAATGTCAGATGAAAGTGATGCAGGTATGAAGAAAGTGAAAAGTACAGCCAGAGGCTCAGGGAAGCCAAGGGAAGAGGCAAAAGAAGTTATAAACCCTATCAGAAGGCTGTTGTGGCTGCTGCCATGCAGGAAGAAGAGGAAGATGAGTGGGAAGATGAATGTTGAAAGATTGGCAGGGCTTTTCTGTTACTTGACCCAGAAGGAGCCTTTAATTGTGGAAGGTCAACGTGTAAAGTTCCTAATAGACACCGGTGCGGATAAGTCAGTTGTTAACAAGAAATTAGCCCCCTAGTGGTCAACACATCAAGGTTGTTGGAGTTACAGGAGAGCCACAAAATGTCCATTGTTACAGCAAAGAAAGTGCAACATTGCTGGAAAGAGAGGTTAACAGTTACAGTCCTTCAGCAAGAAGAATACAGATTGTTTAGATTGCAACAAGTTAGGAAGAAAGATACAGTTTGTCAGGGTTTGGGCTGAAGATAATGAGCCAGGAATGGCGATAAATGTTGCCCCTGTGATAGTAGAGATAAGAACTGGTCAGCTTCCCATGAGAAAGGCCCAATACCCATAAGCAGAGATGCTGTAAAAGGAATTCAGGAGGAGTTACAGAGACTTTTACGTCATGAAATTATAGTTTATTGTGAATCACCATGGATTTGCCCCCCTTTTCATATTGTTCAAGATCTTAGAGCTATCAATCAAGCTACTGTGCAATTAACCCTGTGGTCTCAAATCCATATAATGATGAGTATCGATAGAACTTTAAAGAACTGTTTTAGCAAAGATTTGTCAAGAGACTAAGTTAAATTGGAGGCTGGCGCCCCCTTTTGAACGCTTATATGAGACGCCTCCATTGAATTTAAAGACTCTTACTGGGCTATCTACGGACAGCCATGTCTTAGGACATCAGCAGACCTTGCAAGATGTGCAGATGCTAGGAAAGCAGTTGGAGAAGCTCAGTCAGTTCACTGCAGACTTGCATCCCCCATTCCCCCACTACCTCTCTTCACTTTTTCTCTGCAGGCGTTCGGCCGTTGTTGCCCGATGGCGTGAACCCTACACCGTCCTATTGAGCACACCCACGACCGTAAAGGTGACGGGAATTCATCCTGGGTTCAATACACCCGTGTGAGGAAAGCACCGGTTGTTTTGGAGTCTTGCATCGATCCCGAGCATCCCCGGAGGAAAAGAATTCACCAAAAGCAGCAGCAGTCTTGCATCGAACCCGAGCATCCCCTGAGGAAAAGAATTCACCAAAAGCAGCAGCAGTCTTGCACCGAACCCGAGCATCCCCTGAGGAAAAGAATTTACAGAAATCAACAGCACCCCACCTAGGGGGTGAGAAGAAAGCCACAGAAGAGTCGTCAAGAGGCATCGCACCCGATTCCAGGTATGGTGGCTCTCAGCAAAAGGTAAATGGACAGAACCAAAAGCACTTTCTTTCAGATGGTGGTGCAGCATCCTAAATGGACAGCGTTACAGGAGCGGGCGCCCGTCTGGAGGAGTGCGGACTATGTTTGGATACATCACACTGATTTTAACACTATACATTACCGGGACTAATGGCGGGTGGGAGCAGAACCTATTTCACCAATTGGTCTCTCATCGCTCCCCAGCATTGGAAGCGCCCCTTTGCTTCCAGTGGGACAATGATGGAAGGATATGCTGTAGGGAGCCAGAGGGATGGTGTATATGAGCTCTACAACAGAGTGGAGCTAGGTTCTTACCCCGCCTGTAATCACACTGTAAAGATTTACAGTAGACATAAGGCTCGTTGTAGCAAGAGAAACAAAGGAATATGTACTTGGGGATGGGATTATTCAAGGTGTTCCCACATCTTATATGGAAACCAACAGCAAGATGCAATAGTAAATCTGGTTCAGGACCTGGCTGCCGACCACATTGGCAAGAGTATGCTTGATCTTCCCCCGGGGATAATTTGGAATTGTGAGAAGGGGTGGTCTGGCCCAGTTCTGCCAGTCTATTGGAGTGGGAGGTGCACGTTAGGCACTCTGAGCCCGGGAGGCTTGAGAATATCCCAAAATGACCCCAGTGACAAACTTGCACATGCATGCATATCCAGAAGCGCTCACCTCAACAGGTGAGGAACCCGAAGCGAACTTTCCTGACAGAGGCCCAGAGGTTGCTTGCAATGGCATCACCCACGCTGGGTGATTTCTGGAATCTCCTGACCAGCTGGCTCCCGGATCTTGGGTGGCTGAGGTCAGGGGCGGTTTTACTAACCATAATCTTTTGTTCTGTAATGATTATGCTGTGTTGTTTTCCATTCCTAATGAAATGTTGTGCCTTTGCAATACAGAAATCCACAGATGCAGTAAAAGGTGTGCATGCAGTCCGAACTGTACAAACCACGGCCAGGAAGCACTGGAGGGTGGATTGGGCCAAAGTTTAAGGTATTCCAGGAGTGGTGTGATAGCTAAAGAGAGTTTAGTTACCCACAAAAGAGGAATAAAGTAGATTTGGTACAGTTCCATGCAGAAGTACACTCAGAAAGCCATGCTACACACGTGTAGCCTAGAAAGTGGGTTTCAGTGCCAAGAACTAGTCAGGCACAACAGTTAGTGCAAAATGATTCAAGCTTTTAACATTAGAAGCAAAGATTAGCTAGGTACAGTCTGTACTGGCTTAGAGATATGGATGTAAAACACAGTGCAAGAGTATTCTGTCTTAATGCTAGAAGGGATAGATCTGCGCATGAGCAAGAAAGATCCCATTGTTTTCATTGCGGGCAAGAAGCCAATGGCAAGATTATTGCAAGTTCAGGAACACCTAGGGCCTGAATAGACAGAAGCAGCAGTGAAAAAGGATGCTTCTTAATGCAAATGGTATTGACAAATGAGAATGCTTTTATGATGATGCTGTTAATTCTAATTGATCTGGGATCCCACGAGACTGGAGGGTCAATTGGTCTAAATAGGTGTTCCAGACGTGTGTAGGGAAACTCCATGTGATGAGTTTCCTACAAGAAAGAGAAATTCTGGAATGAAGCAGGTTTGGTACTTTTCCAAGCAAAAAGTACAGTCAGAAAGTGATGCTA
This sequence comes from Anolis apletophallus, assembly GCA_030556195.1. Lineage (NCBI taxonomy): Eukaryota > Metazoa > Chordata > Lepidosauria > Squamata > Anolidae > Anolis > Anolis apletophallus. Next base: position 157,803,917 of record JARBWK010000004.1, read on the forward strand.
CCCGTGTGTCAACTTTGAAAAAGAGGGTTTTGGTGTCTGGAATCAATCAGGCACATGTTATAGAAGACTAACACCCTGATTATATACATTCTAATCCACTCTGTGCCAAGTTATACCACATATGCTAGATGAGTGGGAATACAGTGCAGTTTGAGTTAATGAAAGTAATGGGACTTTAATGCTAATGAATGACAACATCAGTGCATGACAGGCAAGTCCTATCTTCACTGCTGGCAGGAAGCCCGGACAAAAGTAACGAGAAAAGAACAGAGAGAGGCAAAATTGATAGTTTGCGCTGTGAGAAAGAAAGTTTATAGAAAGCTATTGTTCTCATATTTAGTGATGACAGAGAAATGATGTAAATGTTTTATGCCATGTTTATTGGATTATTGAAATGCCATGTAACAACAGTAATCACCAGCCAATTATGATTGTTTTAACCATGAAGAAGGGGAGGGTTTAACTGGATGGACTCCATTACGAGTATAAAAGTCTTTGTATGAAATGTGACGGGGTCTTTTGCCCCTATCAACAGCCGTGTTCTGTTGGCAAAAACCCTCCAGCTGGTGAGAATAAATCCTTTTGATTTTCACCTATTTCACAGTTGCCGTGTCTTCTTCCTCACCCTTGCGCCCGCACGAATAAGCAGCTTGGTAAGATAAAATTGGTACTTGGAGTTCCTTAACTCCCAATTCTGCTTCAGACACCTTTTTCTCAAAATGGGAAGTGAACAGTAATCCCTTAAACCTATTCCTATTTTTCTTTTTCAAAAGAAACATCATAAAAAGAAGAAAATATGATTTTCAGACACTTGCTCTGAGAAAAGCTGTGAAGGGCCTCTCCCAAGAATGTGGCCCTGAGGCCCACACAAACCAATTGTATAGGGCCACATGTGCTTTCCAGATGACTCATTTTTTATCCCTGCCTTGGAGGATATTAAACAGTTCAGGTTTTTTTTTTTTAAAAAAAAGATCAACAATACACTGATTCACAAAGGATTTTACATATTGATTTTTCAAGATGAGATGGTAACATATAACTGAACAAGAGTCAGAATGGAAAGTAACATTGGGACTCAGAAACATTTTTCCTTTTTTGTCTTCCCATCTCCCGGTGTGATGAAGTCATGTTGTTTAGTTGCAAGATAAATGTATAGTTTGTTATTGCTTATTTGCCTATACGTTTGATGGTAAAATGTTTAACAAGCCACAGAGGGTTGGCGGGGAATGTTGGAGCAGCAGGCCCCTGTGAAGGCCGTTGCCGTGGAGACGGAAGTTAGAGCTGCACCTGCTTTAGAACTTTCAGATTTTAAAAATTTGTCGGTTGGTTTTGTCGGTTGGTGGGAGGGAAGCTGTCTTTCGGAGCTTTGAGAAAGCAGTTCGGTTTAGGGTTTGAGAAATCCAGGTGGAAGACCGACTTTGTCCAAGTTAGAGTAGAAAACTAACTTAATAGATAGGTAGAGCCTATAGTTGGCTATTTACCTGCGGGAGCAGTTATTTATTATTTATTTATTATTCGGATTTACTAGACCGCCCCTCCCCAAGGCTCAGGGCGGTTTCCAACACAAGAAAATTACACAAACAGCCTAAAAACATCATAAAAACATTCCTAAAAACAATCACATATGTCATAAAACATCACATAGATCGGCAGTTAGTTAGCCTGCCCTGCCACACCGGCAAAGTTGTGACTGACCAACGGGCCAACCCTGACCCCTTACACCCGGGATCTCAGAAATGTAACTTTTTTCAAACTCTGGAACGAACCATTCATATCCTTGCTAGTCACTCAGAAATACTTAGAATGATATAAATAACCCTAAATACCAGTCCCTGGGACGGGGAATGGGGGAGTGCCTTTGTGTCCACTTTTGGGCTTTTCCAAAACATCTCTCTCAAGTCCTCTTCTTCTAATTTCTTGATTATAGACTCCACTCTGATTTAACCAAAGCGTAGGAAGTCTTGAATTATTTTAGTATTTTTCTCATTAGCTGTAAAAGTCATGTGAATTATTGTTTACAGTGATTATTTTTTTGTTTTTTTAATGTTCAACTGTAAACCTATATTTGTGTCATACACCAGGAAAAGTTCCCAATTCAAGATGGATGTTGTATTCCCAGAGCAGGAACACCTCTGACCTTAAACACTACACCAGCTTGGTAAAATCAGCAAGCGGTTTATTGAAGAATATGTGTAGGAAAAGCAGTAAAAATATAAAAAATAGTAGAAATCCAATATATAAAATAGTCCATAAGCTTCAAAGGAAAACAAGATCCATGAGTACATAAAAATCCATGAAACTAGGCACTTGAATCCATGAAACAAGACAGCAGCAAAATCTCATAGACAAGATTTGTCTATGTACCAATGAAGCAGCAAATTGGGGAGTTATGGAACTCCGGATTGGCTAATGACCTCTTACCAAACAGGCGCACAGACGTGCGGGCAGCAGGGATGAGGAAACACGCAACAACTTCACTGCTCGTGTGAAATCAAAGAGATTTATTGATAACACCAGCTGGTGGGGATTGCCAGCAGAACACGCTGCTATCAGGGGCAAACGGCCCTGGTCATTCTCAGTACAAAGCATATATACCCCCATGGCGGCATCTCCAAAAAGCCCGCCCTCCTTCATGGATTTTACACAATCATAATTGGTTGGTGTTACATAGCATTTCATTAATCCAATAAAACATTACATTTTCATTTGCATCACATCTCAAAGTCCCACCTATGTATTAGAACAATGAACATTTCTAAGTTAGTTCTTTCTCACAGTACATATCAGTGGCTGGGACTCTCGTGTACCCGATTAGCAACATTTCATTTCTGCCTTTCCTTGCCAGCAACGGATGGGGCAAAAACCCTCTGTACATGCGCAGTTCTTCTCCCTTTGGCACTAACGTCACCAAATAGCACATCCTGTACTGTTAGACCAATCTAAGCCTACGTTATCTCGCGCTAGGCACGGGGTGCTTTTTTAACAAATCATAGCATTGATTAGAAGCACCAATCACAGTGTTACATTCACGGAGCAAGTGCCTGCCTGATTTTTGGCACAGAAACCCACTTTTCAAAGCTCTACACGTGTGCAGCATCACTCTCTGATCTTTCTCCTCCACAGAAAGTACCAAAACTGCTTTACCAAGATTGGCAAAAACTTGATACATGAAACTAAGAGCTCTTGAAAGCAAGACAGAGATAAAATAAAAATGTTGACCCGACTGAGGCAGCTCTCTCCCATGAATCATTATAAAGCTTTATCAGATCCCAAAACTGAAAGGAAAGCATTTCTCTTGACCTTCTCTCTTTTGTTGTAGATAAACTGATTGTCTCAGCCTCTGAAGACTTTGCTTCTGTTTACTAAAACTTTGCTTTCTGTCCAAGCTCTCATTATCTTCTCCCTCATTAACTTCTTCACCTGACAAATCATTTTCAGACAGTTGCTCTGAGAAAAGCTGTGAAGGGCCTCTCCCAAGAATGTGGCCTCGTCCATCTTCCTGAGACCCAAGCAAACCCTCATCCCCAGTGCCAACAGACCTAGGCCCACCATCAGGAATATCATCCCCATTCCCATCATGAACATCAACATGAACATCAGACACAATCACAGGCTGAACAGGCTGACATACAACACCTGCATTTTGCACCTTGATTGACATTCATTAAGTACTTTTTAAATTTTGGAGCACACTCTTTTCTACTATTTCAAGACTTCATCTGAAACTGGAATCCACCACACACCGATGTTATAAGTTTATTAGTTGGAAGATAAATTCAGGAGGTGGCCTACTGTTGTATCCCAGGCCTGGAAATACCATTCATGACCCCAGAATACAAGCAAACAGTTTATTATAAAAACACATCAAAAGTATAGGAAAAACATTAGGAATAAAGAAAGAAGATGTGTATCCAAAGGGTTTCGTTATAACGATAATCCAACAGGAATCCAAATGTCTCATTCAGATTCAAAGGTTATACAGTCCAGGAATTGCAAAAATCAAGGCCTCATCATAATAGAGAAAAAAATCCATTTTAACAGCCTCACTAAACTACAAACCCCAGAATTCTGCAGGAGGCAGAAACTGGATTTTAAGTGGATTTTTCTATTGTGATGAAGTGGAGTGTACACAAGCAAAAGATATACTTAGTAAAACTTGTTCATGAAGACAAAAACAGGAACATAGAAACTTCCAATATACTTGAATCCCAAAACTAAAATCATGGCTTGAAACATGAACCAGGAACTCAGGTCTAGCTTCTTACTCAAAATTCTATGTTGCCTGAACTAACTCTAGGTAAACAATTTGCCAATTAATAGCCACCCATGAAAACATTTAGTCTCCCATGAATTCTCTCCCCAACTTTCCCACGTGATCACTCTGACCTGTGATGCCTATTTTCCCGCTCTGATCTGTAAATGAAGACCTTTGTTGATTTCTGTACTTCCAAGTTTTTTTTCTGGGAGCCTTCTTTTATCATTTATTTCTCCGCCCAACTCCTTATCTAATGTTGTAGTTTCTGGTTCCTCCGACTGACCTTGAAGGCCTGCACTTTCTGTGTCAGATTCCTCACAGAGAGAAGCGTAATTCTTGATTTAAATCTTCATCGCTTCATGCCCCAGGCAATCCCACAATCCTTTCTAAATCATCAGTGAACCCAGCCTCAGGAGTAGCCTCAGGCTGATTTACAACACTTACAACAGATAAAGCATCTGATTCGTTAACTGTTAGGTTCCAGCAACTCTTTCAGCAAGTAGTAGAATCAGGCCCTTAAGCTGCAAAACCTACACAATCGTGGTGGTTATGTAGAGCAGAACAAACAAA